>CM030367.1:170267834-170867834 GCA_017893485.1 Hemerocallis citrina
CCTCCCCCCCTCCCCCGATTAAGCAAAAGCTAACCGGGATAAATCATCGTTGTGTTTGTGTTTGGATTGGTAGATCTACTTGCTTGTTCAATTGATTCGTCTCATCTCTTTGACTTTCTCATTGTTCTAATTAGTTCTGTTACGATCAGAGGCGTTTGTTGACGTCCCAATCTCAACAAGAGATATACAAACAGATCAAGTTTAACTATAACTATGAGAAGTATAACTAGCTATGAGTAAAAATTGATAGTAAATTAATTAAGTCTACTGAAAAAACACAGGACATGATGAAGATGTGGCCGACAAAGTAAATGGAGGGAATCTGATGTGTAGTCCTGCAATGCAATGTAGCTTCACAGGAGTCTAAGACATCAGTTTCCTCCACCTCCTCCTTCAATTGTGACATTTATTGTACTCTATCACAAGCTATAAAGTCCACTGCCACTACTTTCTCTCTCTCTCTCTCTCTCTTCCCCACTGAGCCATGATTGGCTACAATATAGCTGAACAACAAAATGGCCAGTTACAAAACTATAACCGGATCAATAAAATGAATTGCTTGAAAGGCCGAAATCTGCAGAAAAGATGGCTCGGTGTTGAAGATCGACATCGACCCTTGATGATCCGCCATGCATGTTGTTCCGATAGAGATGACTCAATAACTATACTGATAAAAAAGTAGTGTTATTGTAGTACAACAACATATAATCTTAATAGTAGTTGATAAAGATCAGGAAACCTGCATCCACCTATAAATCCAATTGTCAAAACACCAAAGGGCCCTAATAGGGACACACCCATCACATCTCATGTAAGGAAATCCGATATATTGTTGTTGAGAGATTGACAAATTGAGTTAAGAGCACCATATCTTATGCAAGAATCTGAATGTCCCCACATCTCTGAGAAAAGAAGCAACCAACTCAATAACAAAGCTAGAAAAGGCCACCACCAAGTAGTCACTATCACCTTTAAGTTTGTTACACTTGATTGAAGTGGAGGACCTAAGAAGCATGTAGAAATTCCTCTACAAGAAAAGGTTTTCTCTTTAGGGAGAAGCATGGAATAAGCACTCAAAAGTTTATCTTAATTGTCAAATAGCATATAAAGTTTTTATAATACCCAAATATTGCCCCAAAGTTTGTTTTTTTGTTTTTTTTTGTTTTTTTTTAAAGTATCCCGATGGAGCGGAAACACTCCAGTCAAAAATAAATTAATAACAAACAATCTGTGCAAAGAGACAGTTTACAAGAGGCAAACTGAAACCACGACCCAACATCAGCAAAGACACACCCACAGCCGCAAAGGAAAAGAGTAAACAGCTAAACAGAGATTAGCTCCCCATCCACAAAAAGAAAACAACAAACACACTAAGTAGCCAAAAGCTGCAACAACAACAACAACAATAAACAAGGCAGTGAAGAGAAGCCCAGGACAACAACCGGGAGACTGTGGCCACCGCGGCAGACGACAGCAGCGACTGACCAGACAGAAGTGCTGTCGAGGATTGGAAGTGGCTCGCAACGGCCAGGAATGGCCACCATCCCAAAAACCATGACCAATCCACTGAGAATATTGGAAGTAAACGCAACTGCGGAACTCGCAGTAAAAACCTGCACTACAAGCAGAAGAGAAAAGACAAATGCAGATCCTGGCCTAACAAGGCAGTAGCCAAAAACGCAAATACCTTACCAATCAAAACAAGAGGAGATCTCAACGAATGATCAGCAGCAAAACAAACATTCATAACTCAATGAACCATCAGTAAAGAGAGGAAACTTAGTATCTGATCATTCCAGATCAGGGAGAGAAAACAAGAAATAAAAGAGAGCAACAGTGGAGTTGGAACATGAGTATCCATCTATAGACAAGAAGGGAAAATAAAAGAGTAGCTAATAATAACACAACACCAAAATGCCCCTAAAACCAAGTCCCCAACATCGAGAGGGGGCATCAAATCCAACAACAGAACACCAAAGCCCACTACAGGCCACCCCCAAAAAAAACAACCATCAACAACCAAAACAAAACCTGCCTAAGCAAGTACAAAATTCTGATACACTCTGCATAAAACAGCCAGAATAAGAGCAGGAGAACACATCCAAGGGAGAAACAGAGCTCCCGGCCAAACTAATTCTGCAAACAAAGAAGAAAAAGAAATGGTTACCACTGTTACCAAGAAACCGAAGTGAAGTAAAAACACTTTACTAAAATTGAGCAAAGAAAACAAGAAAAACATATATAGAAAGAAAGAACGCAAAAAACATCTAGCTATGCTTAGGGAGGTAGAAAAGTATTTTGTAAGAAGAGATTTCCCATCACCAATAGGTTGTGAAAGTTCAATTTCAAATTTTTCTTTGGGGATAAAGAAGAGGTCTAGAACTTAGTAAGGAAAAGAAGATCCTCAACAAGGAGGGATATCGATCGAGCGGTCTTATTGAAAAGTCGGTTATTTCTTTTGGACCAAATAATCCAAATCATAGCCAGGTCCCAAGATTTAAGGGCCTCTTTGTTGATATGGTTACTCCTCCAATACGACCACCACGAGGTGATACAGTTAGGGTGAGAAGAGACATGCCAAGCATTAATACAGATAGTCCATAGCGGGGAAAGAGAAGGGCAAAGGAGGAAAAGGTGATTGACATCTTCGTGGTGCAATTGGCAAAAGGTACAAAGTTGCCCAATCGCAATATTCCGTTTATTAAGAATATCCACTGTTAAAAGCTTGTCTTGTAAGGTTAACCAGACAAGAATTTTTACTTTGAGAGGGGCACAACAACTCCAAATAATTTTGACTGTAGGAGACGTAACCCCTCCATGGTAAAGAAAAGAATAAAAGGACTTAACAGAGAAAGCACCCGAGGACGTCCATCTCCAGGCAAGGTCCTCACGAGGAGCCCAAACAACGGAATTTTATTTAGCGATGAGAAGAATAAAATTTGGAAGAGAAGAGGGGGAAAGGGTTCTCCTGAACGGAATAACCCATTCTTGGGAACCTTGGATATTCTGTAAATAATCTGCAACCGTTGCATTTGGGTTAGCAGCTAGGCGGAAAAGGTCAGGATATAAACTAGCAATCTTGTAGTTGCCAATCCAGAGGTCGTTTCAAAACATAGTGTTAGAGCCATCTGGACATAATTTAAACACCCCAATACGGAACGGCTCCACCACTTTCCATACCCCTTTCCAGAAGGGTGAGGCTGTTGGAGCAAAATTTGTGTCCAACTCCCAAATTTTGTGGCGGGAACAGAATTTGTGAAGAATTAAACAAGCCCAGGATGAAGAATCATCTTTTAGAGCACGCCAAATCCATTTACCTAGAAGAGCCAGGTTCAGGTTTCTTAGGTTAAGGATGCCAAGACCGCCATCTTTTTTAGATTTACACACCTACGACCAATTACACAGGTTTTTACCTGGCCGATGATTGGCTGAACCGACCAAAAATAATTTCTCCTAATCTGATCAATTTTCTTAATAACCTAGGACGGTAAAAAAAAGAAGGACATCATATATAAGGGAAGCACCGAAAGCACCGAATTAATAAGAATAAGTCTACCACCACGTAATAGGAGTTTACCCGACCAAGACGTCAGCTTGGCTTCGACTTTGTCAATCATAGGCATACAATCTACCACCCGCAGGTTGCCCCATCGCAAAGGTATACCAAGATAGCGGATAGGAAAAGAAGAGGGGGAGCAATTAAAAAATTGAGCAATCTCTACCTGACGGTTAGGAGTCCCCCCTAACCACATGACCGAAGTCTTATTAAAATTAATAGAAAGGCCAAAAGCCGATTCGAAGAGATATAAAAGCAGCTTAAGATTACGAAGCAACACCCCATTGGCTTTGGAGAAGATGATAGTATCATCAGCGTATTATAGATTGAGGATTCCTCTAAAGCCATGGAATCCACCGAGGCCCTCAATAAGGTTGGCGTTCCAAGCTTTCCGCAGGATCCGACTAAGAACATCCGCAACAAGAGAGAAAAGAAGAGGGGAAAGCGGGTTTCCTTGATGGAGACCCCTCTTGCACTTAAACTTCCTACCTTTAGTCCCATTAATGAAGATAGACGAAGTACCAGAGAACAAACTGGATTTGATCCAGGCAATCCACCTAGGCCCGAAGCCACGATGTTGGAGAATTTCAAAAAGGAAATCCCAATTAACTTTGTCATATGCTTTTTCAAAATCCAATTTTAAGAGAATACCCTCGGAACCAGAATGTTTACAGTCATAGATAATCCTGAGCTGCCGCCACACTATCAAGAATAAACCTATCTTTAATAAAGCCCGATTGCGCCGGGTCAATAAGAGAAGAGATGACCAGGCTAAGCCGAGAAGAAAGGACTTTCATGATAATCTTAAAAATTGAATTAAGAGGGCTAATAGGTCAGAAAGCAGAGACATTGTTGCCCCCCCAACAACTTGGGGATGAGAACTATGTGAGCGTAATTAATACGGTCAAAAGACAAAATACCTTGATGAAGGTCATTGAACATAAGAAGGATATCATCTTGAAGGAGATCCCAAAATTTTTGGAAGAAGAAAAAAGAAAAGCCATCAGGACCCGGGGTCGAGTCACTCTTCATAGCGAAGACTGTCATTTTAATCTCCTCCAAAGTGAAGGGAGCATCAAGACTAGACAGGTCAGGATTTCCATCACCATATAAGTGATGCCAGTCAAGGTGGTAAGAGCGTCTGCCTGACTCCCCGAGAAGGGATTTATATAAAGAGAGAAAAGCCACATGGAATTCATCGTCCGAATGGACCTCCACATCATCAATGATAATAGAAGATATATAATTACATCGTCTACGATGAGATACAAAATTGTGGAAGAAAGCCGTATTAGAATCCCCCTTATTGAGCCAGCGAGCCTTAGCTCGTTGAGCCCACTTTATATGGTCGTATCGCAAGAGAGTAGCATATTCCTGTTTACAATCATATCTACGGGTCCTCAGGGACGACGGAATGGGGCCAGATTCTTCCATTGTATCAATGGAATGGATAGAAGAGAGTAGAAGATTTTTAAGAGCGAGAGAATGCCCAAATCTCTCTTTACGCCATATTTTACAGCCATGTTTAATAGCATGCAGTTTAAGAAGAATCCGTCCCAGACCGTGGGAACCCACCACATTGGCGATGCAGCTAGAAATCAGGTTAATGAAAATTTGGTCTTCCAACCAAAATTTTTTGAATCGAAATTTCCGGGGTTTGGGAAAGGAGAAGTCCGAATGCAGAATAATGGGAACATGATCCGAACAAGGATTAGGTAATGCTTGAGCAAAAGCATTTTGGAAGGAAGTAAACGATGGAGAGGACACAAGGAATCTGTCGAGCTTAGCCAACGAGGGGAGGATCCTCATATTAGACCAAGTAAAGGATTTACCGTTAATAGGAACATCAATAAGAGTGAGATCACGGATACATTCGTTGAAACGAAGCGAGCTGGTAAGCGGGGAAGGGTTACCTGATCTTTCATGGGAAAATCTAGTCACATTAAAGTCCCCACAAAAAGATCCAATAACCCAGAATACTACCAGAAAAGGATATAAACTCATCCCAAAAAGATTTCCGTCGATCTGAAGAGCTAGGGCCATAGACAGAAACAACGGTAAGATCACAACTGAATTCAATCCAATGAAGGCAAACCACTAGGAAAAATTGTAGACGGCGAACGGAGATCAGAGTGAAAACATCCTCTTTGAAACCAAAGAGGATACCTCCCCGAGAATCTATTGAGTCCAAGGAGATCCATTTGGAGATCCTTGATCCACCAATAGATCGGAGAATGGACGGGGAAGGGGAGTGGAGTTTAGATTCCACTAAAGTAATCATATCACAGATAGAGGAGGCGATTAATTGGTACACGACATGTTGTTTCGGAGCACTGCTAAGCCCCCTAATATTCCAGGACACACTAATCATAAGCAAACTGAAAATCGCGAGCACGCTGAAATTCTAAGTTACGAAAGTAATCCACATGTTGAGAGGAAGAGGGGTCTAGACAAAAACCCATATCTGATGCCAAATGAATCAATTCCGAATTAGAGAGGGAGTCAAATTGGACCTGATAAACCGAACCAAAGGCAGCAAGGTTCTGGTTATTCGGGTCGAAAGGCGGAATTTCAAGGTTCCTAACTTGCACGGCTAAAGAAGCTTTAGAGGACGCAGTGAGGTGAAAATTATTTTTGGCTCGGATTCGAGCACTTGTCCTAAGAATCGGAAGAGACTTAAGCTTAGCTTTCGGAGGGGAAGGGAGCAATGATGGACTGGCCGATCCAGAAGCTGGGCTCTGAATAGCACAGTCAGCTTTGGAATCAGGAAACCCTTGATCCGAGCAAGAGGAGAGAAGCAGGGGTAAATAAGAAGAGGGAAGACACTCATTTGGCTGAGTCAGTTGAGGCTCCGACAGTCCAAAGGATTGCAGAGAGACCCCTGACCCAGAGTCAGGATTAAGGCAATCAGAATGAGGAGATTCATTGAGAGAGAGCGAAGAATGGCTAGGTGCAGAGATAGCCAGAATATCAAGATTCTGGGATGTATCCCGCCCATGCTCCAACACAGAAAGATCCAAAAGGAATTTAACAAAGGTCGGGTAATAAAATGACTGAAAAACCGCGCACGGTAACGAATAAAAAACTACCGAATAGGGAAATACCAGAAATGCAGAATTAAAATGCTGGAATTTAATAACATGGAGAATAGGACATACATTACTGCCTAGAGAGGGCAACAAATACTTCCCAGAAACAGGCAGATCCCAAGGAGCAGAAGCTTTGAGAGAGCCCAGATCAGCAGAACGGTTTCCCGGAGAATAAACAGGTAAAGCTTTTTGGAATTTATCCCAGTTGCCAGCATAGGATAGATTGATCTCCCAGATAGGCCAAGGATGACTGGGGCCAGAAAAAGAAATAGTGGCCCCCGAAGTACCTCCACTGACCATGGTTTCCATTCTCGAGAGAGAATGCGGGATGGAAGGAACATTCGGCAGGGCACTCTTCTCAGGAGTAGAAGAAGTTGAGGGTTGCAGGGAAGGCCCTGAAGCAGCAGTGGTAGAGCCAGGAGTAGATTGGGAGGCCAGAGCAGGGTTAATCCAAACAAGGTTCTTTGGCTTAGAAGGAGAACAAGCAGATTTGAAAGACATAGTGTTACCCCCATGAGCAGCGGGAGCCGACTTCTTGAAACTTTTCTTGTGAAGCACTTTATTTTTACTAGACGAGAGGACTGGCTTGGAAGAAGTACCCTCTGAAAAAGGTGCTTTTTTTGAGACCGGGAGAGAGTAGTTGAGCAGGTGGTAAAACTGGAGAGGGACCTACGAAAGCTGCAGTAGGTGAAGCCTCAAGGTAAGAAACCAAAATGAGATAGAGAGCCTCACCCACACATAGAGTGTAATTGGAAATTCTGTTCTCAACAGTAGGGCACATGAACTCCGCCTCAATCTGTAGGCATCCAGTGTCTAGGAAAGAAGTCGAGGAGATAGAAGTCAGATCACCTATACATTTGGTCATAATACCAATCAAATGAGGGGAGTCACAGTAAGGAGGAAGGCCAGACCTTCCATGAAACGACCTGATTCATTAGGAATTAATGCCCACACCTATCACGAGAGAGAAAGAGAGATCTCATGTAAAGAAGGAAGAAACTTGACTGCTGAGTGGGCCTAATCCTAATCAGAATCGGCGCAGGTATATAGGTTCAGTCTTCTTTTTCTTAGTCTTATCTATCTAAAGGAAGTTTCGATTCCGCCTATGTATTTGCATGACCCCTGCAGATTTGACTCTACCTACACCCGGAGCCAATCCCCTAGTGGAGAGACTTTGGAGGGAGGAGCTTGGAAAGTCGGTAGTGGAGATCCTATGGAAGCCCATTTGCAGATTTTCAGAAGATTAGAACTTAAAGAGTAGGATCCATGCTTGACTAAAACTCGAAGCACCTCTGTCGAGGGACATTTAATGACTAAATCCCCATTAGAACATACATTAATAACTCGGTTCCAGCTATCCAACTTACAGACCGAAGAGAGAAATTCATCAAGAGTTGAGATTGATACAGCGCCACCAGAGATCAACACCGCACCAAGATAGTCCAGGGAAGCAACTTTAGGTAATAACTCTGGAGCAAGAACAACCACCAAAGAGGTTTGAGCAATCGCTGGAGGGGATGTTTTATGGGAGGGGGAATAGGAAAATGAGAGGAAGCCTGACCCAGAGAGGGAACGGTGGGAGGAAGGGAAGGTTTCTTAGACAAAGGAATGAGTTGTGATGCTGGTGGGGTTGGTGAGAGAGCAGCAGTCTCTGTGATCTTTGATCTCTTGGCTTTCCGAGCCTCCACATTTGCTAATTTTGCGAGGAGAGAGGGGAAATCAAGAGCTCCAAGAATTTCATCAGAAATGGGAACACCCACAGGGAGTCCAAGAATTTGCTGAAGGGTGAAGCAACGATTCTGAGAGTGGCCATTTTTTTGACAAAACATGCATTTCATCTTGCTTGTGTAGAAAAGTTGTAAGTGACCGGTTTGAAGACACCGGAAGCAGCGAGGGGAATTAGAAGGACGAGAGGCAGAACTAGAAGGGTTGGCTGAATGAGAGCGGTTTGGGCGGGAAGAGAGGGTGCCAGAAGTGCTCAGATCCTTCTGGAAGTGGATATGGGAAGCAGAGAGGTCATAGGCCTGAAATGGGCCTGACACCCTTATTAGAGAAGAATTAGTCATTTTTCTTTTTGGTTTTTTTTATAACAATTTCGACCCATGAAGTGGTCATCATGAGGAGGCCCAACCCACTTAGAAGAAGAGAACAAAGAGAGAAAAGCAAAAACCGTTACTGTAGAGAATGAAAACAAGAAACGAAAATCAAGAGAAAGATCCAAAAAAACCAATCGAAACTACTCAAAAATCAAAAGTCAATGACGAAAAGATCAATTGACAAAACCAGCACCGAAAAACCAAAATACCACACCCAGTAGACGAGAAGATTAACAATGAAGAAACACTACCACAAGACACTTGAAGGTAGAAACTCAGTCTCCGAACACCAAAACCGAATCCACCCAAATGATAGGTAACAACAAAAACCAAGGTGGAAGAAGAAATACTCAAATCGGCCGAGAATAAGCCACCACTGAAATAGGTGTGGCCACAACCGAGAACCGGAAAACACAAACACAACAGAGAAGCCCAAACAAATACCTCACCAGAACAATCACCTCAATGCGTTGAAGCGCGAGAAAAATCAAGAAGAGAGGAAAATAAAGAAACTTGCAGTGGGAAGACGTCGCTAAACGGAGGACCAAGAAGGTAGGGTCCCAGATAGGAAGGAGGCACTTCAGATCTGACAGAGTCCGAAAACTGGAAGAAATCGAAACCGACCCAACAAAAAGGCACCACCCACAAAGAGTGAGTAGAGCTCGAAGTGGGGGGAAGGAGGCGAGAGAGGAAAATCTATCACACGTGCAATAAGGGCAGGCTCACTTGATACAACACCAAGGCAGAGCAGCAAGGCCCCAATGATCCAAAGGGGGGGAAAGAGAAAAATAGGTGGGTAGGTAGAGTGGGAGGAGAGCTACAATATTAATGAAGGGTCGAAGGGTGGAGGGTTAGTCAGCCGCTTGGATCTGAGAGATGAAGTGGACTAGGGTTAAGACGAAGAGGGGAGGAGACTTTTCAATTTTTCGAAAATCTGTAATTCCCCACAAAGTTTTTAAAATAGGAAAAAAACTTCGTTACGTTAATTTTTTAGCAGAATTAACGTAAAATTACAGAAGTACCTCCACTATCCTTTTCTTCTCTTTTCAGTTCGGTTTTTTTTTTTCCAATTTTTTTTCCTTTTGTTTTTTTTAAAAAAAATTTATGGTGGAGATAAAAGTGATGGTGATGGGTTTCGGAGGTGGTGGTGATAGTGACTGTGGTTGGAGATGGTTGCCGGTGGTGGTCGGCGGTGGAGATGAGTTTGAATTTTAAACCCGTTAAGGGTTGAAGACAATTTTAACATTTCATATTCTTCTTAACGAATTTAAACCCGTTAAAATATATATTTGGAGAATATTTCATTAACTGAACGGGAAACTTCACTGCAAGTGCTTTCTCGTTCATATTTAAAACTTTGGGTGCTATTTGGATATTTTAAAAACTGTAAGTGCGATTTAAGCATCAGTATAAACTTTGAACGTCATTTGGTCATTTTCCCTTCTCTTTAATGCCTAGTGCTTATGAAAGAGACTCTATTACTTTCCCTTCTCTTTAATGCCTAGTGCTTATGAAAGAGATTCTATTACTATAAGTTTGAGATTGGAGTCCAAACACACCTCATCAGCACTATCTATTTCTGTATTTGTGGAGTACAAGAAAACTCGTTCAGTGCACATGCCAGTAAACCAAGTCTCGGTACTTGCAACTTCATACTTTTGTGTCATACTTGTGTACTCAAATCTTAAAAGAAGCATATATAAAGTACACATCCCAAAGTGACCACATTTACATCCAGTTGTTGGTTTAGTTTCTTTTTCCTAATTTAGCACTATTTGTCAAAGAAGTGACTTGCCAATCTAAATTTAGTACTTAAAGTTACACTTAAAACAAAGTTGTTAAACTCCGATGTGTACTCTTAAATATAAATTTGCACTTCAGGTACGCACCCTTGCATATTTAATGGAATTTGCCCATTCAAGTTTAAGATGTAACATCAACATCAAGCTTATCAATTGCATTGAGAAAAGTTAACAAAGATATCATCAAATTCATGACCACATAACAATCCACTTGTTTCTTTCTGGGGTTTTCCTCTTGGAAGTTGTAGATTGCCATCAAAAAGATGATGATGAGCTTATAAAATACACAGAGATGTACTCCCGAATAGAAATCAACTATATGTATAAAAATGAATGTTTTTACTATATATATTGTTGCAAAAATACTAGATTTTCACTGATTTAATATCACATGCATTCAGAACATCTCTGCATACAAATATAGCCATCCAGTAAACTAGAATATAGAAAACTCATACATGTCCATGCTCATTACAAATGGTTCACACCATGCATACTTACTCCTCCAGCTATCTGTAAAGAGTAAAGTTGTATGCAAAGATCATCTACAAAAGTACATATGATTTATTAACGTTAGCACTGTCCGAAAAATAATCCACCCCAAATCAGCCAGCAGCAATTCAATTCATGGTTTAAGATATCAACCAATACCGAGACATATTAGATGGTTATTTTTTTCGAACTATTAATCGGGACACTTTTGAATTCCTCATATGTTAGATATTGCCGGTAAACAACAATCCCAATACCAATTTTTTTTCTTTTTCTTTCATCTCTTAACCTTCCAGTTATAAATGCTGATAAGGGATGCTAACTTGTAAGTTGTCAAAGAGGAAAAAGCAGAAACAATATATATGTATATAGACAAACCTTCCGTTGTGCACTAGCCATAGTGTGCACGCGGCCTTCGGGCATTCGTATTGACGATCCGAACCGTTCACATTGATCTACACATCTAAATTAGTACAAATATGTAAAATCAAGTCATTTGAAATTCATTTGCTCATCTATCATGTCATAACAAAAAATGATATTTAGCTATACAATTTTGTTAACACTTCAATGCATGGACAAATGAATTTCAAATAACTTGATTTTACATATCTAGACTAATTTAGACGTGTAGATCAATAAACGGTTCGGATTGTCGATACAAAGGCTGAAGGCCGAGTGCACACCATGGCTGGTGCACAACGGAAGGGGACTCATATATATGCACATGAAAAGGATAGCTCGAAAAAACAATGTCATTCTACTGCTCAAAATCTTCGTATAATATAACAACATATGATATGCATGTATTGACAAAACAGTGTAGTCTAGATAGTTGGGTATCCCTACTTCGATAACCAGTACATGAGAATAAGGAAAGCGCAGACAGATGCAACGAGGGAGAGGATGATGGTATCCATTGATTTCTTTCTTTTGACTGATGTGAGGATGTGATTCACCTACCAAATGTTATAAAAAAGAATAAAATTCATCAGAGATGCCAGGGTTTTAAATAAAGCGTCACTAAGTACAGGGGGAAGAAGCTGAGTTATCTTACTGTAGGAAGGCGACTGCTAACATTGCTGAGCTTTGAGCCAATTCCACCGAATGTTGACCGTTGCATAACAAGTGATCCTAGAGTAGCATGAGCTTGGGATATTACGCTGTCCATCTATATAAAAATTGCGAAGAATGAAAACCAAAAACGCAAAAATCTGTTTGAGAGTTTATTTTACTTTTAGGATGTGAAGATTGTGTCTATACTGCAGTACATTAACGACCACATGTGATGCACAAGTCAGTCAAATCAAAGCCAAGAATTTTCACTCACAGATTTATATTTACTTAATAGTGATAAGTTACAAGTATAGCACCCAATCTGACTTTTTAAGGGTTAAGATTTCGCATACAATAGACACAAACCTCGGAGAACAAATTGTTGTTGTTTTTTTCGTTCTATTGTAGGTTTTGTTCTGGTTGTACTTATCTTGGGGGAGCCCTTTCCGTTCATATTCTCTTTGTGCTGTGAGGGCTGGAAATACTATTATGTGCACTCTCTGTTTTGGTCATTTTTGGCTAAGGCCTTTAGTCTAATTTTTATACTTCTGCAAATTCTAGCTACAGGATTTTTTTTTCTGTTGTAGACACTAACAAATTTCAATACTTTTAAATGTCTTGTATTAACATCTTTATGCTTATAGAATAAGAAGTATATATAGACACTCGGTGCTGATGCCACATAAAGTGGACGTGCAGTTGGAGAAGTTGATGTCAACTAAAATAGGTTCCTTCCACTATTAATCATAAACTACGAAGTGTTTAGGTTCCTTCCAGCTATTATTCATGGACTAATACTCAAATCTCTAAGTGATGACCATCCCTCCTTGCATGATATTTGCTTGTTGACAGCTCGCATTTCAGTTGCCATTTAGATGTACGTCAGGCATTGACAGTAGAGTTTGATAAATACTCCTCCCTTCTAGCACCAAATTCTTAGTTTGTATTCTACCAGTCTTACAGCTTTGTTATTTGTTTTCTTGTGTTTGTTATTGGTCTATTTCAATTATGTAAGTGTATTTTGTTAATACTTTCTGGGTTCTGATGTAAAATTTGACTGTTTACACTTAGAAATTTTGACCACTAGATACTTGATTACCTTTTTTTAGTGTGATAAGTATCTTAAGATTTGCAGTGTCTACAAGCGTATTCAAACAGATATAAAATGAAACCATATATCTCATGATAAGATTTTGTAAGGAGCTGCAGTATAAACAGAAAACTTTCTGACTTAAAATATTGCTTGTACTCCCACAATTTTGTTTATAAGACATCAAATCACAAAAGAAATGGCCTTCAAAAATTGCTGCTTGATATATCAAACAGTAGACCACAAAAGTATACTCTAATTGCCATTAACATAAATATGTTGAACAAAAGTAAAAAGCAGAGAAGACTATACCTGTCCAGTGCTTCTGTGAAGAGTGGCCTGCTCTTTTAGGAGAGCCTGTTCTGGGTAACCTCCACCTTCTTCTAAGTCCAATCTGGCACTATCAAAATCTCTAAAATCCAGGAGTGATGCATGTTCTTGCTTAGTTTTAAGGCTTGATCGGAGTCGATGAAATTCCTAGAGTAAAAAATTAATATAGTAAAACAATATGATTAATTGAGTGTTTATTTACAAAGAAAAAGCATGCCTAAGCTATGAGCTTGAACTCTTACATAAAATTTGCTTGAAAATTAAGATGTTCAATTGCCCAAGCCCTCGGATAGAATTAAATTTGAAAAATAGTCAATCATAATCTATGAAGCTCACACACTTCTATTTGGTAGCCATGTCATATTGAACATGAATCTGATATGACACTCGCTATTTTAGTGTATTTTTTCAAACTTTTCTTCAAATCGGTGTCATATCACATCGTGTTCGTGTCGGCGTGTTCGTGTCCGTGCTGCTTAGATCATAAATGTGTTGAACATTAATAATATTACAAAAAGGAGTTTAAAATATCACCTGACTAAGATCTTGCAGAATTTCTCTGTGCCGATTTAATGTATGAGAAAGGATTTCTGAGCCTCCTGAGGAAACGCAAGCTTGCATCTGGGAATGTACTTGCTGGAGTTGCTTCAGTAGTCTATCTATAGTAGATTCGAGATCAGTCTCTGAACCATCAGTTCTTGTAGCAATCAATCGACGATATGTATTCAACTGCTCATCCAACTGGCCTTCGAGTTTCCTTGCCTTAATAGTACAAGTGAAGAAACAAGAATCAACTGATAAGGAAAAAAATGCAAGTACAGCTGAACATTTCAATCAGTGTATAATATTTAGTATTTTCCTATAAAGGACACAGAAAAAGCAGTTTACGTTAGGAAAAAAAACTAACAAATCAATGTGGAGTCAGATAGCTTTCAAATTGTCAGTTGTACCAACTTCTTAGGTTGGCATATAGATCTGCAAGATGAATTATATGAAAAATACTTTAAACTGAACTAGAATCATCTCAATGAAATCATTGATAACATAATGAGACTCTCCAATAAAGTCATGATTCACGAACAACAAGAAAATCCAGATCTAATTGAAGGAATAAATTGTGCCTGAACTTTACGCCCCATAGAATCTAAATTATTGGTACCAGAATCTAGAATGCTAAGAAGACATGAAATATAGTTGAAAAAATAACATTGGAGGTGCATGAGAACAAAACAAAGAGTACAACACCATGAATCCATTATGTTTTATTGTGGCCAGGCCACTTTTTATTCAAAAAGAGAAAAAACCATTATATTTGGCAAGGTTCTTCGGGGGAGGAAATATCCAAAGCAATACTCGTCATTCAAAAAGTGGTCCCTTTACAATTATAATGCAACAAAGGAAAGAACTATATACAAAATAAAAAAGGGGAAGCAATGAATTTTCTGGACTTAAACCAAGTTTAGCCAACCAGAAGAAGGTTACGGCTTTTATTCTATTATACTGACAACACTTCTGATGAGGACATCAGTTCGAGACGATTTAGATGCTTCTATCAACACATGCATCGTCTAGGATGACTATTCTATTAGCTTGGTTATTTTCATTCAACACTTTTAGTTATTTTGGCATATGTAGTAGTTTTGCTATTTGCACAATTTATTTTCTGTATTTTGGAGATTTGTATTGAGATTTGTTTTGAGCCTATATATAGGCCTTTAGACTAATGACAAGTTATGCTTTGATTGATTACAAATTTTGTGTGATTGAGTATTGCTCTTCATTCCTCTTTAACGTGAGACATCAAGAGACTACTAGGGTTTGTGCTCCTCCCCTTCTTCCCGAAGCCCCACAGCCCAACCCCCCTTCTTCTTTCTCTTTTTCCCTCAGCCCCCTCAGCCCCCTGCCTCTTTCTCATCAACCCAACCGCTCCCCCAGCCGTCGTCAACCCCCCCCCCCCCCCCCCCCCGTCAACCTGCTTCCCCTTCCGTCATTGACTTGAACCTCTGCTGTCGTCGACCCGAAACCCCCACCGCTGTCACCCCCTTCACCGTCGTCGTCATCTCCTGCCGCCACCGCTGTCGCCGGCGCCATCGCAGGCCACCAGCGCAACCTCCTCTGCAAGCAGCTGTCGACATTAATCCCCTCCTTCCACCCGAGCGTACATACTAACGACAGATCAGATCCCTATGTGATTGCGGAGAACACGGGACGACACTTTCATCTAACCCCGGTAATTTCTTTCAATTCCTCCATTATTTGTGGTACTGCCTATCATCTCTAGAATATTATCTGAATTATCTGTCATCCAAAAATATTGAGTGTGTGTGCTTTTACTTGCCAATTAGTGTATGAATCGTTATCGAATATCTTACTTGCTACGAACGCTTAAGTATATTAGTTGATTGTTAGACTTGAATCTTTAATTGGAACTATTAAACTTATTTAATTTCTAGAAAATCCATCATATCAATTACTGGTTTTACTTTCTAACTTAATCGGCACTACTTGTTAGTAAACTTAATCTTTTAATATTCTGGGAAAATTTTCTACCTAGGGTTAAGTTTACATCAACTTCCTTCCACCAAAAGTGGTGCACTTGTTACACATATTTCCATCGATGTTATAGAATTTTGTTCGATTCAAATATGCATAAAAGGATGTGTGTTGTACCCCCTTTGGCCGAACCTAATATTTAAGGAAAGTATCGTATAATGTTAACTTTATCTACATGATTATCAACCGATGACAAAAAGAATTACAACACAAGATATAACTTATACATGTAAAGTATACAAATAATAAATAATAAAGAAAAAGATAATAACACAAATAGTCACCACGGTATTTGTCGGGAGAGGGCATTTGAGAGCTTGTCTACCAATGACTGATTGTGGTGCTAATTAGAACTCTGAGATAGATAAGTGGAAACAGGAGCTGACAAAGAAAAGATGAATTCATGGAAAAGGAAAACTATAGGTGCCTGAATTAGAGTTTGAGATTATAAATTGTTGAATACCATAAATCTGTAGAACTCAACTTCGGGTATTTTGCTTTGTTTTAAGATTTATTTGTCTCGGGGTCTATACACCAAACAAATGTTCTTCTCTCTTGGAAAAAAGTTCACAACAGTCTACGGAAATTTGAAGTCTTTACGGCAAATCCCCCTCTTCTATGGCTCTGTTTGGCATTGCTTTGAAGAGTGCTTTTGGTTCTAAAAGAACTTTTACACTCAAATTAGGTGTTTGGCTGATGAAAAAGTGTGTTAGTCTAAAGTACTTTACCCAAAAGTGTTATTTTTAGTCTTTTTCTAAAAGCACCTGTTTAATGCTTTTACTTAATAAAGAAAATTTGCAATTAAACATACTTCTTTGTAACAGCACTTGTGATAACATCACTTTTTGACAAATGCATTTTCCATTCACAGCAATACCAAACATAACCTTTGTACTTTCCATGCGTAGAAATTTTGCACTCAACTATAGAGTTCAAATTTGAAACGACCATCGTAAATATTCTCCTATCTGTGATGGAGCTTCTACCCTATACAGCTACACCTACAGCTGAAGACAATATGAAAGGAAAAATCTTAAATAATGAAGATGGTGGCGGACAGGAGTCAGGACTCTTATTTGAGAAATTCACTAATACAATTTAAAAAATAAGTTTTCTAAGAAAAGATTGAATAAAAGAAAGAAAGAAAACAATCTAGCAATGGAAAAATGGAAACACACAAATATTAAGAACCTCCTTGAAAGATTATTTCAAACTTTAAACTGAAATTATAGAAAATATTTGTTCTTGAAAAGATAGAGCAGCTACCAATAATTATTCCACTAAATACAAAATATAAAAGGTAAAAAGAGTGGACAAAAGCATCCATGAAGATTGATAAAATATAGAGACTAAAATGAGTACTTTATTGGATGATTATAACTGAATTGAAGGAGAGCCACTTGATAGCTTTCTTTGTGTTTTATTATATAGATGTGAGTACAAGGATTAATTCTAAGTTTATTTCGGATTAATGACTAAAATTAAGGTTACTTTAACACTCCTCCTCAAGCTGGTGCGTAGATATTATCGACGTCAAGCTTGCTCAAGAAAGTTTGAAAGAGCTTAGGAGGTAATGCTTTAGTGAGGATGTTAGCAAGTTGTTCACCAGACCGGACATATGAAAATGAGATCACTTCTTCAACTCACCACGAACAAAATGACAATCGACCTCAATGTGTTTTGTGCGCTCATGAAACACTGGATTTTCAGAAATATGCATAGCAACTTGGTTATCACAATACAGTGAAACTGGAGAAGATACTGAAATTGCCAAGTCTCGAAGGAGAGATGTGAGCCATAAAACTTCAGAAACCAAATGCCCAATGGCTCGGTATTCAGCTTCTGCACTTCATTTAGCTACAACAGGTTGCTTCTTGCTCTTCCAAGATACCAGATTTTCTCCAAAGAACACAAAATATCCACTAGTAGATCGTCTGTCATCAATTGACCCTGCCCAGTCAGCATCAGAATATCCTCGTAAAGAAAGAGATTCACCAGGCCTGAAGAGAAGTCCTTGGCCTGGGGCTTTCTTAAGATAACTAAGAATGTGAACCACTGCTTTCCAATGAGCAATAGTCAGTGCATGCATAAACTGACTGACTCGACTAACTGCAAAGACAATATCTGGCCTGGTTACTAAAAGATATATGAGATTGCCAGCCAGCCTGCAATATAATCCTGGATCAGAGAACAATGTATTATTGGAGAAGGATGACAATTTAATATTGAGATCCATAGGTGTGTCACTGGGGACATCCCAACATTCCCATCTCGGTAAGAATATCAAGGACATACTTTTTTGAGATAGAAAGATATCATCCTTTGTGTGTGCAACTTAAATGCCAAGAAAATAACGAAGCGGACCAAAATCCTTTGTTTGAAAGGTTTGAACTAACCGCAGCTTGATGCGTGTAATTCCTTGGGACTCATTGCCTGTGATAATGATATCATCAACATAGACTAACAGAATAACAATCCCTTTACTTCCTTTATGAAAAGAGAATGATCTGCCTTACTTCTTGAGAACCCATAAGAGCACACAGCTTTGCGGAATTTTTCAAACCAATCTCGAGGGACTGTGAAATACCCCTAGCATGTTTAGATTAATAAAGTATATACATTGTTATATATATATATCTAGATTTGCCCGCGGCCACGTGCCTACGGCACGTCTTCAGAACGATACAGCATATAAAAAGTCTTGTAAACAGTAAATTAACAATTAGTTGTAAATAAAAGTCTATGTTTCCATATATATATATATATATATATATATATATATATAGAGAGAGAGAGAGAGAGAGAGAGAGAGAGAATTAAATAAATAAATGAGTTGTTTTTGGGAATTTGAATTTGAGTTTTTTTTTGGGGGGGAAGGGGGGGGGGAATTTGAATGAGTTTTGGGGGAAAAATGTGTTTTGTAATGTTAGATCTGGGCCTTTGATTTAAGGGGGATTGAAGGAGAGCCACTTGATAGCTTTCTTTGTGTTTTATTTTATATATATATATATATATATATATATATATATATATATATATATATATATATATATATATATATAAGCTTTGCTCAGTTGAAAACGGGTTTGTTTTCAACGGGTTGAAAAACAGCGATTTGAGCCGTTGGATCGCTCTTGATCGTGATCAACGGCTCAGATCGCTGCCGCTCAGATCTGAGCGGAGCTCCTAATAAGAGCGCTCGGCAGCGGATGCCGAATCCCAATTTTTCCATGTAACAGGGTCAGTGTCAAGAGCGCTCGGCAGCGGGTGCCAAACCCTAATTTTTCCCTGTAACAGGGTCGGTGTCAAGAGTGCTCGGCAGCTGGTGCTGAACCCCGATTTTTCCCTGTAACAGGGTCGGTGTCAAGAGCGCTCGGCAGCTGGTGCCGAGGTCTAACTTTTCCATGTAACATGGTCGGTGTCAAGAACGCTCGGCAACTGGTGTCGAACCCCAATTTTTCCTTGTAACAGGGTCGGTGTCAAGAGCGCTAGGCAACTGGTGCCGAACCCCAATTTTTTCCTGTAACAGGGTCGGTGTTAAGAGCGCTCGGCAGCTGGTGCCGAACCCCAATTTTTCCCTGTAACAGAGTCGGTGTCAAGAGCGCTCGGCAGCTGGTGCCGAACCCCAATTTTTTCATGTAACAAGGTCGGTGTCAAGAACGCTCGGCAGCTGGTGCCAAGGTCCAACTTTTCCGTGTAACTTGGTCGGTGTCAAGAGCGCTCGGCAGCTGGTGCCGAGGTCCAACTTTTCTCTGTAACATGGTCGGTGTCAAGAGGAACCCCAATTTTTCCATGTAACAGGGTCGGTGTCAAGAGCGCTCGGCAGCTGGTGCCGAGGTCTAACTTTTCCATGTAACATGGTCGGTGTCAAGAACGCTCGGCAGCTGGTACCGAGGTTCGACTTTTTCATGTAACAGGGTCGGTGTCAAGAGCGCTCGGCAGCTGATGCCGAGGTCCAAGACTTGTCGTTTTTGGCAGAGGACGCCCTGCGGAGTTGGTGGCTTCTACGCTCCTGGCAGACGTGGCAGTCATTAAATGTGATGGCTTCTGAACTTCTGACCGCTCTGACGGATGAGACGCTCATTTAATGCAGTGACTTTTGAGCTTCTGCCAGATGGGACAGTAATTAATGCGGTGTACGGCTTGGCGTAGCAAACAAGGCAACGATTGAGGTCGCTTTTGTCGTTTTGTGTGAATGGGCCGGCAATATGGGCCCATTAACCTCGTTTTGCGCGCCTCCCTCTATAAAACCCCACCCCCCCTCTCTCATTTTTCACTTCTCTTCTCTTTTACTCAGGCAGTTATTTGTGCTAAGCGAGTGATTCCGGTGATCGTCGTTAGTTTTCCGGTGAATTCTCCGACAGCACGTTTTTTAAGGTAATTTATACTTAAGTCTTTTTCCAAGTATAAATATGTCTCTTCTTTCTATTTCCGAGTCGTCTTCTTCTTGGTCCGAGCCCTCCCTTGAAGTGGCCGAAGCCCAGACTTCGAGTCGCCCAGATAAGGGCAAGAAGGTACCTGGCCGGGACACAATAATGGAGGATCCGAAACGCATGGGGGAGTTCGGCAGGTTGCCAGGGCCACTGACCGGGCTTCATAGAGTTCGAGAGCTTCCGGAGGAGCACGCCGAGCGAATTGTTCACGGAAGGGGGAGGAGTTTCGAGGAGAATGCGGCGAGGGAGACGACCGAGGCGGATGAGACGGTGTCGATCCTCCGCGAAGAAGACTTGAGAGTGATCCGGGACTGTTTCCACATCCCGGAGGAGTACGAGCTTATGCTGCCGGGTCCCGGGGTTAGGGCCAACTCGCCGCTGCCAGTGACCATGTGTTGCTGGCCGGTTGGCGCCTTTATCGCCGGGGCTCGGCTACCTCTCCATCCATTCGCTATCCTCGTTCTGAGGTGGTTTGGGGCCAGCCCCATCCAACTTATGCCGAACGCATGGAGAGTCATAAACGGCTTCGGACTTCACTGCCAAGCTGCTGGGATCGAGCCGAAGCTGAATGACCTTCGGACGATCTATCGGCTTCATCAAGGGAACCGGTCGGAGTTCCGGTACTATTTGGCTCCGAGGCATGACGGTAGGCTCGTCATATGCCCCGACTCCATCAAGCACTGGCGCGAAAAGTTCTTGATAGTGCGGAGTGCGGAGGTCTGGCCTATCCCTTCTAATTGGGTGGAGGTGCCGAAGAGGTTGAAGGCGCTGCCCAAGCTTCGCCCTGAAGAAGAAGAGGCAGTTCGGACACTTCTCGATCGGCTGAAGTATGATTGGAAGGAGCTGACCGAGGATGTCTTGTTCAGGGGAGTGCTCTGCCGCGTAGATCCCAGTACGCGGCTTTTTTTTTTTGTGCTTCGTTCTTCATACTTTATTTTGCATGAGTTGTGTTGTGCTAACAGACTTTGTCTTTAATGCAGAGGCAATGGACTACGATGCGGTGTTGGCTTTGAGAGCAGGCCTCGCCAGTAAGGCTCCGAAGAAGCACAAGAGAGTGGCCACCAAGTTGCCGACCCCGAAAGCTCCGCGGGTCACGGAGGCGGTCGAGGAGGTGGAACCCTTGGTAGCCCGGCCGTTGCCGGTGCAGGCGCCTCGGCGTCAACTGGGGTCGGCGAGTTCCCCATCGCCGCAACCCTGGGGATGACGACCCTCCCGTTGTTGGTGGTGGCCGAGGAGCTCCTGACCGAGGAGCACAAAAGGATCCATGTTCCGGACTGGCAAGTTCGGAAGCACGACGGATTCCTCGGCAACTCCCTGACGAATATGCAGGCGGTCAAACACCTGGCGACGCCGAAGGATCGCCCCGCCAAGGAGGCCGGGCAAGAAGGTGACGACGTCATCGAGATTGCTCGCTCGGCCGTCTCGGTAAGTATTGGATTTTTGCTGTTTACTAATTCTTCTTAGGCCTAATTTCACTAACTCTTTTAATGTCTCGTCTCATGTCGCAGATCATCATCCATTTTGGTCACCTCACGGAGAGGTTGACGACTCTGGAGAAGGAGCTGAAGCAAGAGTCCGACCAAGCTCGGAAGGAGAAGGCTCGGATGGGGAACGAGCTCAACAAGCTCACGGTCGAGTTCGAAGGGAAGACGGCGAGGGTCGAGTCCCTCGAAGCTCAGGTCGCGAAACTGGAGGGCGATCTTCTTCGCCAGAAGGAGGAGGCGACCAAGCAATTGGCCGAGGCGGCGGAGGCCAAGGCTGCCGCTGTGAAGGCGGCGGAGGACGCGACGATGGAGAAGGCGCAGGGTTTCCTCGCCCAAAATATGGCCAGAGCCTACGCCGAAGCCATCGCCCGGGTGACAAAGGCGTACCCTGACGTGGACTGCTCGGGATGGAGACTGTTCCCGGGCCACGTCGAGGGCTTCGACCCCGAATCTGAGGGGGAAGAAGAAGAAGGAGAGGATGAAGTCGAGACTGAAGTCGAAGTCATCGCCGAGGCCCCGGAGTCAGTGGTAACCCCGCTGGCGGTGGTGACCCCCTCAGAGACGTCGACCCCCACACGCTCTCGTCGCAAGAGGTCGCGCCCTGACTCCGCTTGCTTTTTCTTTTCTTCTGTTCTTCTCTTTTTTTTGTAACGCCTAATCGCGGACTGGCCACCGCTTTTTGTAATGAATGAAACGTCTTTTTGGGCTCGACTGTGTTTCTCTATCTTTTCTCAAGAATTTTTGAAATTTGGCTAAGTGTAGGAGTTCGGCAATGTATTTGAGAATTTGTTGTTTGCTACGACTCCTTTTCAGCTTGCGGTGGTGACTCAGGCCGTCGAGCCTACTGGCTCGGGGGACAACGCTTGTCCTGAGGTCGGCTTAGGAGCGACGAGGCTGTGCTTGGCGAGGTGCCGGGAGCGGCTCTACGAAGTTGAGTTGGGATTGCGCAGGGCCGAAAGCGAGCGGAACCATCTTCAACTCATCCTGGATCGGCGAGACATCGAGATCCGGCGTCTGGAGAGCAGGATCGCCGAGATGACCCCTTTAGGAGATGATGAGGGTTCGTCTACTGCATTTAGCTATGGCCTTCGGATCAAGTGCATTCGCCACACCTTATCCAAAATAACAGCGGAGAGGGACGATCTGCTTTCTGAGATCCGCCACCTGCAAACTGTAGAGACGGAGCTTCGGACGGAGGGAGAGGGACTGACGGCCGAGGTGGCCAAACTGACGACCGAACGGGACGAACTGACGGCCGAGGTCGATGCACTGAAGAGAGCCACGGTAGACAAGAGCATCGAAGTCACTCATCTTTGCCGTCTTATCGCGAGTCGTTCCGGCGTCCCGAGCTCCGTGATACCTCCTCGTTTCGAGGTCGATGTAAAAGATGACTCTCTGAGGGAATGGATCTCAGAGCTGGAGGCGGAGGTGGCTCGCCTCAAACCGCGTTCAGGACTGATCAATGTGAGGAGCACTTCGTGTACTAGCGCGGAGAGCGAGCGAGGCATCACGTTTTATGAGCTCGCGACCCGTCCGCCTATCGGCCATCCTAGTCCGGGGGATGCGCAAAGTGCTGTGGCCATTTCATCGAGCGGAGCATTCGTCAGAGCGGCTGCTAGGAGCGGTGCCGAGGACACGTCTCAGTTCGCTGGTTTGGGGTCGAGCTCCGGAGATAAACGTCGCCGCCCTCGAGTGTCCTTGAAGCGGAACACCCCTGCACCACGGAGGCGATGAAGATCTTGTTTTTGAAGCCTTTGTATTTAGCCTAAGTGTAACAAGTCGGCATTGTAACTTTTGCTTTTTAACGCCTTGTAATCTTGTTGTATGGAAGAGGCGCGTTGTATTGTGTCCCAATTCTTAATAATATTTCTTTCTTAGGCTTGCATGTTCTTTGTAGCTTTGTGTAGTTGTTTTGTTTGTGACTGTGTTCGCCGTGCCGAGGTCCTGAGCTGGTCTTTTGCTCGTGTGGGGGTCGATGACATGAGCGTTCGGCCGGTGGTGCCGAGCTGCGCTTCGGTCCCTCAATCTTGCGAACTTGCGAGATGAGTCGAGCTTCGCTTGACAGTGAGCTCGCAGAGTGCAGTCGAGCCATGTGTTGGACCCCGAACCATCGTTAGAGTAGTTCAACAGTTGTGGGAACAATTCCGAATGGCGAACTACTTCTAGCTCGCTTAGAAGCGAACTTGCGAAGTAGAATCGAGCCAAGTGTTGGACTCCGAACCATCGTTAGAGTAGTTCAACGCTTGTGGGAGCAATTCCGAATGGCGAACTACTTCTAGCTCGCTTAGAAGCGAACTTGCGAAGTAGAATCGAGCCAAGTGTTGGACTCCGAACCATCGTTAGAGTTGTTCTACGGTTGTGGGAGCAATTCCGAATGGCGAACTACTTCTAGCTCGCTTAGGAGCGAACTTGCGAAGTAGAATCGAGCCAAGTGTTGGACTCCGAACCATCGTTTGAGTTGTTCAGCGGTTGTAAAGAGTAAAAGCAGAGAGATGTAAATAATTTCTTTCAAGTAAAATATGAAAAAGCTTTCTTTATTGATGACTAGTGATCGGCTGCTTCTAAAGTTGCAAGCCGTCATTACAAGAGAGAAATAAGAGAAAAACAGTACAGGTAATAGGAGAGGAACGGTTCGACATCTTAGAAATACTTAGAGAGGCGTTGGTACTCTCTCTTGGTATTTTAGAAGATGGTCGGCATTCCAGGTCCTAGGGATCTCTCTGCCTTCGAGGTCTTCTAGTCTGTATGTCCCAGGGCGGATTACTTTGGCGATCTTGTAAGGTCCCTCCCAATTTGGGGCCAATTTGCTCTTCTGACCTGGGAATGAGATGCTAACTTTCTGAGGACCAGGTCCCCTTCTTTGAGGTCCATAGGGCGGACTCTCTTGTTGTATGCCAACTCGATCCTTCTTCGGTAGCTTTGTTGACGAATGGCGGCTCTTTCTCGGATCTCATCTATCAGGTCTAGATTTGCTCGGAGCTCTCTAGCATTTTGTTCTTCTTCATAAGCCATTAGACGGGGAGAAGGTATTCCGACCTCTAGGGGGATCATGGCCTCGGACCCATAGGTGAGATTAAATGGGCTCTCACCTGTGGGGGTCCGTTTTGTGGTGCGGTAGTTCCACGGCACGTTGGGGAGCTGATCGACCCATAAGCCTTTGGAACATTTATCCAATCTCTTCTTAATGCCGGAGAGGATCTGTCGGTTAGCATTTTCGGCTTGGCCATTCGACTGGGGATGAGAAACGGAGGAGAACTGGTGTTGGATGGCAAGGTCTTCACATAGTGCTCGGAAGGCAGCCCCGGTGAACTGGGTGCCGTTGTCTGTTATTAGGACCCGAGGGACGCCGAATCGGCAGATCACGCTCTTCCAAAAGAACTGAACAACCTTGTTCTTGGTGATCGTGGCTAGGGGCTCGGCCTCTATCCATTTTGAGAAGTAGTCGATTGCCACGACTAAGAATTTGAACTGGCCGGGAGCTGGTGGAAATGGCCCTAGTAAATCCATCCCCCACATTGCAAAGGGGATTGGACTTGATAGGGAAATGAGTGGAGCTTGTGAGAGGTATCGGATGTTGGAGTACTTCTGACAGGAGCTGCATTGCCGAATGTGCCGTTCGGCATCTCTTAGGAGAGTGGGCCAGAAATATTCGTAATTCAACACTTTGCGGGCTAGAGCTCTGGACCCCGAATGTGCCCCGCCGATGCCCTCATGAAGTTCTTGCAGGGCGTAGTCGGCTTGCCCGGGGAAGAGGCATCTCAGGTATGGCCTGCCGTCTACCTGTGTGAAAAAGCGTTTATATAGGATACCTCCGATTAGTGTGTAACGCTCGGCTCGGGTTCTCACTCTTCGAGCTTCCTTAGGATCTTCGGGGAGGAGCCCGTCCCTCAAGAATTCAACGAGGGGTTTCATCCAGTTATCTTCAAGCAGGACAGGCAGCGACTCCATAGAGTCGGAAGTTTCGTCCTCTATGCTTGGCTTCAGAAGGACCTCTATCAAGACGGTCTGCTCGAGACCTTGAAGGGAGGAAGAGGCTAGTTTGGAGAGGGCGTCGGCCTGAGCATTTTCTTCCCGGGGTATTCGTTGGATGAGGGCTTCTTCAAACAGTGCCATGAGGCTCTTGACCTTGGCTAAATATTTAACCATCCTGTCGTCACGTGCTTCATACTCGCCGAGGACCTGATTTACGACTAGCTGAGAGTCGCTAAAGATCCGGAGGCATTGCGCCCCTGCATTGCGAGCCATTCCAAGGCCGGCTATGAGTGCCTCGTATTCTGCTTCGTTGTTCGAGGCTTTAAAGTTGATACGGAGGGAGTATTGGAGGAAGAAGTCATCTGGGCCTGCCAGAATGACCCCGGCTCCGCTTCCCTCATTGCACGAGGATCCGTCCACATAAACCGACCAGACAGGCGGTCCCTTCATCGCTTGGCTGAACTCGGGGATGGTACTTTCGACTATGAATTCGGCTAAGGCCTGAGCTTTGATCGCGGTCCGAGGCTGATAAGTTATGTCGTGCTGGCTCAGCTCGATAGACCACTTCATAAGACGACCGGAGGTCTCCGGCTTGTGGAGCACTTGCTTCAGCGATTGGTCGGTAAGTACGACCACCGAATGGGACTAAAAATACGGGCGAAGCTTTCTCGCGGCCATCACCAGGGCATAAGCCATCTTTTCTATCTTCAGATAGCGGAGCTCGGCATCCCGAAGTACTTTGCTCACATAGTAGATGGGCTTTTGAGCCCGGTCTTCTTTCCTTACTAAAACGGCGCTGAGGGTCTGCTAGGAGGCTGCCAGGTAAAGGTAAAGGGGTTCTCCAGGAATGGGTTTGCTGAGGAGAGGAGGGTTGACGCGGTAAGCCTTGAGCTGTTCGAATGACTCCTGTTGCTGCTGTCCCCATTCGAAACCTTTAGCCCCCCTGAGGGCCTTGAAGAAGGGGAGGCATTTCTCCCCGGACTTCGAGAGAAAACGCCCTATGGCGGCTAAGCGGCCTGTTAGCCTCTGAACTTCCTTAACATTCTTGGGAGGGGCCATGTCTAATATGGCCTTGATTTTCTCAGGGTTTGCTTCAATTCCTCGTTGGCTGACCATGAAGCCGAGGAACTTTCCTGACGAGACACCAAACGCACACTTGTTCGGATTGAGTCTCATATTGTGCTTTCTCAAAACATCGAACGCCTCCTGTAGGTCAGTCATATGATCAGCTCCTCGGATGTTTTTTACAAGCATGTCGTCAACATACACCTCCATATTACGGCCGATTTGAGCTTGGAAAACCTTGTTGACGAGGCGTTGATATGTTGCGCCTGCATTCTTCAAACCGAAGGGCATAACCCTATAGCAATAAAGGCCCTGATCGGTCACAAATGATGTCTTCGGGATATCCGGGGGGAACATCCTGATCTGGTTGTAGCCTGAGAAGGCGTCCATGAAGCTGAAGAGTTCATGTCCCGAGGTGGCATCAATCAAAGTGTCAATACTCGGAAGAGGAAAGGGATCCTTGGGGCAAGCCTTGTTGAGATCGGTAAAATCGATACAAATCCTCCAAGTCCCATTGGACTTCTTCACCATTACTACATTCGACAACCACTCGGGATAGTTCACCTCTTGTATGAACCGGGCCTTCAAGAGCTTGTCCACCTCCTCTTTTATGGCTAGCTGGCGCTCGGGGGCGAACTTGCGCCTCTTCTGTTGAACCGGTTTGGACCCCGGAACAACGCTGAGGTGGACTAAGAGCTCTCCGGAAATTCCGGGCATGTCTGCAGCTGACCAAGCAAAGAGGTCTCGGTTCCTTCGGATGCATTGTACAATGTCTGAGCATAGGGCGGACGGAAGGGTCTTGCTAACAAAGAACTTTCGAGTTGGATCCTGCTTTGAGAAGAGCACTTCCTCCAATTCATCCACCGGCTCGGACGTCGGACGGGCAGCATCTTGGGGGATTTCCAGAGTTTCTAGGGAGAGGACCGGACCGAGGGTAGAGGTCATGTAGCACTTGCGGGCCGTTTCCTGATTGCCTTTTACCTTCCCTACTCCTGCCCGGGTGGGGAACTTCATTTTGAGGTGATAGGCGGAAGGGACGGCTTCAAGGGCGGCCAGGCTGGGCCGACCTAGAATGACATTGTAGGCTGTGGGGACATCTACGACCATGAAGTCCATCGACTCCGTTCGGGTAGTAGGAGTTTTGCCAGCGGTTACGTCAAGGGTGATCACCCCTTCAATAGTCACTGGCACTCCCGTGAACCCATGGAGCGTGTAGCCGGCGGGCTTGAGTCTGTCTCGGGAGAGCTTTAGATCTTTAAAAGCGGCGAGGAAGAGGATGTTAACGGAGCTGCCCTTGTCCACTAGGATCCTCTCCATTTTGAAGTTCGCCATGTGGAGGCTGATGACGAGTGCGTCACAATGAGGGGTGCAGACACCTTCAAGATCTTTGTCTGAGAATGTGACGGGCACTCCGAGGCCTTTGGGAGGAGGGGTGGCGCGAACCGAATTGACTTCTCTTATAAATGCCTTTCGAGAGGAGTTTGAGGAGCCCCCCATTGGGCCCCCATAAATGAGGTGTAGGACACGCTCCTCTTCGAAGTCGGGTGTTTCATCGCGTTCCGAACGTTTATTAGCCCTCCGAGGCGGGGGAGGAAGGTCGGCTCGGTCCTTTCTCACGAATCTGGTCAGCTGCCCCCTCTGAATGAGGGCTTCTATCTCATTCTTCAAGGCCCGACAATCGTTGGTGTCGTGGCCGTGGTCCCGATGATAACGGCACCACTTCTCTTTATCCCTCTTCTTGCCAGGAATGTTCATTTTTGGTGCAGGAGGTATCACCCCCTCCTTCTCAACTTCCATGAGAATTGTGGAGATATTGGCGTTAAGGGGAGTAAATTTTTCAAATCTGGGGGGTCGGCGCTGGCCGGCATTATCCTTCTGGAGCTTCTTGGCTCCTTCCTCTTCGGTTCCTTTTCTCTTGAACCGGAGGAAGACCCCTCTAAGTTGAGGCAGTGCTCAGCTTCTTCGGCCCGAATATACTTTTCGCTCCGGAGAAGGAGGTCAGAGAAGTTCTGTGGGGGTTTCTTGGCGATGGAGGAGCAAAGGTTGGAGTTAAGGACATTGGATTGAAAAGCTGCTGCAGCGACCGACTGGTTGAGGGATGCTATGGACCTGGCTTCAACCGTGAACCTCTTCACATAGTCTCTCAACTTCTCACCCTTCTTCTGGTGGAGGTACAGTAGCGAAATACTGGTCTTCTCAGTTCTACGGCTACTTACAAAATGGGTGACGAAGAGGTCTCGAATTGCTCGAAAGAGAATATTGAGGATGGGGCAAGGCGAGAGTACCATTCTCGAGCCGGACCCTTGAGAGTTGCGGAAAAGGTTTTACAAAGCAGAGCATCGGAAGCTTGATGGATGAGCATTAGGGTCTTGAAGCTCTCGATGTGATCGACGGGGTCAGTCTCCCCGGAGTAGGTCTCAAATTGAGGAGGCTTGAAGCCGATTAGTACGGGTGCATCCATTATGATTCGGGAAAAAGGAGGTCTGCTAGGACGAAGAGTCCTTCCTCTAAGCTCTTCTTCTCGGTCTAACTGACCCAAGCGTCTCTCCATCTCATGGAGACGGCGGTATACAACGTCGTTCCTTCGACGGTAATCAGCCAAGCCTCTAGACTCATCTTCGTACGAGGGAGAGCGGGGGCTACGACGACGGTAGCTCCTGGAGCGGCGAGGACTTGGCATATGCCGGAAGTTGCTAGGAGCTGGAGGAGTTGGGGACCGTCGGCGAGAACTTCGGACCGGAGGAGAAGAGGGGAACTTTGGAGCATTGGTGTTAGGACGAAGATTGAGAGCTTGTAGGACGGTCGCTTGGAACTGCTGGAACTCGGGCACGGGTGATGGGTGCCTCATCGTTCCTAGGCAGTTGCCGACCTGCAGGGGAGTGTGGCCTTCTTCTGTAATGCTCGGGGGACTCTCTCCGCCCCCTTCGGGTAGGAGATCTTCTGTATTCTCGGCGGTGAGGAGATCGCTCATCCGGACGGTGTTGGCGGGAGGTTCCCTCTCGGGCCCGCTTTTCATCTAGACGGCGGCGAAGATCCTCATCCTTCTGCCGATTGAGGACGATGTTGCGAAGATCGGAAGCTCGGGGATGATGGGAGGCCATAGAGTCCGAAGAGGCGTTGTGGATGGAGACGTGGTCCGGATGGAGGGGCTGTTACTGCAGATTGGGACCCTTAGGAGGTTGTTGGTTCTGAGGAGCGGGCTGGTCCTGTTGGAGTGGGTCCTCCGCTTGAGGAAAAAGTTGCCCCTGCTGTTGAGCGGGCTGAGGGGGAACTTCCTGTTGCTGATCGGGATTGGGTCCTCGGTTGGACCCTCTGCATCTGACTTTCCTAGGAGGCATGGCTGGAGAAGATCTGTCCAACGGGAAGAGGGGAGGTTGCTATTCGTTAGTTTCCCACAGACGGCACCAATCTGTTGCCGCTAAATTTGGTGTGGGGGCAAACAGATAGTATTTGTGGATTCTTAGGAAAACTGAATAGCAAACCTGTATACCTGTTCCGTCGGAGTTTGACACCGACTCCTGCCGTACACCTGCAAAAAATGCGAGACACCGGGATTGTTTCCGGCGACGCACCCTCCGACGCTCAAGTCAGTAATCAGGGATGATTAAGAAAGAGCGTGAAAACTGGCAAAAGATTGATTACCTCTTAATGAAGATGGATGGGGGGTATTTATAGGCGTCTTAGGGATCAGATTAGGAATGTAATTCCCGTGATCTGATAAAGAATATACTCCTTGTAAACAGATTAGGAATGTAATCCCTAATTCCCAGTGGAAGGATAGGCATGAATCAGGGCCGTTGATTGGGATTTAATCAGAAACCCTAATTCTATCCCTCTGGATCGGGCTTTCTGCTGGTTGAAACCCGCACCCGATTGAGGTGGATCTGTTCGTGGATTATTGGATCTTTGACGAAGAGATCCAGTACCCATGTCAAACCCATTGGTAGGTGAAATTACCGCTTTACCCCTGGACTTCAAGATTCGTGTCTGATTTGGACGGTTCCGATTAAACCCCATTTTTAGCCATATCAGTATGTGAATCCAACCTAAACAAAAACAGTGACTGATTACACAAAAACTTCTTTGGTTAGTTGAATGTTAACTTTTAGAGGGTGAACTCATTTGGTTAAATCTTTAATTATTCAATTAGAATTCCTATTTTAAGAATCTAACAAGCAACAAATTAATTCTCTCATGAATAAGGCTATTTTTCAAAAATTACAGAATTGTCGATCATGTTTGATTATTACGGCATCTCACTAAAGAGAAAGTTATTATAACCTAATTTCAATTGGGAAACCATGCCTCATATATGCAAAATCAAACTATATGTGTTAATCCAACCTCAATTGGAAAATGTATAACAACATTAAACACTATACATAAGGAGTATTAAGTATATGTATGCAAGGTTTACAAAAAAAAGGTATATGTATGCAATCAAACTAAAGCACCAATCAAATAAATAATTTACTACAATATTCTTAATAAAAACTTAGGTTAACATGTTCGAGTAAACATTAACTGGTGTATGCACAATGGGGCAGCAAAATATTTTTGCTTAATTCTCATGTAAAGTGTAGTGTGGATACATAAAACAAAGATTATATAAAGGAATAAATGTTGTGTTCTTTCCCTCTTCATTCATTGTTGGCTTCATTCAATCAATTTAATCATTCTTAACATATAGTTTTTCATTTATAATAGAAACTAAAAGTTGAACCAACTAATTAATGTTGCAGTTCATATATAATAACCCTTGAATGTTTGAATAGCTATCTCCCCTTAATATTTAGATATTCATATTCAATTCAATTACCTATTTGGAAATCAAGAAATAACTCTTGGGGAAAAATATTATTTTGAAAATTAGAGTATTATATTATGTCCTTGTGAAACTCTTTTAACTTATCAACTTGATTATTTAATGAAGCCCTTTAGCAATTTTCCTCCATTTTGAGGAGGCTTTTCAATGCATTTGACATATATGGAACAGTCGAACAGAGTGAAAGAGAAGTTCATATTTGTATTTGATATATATATCTATGGGAACATGTTAGATTTTGGTTGCTTTCATCCTTTTCTGCTTAAATCTGAGACTGAGAGAAAATTTGAGTTTTTGTGAAAAGTTATTGAATGTAGCTTATAATAGAGCAAAAAGGAGGTGAGTGGTGGATCAAAGATTTATGTTTTCTTGGTTAAAAAAGGACATGAAGATACTTTGTGACATAAGGTCCATGAAATAAATTTGCATCTCAAATCAACACCAAACTTTCTCATATCTACTACTTTAATTTCTATATCACATGCATGTCTACTCATTTCTCTTTTACTAATTATGTTTTCTTTATTTGCTTTTCATGGGTTCAAACAGCATAAGGTGGTTCTCAACATTAAGGACACAGATAAACTAAAGAGAAAAATGTTACAACTTATTTGTATCCTTCTGAATCATAGGGAAGCCGAATAACTTCCATATCAAAAGGCCCATGAAATACTCGATAAATTCAGGCGGACTTTAGGTTTGCAATCCATGAAGTGGAAATAAGGCATATGAGATACTAAAAGACTGGAAGAAGATGGATAATGAATTTTCAATAATGCTAAGAATATGAGCCCTTGAGTTGGAGTCATAGAAGAAATTCAAATATCAGAATTTAGTTATTTACCAAAGAATATTGTGTTCCAGTACCATTGCCTCAATTGTATTATCATTAAGGCTCAAATTGACATTGTCAATATTTACTAAGTCCGGCCCCTCACTAAATTATCCGATGCCTATTAAGAATCTTACTCCAACTAACACATGCAACATTTGTACTTTATATATATATTTTTAAACTATATACTATTGTTTTATCCTACATGGCACATGCATCACACATGCTTATAAAACTTCTAGGTGTCTTTAGCCCATAGAGCCAGAGCGTTAGGCCATCTCACCTACATGGTTTATATAAGACCTAAATATGTGTTGTTGAGATTTATTTAGGTAATTTATTTTTCATGGATGTCAGGTTCTCTAGAGTTTTTTTTTTTAAAATTTGCAGTATTCGTACATAAAATTTGGCACTCAACAATCGAGTTGGGATTCTAAATGACCATCATAAAATGTTCTCTAATCTCCATTGAAACCTCCCACCCTCAATTCAATAGGGAAAACTTAGATGATGATGGTAGTGCGGTGGTCCGGACTCTACTTGAACATATCACTCATACCATGTGAAACATAAGTTCAATAAAGAATATGATCTAGCAATATGGAAACCAAAACAAAGAATTATCAATCGACATAAAAAGATTATTCAAATTTCAAAGTGAAATTATAGAAAACTTTTGTTTTTGACAAGTACAATTGATTATTCCAGTAAAGAAAAAATAACGTATGTGAAATGTGAGGATTAAAGCATATGTGAAGATGAAGAAACAGTTTGAACAGCGATGTCAAATACTAAACTAATGTTTCTTGTGGGGGGGTGCATGAAGGTCTAGGAATAATTTGCAATGGTGGCAATTACAACTAATACACCTTTATGCATAATGATCTAGCCTAGACCAAGCTTTCCTTCCACCCAAAAACGTCGGTCTTCGGCAATTCAATAGGGTTTGTGTTCCAATACGGTTCAATGTAACGATAGAGAATGACGAGATATCCTATAGTTTTGTACACAGCGCATATATAATACTCTTTATATACAGCACTAATGTAATACTATCTTCAAAAAGCTATTAGATAAGTACTTAGTAGGTGTAGTTTTTTTCCCTTAAAAACAAGGTTCAAATGCATAACCTAATGTATCTTTGCTGACGACATAAAAATGTTTTACCATAACAGACTAGCTGTGCTAAATAGCTTGGTTCTCTCAGTTTCTTAATAAATCAAACCAGCAAAACCTAAGTTTCAATCCAATCAAACTGGTTCAACAAAACTGGTCCATGCTAAGCTCTTTTCAAGAGATCCATAACATCTAAAAGAGGATGGTGAACAAGATAATACATCATAAGAAGGGTTTATGAAGGCTCAAAAATTAGAGATATTATAAGGAAACATATGAGACAGCTCATCCACATGCCGAAGGCGTGCATATGCAATGTTACTGTCGGCACATTACTAACATCAGTATAGCTTCATATCCAGATCTCACACAGACGAAATGAAAATAAATGAAATGAAATGAAATTAGCAACAGGAATTGAGATCTGGTGTTGAGGATGAAGATGGTATCGTACCTGTTTTCTTAGGGCATCCCATGATGTTGACTGGAATTCCATCGTCACCTCTCCCTCTCTCTTAATTTTGTTCTTCTCTGTATTTAAGTTTCTCTCTCTACATGAGATGAGAGAGATGAATTGAAGAATTGGGAAATGGTTTCGAGGAGAGAGAGATGATGAAAGAGGATTTTTTTCCCCCAAACTCACTCACTTTTAAAAATTAAATTCCAAGATAAACCAGTTTCGAAATTAATTCTGAGGATTGAGCGGTCCTTACAGGCCGCATTAGAGCATCCACAGTCGTTTGCTATATTGCCATTTTTTCCATTTTTTTTTCTACTGTAGCGTTCGCAGTCGTTTGCTATTTTGCCATTTTTTGGCAAAAGCGCTACAGTAGATATGGAGATATAGCAATCGAAATAGCAAAATGCATATTATAGCGGACGAAACATGATGTTTTGTCTGGATTATTTTATTATATTCTTAATTGATCGGACGAAACATGATGTTTCGTCCGAATTAAAATAAATTAAAAAACCGCATAATACAAGTTTAAATAATGGGAATAAACATGATGTTTCGTCCCATTCTATATATAAAAAAAAAATTAAATAAAAACCAATCAGTATGAAGGTGGTGCTCTCGGTATGAAGGCATACTATATAGAAATATCTCAAAGGCCACCATAAACTTGAAGTAGACAATACACAAGCCAAGAATAACTTTAAAAAAATAAAATTAAAGCTAAACGAATCCACCAAGAGCCAGACGACACACCATGACTCGTCTGGCTTATTCTTTTGATTTTTTTTTTTTAAAGCTAAATCGAATCCCCTTAAACCGGACGACACATCATGTGTCGTCCCACCCATATTTTCGACTTTTTTTTTTTTTTAATGTCGGAATGAACATCATGCTTCGTCTCGTTTATTTTTTAAAATTTTTTTTTTGGGACGAAACATCATGTTTCGTCCCGTATTTTTTATTAATATTTTCTAACTTTCGGCCCGTATAAATTAATTTTTTAGTATGAAACGAACCATCATGCTTCGTCTGATTATTTTTTAACTAACTTATGCATTTTATACCATTTCAACGACTGCAGCAAAAAGATGAAATGGATCGCTATAAAATGCATTTTGCCATTTTCTCCGTTCAACGACTGTGGATGCTCTTACATAACTGCGGCCTTTTCGATTTGTAGGCATCACTTTTCGATTTGTAGGCCACAATTCACAATTGCGGCATACGTGTATATCATACATGTTTGACTAATATGCTGCAACACTTGAAAATATATTATGTAAGTGTGAAAAATAGAAGGCTGCAGTTGAGTACTGCATAGGCCGCACGCAGTTCACAACTGTGGCCTCATCGACTATATAATTGAGGCCGCACGCAGTTCACAACTGCGGCCCGACCTCCTATTTATCACATTTTACACTTACACAATTTTCTACCAAGTGTTGGTACCTATTAGCCAAAGATGTATGGCATGTACGTAGTCCGCAGTTATAGGGCTGTTCATACTTTGGTTAAAACCGATTAGAGCATCCACAGTCGTTGAATGTGAAAAATGGCAAAATGCATTTTTTGCCCATCCAATTCGACGAAACGCTGCAGTCGTCGAATGGCAAAAAAATGCATAAGTTCGTTAAAAAAGAAACAGATGAAACATGACGTTTCGTCTGTAACCAAAAAAAATTATGGGACGAAACATGATGTTTCCTCCCAAAAAGGGGGGGAAAAGGAAGTTTTTTTTTTTGCAAAAACAAATTTTAAAAATAGTTTGTAAATAATATTTGCAAAATAAAATTTAAAATTTGCAAAAACAATTAAAAATATTACAAAAATTTCCAAAAAATTCACTGTAGCTGGACGAAGCATGGTGCTTTGTCCGGAAATTCCGGAGGTTTTTTTTGTAAAAAAAATTTGCAAAATTTTTTTTTTAAACAAATTGTAAAATTTTTTTGCAAAAACAATTTAAAAATTTGCAAAATCAATTTAGATAATTGCAAAAAAAATTTAAAATTTACAATTTTTTTTAAAAATTGGATTGGGACGAAGCATGATGTTTCGTCTCAAATTGGGACGAAACATCATGTTCATTCCCACGTTTAAAGGTTATTTTATTCGTTTTTTTTTTTTTTACTTCGGACGAAATGTTTCGTCCGATCAATTAAAATAATAATTAAATAATCCAGACGAAACATGATGTTTCGTCTGCTATAATATGCATTTTGCTATATCGATTGCTATTCGCCCCTTTCTACTGTAGCGATTTTGCCAAAAAATGGCAAAATAGCATACGAGTGTGTGCGCTACAGTAAAAAAAATGGAAAAAATGGCAAATAAGCAAACGACTGTGGATGCTCTTACCGAACCGAAACCGAAATTTATCAATTTGGTTCGGTTTTTTGGTTTTTCGGTTCGGTTTTGATCCAAACCGTAGTTTTATTAGAGAGTTCGGGTCGGTTTTTGGTTGGGTTCTAAAAAAACCGAACTTTTTTTTCTTCTCAAAATTAATTCTATCTAATCTACCCCTTCATCCCGTCAGCCCTTCCCCTTCTTATGGATATGGTGACTTCTCATCTTCTTCTCAGCCTTCACCCTTCAATCTCATTTGGGTCAGAATATTGGACACTGGGCTATTATTACCTTATAAATCAACTTCATATGGGTGCTTATCCAAGCCTTAAAATAAATTTAAACTCAGGCAACAACTGTGATCCATGGAGAAACTGCTAGTTCAACTATTCATGTATCATAAGAAAAGCTTACTGCTATTTGAAAAGAATCTAAAGACATAATGGATTGAACTTTTAGTAGGTGTTGTGTAACGCCCCTGCCCCGAGCCCGGACAATTTATACAATTTTATAGACAAATTAGATACTATGTAGTACAACTGCCCACCACAGGCTGCCTCTCAAAAGGTGGTTAACCGAATTGGTGACTAATGATCATTGGCAATTATTATTTATATAATATTTTATCTTTGGAAACTAACGATGTGGGATTAATTCCTTAATCCCTTTTTCCCAACCCGTGCACACACCTAGGGAATAATTCCCTAGGTTGCCACGTGGCTCTTGAAGAAGACACAGCACACATGCCGTGCTGTGCTGTTCTTCTCCACCCAAACCGGATTTCAAACATCCCATTTCCAAATCAATTAATTCATATAGAAGTCCTCCTATAGAAATATCTTATAGGACAACATCACAAATTCATTTATTATATATTTCAAACCATTTATATAATTCAGAAATACGGGGTATTACATACACCCCCCCCTTCAGAAATCAGCGTCCTCGCTGATGAGCAATCTAGTGCAGGATCTTCGTCTTTGGAATTCTGGAGACCGATCCCATTGGAATCCTGGAGACCGACCCCACTCTGGGATCATTCTGTGGATCTCTGTCCATCTGTCTCACTCCGCCGGGATCATTCTGTGGATCTCTGTCCATCTGTCTCACTCCGCCGATCATCCTGGAGTCCATAACTCACTGCTCTCACACCCTCGGCGTCGAAAGTCGGCTCTGATACCATTTGTAACGCCCCTGCCCCGAGCCCGGACAATTTATACAATTTTATAGACAAATTAGATACTATGTAGTACAACTGCCCACTACAGGCTGCCTCTCAAAAGGTGGTTAACCGAATTGGTGACTAATGATCATTGGCAATTATTATTTATATAATATTTTATCTTTGGAAACTAACGATGTGGGATTAATTCCTTAATCCCTTTTTCCCAACCCGTGCACACACCTAGGGAATAATTCCCTAGGTTGCCACGTGGCTCTTGAAGAAGACACAGCACACATGCCGTGCTGTGCTGTTCTTCTCCACCCAAACCGGATTTCAAACATCCCATTTCCAAATCAATTAATTCATATAGAAGTCCTCCTATAGAAATATCTTATAGGACAACATCACAAATTCATTTATTATATATTTCAAACCATTTATATAATTCAGAAATACGGGGTATTACATGTTAAGCAAACAACAAGATAATTAATATCCTGCATCATTCCAAAATAACCTGGGATGATGAAATGTAGATCCACAATGCTTTGTTATGCTACTATTTTGGCGTATAAAATCCTTTTTTCAATCTAAAACCATGCTGGTCACTCACATGCTCTACTTGGCACTTGCCATGTAATTGTGTTGGTCTTGGGAAACTTAAATATGACTAGAATAAAGAGAATTAGCTTATGCACTGAAAGTTTTCTACATTAGGATTAGGCTAATTGTGAAAGAGGAACATTCATGGCAATGTACAGTTTCATTACTGGATTTACTATCAGTTTATCACAAGAAAATAAGATAATTAAGCTCATGTTTATCATATATCAATCATGTACTGCAGGATTTTTTAACTAGTTCCCGTCTCTGTAGGGTAGGCTTATGTAGGTGACCCTGCTGATCTGGGTAGGCTTATGTAGGTGACCCTTATTGACCAGCAAAGATACAACCATATTTTGTCTGCAAACGACAACTACAGAAGTTGGCAAAATGTGTCTCTCTGCACTTAGAAGTGATATACTGATATGTTATAATTTCTAGCAAAAGATCATGTTATGGTCCTTATAATATGAAAAGCTTTACTATGTCTGCAGACTGCAGTGCTGAACCTAGTGAAATGTATCATTCAAAGTTCAAACACACATGCATCCACCCACAGTCAGGGTCCCTCTCTAACTCTCTTTCCCATTGATTGTTGCTTTACTTTGCTATATTTTCATATTTTGGTTATTACGGTTATTAACCGAACCGAACCGATATATTTCGGTTCGGTTAAAACCGAAATGTAGATGTTCGGTTCGGAGTTCGGTTTCAATTTTACCAAACCGAAAAGTTCGGTTCGGTTTTGAACCGATGAACACCCCTACGCAGTTATGAACTGCGGCTTACAAATCGAAGAGGCTGTAGTTTGATACTGTTGTCTATGAGAACTACTCTATCTTTAGAAATAGTTTCGAAACTGATATATTTTGAAAATTAGTTTCAAAAAGTGAGTCAGTTTGGGGGGAAAATCATGAAAGAGAGGGAGGCAAGCTGACATTGCTTTGAGATTCGGGCACCAGAGATTTACACTATAAAGTAGGATAAGTTGCACTTAACCCCTCTATACTAATTAAATTTACATGCTCCGGACAATAACCCTTATGCACGTGTATTTGTACATCCCGTAATCTCAATGACCAATACTAAAGTCGTTGCGCTTGAAGATTGTTGGAGCAAAGATACAAGGCGCATGAGTTGTTTGAAGATTGGGAAAGCTGGTAGTATGAAATGCATAAAACTGTATAAGTTTGAGTTGCTACTTCTGATTGAGACCAATCCTAAAAGTTCGTTGCACTTGAATATTATTGGAAGAAAGACACAAGGGGCATAAGTCGTTTGAAGATTGATAAAGCTGATAGTATGAAATGCATGATACTTTACCAGATTGAGTCACTACTTTTGCTAGCAACGGTGAACCGTGCAGCATATCGAATAAAATGAATTGTACCACAAAATATCACAAGAAAGGTAAAGTAGTTGACACGTTATGTTGCTCCCACCATGGACTATTTTTAACACCATGTTATGCACTATTCAATACTCTTTTACTGTCCCGTCAGCAGGGCCGGCCCTGAGTTCCGGGGGGCCCTAGGCGAACTTCCGAAATGGGCCCCCCCTGCCCCATACATTTAAAGAAAAACATGCAAAAAAAAAATTTACGTACGAAATGCGTGCCTATATTTACAAGAGAAGTTTGAAATTGGGGGCCCCTAAAATCGTGATTTCGGCGGGGGCCCGAGGCGGCCGCCTTGCCCGCCTACATATCAGGGCCGGCCCTGCCCGTCAGATTGCTAAAATTTTGCTCATAAGACTAGCTAATTGGAAGACAACTTGGCCATGGATTTTGCTATACAAGGATCGCTCAACTTATTCAACTGTCTAATATGAGATTAAGCTTTCTACACTTATCCAATGTGCTAACTACACTATTATATCTAAACTTCTTTCTAAACCAACTAACTAGGTCCATCATACAAGCCCATATAATAATATTCTTAAGCCCACTAATTGATTCTAAGTCTATCAATTCAAGGGAATATTACATCTACACTAGTTTGTCACCAAAAAAAAATTAAATTTTTTAAAAAATTAGGATACTCATAACTTAAGTATGGTGAATTGTAGGTAACTCCTCTCCACTATTTAGATTTAGTGGATCACACCTTATTTGGAAAGATGCTTCAAAATACAAATAACTCCTATACACAATATCACATTGAGTTGTACATATCATGGTTTGTGAACTTTTAGTCACCAAGGACAAATAAACAGGTTAATTGGACATTGGGGAAAGTAACTAGATGCATGAGGCGTTTCAAATTCAGAGTATTGTTTATCACTTATCAGTTTGAGTTATTACTTGTGGGCCTCAAGTTAGCCGATCCTAAACTATGCACTATGTGGATACAATGTATAGGAAACTATTGATGTATCCTTCAACAGATTCCTCTAATATTTTAGTTTTTGTAAGGAATTAACAATTGGAAATTAGGATTTATCTCTAAATCTAAGTTGCTTGAGATATTCACATCCTTAATAGTAAAATTTGAGCTAGCTTAGCAAAAAAATTACTAGTAAAGATTGAATTCCTTACATTAATTACTTGCTATAAACTACTTTTTCATAACCATTTATTCTCAAGTATCATATCAAAGACAATGCATAACACCCTTTTCATATATATATATGGTTTAGACAAACCATTATTTTCTCAATGTATACAATAAATACACCTATTTCTTTCAATCCTCCACATGTTTGCCATCTCTTTTCATCATCCCCATGTAGTTTGAGCTGAAAAACGACACAACACAATTCTATAAGTTAGAATGATAACAAAGTAATGTAAGAAAGGTAAAATACAAGTAGTTGAAACAATGAAGAGCAGGACAACAAAACTTATATAACTCACCTTTCTTAGACAACACCCAGTTACTGCCATCTCCGCTAACAGACCACGCAAAGTACCCACGCAGTCCCTTCCCCTTCGCATACGCAACCTTAGCTCCAATCGACTCGACGTCATCATACCCAATCCACGTCCTCCCTGCATAGCAATAGTTCACCACCACTTTTGAATCGTACACCGTTACCGCATTGTTATTCGCAATAAAATCCCTAACCGAATCGTACCCGATCGTCCCATCATAAATACCCAGCCCAACCGCCGGCCCATTCGGATCCGCAGGCGCACCCAGCCCATTATTATTCGGGTCCGTCAAATTCCAAGCGTACCCGTAATAAGGTAAGCCCAGCACAATCATGTTCGTGCCCAAACCCGCACTCAACCAGTCATTAACACCCGCGCTCCCGCTGGGCCCACCAGAGGGATCGTACAACGCTGCATGGGCAGCGGTTACGTGAGTCCTACCTGGCGCGTAAAAGTCATAGTCCATGACGTTGACCCAGTCAAGATTTGCTGCAATTGAGCTAATAGGGTATTTGACTCCGTCGACGGAGCTTGACACAGACACGGCCGCAGTTAGAAGTAACTGCGGCTTTCCCGAGCTAGCTGCTTCAGCTTTAATAGCGGCCCGCCACTCGGAGAAGAGAGCGGCGAGGTTTGACATGTCAGACTGGGAGGCCGGGTACTCCCAGTCGAGGTCGAGGCCGTTGAAGTTGTTGGAGCGGGCGAGGGAGATAGCAGAGTTGATGAAGGTTTTGCGGGAGGAAATGGAGGATGCCATGGAGGAGAAGTCGGATGGGTGGGAGGAGCCGCCGCCAATGGAGAGGAGGGTGAGGACAGAGGGGTTGGAGGATCGGACGGTGGAGGTGAAGGAGGAGAAGGAGGAGGAGGGGAGGGAAAGGGTGTTGGTGGAGGAGTTGAGGGAGGCAAAGGCGGCGAAGAGGTGGGTGAAGTAGGAGGAGTTGATGGAGGTGATGGGGAATTCTGTGGCGAGAGCCCAGTAAGCGGATTTGATTGTGGAGGATTGCGCGGAGCAGAGGGAGAGGGAGAGGGAGAGGAAGAGGAGGAGGAGGAGGGGTTTGGGTGGTGGAGTTGCCATGGTTTAGTTTTGGTTGGATGAATGGGAATGAATGGAGAGTATGGGTGGTATATATATATATATATATATATATATATATATAATATCTATAATGTCTATATATATATATATTATATCTATAATATCTATAATATCTATATATATATTATAGATATTATAGATATTATAGTCCCATATTGGTAGTAGAGTTATTTTGATATTTGTTCACCTCCTATATATATAGATGGTATTGTACTTGGTTAAACTCAATTCAATATTCAGTATTGTCTTCATTTCTCTCTGATTTATCTTAACTTTGTATCAGAACCAATTATCCAAATTTTCCTTTCTTAAAATTTTCTCATAAAAAATTCTCCACTTCCAACAACAGCCAAGTTATACAATTTTTTCCCGTTCTTCCCCAAACCCTAGAATTCCAAATAAAAAAAAAAAAAAAAAAAAAAAAAACCAGATCTGAGGCGAAGTCATCCTTCCCCTCAGATTCGAATTTCAAATCCTCCAGCGAAGTCAAGTCATCATCAGCATCATCAAGTTTTTGATCCATCAGCATCATCATGCATCAAAACCATATCAGCGAAGTCAAGTCTCCATCAGCATCATCAAGTCATCATCAAGCATCAAAACCATATCAGATCAAGCATCCATCAACGAATCATCAACGAAGTCATCCCTGTCCTCTCCGGCATCCTATTCTGTTCTTGATCCGCGTCCTCCTCTGTTCTCGATCCGCGAAGACAGGGTCCTCTCGAATCAACGGAGTCAGATCCGAGATCAGTTCTCAGGATCAGATTCGAAGTCATCAACGAATCCACATCAGATTCGAACTCCGGATCAGATCCCGAACTTTTGTAACAGATCCTTCGGATCAGATCCTCAACTTTTGAAAAAAAAAGGAGTTAAAAAAATAAATTATTATTATTATTATTATTATTATATATATATATACAGGTACTACTCTTTGATGGCATCTCAGTCTTTCCCACATATTTTCTCCTCCACTGACTTTCCCGATGCAACCATCTCTCATTCCTCCTCCAGATTCACCACGCCGCAGCGCCATTCTCAGTCTTCCTCCGGCCTCCTACCTTCTCATTACATTACCATTCACCACGCCGCGGCACCACCTCTACTTCCGCCACCGGTAGCACCGCCCTACTCCCTACCTCGATTCAGACACCAACAGCATCTCCCTCCACATTGTGCTCTCAGTCATAGCAGTCACAGCAGTGCTAGTCTTATTTCTCCCTCAGTGTTTCTTCCCTCACATCCTCGGCCATGCCCGTCACTCCAGCCTTGCCGTCTTCTACTGCTTGGGCTAATACTCAGCAACGCCTCACTCAGCTGGAACTACAGCTCATGGGTCAGTCTATCAATGCTGGCTCCTCTGCTCCTGCACTTTCTGCCATTCCCGGTATGAATTCATTCTGGATTTTAGATTCTGGTGCATCACATCATCTCACTAGTAATCAGACACTATTCACCACATGTACAATACTTTCCTCTCACTCTTCATCCCTACACACAGCTGATGGCTCACCACTTCTTATTACACACTCAGGGACAATTAACTCTCCCACTCTCACATTACCATATGTTCTCTACGCTCCTTATTTATCAATAATCCTTATTTCTATTAGTGCATTGTGCGATAGTGGCCTTGTCGTTACTTTTGACTCTTTAGGTTGTTCTATTACTAATTCCTCCACCGGTGAGGAGTTTGGGCGTGCTAGTCGTCATGGTCGTCTATATTATCTAGATTTTCTTCGTACACATCACTCTCCTTCTAGTTTTGCCAGTATTATTTTCTCTGATGCTGATCTGTGGCACAGACGTTTAGGTCATATTAGTGCGTCACGACTTCAGACTATAGCTCGTAGTGGTGCCCTTGGTTCTCTCACTTTTAAACATTTATCTGATTGTCAGGATTGTCATTTGGCCAAACACATTGCCCTACCCTTTAGTCACAAACGAACTTCTGAAACCACTCACCCTTTTCAACTTGTTCATTCCGACATATGGGAAGCCTCTCCCGTACCCTCGTGGAAAGGCTATCTCTATTATGTTGCCTTTATCGGTGACTTCACTAGACATACATGGGTTTTTCTTATGCGTCAGCGATCTGAGATACCTGATATTTATCGTTTTTTACAACTATGATTCACACTCAGTTCGGTGTGCGCATTAAGACTTTTCGATCGGACGGTGCTCGTGAGTACACTTTCACCACTATGAGATCAACCTTCAGTCTCACGGCACCCTGTTTTAGCAATCATGCCCTCACACACATGAGCAGAATGTTGTAGCTGAAAGCAAGCATCGTCACATCCTTAAGACGGCTCGCGCTTTTTTACTCTCCTCTTCTGCTCCTCGTTCTTTCTGGGCTGAAGCTATCATGACCTCTGTCAGTCTCATCAACATTACTCCCTCGTCTGCCCTAGCTGGTACGACGCCTTACGAGTCTCTTTATCATTCACCTCCCGACTACAGTATGCTCCGTATATTTGGATGCACCTATTACGTCATTCTCCCTCCTACTGAGCGCACGAAGCTCTCCGCTCGTACTGCTAAGTGCGTTCACCTAGGTCTCAGTCCTGAGCACAAAGGTTATCGTTGTTTTGATCCATCAGCGGGTCGTGTCCGCATTTCTCGACATGTCTTCTTTGTGGAAGACTCCCCTTACTACCTGACCCCCCCCCCCCCCCCGAGGATACTAGATTTCTCGATTCTCCAGTTGTTGCTAGCCCCCCGACTTTCTCTTCCCGCATTCCTTTTGATCCCATTTCTCTAGCTCCATTCACATCTCCTACAGTCCCTACACCTGTTGTTCCCCCTACCGAACCTCCACTTGCATCCCCACAGCAGCCAGCACCCATCCCACCTACTTCCCCACTGACACATACACCTAATCCACTGTCCTCACCCCTACACCTTGTTAGTCCATCACATATTCGTCAGTCTACCTGTTCCACTTCTGGTATTCCTCTGGCACGTTATACACCTGATGCCACTGGTCCTTCTGACCAGTTTGGTTTTGCCACCCTAGCTTCCTACTCACCACAGTTTCATGCATATCTCACTGCTATACACTCTACACGTGAGCCCAAAACCTATCAAGACGCAATTCAATATCCTGAATGGAGGAAAATCATTGCAGAGAAATTCAGTGCATTTGATCAGATTGGCACTTGGGATGTTGTTCCCCTACCAGAGGGCGTTCAACCTATTAGCTGCAAGTGGATCTTCAAGGTCAAATATCAACCTGATGGATCTATTGAGCGGTACAAGGCACGTCTAGTAGCTCGAGGGTTTACTCAGGAGCATGGCATTGACTATGATGAGACCTTTGCTCCCGTTGCACAGATTACTACTGTTCGCACCCTTCTTGCTGTTGCAGCCATCCACCACTGGCCGTTATACCAGATGGACGTGAAGAATGCTTTTCTTCATGGTACCTTATCCGAGGTTGTTTATATGGATCCTCCTCCTGGCCTCCCTTCTCCTCCTCGTCATGTTTGTCGGCTGCGTCGGGCTATATATTGTTTGAAGCAGGCCCCTCGAGCCTGGTTTGAGTGTTTTCGCCTTGTCATCACCAAGGCTGGCTTTAGTCAGAGTTGTCAGGACCATTCTATGTTTGTGCGGTCATCACCGCAGGGGAGGGTAATTCTACTACTATATGTTGATGATATGATCATTACTAGAGATGACCCCGCCGGCATTGCATCCACCCAGAAATACCTTCACCAACATTTTCATATGAAAGACCTTGGTAAGCTACGTTACTTTCTGGGTTTAGAGATTGCTCATGGATCTCAGGGGATACTCATTTCTCAGCAGAAATACACATCAGATATTATTTCCGCTGCATGCCTCTCTGACAGTCGATCAGCTGATACACCCTTAGAGCTTCATGTGAAGCTTCGTCCCACAGATGGTGAGCTCCTTCCTGATCCCACTAGATACAGGCAGATTGTTGGACAGCTTGTCTATTTATGCATGACCAGACCCGATATTGCTCATGCAGTTAGTATTGTCAGTCAGTTTGTTTCTGCTCCTACATCAGTTCACTACGGTGCCCTTCTTCGGATCCTCAGATATCTTCGGGGCACTATCACTCGCTCATTATTCATGCCATCCAAACTAGAGCTCAGTGCATATTCTGATTCAGATTGGGCAGGGGATCCGACTACCAGAAGGTCTACCACAGGTTTCTGTCTATTTCTTGGTGATTCGCTAATCTCATGGCGGAGCAAGAAACAGGCATTTGTTGCATGTTCTTCCACTGAGGCTGAGTACAGAGCAATGACAGCTACTACTAGAGAGATTGTTCATGTTCGTTGGCTATTATCAGATATGGGTGTTACCCTTACAGGAGCTACTCCACTTTATTGTGATAACCGGAGTGCATTGCATATTGCAAGCAACCCAGTCTTTCATGAGCGAACGAAGCATATTGAGATTGATTGTCATTATATTCGTGAGCGTTTTGAGGCAGGGACCATCTCTCTCCATTCTGTTACCTCTTCCCAGCAGACTGCAGACTTCTTCACCAAATTCCATACAGTTCAGAGATTCCGACACTTAGTAGGCAAACTCACATGAGTTTGAGAGGGAGTATTAGATATTATAGTCCCATATTGGTGGTAGAGTTATTTTGATATTTGTTCACCTCCTATATATAGGTGGTATTGTACTTGGTTAAACTCAATTCAATATTTAGTATTGTCTTCATTTCTCTCTGATTTATCTTATATATATATATATATATATATATATATATATATATATATATATATATATATATATATATATATAGGTTATGTGAATAGGAAAATTTATTTTCTTATTTGCTACTTAAGAACATTGGTAGAGCTAGGATTTTCATCCAGCATGAGCAAAATGAGAGGTACAATATGGGGACAAGTCTTGGGTGTAGTATAGTGTTGCCGCTAAATTTGGTGTGGGGGCAAACAGATGAATTTGTGGATTCTTAGGGAAACTGAATAGTAAACTTGTATACCTGTTCCGTCGGTCTTCGATCGTTGATCCCGCCGTAGACCTGCAAAAAGTGCGAGACACCGGGGTTGTTCCCGGCGACGCACCCTCCGACGCTCAAGTCAGTAATCTGAAAGACTATGAGAGAGCGCAAAAACTGGTGAAAGATTGATTACCTCTTAATGGAGATGGGTGGGGGTATTTATAGGCGTCTTAGGGAACAGATTAGGCATGTAATCCCTGTGTGTAGATAAGGAATGTAATCCCTAATCCTCAGTGAAAGGATAGATATGAATCATGGCCGTTGATTAATATTAATCAGAAACCCTAATTCTATCCTGGTGGACCGGGTTCGTTGCGGGTTGAAACCCGCACCCAGTTGAGGTGGATCCGTTCGCGGGTTCTTGGATTTGTGAGAAGGAGACCCAGTACCCGTTTCGGACCCGTTTGTAGGTAAAATTACTGTCTTGCCCCCAGTCTTCAGGATTCGTGCCTAGTTTGGACGGTCTCGATTAAACCCCCATTTTTAGCCATATCACGAGCCCCCCACTCCTAAAGGCTGAGGGTAATCAGTCTTTGTGGGGTAGTTTGACTGTTTTAGTGGCTATTGGAGTTGTATCGGGGTCCGAATGGGTGTTTTTCAATCCTGAAGTGGGTGGTAAGGTAATTCCTTCTTCTTTCTTGAAGCAATATGGTGTATCAAGTTTTTATCTATCTTTTCGGGCTATTTATCTAATTTTGCGATGCGTTAGCTAGTCGTTCGGGGGTTTTAGCCGTATATTGTAGGCAATAATTGTTCGTTCGGAGGCTCAAAAATATCCTCCGAATTTTTAATTATTTCCTAGAATTTTTAGATGATTTTCCCGAATTTTTAGCAATTTTTCGCAATTTCTAAATTAATAAAATGATTTAAATAAATAAAAATCGATTTTTTAATACTTATTTATGACGTGGCGTCATCTGAGCCCTCGATCAGAGCGGAGCGCGAACTTCGGAACGATCAGACGTTCCTTGTTCCTCGGCAGATTTTTTCACCGTATACGAGGGTCGGCACCTCGGCTCGGCGACTCGACTCTCCGGCTAGATGGGTCGGTGCCTCGGTTCGGAGGATCCGAGGGACATGGCGTCATCTGGGCCGTCCATCTCAGCGTGGATCCCCATAAAATGCTATCTTGTCGTTAAGTGGACGTGGCAGAATCTGAGCCGTCCATAATGACGAACACGTTTTTTCACGAGATCCAACAGTTGATATGGGTCGGCGCGTTTTTTCGCCATATACGAGGGTCGGTACCCCGGCACCTCGGCTCGGCGACTCGACTCCCCGGCTAGATGGGTCGGTGCCTCGGTTCGGAGGATCCGAGGGACGTGGCGTCATCTGGGCCGTCCATCTCAGCGTGGATCCCCATAAAACGCTATCTTGTCGTTTAGTGGACGTGGCAGAATCTGGGCCGTCCATCATGACGAGCACGTTTTTTCACGAGATCCAACGGTTGATATGGGTCGGCGCGTTTTTTCGCCATATACGAGGGTCGGTACCTCGGCACCTCGGCTCGGCGCATCAGGGCTGTTTGGCCGAGGTGCCGAGTTGGCTGTTTTGAGGGAAACGTCTTGAGGGTTCCGCCTCTCCGTGCCTAGTAGCTCGGCTGCTCGGCTGAGCTGTTCGGTAGCTCGGCTGGGCAAGCCGATGGCGGGCAGCTCGGAAGATACGCGTGGCTGGATCTGGGCCGTTCATCATGGTGCGCATCACGAGGACGGGGTTCAGATCACGAGAAAACGTTATCTTGTCGTTTTGTGGGCGTGGCACGATCTAAACCGTCCATCAGATTCTGTCGCAAATTTTGGAGAGATCCGACGGTGACTTCGCCTTGGGATGATTTTTCTCCATATACGAGGGTCGGTACCTCGTCCGCTCGGCTCGGCGCATCAGGGCTCTTTGGCCGAGGTGCTGAGTTGGCTGTTTTGAGGGAAACGTCTTGAGGGTTCCACCTCTCCGTGCCTAGTAGCTCGGCTGCTCGGCTGAGCTGTTCGGTAGCTCGGCTGGGCAAGCCGATGGCGGGCAGCTCGGAAGATACGCGTGGCTGGATCTGGGCCGTTCATCATGGCACGCATCATGAGGACGGGGTTCAGATCACGAGAAAACGTTATCTTGTCATTTTGTGGGCGTGGCACGATCTGAACCGTCCATCAGATTCTGTCGCGAATTTTGAAGAGATCCGACGGTGACTTCGCCTCGGGATGATTTTTCTCCATATACGAGGGTCGGTACCTCGTCCGCTCGGCTCGGCGCATCAGGGCTGTTTGGCCGAGGTGCTGAGTTGGCTGTTTTGAGGGAAACGTCTTGAGGGTTCCACCTCTCCGTGCCTAGTAGCTCGGCTGCTCGGCTGAGCTGTTCGGTAGCTCGGCTGGGCAAGCCGATGGCGGGCAGCTCGGAAGATACGCGTGGCTGGATCTGGGCCGTTCATCATGGCGCGCATCACGAGGACTGGGTTCAGATCACGAGAAAATGTTATCTTGTCGTTTTGTGGGCGTGGCACGATCTGAACCGTCCATCAGTTCTGTCGCGAATTTTGGAGAGATCCGACGGTGACTTCGCCTCGGGATGATTTTTCTCCATATACGAGGGTCGGTACCTCGTCATCTCGGCTCGGAGCATCAGGGCTGTTTGGCCGAGGTGCTGAGTTGGCTGTTTTGAAGGAGCGCAGTAGCTCGGTTGACCAGTCGGGATGTTCGATAGCTCGGTTTGGCAGACCGGTGGCCGGGTCGTTGACTTAGTGATTTGAAGAGTTTTTGCTTCTCGTAACATCGCCACTTTTCCGCTTGTCGCTTTGGCTTCTTAGTGGGCTCTTTGCGTTTCCCAAGGAGGCCCAACTTGTTAAGGGTTATAAGCTTTCACCCTCACTCTCAAGCTCATTTCTTACTTTTTACTCTCAAGTTTTCACTTTCGATCTCTAAGTTCTCTGCTAGCGGCGATTTTCGCTCCAAGGCGTTGCTGTTAGCTGTCGCGTGGGCCAGGCGATTTCCGGTGAGAGCATTCCGACCGTGAACGTCACTTCAAAAGGTCAGTTCACTTAGTCTAAACAATTTTTTCTAGAGATGTCTCGAGTGAACTCGGGGAGTGGGGCCTCGTCTTCGAGCGATGATGGTGCCGAGGAGAGGAGGAGGTTGGAGATCCGGAGGAAGGGTAAACAGGTCGCCGAACCGTCTGTAGCCGAGACGAGGCAGGAGAAGAAGAGGAGGGTGGAGACACAATCTCCCGTAGTGGCGGTGATTGTGGAGAATCCGAAGCAAGCCCCCGAGATGGGACGATATCCTTCTGTCCTGTCCGAGCATTCTGGGATCCGACAGTACGAGGGCGACCTGTTGGAGAAGGCGATCTATGGGAAGTCGAAGATCGTCGAGGAACCTAATCCGGCTCTTCCCACCGAAGCTGACGAGCTCATCTCGGTGTTGGCCGAGAAGGACCTACTTTGGATTAGAAAGGCCTTCGCCAACCCTCCGGAGTATAAACTGATTCTCCCTGGTCCCGGGATGCGAGCGAATTCCAAGCTGCCGTCGTCGGATATGTGCATGTTCGATGTTGACTCTTTGAATGCCGGGCTACGCTTCCCGCTGCATCCCTTCATTCTTCAGATCCTCGGCTGGTTCTGCCTCGCGCCGACCCAATTCATGCCGAACACATGGCGCCACGTGAACGCCTTTTTGCTTCAGTGCCACAGAGCCGAAGTAGAGCCGGATCTAACGGTCTTTCGAGGAATGTATCGCGTAAACCGGCAGCACAGGACGGAGTATCGATACTACTTGGGGCCGAGGAAGGGCGTTAGGATTATAGAAAACCCCGACTCAATTAAGGGTTGGAAAGAAAAATATTTTATAATAAGGGGCGAGGCGATTCGGCCTATTCCGACCCGGTGGAAAGTGGAGGTGCCGAAATTCGCGCGAGCCGACCCTGTTTTGTCTGAGGCCGAGGAGGAGGTGGCGAGGAAGATAATGGCTCTTCCAATATTGAGTTGGAGGGAGTTGACGGAGGAGGTGTTGTTCGGGTCTGGCCTAAGCCCCATCGACCCGAGCCTCCTGACATCTCATTTACTTTCGTTTTTCTTTCAAGTCTTTAGTTCGACTCGCTAACTCGTCTCTCTCTTTTTTTTTGTGGCTCGATGCAGAAGCAATGAAGATTGACTTCAACTCCATGATGGCCGACAGGTCCAAGTTGGCCGGGGGTAGAAAGAGGAAGAGGGCGGCCGCAACTGGCTCGTCGACTCCGCAGCCCACAGTCGCCTCGACCATCACCCCGCCCCCTCCGACTGCTGAGGCGCCCTCAGGGGTTGTTGTTGTTGAGGAGCCCTCGGCCCCTGTGGCCCCTGGCGTGATTGAGGGGGCCTTCGACGTAAACGCGGCGCTGTCGCTCGAGGCACCACCGCTGACCAGGGCTGCCGAGGAGATTCTGACCGAGCAGCACAAGCAGCTATTCGTGCCGAATTGGCGAGTGAAGAACCATGACGGGTTCCTCGGCAATTCGCAAATGTCAGTGCAGGTCGTCAAGCACTTGGCGACCCCGAAGGATCGAGCCGCGCTGAGGGCGGGGACGGTGGGCGACGACACCTACGAGGTGGCTCGGTCACTCGTCTCGGTAAATTTCTCGTTGCTAAGTTTTTTTTTCAAGTTTACTGCCCGGTTTGTTTAGTGCGCTCACCGTTGTCTTCGCAGGCTACCTGTCACTTCGGCCATCTCCTCGAGACGTTCGCCGAGCAGGAGAAGGAGTTGAGGGCTGCCAGCGACAAAGACCGGTTGGCGAAGGTTAGGGCGGTCAATGAACTCGAGGCCGAGTAGAGGAGAGCCGAGGCCTTGGAAGTCCGGGTGGCCGACCTTATTGCCGACCTGGAGAAGGTCAAGGGGAGCCTCGAGGCGGAGTCTGCCAAGGCCGCCAAGGTTGCCGAGGAGCTAGCTGCGGCGCTGAAGTCCTTGGCCGAGGAGAAGGCGGAGAAGGAGTCCTTGGCGACGAAGATCAGGGCCGAGGTGGAAAAGGAGGCCGAGGAAGAGGCGAAGAAGCACATGGCCGAGAACATGGAGCGGTCTTATCAAACGGCGCTCGATCATGTCCAAGAACGGATCCCTGGCTTCGAGCGGGTCGACTACCGACTGTGGCCAAGGTCGTCTTCAGGCGACGAGGGGGAGGAAGGCGAAGGCGACGAGACCGAGGGTGAGGACGAGGAGGAGGAGACCGAGCCACCTGTGGCGAACGCCCGAGTCGAGGGGAGGATCGAGGGGCCGTCTAACGACGTGCCCGAGGTCGACGCGGCGACGCAGGTGGACCCTTGATCCCCTCGCCAATTCTTTGTAATTCCTTGTTTTGTTTCTTTCAAAGTGTAATGCCTTTTGCGGACTGGCCACCGCCTTCAATGAATGAAAAATGTTTTGACTCCGAAATTTTCGTCCAAGTGTTTGGTCCGGCCATATAGTATTTCAATGCTATCCCTTTCTCATTTCAGATTGCCGAGCAGACTTTTATCACCTCGGCTGATCGGCGCCGAGCCGAGTTGTTTAAGCGATCTCTGGTCGATCGTCTCGAGGGTGAGGTTCACCTGACGAGGAAGATACTTCACAACTTAGAGATTAGGCATAGCGAGGCGTTGGCTGAACTGCACCATCTACGGATAGTTGAGGCCGAGCTATCTGCTAAGGAGGAGGAACTGGCGCGAGTTTCGGCCGAACGAGATGACTTTGCGAAGAAGGTTGAACAGCTGCAAAGGGTAACGGTCGACAAGAGCATCGAGGTGACCAACTTGTGCCGTATTATATCCGACAGCACCGAGTACCCCGGTTCGGCGAAACTTCCTCGGTTAAAAGGTGATTGTAAAGGATGACACACTGAAGGATCGGATCGTCGAACTGGAGGAAGAAGTTGCTCGGCTCAAGCCTCAGCCGGTGAGGGCTAATGTCCGGAGCACCTCGTGCACTTGCGAAGAGATCGAGCGAGGGATCACGTTCTATCAAGCGGCGAGCCGGACTCCTATCGTAGGCAGGTCAGCAGCCGACGCCCAAAGCGGTGTAGCGGTGTCTTCAAGCGGTGCTTCGGTTGGAGCAACTGTCAGGGTCAGCGGTGAGGGGGCGTCTCGGTTCGTTGGACTAGAGACGAGCTCGGAGGTCAAGAAGCGCCGACCCAAAGTGTCACTGAACCGGAGCATACCCCCTCCTCGGAGGCAGTAAATGTGACGTGTCTTGTTGTTGTAACCCATTTGCAAGCTTTTGTTGTTGTAATCCATTTTGTAATTTTATCCAAGTTATTAATAGAATTGGAGTTGTTTTATCCGAACTGTTCTCTGCTGTCTTCTTATTTGTGCTCTAGTCGCGCTAACTAGGGTAGGCTCGAAATGAACCGCGAGGCAGGTGTTAGCATCGTCGAGCACCTTGGCCTCGAAACTCTCTTTTGCCGCGCTTCTGAATCTTGCCCGGTCTCTTCAGGTGCGGCTCGGTTCGGCTCTGCCGAGCGAAGTGAAGCGATCAGAGCCGTCTGATGATTGCACGAATCTTGAGGCGGGTCCATTTTTTAAGAAAATGCTATCTTGTCGTTTTGTGGACACGTGGCTGAATTAGATCCGCTCATCACGCCCTAGCACACTTTCTGAGATGATCTGACGGTGGTTTCGTCTCGGGAGGTTTTTTCGCCATATACGAGGGTCGGTACCTCGTCCGCTCGGCTCGACAGTCGCGGGGCAGGTTGGGATGGCCATCTAGCCCCAGGCCGTTTGAGGACGAGCCGGTGAGATAAAGTCGAGCCATAGGAGAGATCCGATCGTTAGATTAGTTTAAGGGTTGTGGGAGCAGTTCCGAATGGCGAGCTACTTCTAGTTAGCTTAGGAGCGAACTGGCGAAGTGGAATCGAGCCAAGTGTTGGACTCCGAACCATTCAACGGCTGCGGGAGTAATTTCGAACGGTGATCTTCTCCTGGCTCGTCTGTGGGCGAGCCGAGGAAGAAAAGTCGAGCCGAGTGCTGGACTTCGAACCATCGTGTGGTTAGTTTAAGGGTTGCAGGAGCGGTTCCGAATGGCGAGCTACTTCTAGTTCGCTTAGGAGCGAGCATGCGAAGTAGAATTGAGCCAAGTGTTGGACTCCGAACCATTCAACGGCTGCGGGAGCAATTTCGAACGGCGATCTTCTCCTGGCTCGCCTATGGGCGAGCCGAGGAAGAAGAGTCGAGCCGAGTGCTGGACTCCGAACCATCGTGAGGTTAGTTTAAGGGTTGCAGGAGCAGTTCCGAATGGCGAGCTACTTCTAATTCGCTTAGGAGCGAACATGCGAAGTAGAATCGAGCCAAGTGTTGGACTCCGAACCATTCAACGGCTGCGGGAGCAATTTCGAACGGCGATCTTCTCCTGGCTCGTCTAAGGGCGAGCCGAGGAAGAAGAGTCGAGCCGAGTGCTGGACTCCGAACCATCGTGAGGTTAGTTTAAGGGTTGCAGGAGCAGTTCCGAATGGCGAGCTACTTCTAATTCGCTTAGGAGCGAACATGCGAAGTAGAATCGAGCCAAGTGTTAGACTCCGAACCATTCAACGGCTGCGGGAGCAATTTCGAACGGCGATCTTCTCCTGGCTCGTCTATGGGTGAGCCGAGGAAGATGAGTCGAGCCGACTGCTGGACTCCAAACCATCGTGAGATTGAGGAATTAAAAGCAGAGAGATATAACAGTATCAAAAATATGGAAAACTTTATTTATTAATATCCAATGATCGGCTGCTTCTAAAGTTGCTAGCCGTTATTACAATGAAAAAATAAAGGAAAAATCACTACTAGTAACAGGAAGGGAATGGTTCGACATCTCGAGTTACTTAGAGAGGCGTGGTTGCTTTCTCTTGGTATTTCAAAAGATGGTCAGCATTTCAAGTCCTGGGAATTTCCCTGCCTTCGAGATCTTCTAGCTTGTACGCGCCGGGGCGGATCACTTTTGAGATCTTGTATGGTCTCTCCCAATTCGGGGCCAGTTTGCTTTTTTGTCCGGGAAACGAGATGGCCAATTTTCGGAGGACTAGGTCCCCTTCTTTGAGGTCCGTTGGGCGGACTCTTTTGTTGTATGCTAGCTCAATTCTTCTTCGGTAACTTTGTTGCCGTATAGCAGCTCTTTCTCGGATTTTGTCTATCAGGTATAGGCTTGCTCTGAGCTCTCTGGCATTCTGCTCTTCTTCAAAAGCTACCAAACGAGGAGAGGGTATCCCAACTTCTAGTGGAATGAGGGCCTCGGACCCATAGGTGAGATTAAACGGGCTCTCGCCTGTTGGGGTCCGCTTCGTGGTGCGGTAGTTCCATAGCACGTTGGGCAACTGATCTACCCATAAGCCCTTGGAGCACTTGTCTAGTCTCTTCTTGATGCCTGAGAGGATCTGTCGGTTGGCATTCTCGGCCTGGCCATTTGACTGGGGGTGAGAGACAGAGGAGAAGCGGTGTTGTATGGCGAGGTCCTCACATAAGGCTCGGAAGGCAGCCCCAGTGAACTGCGTCCCGTTATCTGTAACTATGACCCGGGGAACGCCGAATCGGCAGATCACATTTTTCCAGAAGAATTGGACGACCCTATGCTCGGTGATTGTAGCCAGGGGCTCGGCCTCTATCCATTTCGAGAAATAGTCGACTGCCATGACTAGGAACTTTAACTGTCCGGGAGCTGGCGGAAATGGCCCTAGTAAATCCATCCCCCACATTGCGAAGGGGATCGGACTTGATAGGGAGCTGAGTGGTGCTTGCGGAAGGCGTCGGATGTCGGAGTACTTCTGGCAGGAGCTGCATTGCCGAACGTGTCGTTCGGCGTCCCGTAGGAGAGTGGGCCAGTAATACCCGTAGTTCAACACTTTGCGCGCTAGGGCTCTGGAGCCGGAGTGGGCTCCGCCGATGCCCTCATGAAGTTCTTGCAGGGCGTAGTCGGATTGCCCGGGGGAGAGGCACCTTAGGTAGGGCCGACCGTCTACCTGGGTGAAGGAGCGCTTATATAGAATGCCTTCGATTAATATATAACGCTCGGCTCGGGTTCTTATCCTTCGTGCTTCCTTCGGATCCTGGGGGAGGAGTCTGTCTCTTAGAAATTCGACAAGGGGTTTCATCCAATTGTCTTTGAGGAGGACCGGCAATGTTTCAACGGAGTCGAGTGCATCGTCCTCTATGCTCGGCTTCAGGAGGACTTCTATCAAAACAGTCTGTTCGAGGCCTTGAAGGGAAGAGGAGGCTAATTTGGATAGGGCGTCGGCCTGAGCATTTTCTTCTCTGGGGATCCTTTGGATGAGGGCCTCCTCAAACAGTGCCATGAGGCTTTTGACTTTAGCCAAGTATCTAACCATCCTATCATCGCGGGCTTCATACTCGCCGAGGACCTGATTGACGACCAACTGAGAGTCGCTGAAGATCCGCAGGCGTTGTGCCCCTGCATTTCGGGCCATTCCAAGGCCGGCTATGAGCGCCTCGTATTCGGCTTCGTTGTTCGAGGCTTTGAAGTTTATACGGAGGGAGTATTGGAGGACAAAGTTATCTGGGCTTGCCAGGATGACCCCTGCCCCACTTCCCTCGTTACATGAGGACCCGTCGACATAGATCGACCAGATGGGTGGTCCCTTCATTGTTTGGCTGGACTCGGGGATTGTAGTTTCAACTATGAATTCGGCCAATGCCTGTGCCTTGATCGCGGTCCGAGGCTGATAAGTTATATCATGTTGGCTCAGCTCGATCGACCACTTCATAAGGCTACCGGAAGTCTCGGGCTTGTGAAGGACCTGCTTCAGCGGCTGGTCGGTAAGAACGATCATCGAATGGGACTGAAAGTAGGGTCGAAGCTTTCTCGCGGCCATTACCAGGGCGTAGGCTACTTTCTCAATCTTCGGATACCGGAGCTCGGCGTCACGAAGCACCTTGCTGACGTAATAGATTGGCTTCTGAGACCTTTCTTCTTCTCTGACTAAGACCGCACTAAGCGTCTGTTCGGAAGCTGCCAGATAGAGGTAGAGTGGTTCGCCAGGTATAGGTTTGCTGAGAAGAGGTGGATTGACGAGGTATGCTTTAAGCTGGTCGAATGAGTCTTGTTGCTGCTGCCCCCACTCAAATCCTTTAGCCCCCCTGAGGGCTTTGAAGAACGGGAGGCACTTCTCCCCGGACTTCGACAGAAAGCGCCCTATGGCGGCTAAGCGACCAGTCAACCTTTGAACTTCCTTGACATTTCTAGGAGGGGCCATGTCTAATATGGCCTTGATCTTTTCCGGGTTTGCTTCAATTCCTCGTTGGCTAACCATGAAGCCGAGGAACTTCGCTGATGAGACGCCGAATGCACACTTGTTCGGGTTGAGTCTCATATTGTGCTTTCTCAAAACATCAAATGCTTCTTGGAGGTCAGCCACATGATCAACACCTCGGATGCTTTTTACCAGCATGTCGTCGACGTACACTTCCATGTTCCGGCCGATCTGGGCTTGGAAAACCTTGTTGACGAGGCGTTGGTATGTCGCCCCTGCATTCTTTAGGCCGAATGGCATGACCCTGTAGCAATAAAGGCCTTGGTCGGTCACAAAAGATGTCTTCGGGATATCCGGGGGGAACATTCTTATCTGATTGTAACCCGAGAAAGCGTCCATGAAGCTGAGGAGCTCATGTCCCGAGGTTGCGTCAATCAGAGTGTCGATGCTCGGTAGAGGGAAGGGATCTTTGGGGCAGGCCTTGTTGAGGTCAGTGAAATCAATACAAATTCTCCATGTCCCATTGGACTTCTTCACCATTACCACGTTTGACAACCACTCAGGGTAGTTTACCTCCTGTATGAATCGGGCCTTCAACAGCTTGTCTACCTCCTCTTTTATAGCGAGTTGTTGCTCGGGGGCGAACTTGCACCTCTTCTGCTGAACCGGTTTGGACCCCAGATCAACGCTCAGGCGGTGGACCAAGAGTTCTTCGGAGATACCGGGCATGTCTGCAGCTGACCATGCGAAGAGGTCTTGATTACTTCGGATGCATTTTACGATATCTGAGTATAGGGCGGACGGCAGGGTCTTGCTAACTAAGAACTTGTGGGTCGGCTCTTGCTCAGAGAAGAGCACCTCCTCCAATTCGTCCACCGGCTCGGAAGTCGGCCGAGCGGAATCTTGGGGTATTTCCAGTGTTTCTAAAGAGAGGACGGGTCCGAGGGTAGAGGTCATATAACACTTGCGGGCCTGCTCCTGATTGCCCCTTACTTCTCCTACTCCGGCCCGAGTGGGGAATTTCATTTTGAGATGATAGGCAGAAGGGACGGCTTCAAGGGCGGCCAGACCGGGCCGACCCAAAATGACATTATAGGCTGCTGGGACATCTACGACCATGAAGTCCATCGACTCCGTTCGGGTAGTAGGAGTTTTGCCAGTGGTTACGTCGAGGGTAATTACCCCTTCAATAGTCACTGGCACTCCCGTGAACCCGTGGAGCGTGTAACCGGCAGGCTTCAGTCTGTCCCGCAAGAGCTTCAGACCTTTAAAAGCGTCGAGGAAGAGGATGTTGACGGAGCTGCCGTTGTCTACTAAGATCCTCTCCACTTTGAAGTTGGCCATGTGAAGACTGATGACGAGCGCGTCACAATGAGGGGTGCGGACACCCTCGAGATCTTCGTTAGAGAAGGTGACGGGCACTCCGAGGCCTTTGGGAGGAGGGGTGGTTCGGACTGAGTTGACTTCTCTGATAAATGCTTTCCGAGAGGAGTTCGAGGAGCCCCCCATTGGACCCCCATGGATGAGGTGGAGGACTCGCTCTTCCTCAAAGTCTGGCGTCTCTTCTCGTTCCGGACGCTTGTTCGCCCCCCGAGGCTGGGGAGGAAGTTCGGCTCGGTCCTTTCTTACAAACTTCGTCAGCTGTCCCCTCTGGATAAGGGCTTCGATCTCGTTTCTCAGAGCACGGCAATCGTTGGTGTCATGCCCATGGTCCCGGTGATAGCGGCACCATTTCTCTCTATCTCTTCTCTTGGCGGGGGTGTTCATCCTCGGAGCAGGAGGCAAGACCCCTTCTTTTTCGACTTCCATGAAAATGGCGGAGATGTTAGTGGTGAGGGGAGTGAATTTCTCAAATCTAGGGGGAGGCCGGCGCTGGCCGGCATTATCCTTCTGGAGCTTCTTGGCTCCTTCTTCTTCCGTTCCCTTCCTCTTAAACCCGGAGGTAGACCCCTCCCAGTTGGGTTGTTGCTCGGCCTCTTCGGCCCGGATGTATTTTTCACTGCGAAGGAGGAGGTCGGAAAAGTTCTGCGGAGGCTTCTTGGCGAGGGAGGAGCGGAGGTTGGAATTGAGGACATTGGATTGGAACGCTGCGGTAGCAACTGACTGGTCGAGGGATGCGATGGTTCTGGCTTCAGCTGTGAACCTCTTCACATAGTCTCTCAATTTCTCCCCCTTCTTCTGGTGGAGGTGCAATACTGAGATGCTGGTCTTCTCAGCCCTGCGGCTGCTTACGAAATGCGTGACGAAGAGGGTTTCGAACTGCTCGAAGGAGAATATGGAGGAGGGGGCGAGGCGAGAGTACCATTCTCGAGCTGGTCCCTTGAGAGTTGCGGGGAAGGTCTTGCAGAGGAGGGCATCGGAAGCTTGATGGAGGAGCATCAAAGTCTTAAAGCTTTCGATGTGATCAACTGGATCGGTCTCCCCGGTGTAAGTCTCAAATTGGGGAGGTTTGAAACCGAACGGCACAGGTGCATCCACTATGGTTCGGGAGAAAGGGGGTCGACTAGGACGTAGGGTCCTCCCCCTAAGCTCCTCTTCTCGGTTTATCTGACCCAGGCGCCTTTCTACTTCATGAAGACGGCGGTACATGGCGTCATCCCTCCGACGGTAATCTGCCGAGCCTCAAGACTCGTCTTCGTATGAGGGGGAGCGAGGGCTGCGGCGATGGTAACTTCGGGAACGACGAGGACTTGGGGTACGCCGGGAGTTACTAGGAACAGGACGAGGAGAGGGGGACCGTTGGCGAGGACTTCGGACCGGGGGAGGAGATGGGACCTTCAGTGCGTCGGTGTTGGGACGATTGTTGAGAGCTTGGAGGATGGTTGCTTGGAACTGCTGGAACTCGGCACGTGTGATGGGTGCCTCATTGTTCCTAGGCTGTTGCCGACCTGCGGGGGAGTGCCTTCTTCGGTAATGATCGGGGGACTCTTTCCTCCCTCTGCGGACGGGGGACCTGTGGTACCGGTGGCGAGGAGACCGCTCGCCCGGATGGTGTTGGCGGGAGGCTCCCTCGCGGGCCCTCTTTTCATCCAAATGGCGGCGAAGATCGTCTTCCTTCTGGCGGTTGAGAGCGGTTTTGTGGAGACCAGAAGCTTGGGGGTGATGGGAGGCCATAGAGTCCGTGGAGGCATTGTGGATGGAGACATGCTCTTGGTGAAGGGGTTGTTTCTGAGGGTTAGGACCCTTTGGATCAGGAGGGGAAAGGTTCTGTTGGAGCGGGTCTTCCGTGGTAGGGAAAAGTTGCCCTTGTTGCTGAGCGGGATTAGGGAGGACTTCTTGCTGCTGATCAGGGTTGGGTCCTCGGTTGGACCCCCTCGATCTGACTTTCCTAGGAGGCATGGCTAGAGGAGATCTGTTCACCGGGAAGAGGAGAGGTTTCTATTCGTTAGTTTCCCACAGATGGCGCCAATCTGTTGCCGCTAAATTTGGTGTGGGGGCAAACAGATGAATTTGTGGATTCTTAGGGAAACTGAATAGTAAACTTGTATACCTGTTCCGTCGGTCTTCGATCGTTGATCCCGCCGTAGACCTGCAAAAAGTGCGAGACACCGGGGTTGTTCCCGGCGACGCACCCTCCGACGCTCAAGTTAGTAATCTGAAAGACTATGAGAGAGCGCAAAAACTGGTGAAAGATTGATTACCTCTTAATGGAGATGGGTGGGGGGTATTTATAGGCGTCTTAGGGAACAGATTAGGCATGTAATCCCTGTGTGTAGATAAGGAATGTAATCCCTAATCCCCAGTGAAAGGATAGATATGAATCAGGGCCGTTGATTAATATTAATCAGAAACCCTAATTCTATCCTGGTGGACCGGGTTCGTTGCGGGTTGAAACCCGCACCCAGTTGAGGTGGATCCGTTCGCGGGTTATTGGATTTGTGAGAAGGAGACCCAGTACCCGTTTCGGACCCGTTTGTAGGTGAAATTACTGTCTTGCCCCCAGTCTTCAGGATTCGTGCCTAGTTTGGACGGTCTCGATTAAACCCCCATTTTTAGCCATATCATATAGTATAGATTTTAGTGCTCTTAAATGTGTTAAACCAAGATTCTACTAGCATAGAGCCCGCTAATTCTATATATTTAAATCTAATTTTTTCACCAAAAAACTAACCATAATTTCAAAAGAGCATAAACAAAGTTACGAGAATTTCTAAGAGTGCATAACAAAAATCACACCTGCATTGTAAGACGTAGGCGGATATTTCTTCAAATCCTTCAACAGTTAAACTCCTTCAAATGCTCTTAGAAGCCATCACTCACCAACCAAAATCTTTAATTTTTCAAACACAACAAAATTGACCTTTACTTACATTGTTTGATTTTGGATAATTTCAACTAAATTTATTGTTTGATTTTGATGTTTGTAGATATCACCTGTCGTTGGAATTCTGACAAGAAAAGATCTCAGGGCCCACAACATTTTAGGTGCCTTCCCTCACCTGGAAAATAAAAAAACGAATCAGATTATACTCGTAATTACAGCACAAGAACAATTCTTATGGAAGCTCAGAGTATGGTGGTGTAACTTTTGGCCTAAATAAAATTTCTTGTGAAAGGTGTATAACTTTATTTGTAGTTCAATAGTTGTCTAGAAATGCTTTATTTTTGTTTGCTATGAACCTTGTGGTAACCATGGAGAAATCTCACATTCTGTTCCCACTGACAGAAACTAAACGACAAACAAACAGACAAAAAATACCACAAGGGAGGGAATCAAACTGAAGCCTTATCCAGCCTATGATATTCAGCAGGTACCATCCTTCCTCACATGAAGGAATTGGAAGTTCTTTCAATTATTTGTGTATGAATGATATCCATTCGATTGAAAATACACTGTTTCCACTTACTAGAATGCTTCCCAGAATAATGGTTTCGATTATCAGCCAGTATTGAGACACACAAGCCGTAACAGGATATGAACTATTATTAATTAATTCACTTTAATATTCATAAGAAAACCATCTATGAAAGTACACAACACACATCTATTTACTGAATTGCATAGTAAAATTGAACATAGGAATATACGATGATATACACAAATTATAAGGATAATCAACCATTGATTAAGCCACTGATCCTGGTTCTAATCTGAACTGCACATTGATTAAGACACTGATCCTGGTTCACATATTTTTCGATTAAATATAATAAGCGAGTTCATATTAGTCTGTCAAAAGGCCAAAGTTCACTCCAAAGGATTTCCATGTAATCAATGCACAGTTAAACTCCTTCAAATCCTCTTAGAAGCCATCACTCACCAACCAAAATCTCTAACTTCTCAAACACAACAAAATTGATCTTTACTTACATTGTCAAACAACTAAATAAACCATGGTCAAACAACATAACAATAATTCTAAAATATATATATATAAAAAATGAATACATATCGCTCCACCAAGTCAGTGAAGTCACCATCGACATCTGCGACTGACGTCAAGTTAGGAGGGAAGAGATTCGGACTTTGGAGATAGTCTTGAAGATTTGGAGGTTTCGAAATTGTAATTGAGGGCTTTGATGAGTTGGATCTATGGATTATGAGCTAGGGTAATGGACTTTCGGTGGAATGGTGGATGTTGGAGCATGAAAAGAAAAAAAGGAAAAGAATAAAGAAGAGAGAGAGAGAGCTAGGGTTTCGATGGAGAGCCGAAGGCTGGACTGGAGCATAGAAAGAAAGTAAGAAAAGAAGAAAGGAGAGGGAGCTACTAGCTAGGGTTTCGCCATTTGGGGTGGGGGCCAGAGCGAAAAGAAAGAAAGAAAGAAAAGAAGAAAGAAGAGGAGCGGGAGGTTGGGAGCTCAGGTTTGGGCTGTTGAGTTTGGGTGGGCCAAAAGAAGGGGAGCGGTTTGGACCGAAAGAAGAGCGGAAACTCAGTTGAGGGGGAGCAGAGGTGTTTTGCACTTTGGCCTATTAGTGGGCCTGCTAAATTCCAGGGGGAGCAGCTGCTCCTCCTGAGCCTTCACTGCCTCTGCCACTGCTTAAGAACATGCTAGTTCCAAATTAACTTAATAAACAATTAATTATTATTGATCAAAGTTGAAATTCTTAACCTTATTAATTTGATTTAAAGAAGGTTAAAGGAAGGTTTTTTTTTAATCAGTCTGTTCAACATTAACCTGGCATTTGAACCAATCTGTTTAACATTAACCTGGCATGCTAATAAATCTTTATACACAGAGGCCTAGTGCACAATAAAAGACTCTCTCTCTCTCTCTCTCTCTCTCTCTCTCTCTCTCTCTCTCTCTCTCTCTATATATATATATATATATATATAACAATGCACTGCAACCGCAACCGCAAGATGCACCGACACGAATAATTATGGAAAAACCATATGGAAAAAGTAGTGTCTTATCACATTCATGTATATGGTGCGCAATAAAATTTGTTGAAAATTGATGAAGAATATTAAGAGAAAAATCCACAATTCTCACAAAGCATAATGTTTTCCTATATGAATTTGTATATTTACTCCAAGATTGTATATTTACTCCAAGATTTACTCCACAATGCTTGTATATTTACTCCAAGATTAATTAGCAATGCTTAATTACTAATATTTATTATTGCTTAATTACTCCAAAATCCACAATGCTTGTATATTTACTCCAAGATTAATATTTATTATTGTGACCGAAGCCATCAACTATATTCTACAACTGCAAAATTAATTAGCAGAGTATTAAACAAAAATACACATGGAGTCTATAAAGATGAGAATGGAAAACAGATGCGCTTCCTCAAAACTCCTATATATGTTACCTTGTTCTTTTTCCTTCACAAAATTCCTATAGAACTGGAATTAGATATGACTTTACAAACCTTAATTACTAATATTCAACAATTTAAAGTCAAGAGGGCAATCATTAGTTTGCATTCAAACAAAAAGGCTAATCATTAAGTAGTTTGTAGGCTACCACCAACGAGATGAGTCGTTGAAGTGAACAATTAAAATGGCCAAGGTTTATTACGGGCTATAAGGGATAATTAAAGGGATCTGCATTCAATTAGGTCTGATATTCCTCTCCTACTTAGACGACCTACCTAATAGTGTTTCTTCTTCTTCTTCTTCTTCCTTTTTTTATAGACAAGCTTAGTTAGCTAGAATATTATAGTTATTATTTTCAACATGTTTTGCCGGCCTAAAAAATTCGGAGAGGATAAAAGAACAAGATCCTAACATGGTATACTAAACAATTTCAATTCTTGGACCAAATTCATTCCTCCAAATCTCATTGGATTTTTTGCATATATCATTGCATTTCAGGCTTAAAAAACAGGAGCAGGGAGGACTAATTACTTCCTCCATCTTAAAATGTATGTAGTTCTTGATTCTTATTAAAACTAATCTAAAGTTCTTCAATGTAAGAGAAGGAAAAAAATTTCCTAATTAAAGTTCTTCAATTAATGAGCTAATGATCATAGTAAAATTTCAAAGTTGGGTCCCTATCCTTACTTTATTCGGATGATCAATTGAAATCTTGTTTAGGTGAAAATTTGAGTACACAATTGGTACTTGGTAGTTTAATAAAAAAAATAAACAAACTTTAAAATTTAAGGCATTTCCTTTAAAATCCTAAAACGATAATAGGGCAAAAAAAACTTAAGATTTTCTTTTACATATTATGACCATACCATCTACGCTCGAATAACACAGCTACAAGTCAAATAACACAGCTACACTATGGGTTCTCCAACCTCTCGTGGAGCTATGAGGGTGCTTGTTGCCAACTTATGGTTTTTGCTTAGCTATGAGAGGTTGTACTCAGTTTGCGATGCTTTGCTTTGGGCAAACTCATTACGTTCGAGCTATAGCCTCTTCGGCGATGGTCGAGTTATGATTATATGAGCTTCGAGCATCTCGCCGAGCTATGGTGGCCGAACTACAATCTTCATGGTGGCCGAGATATGAAGCTCTTTATCGCTGAGCTACTCCTTTGCCGTTGCAATCAAGCTATAAAGCTCTTAACAAGGTCGAACTATGTATCTCTAGATTTTCGTCGAGCTGTGGAGCTCTCGACTCCACCGAGCAATGGAGTTCTCTGATTATACATGATTGAAATACTGGAATAACAAGTGGAATGCGGATGCCGTAGTTAAATACGTTCTACCGCAAAAACTAACTAATAGGTAATACCAAGAATTTAAGCCCCAGTAGAATGATTTAGACCTTAATAAGAAGAGATAAGTCATTGGCGTTTTAATTTTGAGTTGCCTCCCTCACCACCAAATCGGAGATATTATCAAAATGACCCACTTTTTGAAAGTCTTTACCAAACTGACCCACTTTCGAAAGTATTTACCAAAATAAGCACGCGGTTTTTGAAAGAGTGAGTGTAGTTAAAACTCACGCGGTTTTTCAAAGATCGAGTTTTACATTTCGAAAAATCGAAGAATAAGACTCGGTTTTTGAAAGACCGCGTGAGTTTTAACTACACTCGGTCTTTCAAATACCGAGTGAGATGATTTGGAAATTTAAAAAAAAAGTAGGGCGGTTTGAGAAAAACTTTCAAAAAGTGGGGCAGTTTGGGAAAAAATTCCATGTATTTGTACATCCCGCAATCTCAATGACCAATACTAAAGTCGGTGCGCTTGAAGATTGTTGGAGCAAAGATACAAGGCGCATAAGTTGTTTGAAGATTGGGAAAGCTGGTAGTATGAAATGCATAAAACTGTATAAGTTTGAGTTGCTACTTCTGATTGAAACCAATACTAAAGTTCGTTGCACTTTAATATTATTGGAAGAAAGACACAAGGGGCTTAAGTCGTTTGAAGATTAATAAAGCTGATAGTATGAAATGCATGATACTTTACCAGACTGAGTCACTACTTTTGCTAGCAACAGTGAACCGTGCAGCATATCGAATAAAATGAATTGTACCAAAAAAGATCACAAGAAAGGTAAAGTAGTTGACTCGTTATGTTGCTCCCACCATGGACTATTTTTAACACCATGTTATGCACTATTCAATACTTTTTTATTGTCCAGTCAGATTGCTAAAATTTTGCTCAAAAGACTAGCTAATTGGAAGACAACTTGGCCATGGATTTTGCTATACAAGGATCGCTCAACTTATTCAACTGTCTAATATGAGATTAAGCCTTCTACACTCATCCAATGTGCTCACTACACTATTATATCTAAACTTCTTTCTAAACCAACTAACTAGGTCCATCATACAAGCCCATATAATAATATTCTTTAGCCCACTAATTAATTCTAAGTCTATCAATTCAAGGGAATATTACATCTACACTAGTTTATCACCAAAAAAAAATTAAATTTTTTAAAAAATTAGGATACTCATAACTTAAGTATGGTGAATTGTAGGTAACTCCTCTCCACTATCTAGATTTAGTGGATCACACCTTATTTGGAAAGATGCTTCAAAATACAAATGACTCCTGTACACAATATCACATTGAGTTCTACATATCATGGTTTGTGAACTTTTAGTCACCAAAGACAAATAAACAGGTTAATTGGACATTGGGGAAAGTAACTAGATGCATGAGGCGTTTCAAATTCAGAGTATTGTTTATCACTTATCAGTTTGAGTTATTACTTGTGGGCCTCAAGTTAGTCGATCGTAAACTATGCACTATGTTGACACAATGTATAGGAAACTGTTGATATATCCTTCAACAGATTCCTCTAATATGTTAGGTTTTGTGAGAAATTAACAAATGAGAATTAGGGTTTATCTCTAGATCTAAGTTGTTTGAGATATTCATCATAGATATCAAAATTGGAATACCAAGACTGCTATCACAAGCCAGTATTTATCTCTAAATACTGGTTTGGGTATCGGATTATAAGCCTACAAACCCGCATTCCAATATTCAATGATCAATTGTACGTTCAATACACGTGTTACTCATATGCACATGGAATATTTATATAGAGAAAATATATCAATATATCCAACATAATACACATCCTTAATAGTAAAATTTGAGCTAGCTTAGCAAAAAAATTACTAGTAAAGATTGAATTCCTTACATTAAATACTTACTATCAACTACTTCTTTATAACCATTTATTCTCAAGTATCATATCAAAGGCAATGCATAACACCCTTTTCATATATATATATATATGGTTTAGACAAACCATTATTTTCTCAATGTATACAATAAATACACCTATATCTTTCAATCCTCCACATGTTTGCCATCTCTTTTCATCATCCCCATGTAGTTTGAGCTGCAAAACGACACAACACAATTCTATAAGTTAGAATGATAACAAAGTAATGTAAGAAAAGTAAATCCATGTAATTAGCTATGAAAATCTCTACTACTATAATGGGAGAAGGCCTTTGTCCATAACCCAATCCGTGCAGCGCACATGCAGGTAAATTTTTTATTTTTTGCCCTTTTCATTCCCCCCATTTTCTCCTCACGTGCACAGCACGTGTATAATCTCTACTACTGTAATGGGAGAAGGTCTTTGTCCATAACCCAACCCGTGCAGCGCACGTGCAGGTAAATTTTTTTTTTTTTCGCCCTTTTCATTCTCCCAATTTTACCCCACATGCACAGCACGTATATAATACTAGTACAAGAAGAGCACGACAACAAAACTTATATAACTCACCTTTCTTAGACAACACCCAGTTACTGCCATCTCCACTAACAGACCACGCAAAGTACCCACGCAGTCCCTTCCCCTTCGCATACGCAACCTTAGCTCCAATCGACTCCACATCATCATACCCAATCCACGTCCTCCCTGCATAGCAATAGTTCACCACCACTTTTGAATCGTACACCGTTACCGCATTGTTATTCGCAATAAAATCCCTAACCGAATCGTACCCGATCGACCCATCACCGGCATAAATACCCGGCCCAACCGCCGGCCCATTCGGATCCGCAGGCGCACCCAGGCCATGATTATTCGGGTCCGTCAAATTCCAAGCGTACCCGTAATAAGGCAAGCCCAGCACAATCATGTTCGTGCACAAACCCGCACTCAACCAGTCATTAACACCCGCGCTCCCGCTGGGCCCACCAGAGGGATCGTACAACGCTGCATGGGCAGCGGTTACGTGAGTCCTATTTGGCGCGTAAAAGTCATAGTCCATGACGTTGACCCAGTCAAGATTTGCTGCAATTGAGCTAATAGGGTATTTGAGTCCGTCGACGGAGCTTGACACAGACACGGCCGCAGTTAGAAGTAACTGCGGCTTTCCCGAGCTTGCTGCCTCAGCTTTAATAGCGGCCCGCCACTCGGAGAAGAGAGCGGCGAGGTTTGACATGTCAGACTGGGAGGCCGGGTACTCCCAGTCGAGGTCGAGGCCGTTGAAGTTGTTGGAGCGGGCGAGGGAGATAGCAGAGTTGATGAAGGTTTTGCGGGAGGAGGTGGAGGATGCCATGGAGGAGAAGGCGGATGGGTCGGCGGAGCCGCCGCCAATGGAGAGGAGGGTGAGGACAGAGGGGTTGGAGGATCGGACGGTGGAGGTGAAGGAGGAGAAGGAGGAGGAGGGGAGGGAAAGGGTGTTGGTGGAGGAGTCGAGGGAGGCAAAGGCGGCGAAGAGGTGGGTGAAGTAGGAGGAGTTGATGGAGGTGATGGGGAATTCTGTGGCGAGAGCCCAGTAAGCGGATTTGATTGGGGAGGATTGCGCGGAGCAGAGGGAGAGGGAGAGGGAGAAGAAGAGGAGGGGAAGGAGGGGTTTGGGTGGTGGAGTTGCCATGGTTTAGTATTGGGTGGATGAATGGGAATGAATGGAGAGTATGGGTGGTGTGTATATATATAGGTTAGTTGAATAGGGAAATTAATTTGTTTTTATATTTGTTACTTAAGAACATGCTAGTTCCAAATTAACTTAATAAACAATTAATTATTATCGATCAAAGTTAAAATTCTTAACCTTATTAATTTGATTTAAAGAAGGTAAAAGGAAGGGTTTTTTTTTAAATCAGTCTGTTCAACATTAACCTGGGCATTTGCACAAATCTGTTCAACATTAACCTGGCAGACTAATAAATCTTTATACACGGAGGCCTAGTACACAATAAAAGACTCTCTCTCTATATATATATATATAACAATGCACTGCAACCGCAACCGCAAGATGCACCGACACGAATAATTATGGAAAAACCATATGTAAAAAGTTATTGTCTTATTACATTCATGTATATGGTACAATAAAATTTGTTGAAAATTGATGAAGAATATTAAGAGAAAAATCCACAAATCTCATAAAGCATAATTTTTCCCTATATGAATTTGTTCATACATAGATATGATCCAAAGTTGTGAATTTATTTAGTCCCACATAGGGTAAATTGTTGGATCTTTAGTTCCTTATATATAACTTCCCGTTATCCTTGGTAATATGGATAGTATGTGGAGTTATTGTATATATGGATGGATGGATTCAGTAGGATTTGCTAGTGAGAGAATATATGATGTTATTCCCGGGTGACCGAGCTCTTTTGAGCTATATTTCTAAACACTAATTTTATTTCCTTCTTTTATTTATCTTCACCATGTTGGTTGGTGATTTTTGAATTTGCTTTTGAACCCTACGCACCGGTATAGTGGGTGTGATACTTTTTTTAAAGAAGAGTCATTGTGACGATTCGATCTATTTTTAAACACTAATTTTATTTCTGTTTTTTTTTTTTGTTATCTTTAACATGTTCTGTTTAGTGATGTTGGGATTTGCTTTTGGATCCTATCTGTGCTTCATTGATATGTTTTTTATTTGCATATGTTATCCTGCTGAATTTTTTGTTGGAATTAATTTTTGCAGTTTTTCGGGCCGGATTCCGGCAGGCTCCGGCCACCGGCAGCGCCGGAAAATGAGTGGATTGCGATCCTCTCGACGAGTATTATTCCGTAGTATACTCACTTGCCAAAAACGAATTCCGTATGAATGAGAAATGTTGATCCAAAGTTGGGTACTTGAAAGGTACTAACTTGGCAAATGGATAGTCCCATATCGGAAATTGGAAAGGATTTTTTCTAGTATATATACTATAAAACTGGACTAAAGGGTGTGGCCTGGGGGTTACCACTAACGTGTAGTGGAGAGAGGACTTAGCCAAAATGACAAACACACACGCGTGCGCCCGCTCGGCTCGGTTGGGCTTGGTCTGGTCTGACTTAAATTTTTTTTTTGCCCAGACAAAAACTCTTCCCCTACTGAACTGAAAAGACTTTTCAGATTCAGTAACTGGTACCCATTACTCTGTAACAACAGAGTAATGGCTCACCAGTTATGAATCTGAAGAGTCTCCATTACTCTGCTGTTGCAGAGTAATGGCACCTGACCAGTCTCCAATTTTCTCTATAAATCCAGACAGAGTCTTCTACATAGAGAGAAAATTTTTCGTGTTTTATTATTCTTCTTCTTCTCCTCTGCGTCAGTGTCAACTGAGAGTACAACACAGACAACAGTTCGTTGTCTCTGAAGCAAGGGTGCTGCGTTCTTCAGAGAAGGTATAGTTATATTCTGAGAAGTAATTCGCCGGTAACCGTCACACTACGGGGCGAATTCTGCTTTAAGGACAGAGATTATCAATCTCGACTCTGTGCAATTTCTTTTACTTACTGTTTTCTTCCCTGTATTTGATTTCTTCGCAATTTCAGTGAGGATTTTCTATTATTCTATATTCAGGTTCTAACAATCTTAAAACAGAATTTTTTCCTCACAGATTCTAACAGTTTTGTGAAGTTTGTTTACAGGTGCTGTTCGAAAAAAAAAACCAACTAACAGTTTCTGTTTCAAACAATTTCAGAGAAGAAAAAATAAGAACATGGAGAACACACCAACTGACATTGCTAATGGGCTTCTCAGTACCGAAACACCGGTGATCCAAAATGTAACTGCACAATTGGTTGCGGCACATTCGGTCATTCTGCCCACGCACATAACCGTGGGAGAAAAACCGGAGAAGTTCAATGGAACTGGATTCAAAAAGTGGCAAAGAAAGATGCAGTTCTACCTGACCACATTGAAGCTGGACAGATTCCTCACTGAATCTGCCCCGATGCTGGAGCCAATGGATGCACACTCCGTTGCTGCAGTTGATGCGTGGACTCAGGGTGACTACCTCTGTAGGAACTACATCCTGAATGGTTTAGTAGACTCCCTGTACAACGTCTACTGTGTCTTCAAGATGTGCAAACTCCTATGGGGGTCCCTGGAAAAGAAGTACAAAACAGAAGACGCCGGGTCCAAGAAATTTGTTGTCGGCAAATTTCTGGACTACAAGATGATTGACTCCAAAACTGTGGTGAGTCAAGTCCAAGAACTGCAGGTTATAATGCACAACATTGCTGCAGAGAATATGACGCTGTGCGAGCCATTCCAGGTTGCAGCGTTCATTGAAAAACTTCCACCTAGGTGGAAAGACTTCAAGAACTACCTCAAACACAAGCGAAAGGAGATGTCTCTTGAAGATCTAATTGTCAGGCTGCGGATCGAAGAAGAGAATCGCAAGGCTGACAGGACCTATGGAAATCAGTCCATAGAAAAGGCCAATGTGGTGGAGCACGAACAGAAGGGCAAGAAGAGGAAGTTTCTGCCACAGGCCTCAAACAAAAAATCTCTTGCAAAGAGGTTTGCTGGGAAATGCCACAAGTGTGGTAAGCTGGGGCACAAAATTTCTAAGTGCCGCAGTAAGGACAGTAACCGTTCAGGAACAGGACATGTAAAAGGGAATGAAAAATCTCACGCACACATAGCTGAGAACTTGTCCACTGGTCTCTCTGACCTGGACCTCTGTGCTGTAGTATCAGAGGTAAATCTTGTGGGGAGCAATCCTCGTGAATGGTAGTACGATACTGGGGCCACCAAGCATATCTGTTCGGACAAAGAAATGTTCACCTCCTACCAGAAGTGCAACAAAGATGAACAGCTGTTCATGGGAAACTCTTCCACCTCCAAAATTGAAGGAACAGGAAAGATAGTGCTGAAAATGACTTCAGGCAAAGAGCTAACACTCACAAATGTGCTGCATGTTCCAAACATTAGAAAGAACTTGATATCAGGTTCTTTGCTAAGCAAGAATGGGTTTAAGGTTGTTCTTGTTTCTGATAATTTTGTATTGTCTAAGAATGGGGTATACTTGGATATGTAAAGAATGGACTGTTCAAGTTTAATGTACTGACAGTCATTCCTAAAACTATTGTTCCTGCTGTTCCCAAAGTTAATGAAATAACTCCTATTGCCTATGTTATTGAGTCTTCCTCTGTTTGGCATGAAAGACTAGGTCATGTTAATGTAAATTCTATGTGTAGATTAGTTAACATGAATTTACTACCAAAATTTAAGGTAGATAACTCAGAAAAATGTGAAGTTTGCACGGAGGCCAAATTCACTAAAACTCCATCACGTTCTGTAGAAAGAAACACAGAAATTCTAGGTCTAATTCACACGGATCCGTGTGACTTAAAATATGTGCAGACCACAGGTGGCAAAAAGTACTTTGTGATTTTCATAGACGATTGCACAAAATTCTGTTATGTATATTTGTTACATAGCAAAAATGAGGCTTTGGATAAATTCAAAGAATATAAACTTGAGGTTGAGAATCAACTTGGCAAAACGATTAAAATCGTTAGAAATGATAGAGGAGGAGAATATGATGCACCATTTAACATGTTCTTCTCGGAACATGGAATAGTTCATCAGACAACTACTCCCTACTCACCCGAATCAAACGGTACTGCCGAGTGCAAAAACCGAACTCTAAAGGAGATGATGAATGCCTTGTTGTTGAATTCTGGCTTACCCCAAAATATGTGGGGGGAAGCGTTGCTGACTGCCAACTACATTCTTAATAAAATACCTCACAAGAAAACCGGCAAGACACCATATGAACTGTGGAAAGGTAACTTACCTTCATATAAATACCTCAAAGTGTGGGGATGTCTAGCAAAAGTGGCAGTACCTAACCCGAAACAGGTCACCATCGGACCTAAGACGATTGATTGCATATTCATAGGCTATGCACACAATAGTAGTGCATATCGATTCTTGGTATACAAATTGAATATACCGAATATCCATGTGAATACAATAATGGAATCAAGGAATGCTGCTTTCTTTGAACACGTGTTTCCGTGCAAGGATACTACGTACCCCAAACGTACACGTGAACAAGGGAATGCAAGCACTTCAGTTGATGAACCAGAACATGATAATGATGAGCCTAGACCAAGTAAACGGGCTAGAACATCAAAATCATTTGGTCCTGACTTTGTAACGGCCTTTCTGTTAGAGAATAAGCCCAGAACTTTCAAGAAAGTCATGTCTATACCTGATGCTCCTATATGAAAGGAAGCAATCAAAAGTAAAATAGACTCCATTATGCAAAATCATACATGGGAGTTAGTCGACTTGTCTTCTGGATATAAAGCTCTAGGATGCAAATGGATTTTCAAACAAAAATTGAAACCAGATGGTTCAATAGAGAAGCATAAGGCTAGACTTGTGGTACAAGGATTTAGGCAAAAAGAAGGCCTAGATTTTTTCGATACATATTCCCCAGTTACAAGAATAACATCCATAAGAATGTTGATAGCTATTGCAGCTCTACGTAACTTGGAAATACACCAAATGGATATTAAAACTGCATTTCTAAATGGGAACTTAGAAGAAGAAATATACATGAAACAACCTGAGGGTTACGTAGTTCCTGGACAGGAAAACAAGGTGTGCAGGCTTGTAAAATCACTGTACGGCCTGAAACAAGCTCCAAAGCAGTGGCATGAAAAATTTGACAATGTTATGATGTCAAATGGTTTCAAAATAAATGAATGGGATAAATGTATCTACATCAAAGATGCTACAAATTGATACATTCTGGTCTGTCTATACGTAGACGACATGCTCATTATTGGAAGCAATAACGACATTATCAAACAAACTAAGAACATGCTTAGTGGTAAGTTTGACATGAAAGATTTGAGAGTCGCAGATGTCATACTAGGAATCAAAGTTTCCAGGACATCTGAGGGAATTACTTTGTCTCAAGTTCATTATGCTGAGAAAGTACTTGAAAGATTTAAAAATTACTCCAATGGGACAGCAAAAAGTCTCATCGATCCAAGTCTTCACTTGTTCAAAAACACAGGCGAAAGTATATCCAACTAGAATATGCACGTGTAATCGGTAGTCTGATGTACCTAACAAATTGTACAAGATCGGACCTAGCACATTCGGTAAATGTACTAAGCCGATACACGAGTAATCCAGGACGAAGTCACTGGAAAGGAATAACTAGAGTATTGAGCTACTTGCGACATACTCAGAGTTATGCACTGCATTACATCAGATATCCAGCCGTACTGGAAGGCTACAGTGATGCCAACTGGATATCGGACTCCAAGAACTCAAAATCCACAAGTGGATATGTTTTCACACTTGGTGGTGCAGCTGTGTCATGGAAATCCTCTAAACAAACGCTATTGGCCAGATCCACCATGGAATCTGAGTTTATTGCTTTAGACAAAGCGGCAGAGGAAGCAGAATGGCTTCGAAACTTCTTAGAGGATATTCCAATGTGGGAAAAATCAGTGCCTGCCTTATGTGTACACTGTGACAGCCAATCGGCTATAGCACGAGCACTGAGTTGCATGTATAATGGTAAGTCTCGTCATATCAGAAGGCGACATACAACCATTAGACAACTGCTCTCAAATGGAGTAATCTCTATAGAATATATAAAATCGGCCGACAACCTAGCGGATCCATTTACTAAAGGTTTGTCGCGAGAGCAGGTTGTGAGATCATCAAGAGGAATGAGTTTAAAGCCTACGACGAAAAAGGATACTTGATGGAAACCCTACCTAGGAATTGGAGATCCCAAGATCTAGGTTCAAAGGGACAACTAAATCTTGTTGAATCGACAGAAGCACTGAGAGATTAAAATCTCATACCCACTCTTAAGATGATAAAACAGTGCTGCCTGCAAAGAGTTGGGATAAGCTTGGCTTTTAATGATTCCCATAGCTTTGAAATAAAAATGGAGTATAGCAGGATACTCTTTATGGGCAATCACCTTGTGAGTGTGAAATGGGGTCGTTTCTAGGAGAATGAAGAGAGGTTATATTCTCCAAGTTCACTCACGATTAACCAGAGATGTTCAAGGCCAAAATGAACACAACAAGAGAACTTAGTTCTGTGAGGAGATGAAACTGTGTGATAGTTATTGTCTATGTTCACATCAAAGTCCGGGTAGTTCAAGACATCATGATCACTACCTGGTCAAGTGAATCCGATAGCTAATTACTAAGGGTGGTTCAAAGTTGAAAAATTACTACCATTCCTGATGCAGTGATTTTCCGATTGTACTCTCAGCGTCTTTCTGTCATGTTTTTTTTCTGTCGTGCCTGGATTACATGGTCTGGTAATTTCCATTCATGTGGAGGATTGTTGAAATTAATTTTTGCAGTTTTTCGGGCCGGATTCCGGCAGGCTCCGGCCACCGACAGCGCCGGAAAATAAGTGGATTGCGATCCTCTCGACGAGTACTATTCCGTAGTATACTCACTTGCCAAAAACAAATTCCGTATGAATGAGAAATGTTGATCCAAAGTTGTGTACTTGAAAGGTACTAACTTGGCAAATGGATAGTCCCATATCGGAAATTGGAAAGGATTTTTTCTAGTATATATACTAGAAAACTGGACTAAAGGGCGTGGCCCGGAGGTTACCACTAACGTGTAGTGGAGAGAGGACTTAGCCAAAATGACACACGCGCGCGCGCCTACTGAACTGAAAAAACTTTTCAGATTCAGTAACTGGTACCCATTACTCTGTAACAGCAGAGTAATGGCACCTGATCAGTCTCCAATTTCCTCTATAAATCCAGACAGAGTCTTCTATACAGAGAGAGAATTTTTTGTGTTTTATTCTTCTTCTTCTTCTCCTCTGCGTCAGTGTTAACTGAGAGTACAACACAGACAACAGTTCGTTGTCTCTGAAGCAAGGGTGCTGCGTTCTTCAGAGAAGGTACAGCTGTGTCCTGGGAAGCAATTCGCCGGTAACCATCACACTACGGGGCGAATTCTGCTTTAAGGACAGAGATTATCAATCTCGACTCTGTGCAATTTCTTTTACTTACTGTTTTCTTCTCTGTATTTAATTTCTTCGCAATTTTTATTGGGATTTTCTATTTATATATATTCAGGTTCTAACATTTTTAATATAACTTCTATACAGTAGTATATATGTTTTGTATATTTTACATAGAATTGAAACATAGAAGAAGAATTTACCATTTTAGAGATGTAATACTAAAACGCACAAGGATTTTTGCTACTCCATATCAAGAATGAATCAAAGCGTGATGCAACACCATCATGAAAAGTCAAACTGATCAAGTCATATGTATATTATATATCTACCACGTCTGATTAGATTTGAGTTAACACGAAACAACAAAAGACCAACAAATCGACAGTAGAATAATAGATTTCTTTTCACTCAAGATATGACATCTTTTGAGGTAACGTAAACAGCAACATTTCATTTTCATATCTTATTTTTTACAATATTCAAACTTAACCCATATCAAAGTCGGACGTGTCCAACTCTGGTTGCTTTCTTACGGCCTGTTTGGAATCATATTCATTTTTTCTACGAATCTCGAAGATAGATAATTCAAACTAAACCAATTTTTCTTCCCTAATCTGATTAGGAGATTATTTGACGCATTGATGAGTTTCACCATTGAGTTTCTATTGTTATATTGAAAGATCGACTTCCAGCTTTATTCGAAACATCATACCATATTATTTTCTAATTAATAGAATTGGTTCTTAGTTTTTCACCATATTTCGTTTCATTAATCATTATAATCTATTATGGACTTTAATCATTGTGTTTTCCCTGCATTTTGCCAGTTAATTTATCTTGTGAAGGTTCTTGGAGTTATCAGGAGCTCTCTCATAATCCATGACTTCTCAACAGTTATTTCTTGCTCCTCTTCGATCTTCAGTTTACCTTAATTAGTACCACATAATTTGATCTAACATGTACATGCACTGCTCAACTTGGATAAATATTTGTTAGATGTGGTTAGGAGGAATTAGGGTTAGGTTTTTTCTCATAGCTGCTTAAGATATTATACAATGCTTATCAGTATTGAAATATCACAGAGCACTATCTCTAGACCAGCTTTTATATGAGATGAACTGGGTTTAGGGTACTGGATTATATGTCCACTCAACCCGGTCCAACAATTAAATAGATAACACGTGCAAAGCACGTGTTGCCCCATAGAACATTATACACAATAATATTCTATTATATTGAGAATATACCTATATATCCAACAATCTTCTCCTATATTCTCAATATATTAGGCAATCCCCCGTTAAATCATTGGCTCACAAAAATAATATAGTTCACAGACTAAATCAATTATAACTCGAATAGTTTAAATGAGACTAAACCCAAATAATCAAATAGTTCAAAGACCATATTAAAACAGAATAGTTCACAATGACTAAACCAACTAGAGAAACCTGTCATAGTTTCAAAAACAACCAGAACAAATAAACTTCAAGAACAAAATATGAGTTTTAAGCTCATGAACACAAGAGTCTTAAACTCAACAGAAGTTTTATCCAGCAAGTGACAAATTTATTCTTTAGAGAAATAAACCAAAACTATATAGTTGCAAACTACTTTATGTTTACTCCTCCATTTTTAGCAAATCATTATTTTGAAATCTATGTTGACAGATTCAACTCCTCCATCTTTGCTAGCTTATTGAAAACAAGAATATCAAGGGACACATCTCTAAGAATTCTAGCAAATTTTATAAAGTATCTACTTCTACTAAAGAACTTAGTACAATTCAACGATAGCTTAGCAAAATATAACGCAAGCATCACAATCAAGTTTCTTTAACAAAATAAAGAACAAGAACTATACTATGTTTCATATTGGAATGATAGAACAGTCAAATCAATTATGGTTAATTCCGAATCATCACAATTGGAATGAAACATGAATCCATAAAAGAGTTATATCATCAAAATTGGAATGATATAACAACCATTCTAAACATCGAAAATACATCGACAAGTTTTCATGCTTTCTTTTGGAATAATGAGATAATTCTAAGTAAATTATAAAAATATATACCATCATCAAAATTGGAATGAAATTATATATTAACAGAATTTACATAGAACTTTTAAAATAATCTAAAGCATGCCAATTGCCTAAAATTGATGTTTTAGTTCGAACTTCTCTATGACTCCAATTGGATTCTAAATTTCAAAACAACTTGGATGTTAAAACTTTTGACTTAATAGTTTTTAACTCCATTTTCCCCACAATTTTGATAATTAAATCACTTTCAAGTCTCTTAGCAAGAGCATTAGTCATACTTGTCGCAAGTGCACTTTATCTATGAGAAAGTTCAACTAGGTTTCTTTCAGCCTTAATATACTCCTCTTACTATCATAGAGTGAGTTATGAGCTACAGTGCATTATAACTTGATAGTCGCATAACAGAATTAGAGAATTTACTTTAAACATCTGAATAGATGATTAGCAATAAGTCATTCAATCCACTCAGCCTCTTTCCCTGCAGAGGATAACACATAGAGGTCTGATTTCTTGGATGAGAACGCAATGCTTGTTTGCCTTTCGATCTTCATAAATTTTTTCTGCTTCTCGTAGTGTGAACACATATTCACTAGTTGTTGACTTTCACTAAACTTTGAGTAGCACAAAGCAAACTCTTGAGTATCATTAGTCTCTTAAGGGCACTTAAATGTGTATGGGATTATTAGTGAATCTGCAGATCATACCTACCTCAAAGGCTATATCTATTCTAGTGCAGATCTTTGTATACACGAGACTTTCAATTCTTTTAGAATGATCTACCTGTCTCATAGTTGCACCATCATTAGGTGTCAACCTTTTATCATAATCATAAGGTGTTTTGAAAACACACTTTCAATCACTATATCTCCACTTTTGAAACACATTATTGATTTATCGAGTTTGACTAAGGGTTATCTCTTGCCAACCAAAACTCACCCTTATACATAATATGGTGTCCACATCACTTAGGTGTTTCATGCTAAATTTATTTGGATATATAGCACAATTTAACTCCATTTATAATAGAGATGTCACTTCCAATCAACAAGTATGTCAATAAAACCAAGTAAATAATAGCCATTATATTTGACACACCACAAAGTTAAAAGCACTGATCTGAATTACTTGATTCATATACTAGGTTCTTTGAGAAATTTGTCAAATTATTTATATGTTAGCTATATTACATGTTTTAAAATATACGATGATTTTACTAAATTGTAAATCTTGTCCATTAAACATATTAGTACAAAACTCTTAGTACAAAACTATTCAGTACAAAACTTTTCAATATAAAATATTCAGTACAGAACTTTTCAGTACAAAACTGTTTAAAATCTTTTATGAATAACAAAATTTTCAAAGGATGTAAGGGCAAGAAGAATCCTTATTGTAGCAATATGACAAACATGTGAGTAGACAACAAATCAGTCCATCCCATTTATCTCAGTCAATTCATAGCTAGTAGAAGTGCATTAAAATTGCTACTGAACAATCAAAATTAAGTTTCTTATACAAAACCCCACTTACTTACTATAGTTTTAGTCCATTTCGGCATATCAACTAATTTAAGGTATTATTGTATGACACAAAATCATCTCATTATCTACTAAAGACTCTTCTTAATTAGCTCGTTTGTCATTTAAGTTTAAGTGTCGGTAGAACTGGTTCTTGATTCAAACTGTGAATCATTGACCGTGACAGTAGGACTGATAATTTCATAGATTTGTCTTTGATGAACACATCGTCAAAGAACTTTGCAAGTCCAGATTCTACTAACCCAAATTAGATAGATCCAAAACTGTCCATAGAACCACATTCTGCACTTTTTAAGTATACACAAATATTTGTTATAGGTCCTACTTTAGGCCTTCTGGGATCATGTATTTTAACAAATGTATCATACCACATTTTTCATTTTGACAAAATTATTTGTGTTTTTATACCGTTAATCTACAAGGTGTATGTAACTTAGAGTGTGGTAACAAATTAGAAATATGATTGATAATGTAATATCACCCATAATTACTCAAAGTCAAACTAACAGTCAATAACATAGAATTCAATATTTCACTGACTGTTTGATTCTAACTTTATCAATACTGTTTGACAATGGTAAATATAGTGCACTAAAGATTATGCCAAATGCAAATTACTCTAAAATTATTAAACATACTCATCACCTCCATCAATACTGAACCCTTGATTTTTAGCATTTGACTAGATTTTAATTCATCAAAATAGCGAGTGCTACATCATCCATATATATATGACAAATATTCAATAATCATCTACATAGGTGATTAAATACTTCTGACCAATTATCATCTCATCTAGTCACAATGCTACTGATATTACAAATATCAGAATGTATTGACTCAAGAAGTTGTGTGCTCCTAGAGACCATACTAAATAATTTTCTGGTGACCATAATCTGAGCACAACATTCATATTTGTCATATTTAATGGAGTGTCATTTAGCAGAGTTATGAGTTTTAACAAGAACAAATAATTTAATATATAGTTCTGAAATCCTAGCCAATTTGCTATGTTCAGGAACAATACACAATTAGAACTATTATTATTGATATGGCTAAAAATAGGGTTAAATCGGAACCGTTCAAATCATGCACGAATCTTAAAGCTCAGGGGTAAAACGGTAATTTCACCTACTAACGGGTCTGAAGTGGTTATTGGATCTTCTCTCCAAAAGCCCAATAACCCACGAACGGATCCACCTCAATTGGGTGCGGGTTTTAACCCGCAATAAGCCCAATCCAGCAGGATAGAATTAGGGTTTCTGATTAATCCTAATCAACGGTCCTGATTTGCATCTATCCTTTCACTGTGAATTAGGGATTACATTCCTAATCTGATCCCAAAGGTGGCTATAAATACCCCCCATCCACCACCATTAAGAGGTAATCAATCTTTTGCCAATCAAAGCTCATTCATAATCTTTTCTGATTACTGACTTGAGCATCGGAGGGTGCGTCACCGGGATCAACCCCGGTGTTTTGCACTTTTTGCAGGTTCACGGCAGCGGCAAGAGACCAAGTCAACAAGTTGGTGAAGGTCAACAGGTTTGCTTTATTGTTTTCTCCAAGAATCCACCAATTCTATCTATTTGCTTTCACACCAAAATTAGCAGCAACAGATTAGCGCCGTCTGTGGGAAACGAAAAAGTAACCCGAAGCGATACTAGTTTCAAGCCATGCATCCAAAACAGAAGGGGAAGGCAGTGGTCTCCAACCGAAGAACCACTTCTCTTCCTCCTCCCTCTCCTCCAACTCAATGTGCTCCTCCTCAACAGGCCCCTCCAGGGTCTCGGGGGGCTGCCCAGGGGGGCTCCCGTCGGAGTTGTCCAAAGCAACACCCTCCTTATGACCATGTCGCAGGTCCCAATCCTTCAGTTGAATCTATGGCTTCTCAAAGCCCTCCTGAGCGGGATCTTCGTGAAGTGATTGCCGACCACCAAAAGGGGGTTGACCTCAGAACTCGCCAGAATGGATGGCGAGCCCTTGGGGGAGTCCATCAACCTGAGCACCCAGGGGCCTCAAGAGTCCGGACCCCCTGCCGACCGAGGACTAGAAAATCCCCTCCCCGAAGAGGCAAAGAGAGTCCCCTCAGCGTCATCAGCGGAGAACTCATTCTCCAATAAGCCGAGCCACACATAGGGACCGCCAAGCTGGAGAGGCACCAGTCACAAGGGCAGATCTTCAAGACTTCCAAGCGACAGTCTTACGGGCCCTCAATATCGCCCCGAAGAACGACCAGAGGCCACCTACTCAAGAGCTAGCTAGGAGCCACCGCCTTCACACTCATAGTCCTCATCCATCTCCAAGCTACCATCGCCGCAGCCCCAGTCCACCCTCGTACGAAGATGAGTCCAGGGGCTCGGCAAGATATGATCAAAGAGAAGACTCAGTCTACCGCCGTCTCCACGAGATGGAGAGGCGCCTCGGCCGAATTGACAGGAAAGAAGAGCAACGGGCGATAAACCTCCGCCCGGGCAGATCTCCATTCTCCCGCACCATCATGGAGGCCCCCATCCCAGAGAACTTCAAGCCGCCTCACTTCGAGTCGTATACCGGGGAGTCGGACCCCGCAGATCACATAGAGAGTTTCAAAACTCTCATGATGATCCACCAGGCTTCAGACGCCCTCCTCTGCAAGATCTTCCCTGCCACGCTGAAGGGGTCTGCGAGAGAATGGTACTCTCGACTCGCCCTGACCTCCATCTTCTCATTCGACCAGTTTGAAGGGCTCTTCCTTACTCATTTCATGAGTAGCCGCCGGGCCGAGAAAACAAGTGTATCTCTAGTGACCCTGTAGCGCCCCGAATTTCTAATATGATATCTTAGAAAATACGTGGCACAATCCCAGTATCAACTTCAATAAAACATTAAACACAACCAACACCAATAAAATTTTCAACTTTTATTACAATAAACTTTTTCATAGCACAGCGGAATACAAAACAACTCAAATCATAATTTTCTTTTATTTACAGCACTGCTTTTACAACTTTACACAAACTCCATTAAATTAATTTATCTCAAAACTATCTCAAGCATCCCACCTCCAAACTCTAAGCAACAACCTGCAACACATGAGGCTAGAGATGATCCTTAACCCCCAAAACTAAAGGGGTCAGCCATAAATGGTGTGAGTGACATAAGAACAAACAAATAACATAAATAATCATTAAGTAAGGATTCTTAAACAACATGTAGTGAACCAAAATACATAAAATATGAAGTAGCAAGAAATGTAAACAACAAGTGATACTAAACCAAGTGTCAAGTGTAGAAAACAGGAAAACCATATGCATAAAACCAAGTCAAGAAAACACAATTTCTATATGTGGACTCTCTAATGCGTACTTGTCGAAGTCTATGCATCCCACTCTACATAGGTTCGGTGCAAGCCCTTAACGTCTCCACATCATAGGGTTCAATCCCCCGCTATGCAACTAATCCTAACACGATGACTACTACGAGATAAAGATAAGCTGTGAGTAGTAGTCCATGCCTGATAATTTCAGAGATGAATCCCACACCGCAGGTAGTATACCTGGATAATTCCGGATACCATCCCACACCGAAACATTGACACATCATCACACGAATACCACATGTGCATCGCCTCGACTCCAATAATTCCGGAGATCAATCCCACACCACAAGTAATTACCGTGATAATTCTGGAGATAAATCCCACACCACAAGTAATCTACCGTGATAATTCCGGAGATATATCCCACACAACAAGTAATCTACCGTGATAATTCCGGAGATTAAATCCCACACCAAAAGCCATACTGAGGTACTTGACCCATGTTCTCATTCATCATATCACCACTAGTGTCTGTCCTTATTATTTTTGGGTTACTTAATTACTCAACGAATCTCCTAGAGTTGGTGTACCCTACCGGACTTAACTCAAAACTGAACAACTCAAATGCCTCATCAGGCCTCAACAAAATAACTCAACGCCGGTATACTAGGGTCACACACATCCTCTAGAGACTCAAACTCAAATGTCTAACCCAACTTTCCACCAAACAAAAATAGCTCAACTGAATATCTTGAAATCATATGCTTAACTGAAGACAAAGTATAGGCTAAAACATCTGAAGACTAATCATTCGAAAGAACACTCAAGTTACGAAAACTCATCAGTACCAGTTGACTTATACTGTAGTAAGTCGACTGTCCAGAGGGAAAAATATCCTTGATTCTTAAGAAAATAAGTTAAGTAACATAATTCGACTTAAAAAGTTATCAGTCGACTTACCCGAGGTAAATTCCAGTAACTTCAAAAATATTCTAAGTATTATAAGTCGACTTAAGGGGTCATAGGTCGACTGGCCAGAAAAGAAACTGCAATAACTTTACAAAGTAAGTTCTAAGTACACCAGTCGACTGAACAAGGGTCTAAGTCGACTGTCCAGAACGGATTTTCAAAAGGCTAAAGACACAGCAGCTGGGTCGAACCAGTCGACTGAAAAGTCTACCAGTCGACTGTCGGCCTACAGTTTGCGTAGTTTAGGTTGTATACAATAATCAAAACTTGAGTTTTTCCAAAGATTCATCGTTTGTGAAAATAATTCATATTCAGGTAAAAATGACAATCTCAAAGTATCCTCAGGTTGGAAACATTACTCAAATCAATCCAAGTCTCAAATCTCAAGTTCTCATGTTCTATATTCCTAATTCTTCCATTAGGGTTTCTCAATACTGAAATTCCTTCACAACTCAAAACCAAAAATCTGATTTATAACACAAGATCCAAATGTTCATCCATCCGATCATAACCATACTCAAATCTTAAACATGCTTTCTAGCAATACAATTTTATGAACCAAGATCTATCCAACATTCTTAGATTTCACATACATGGTACAAACAACAACCTTTGCATCGTTCTCAAGCAAAATACTAAATAAACATACATGCCAAACAAACAACAAAACAATCGTTCACATAAATCCATCAACCAAACAAAGATCATATCACTCACAAAACAAAACAAAACAAAACAATGTCACTCACCTTGGAATTGAGAAGATCCAACGAAAAAGCCTTCCTTTTTGCGAGATCCAAATCTTCCTCTTGCTCTTCCAAAACAAATCACAAAAAATCTATATTCTGCAGCGAATGACGGCTGCAAAATCCTTTTAAATACCCGGGGTAAAGAGTTTAGGGTTTTACAACACTTTACAAAATAATCCCTTCAAAATACAACTTTATATATATAACTCTACCCTTGGAAATTCAATAAAATTCACTTAAATTAGGATTTAAAAGTAAAACATAATCCTAAATCTCAACCGGTACTGTTCAAAACGTCCAGAAAGTACATTTTACATTTTAACCCCTAAAAATGACAAATTTGCAAAAAGGTCTTTCTTTTCTCAAAATTTGCAAATAGTTCCAATTAATTTCAGAAAAATTTGGAAAAATACTAAATAAATCCCAAATATTAAATAATGGTTTTTCATGAAGAAAACTTGACTTTCAAACTTCTCAAGAAAGTATTTGCACGTGTTTTGCATGTGTAAAAAGATATATTTTTCTGAAAATATTCATAAATTCTCCAAAAATCATTTTAGTCATTTATAAACCTTTAAAAATAATATTTTAAAAATATGGGATTCTACATCACTCCCTCCTTAGAAGAGTTCTGTCCTCAGAACTACTACTAATGAGTCCAAACCACATACCAACAAAGGGAACAATATCTCATAAATAGAATATAATCCAAACAATTGCATATGACAACACAATCAAAAATAGAAGGAATACAACTTAACTCAATCAATGGTACAATCATTCAAAAGAATCACAATCACTTAAAAGAAATACACTCATTCAAAAAGCTCAGGGAAATCCTTCTGCATGCGATCCTCTGGCTCCCAAGTAGCCTCATCGAACTGCTGATTCCTCCACAATACCTTGACCATAGGTATCACCTTGCTCCTAAGAACTTTCTCCCTACGATCAGCGATCTCAACAGGCTGTTCCTTGTAACTCAAGTTCACCTATAGATCTTCAGGAATCTCTACCAACTGATGATTCTGATCTGGCACATACTTCCTCAACAATGACACATGAAATACATCATGCACTTGTGCCAACTCCTCTGGAAGCTTCAATCTATATGCTGTCTTGCCAATCTGCTCCATGATCCTGTATGGCCCAATATACTTGGGCACCAACTTGTCTCCCTTACCAAACCTGATCACTCCTTTGGTCGGAGAAACCTTGAGGAAAACTGCATCCCCAACTTCAAACTCCAAGTCTCTTCGTCGAGTATCAGCATAACTCTTCTACCGACTCTGAGCCTCGACCAACCTCTTACGAATCAGCTCAATCTGCTCTGATGTCTGCTGTACGATCTCAGGACCATACATCAGCCTCTCGCCAACCTCGAACCAACAAACAGGTGTCCTGCACCCCCGCCCGTACAAAGCCTCATACGGTGTCATCCTGATACTCGCATGGTAACTGTTGTTATAAGCAAACTCAACCAATGCCAAGTATCTCTCCCAACTACCACCGAAATCCATAACACAAGCCCTCAACATGTCTTCCAACACTCGATTCACCCTCTCCGTCTGACCATCGGTCTGTGGATGAAACGCGGTACTGAAATCAGTTCTGGTGTCTAAAGCTGCTTGTAGGCTCTTCCAAAACCTTGAAGTGAACCTTGCATCTCTGTCGGAAACAATCGACACTGGAACTCCATGAAGTCTCACAATTTCACCAATGTACAACTCAGCCAATTTCTCCATCGACCAAGTAATCTTCATGGCTAGAAAGTGAGCCGACTTAGTCAAACGGTTCACAATAACCGAAATTGAGTCATTGCCCTTCGAACTCCTCGGCAAACCTGTGATGAAATCCATACTGATATTCTCCCATTTTCACTCCGGAATGGGCAACGGCTGCAACAAACCTCCAGGTCTCTGATTTTCTGCTTTGATCTGCTGACAAGTCAGATACCTTACCACGAAATTTGCTACATCCCTCTTCATACCAGACCACCAAAAATGCTGTTTGATGTCCCGATGCATCTTCGTGCCTCCAGGATGTACTGACAACAAGGTACTGTGTGCTTCCTGCAAGATACTATCTCTCAAATCTGCATTATCCGGAACACACAACCTCTCACCCATCCAAAGAATTCCATCTTGGACACGAAACTCTGATAGCTTGCCCTCTGAAACCTGTTGCAACATCTTCTGAATCTCTGAATCTGATCTCTGACCTTCCACAATCCTTTCTCTCAAGGACGGCTGCAGCCTCAATTGAGCCAAAGATGCCCCTAAACCTTGCAGCACCACATCGATACTTGCCTGATCGTTCTCTACTGCCAACTCACTTCAAGTAGTGATCAAACTTGATAAACTACTCTTCCTGCTAAGTCCATCGGCTACCACATTCGCCTTGTCCGGATGATACTTGATCTCAGGACGAATGTCTTCCAAAACTTCCAACCACCTTCTCTGCCGAAGATTTAGATCCTTCTGTTGATAAATGTACTTCAGGCTCTTGTGGTCAATGTACATATTGACCTTCTCACCATAAACATAATGCCTCTACTGCTTCAAGGCATAAATGATAGCTGCTAGCTCCAAATCATGCATCGGATAATTCTTCTCATGCGGACGCAATTGCCTCGAACCATAAGCAATAACCTTGCCTTCTTGCATCAAGACACAACCTAAACCTCTGAGAGACGCATCACTGAAGATATCATAATCCTTCCCAGCTTGTGGCAAAGCTAAGATAGGTGTAGTAGTCAACCTTTCTTTTAACTCAAAGAAACTCTCCTCGCACTTATCGGTCCATAAAAATGTCACATTCTTCCGGGTCAAACCTGTCAAAGGAACTGCAATATAAGAATAACCTTGGATGAATCTTCTGTAGTAACCAGCTAAATCCAATAAACTTCTGACTTCCTTCACAGACGTTGGCCTGGGCCAATCCTTCACTGCTTCAACTTTCTGAGGATCAGTGGCCACTCCCTCCTTAGAAAGAATATGACCAAGGAAAGCTACCTCAGACTTCCAAAACTCACACTTCGACAACTTAGCATACAAGCTATGCTCCTGCAACTTCTGTAATATCGCTGTCAAGTGCGTAGAATGATCCTCCTCCAACTTCGAATACACCAAGATATCGTCGATGAAAACCACCACGAAGGAGTCAATAAATGGCCTCAAAACCCGATTCATCATATCCATGAACACTGCTAGCGCATTCGTCAACCCGAATGGCATCACCAAAAACTCATAGAGCCCATGACGCGTCCTGAAAGCTGTCTTACTCACATTTTCCTCCTTGACTCGAACCTGATGATACCCTGATCTCAAATCAATCTTCGAAAACATAGCTGCTCCTCGAAGCCTGTCGAACAAATCATCAATCTGCGACAGTGGATACTTGTTCTGAATAGTCACCCTATTCAACTCCCGATAGTCAATGCACATCCTCATTGACCCATCCTTCTTCTTGACCAACAACACAGGCGCTCCCCACGGAGAAGAACTCGGCCTAATAAGCCCTTTGCTCAACAGCTCCTCAATCTGCTTCTTCACTTCATCTTGCACTACAGGTGTCATCCTGTACGAAGCCTTGGAAATCGGCACGCTCCCCGGCTGAACATTAATGCAAAACTCCACATCTCTCTGCGGCGGTAATCCTGGAAAATCATCCAAGAACACCTTAGGAAAATCTCAGACAACCGGAATGCCCTTGACTTCATCTGAAATAACCATCTTGGATACCATTGCAGCCACCTTCGGAATCTTCTTCTTCCCTTGGAAAGTCACTGCAGGTCCACCTGGTGCTTTCACCAACATCTCTTTCTACTTGCATTCAATTGTGGCATCATATCTTGCCATCCAATCAATGCCCACGATGACATCCACACCTAAAACTTGCAGCTCGATCAAATCAATGCCGAACAACCTCCAACCAATCTCGATATCACAGCCCTCGTAATATCGATCCGCAATCAACTCTTCACCTGACGGCGTTGCCACCGACAAAACCCTGCCTGGAAACAACTTAGGTTCCACACCTAAGATCCTTGCAAAATTTGGCGATACAAAAGTATGCGATGAACCAGTATCAAATAAAACCCTTGTCTTTATTCCATTAATTAAAACAATCCCTGTTATAAGAAGAGTGATACTCAATCTCCAATTGTTCTCAAATAAAGGTTTTACTTATTACATTGATTTAAAATCAAAATCAAAATTCTTGCATACCCTGTATTACATCTTCCGAGTTACCCGCGTCCTCCTCGGTTAATGCAAATACTCGCCCTTGCCTCTGGAATTTGCTTCCACCCGAACCATCCTTCCTCAATTGTGGACAATGGGGCTTAGAATGTCCTGTCTGTCCACACTGGGAACAAATTTACTTCGCCAACTTCGGACACGCTGACCTGTAATGTCCTGCCTCCTTGCAGTAATAACAAGTCACTCCCTGAGTTGCAGGTGCCTTCTGCACCGGATCACTGAACTTGATCTGTTTCGCTGGGAATCCCTTCCCACTCTGACCTGATGCTAGCCTCTTGTTCCGGTTCCATGTATCTTGCCTCTTCTGGAACTGGTCCATGTCCTCCTCAGTCATAGCTGCTCTCCTGACCAGCTTGTCGAACCTTCTGATACCCAACGAGATCATCCTCGACCTCAAGTTTGACCTTAAGCCCTGCTCAAACTTCTTGGTCTTCTTCGCCTCATCAACGACCAACTCTGATGCATACCTCGAAAGCTGAGCAAACTTGGTCTCATACTCCTGCACGGTCATGCTGCCCTGCTGAAAGTTCAAGAACTCGGTCGCCTTCTTCTCCTGAACATCTAGGAAAAAGAAGCGATCCCTGAATTCCTCCAGAAAAGCTTCCTAAGTCATCGGCTGATCTCCCAAAGTCCTCTTCAGCGATTCCCACCAGACACCAGCGTCCTTTTCCAGCTGCATCGTAGCCAACTTCACCTTGCTGGCTGCCGAAGTCTCCGATACCTCGAAGATTGTCTCCATCCTTCTAATCCAATCATCAGCTGCAGTTGGATCAGATTGCCCTTCAAAAATTGGCAGCGTCATCCTCTTAAAAGACTCGATCTGCTTGATAGGATCGGCATTAACCAATCCCTGTCCAGCTCCATGATTTTGCTGCAGATTCTGCTGTTGATTCTGACTTTGCGCCAAATTAAATGCCATTAGCGCATTCAGAGTCTGATACACCTTGGCGAATTCAGCCTCAAGATCAATTCCAGTTCCTCGAGAACTACCAGATCCATCCTCATTGTTACCACCATTCCTGGGCCTGGGTGTGATGTGTCGGATTTATATACAAATATTTGTACTCATTTACCTATTAAAATGATTTGTTTTCGCTGATATTGTCTATAATTCACCTTATTTCTATGTGATTTCATTTAATTAATTATTTTTGAAGAAATAATATTTTTGATGTAAAAAGTAAAGAATTGTGGAAAAAATCAACAAACAAAGTAAAATAATTGATTTATCATTTTTTATTGTTTTGTTGACTTAAAAGTGTGACAAATAAATTGTAAAAGGATTTTTATGCGCTAATATGATATATAGTTAGTTTAATTAATTTTAAACTAATTAAATTTATTTTATTTAAAAATCCTAATTTCAGGTATTATTTTGTGTATGAAGAAGCACGTGGTGAGCAGAAAAGGCAGAAAAGAAGGAAAGAGAAACAAATAAAATTCTGCATTAAAAAGAAAGGAAATAAAGAAAGAAGAAGGACTATTCTGTAAAAAGCGCAACCCTAATTGTTCTCCCGGTTCTCTATAAGAAGAAGCAAAGAAGAGAGAAGAAAGTAGGAGGTGACGGCTACTTTTTAGAAATAAGAAAAATAATAATAATAATAAAAGGGAGAGAGAGAATTCATCAGCAACGAACCAGGCGACTTGGGCTTCTTCTTCTTTACGCTGCACGTGGGTGATAGACACGTGGGCAACAGCTGGCGCGGGACCCACCAGACGCCTGCTGCGTGCTGACCCAGGCGACCCTGACGCGCTGACGTGGCGCCTTTTTCTTCTCCTCTCGCGTGCGGATCGAAGCAGACAGGCGCGTTGTTCCCGAGGCGACGTGACATTGTGCAGCCGAAGCACGACGTGACTGCGCTGTCTTCTCTGCCCTGGCATGCTGTGATCTGACGTGGACTATACAACATCAGAGAAGCCATGAGACGAGGCACGGGTGTGACAGGCCTGAACGCTGATGTGGCGACTCTGACTGGCATAGAGACAGAAGGGAGATAAAGACTTCGGTTTGCATTGTTTATATATTTATTTTTTTTTGTATCTCTTCTTCTGTAATTTTTACCGTGCAATCCCAAATGATCATGAACTGAATTTATTGTTCTAGAGGCTAAGGTGTAGCCAAGTTTTGTAGAACACAAATTTTAATTCCTTATTATCACTCTATTTTTCCTGATTGTGTGTTAATTTTTATTATTTATGCGTACAACATGGTGGATAGACATTTGTATGATTTTTTCAAATCATAAAGAGACCGAACAAGTTATTTGTGATTAATAAAAATTAAGACCGTATATTGGAGGACGTGACCGTTAAGAAATCCAATTTTTCAATTAATAATTTGGTGGATAGACGAATGATTAATTGAGAATAATTTTTAGACTACGTTGATAGAGTGGTTAATATCTTTAGGATTTTGGTCGACAATTGGGAAAGATAATATTTTTATTTATAAGGAATTATAATTTGTGTGTGTGATAAACGAGGTGAACCAAGAGCCCTAGAACAAATTTTACCCTTAACAAATTACAAGAGCTTTACTGTTTCACAGCCCTCTTCCTCTTCACCAATTTAGTTAGATTAATTAGATTAAGGTAATTTAGTTGTTTTAAAAATTCGATCTTCCAAATAGTGATTAATCTAGCGATATCGGTACTCAGTAAAATATCTAGTCCCTGTGGGTTCGACACTCTACTCATCTATCTATATTACTTGTGCGATTTTGTACACTTGCAAATATCAGGACCAAGTTTTTGGCGCCGCTGCCGGGGACTAGTTATTCTTTTATTGATATTGAAAATTGCTAGATTATTGCTAATTTGGATTTTTTGTAATTATTTTTATTTTATTATCATTTTACATCTTTATTTTCCTTTGACTAACTTTTACTTTTTTTTTATTTTATTTTTTTATTTTTCTTATTTTAGTTTTTAGTTTTTCTATATTTTTTCTTTCTTTTTCTTTTTCCGATACGGATATTTCAGGACATACACGTACATTATCATGGCGAACGATGAAAATAGGCCTTTGAGAGACTATGCTATGCCCTCAATTTATGAGTCAAGCATAAAGAAGCCGGTTATTGAAGTTGACGATTTTAAAATTAAACCGGCGATGATTCTAATGATTCAACAGACTGTTCAATTTTTGGGACTACCACATGAGGATCCTTACGCTCACATTGCAGATTTTTTAGAAATTTGTGACACCTTCAAGCACAACGGTGTATCAGACGATGCAATTAGACTGAGACTCTTTTCTTTTTCCTTGCAGGATAAGGCGAAGGCTTGGCTACATTATCTACCACCAGGTAGTATTTCTACTTGGGAGGGACTTGCACAAAAGTTTCTAGCCAAGTATTTTCCGCCAGCAAAGACCGCAAGGCTAAGAAATGACATTTGCACATTTACTCAATTTGAGACTGAGTCTTTGTATGATGCATGGGAAAGGTACAAAGAGTTATTGAGAAAGTGTCCTAATCATGAACTACCAAAATGGCTGCAAATGCAAACATTCTATAATGGTTTGGGAGTTACACATAGATCTATGGTTGACGCAGCAGCCGGTGGTGCACTGATGAGCAAAACTTACCAAGCAGCCTATGATCTTTTAGAGGAGATGACATCAAATCATTATCAGTGGTCTTCAAAGAGAACGATGCCAAGAAAAGTGGCTGGAGTCTTTGGACTTGATCATTTTTCTACTTTATACACAAAAAATGATATTTTATATAAACAAGTAGAAAATATGAATTTTAATGTTTTTCAATCTAATATGATTTGTGATCTTTGTGCAGGAAATCATGCAAGTTCAGATTGTCAAGTGGGGAACCCTTTTGCTCCATCAAATGCCGTAAATGAAAATTTTGTGTCAAACTTTCAAATGCAAAACAATTATTATGCAAACACATACAATCAAGAATGGAGAAACACCCCCAATTATCCATGGAACTACAATCAAGAAGCAGTTATACCACCTCAAATTTTTCCACAGCAAGAAAAGAAGCCGACACTTGAAGATATGTTTGAGCACTACATACAAAAGACAGATTTGGCAATCCAAAATGTTGCAAATTCAACTTCGGCTTCCATCCAAAATATTGAGGTACAAATTAGTCAAATTTTAAATATTATTAATGAAAAAACTGCAGGAACATTACCAAGCAACACAGTTGTCAACCCCATGGAAGATTTCAAGGCAATAACACTAAGCAGCGGGAGGACAATTGAGCAACCACAAAAAGAAAGTGAAGAACATGATGTGGTTGAAAAGCAAAGTGAGATTGAACAAATTGTGGAGGAACAAATTCAGCATGAGCAAGTAACTTTTGATATTTTTAATTCCATAAATTTTCCTCCTGAAGAACAGTCTTCTATTCAAGTAAGTGAAACTCATTTAATTGTGGGCGATAAACATAAGGCAAAATTTCAAAAATCATCAATCGAAGTATGTCCAACAAATTCAACAAATTTTGAACCTGAAAAAGAAAATATTTTTGAACATGTAATGTATTTGGATGCTGAACCTTCTATTTATTCATTTTTGCAGCATAAATTCAAAGAGGTGGGGGAATCAAAGACATCATCATCACGAAGGAAACGCCTCAAATTGGAGCTTGAACCAGATCCACATTTGAAGAGAAAAATTAGAAATGATGTGTTAATGTTGTTGGATCTTGGCGTTACTTAACCATCTCACCCCCATGTCTGGCTGAAGACTTAAAACTTAGCGCTTTTGGGAGGCAACCCATGTTTTATTTTATGCATTTAGTTTTGATTTATCTTTTAGTTTGTTTTATTTTAATTTTTTATTTTATTTGGTAGGATTGCACAAATTTTGAAAGTCGCCAGGCGGAGCTGTTTTGAGCACCTGCATTGATGGCTGTTTTTGAGCATCATAGAGTCAGAATCTGGAAAACTGATTCAAAGAGGAGTTGTAGACAATTGTCTTAGCTTTCCAGCAAAAAAAAATTCAGCTCATTTCGACATCTACAGCTCCAGATATCGCCAAAATACTGAACACTGCGCGTGCAGAAATTTAAAGACGAATCAGGGGAGATATTCTAAACTTTTTGAATTCTTTTTGTTTTTCTTTTTCTTTTCCATTGAGGACAATGTGATATTTAAGTTTGGGGGGAAGGTTTACAAATTTATTTTTATTTTTATTATTTTTTTTAAAAACAAAACAAAAGGATTATAATTGGGCTCACCATTACACTTTTGAGTTCCTTATTGTGATAAGCATTGAAACAATTTTTTTTGGGATAAACAATTTTTTTTATAAAGCAATATTAAGCATACTTATTTACTTTAGGATTATTGAATTTCAAAATTCCTTACAAAATTGTGTGGGTCATGCTATTATACATAAAAGACAAATGTGATGCTTTTTCTTGTGATTATCCCCTTTGATCTAGTCCTAAACAGAGTTTAAGTAAATAGAGTAACAAAAAAAAAAAAAAAAAATTGAATAAAGTCAATCTACTCCAATGTTTTGAGTTGCTTAGTAACTAGGGGTATTCATCACAAATGTCTACACTTACGTAAAACGGCAACTTGAAATATGAGTATGCAAAGCACTTTGAGTTTGTGACTTGTTGAGTAACCGGGTGAATTCATCACAAATGTTTTGCATTCGTGTCAAAAGGCAAGTGACAACTTAAAGAAGAGACTAAAAAAAAAAAAAAAAAAAAAAAAAAAAAAAAAAAAAAAAAAAAAAAAAAAAAACCCTCTAGTTTGCTACTCGGTTTGTAGTAGAGAGAAGGGATAATCACAGATTGAGTTGTTGCATACTATAATTACATTAATTGCATGACAAATGCGATTTTTTTTTGGGAATTATGAATAAATAATTGCACTGGAGAAAGTGGGTATGCTTAGGTTGACTTTATTTGCAATTGTTTATATTTTTAATTGTAATTTTGATGCTTGCATGATAAGATCTTTTAGTGTGATGGGTTGAGTCTACTATTATTATTCCCTTGTTTATGATTCTACTTTTTGCTCGAGGACAAGCAAAATCTTAAGTTTGGGGGTATTTGATGTGTCGGATTTATATACAAATATTTGTACTCATTTACCTATTAAAATGATTTGTTTTCGCTGATATTGTCTATAATTCACCTTATTTCTATGTGATTTCATTTAATTAATTATTTTTGAAGAAATAATATTTTTGATGCAAAAAGTAAAGAATTGTGGAAAAAATCAACAAACAAAGTAAAATAATTGATTTATCATTTTTTATTGTTTTGTTGACTTAAAAGTGTGACAAATAAATTGTAAAAGGATTTTTATGCGCTAATATGATATATAGTTAGTTTAATTAATTTTAAACTAATTAAATTTATTTTATTTAAAAATCCTAATTTCAGGTATTATTTTGTGTATGAAGAAGCACGTGGTGAGCAGAAAAGGCAGAAAAGAAGGAAAGAGAAACAAATAAAATTCTGCATTAAAAAGAAAGGAAATAAAGAAAGAAGAAGGACTATTCTGTAAAAAGCGCAACCCTAATTGTTCTCCCGGTTCTCTATAAGAAGAAGCAAAGAAGAGAGAAGAAAGTAGGAGGTGACGGCTACTTTTTAGAAATAAGAAAAATAATAATAATAATAAAAGGGAGAGAGAGAATTCATCAGCAACGAACCAGGCGACTTGGGCTTCTTCTTCTTTACGCTGCACGTGGGTGACAGACACGTGGGCAACAGCTGGCGCGGGACCCACCAGACGCCTGCTGCGTGCTGACCCAGGCGACCCTGACGCGCTGACGTGGCGCCTTTTCTTCTCCTCTCGCGTGCGGATCGAAGCAGACAGGCGCGTTGTTCCCGAGGCGACGTGACATTGTGCAGCCGAAGCACGACGTGACTGCGCTGTCTTCTCTGCCCTGGCATGCTGTGATCTGACGTGGACTATACAACATCAGAGAAGCCATGAGACGAGGCACGGGTGTGACAGGCCTGAACGCTGATGTGGCGACTCTGACTGGCATAGAGACAGAAGGGAGATAAAGACTTCGGTTTGCATTGTTTATATATTTATTTTTTTTTGTATCTCTTCTTCTGTAATTTTTACCGTGCAATCCCAAATGATCATGAACTGAATTTATTGTTCTAGAGGCTAAGGTGTAGCCAAGTTTTGTAGAACACAAATTTTAATTCCTTATTATCACTCTATTTTTCCTGATTGTGTGTTAATTTTTATTATTTATACGTACAACATGGTGGATAGACATTTGTATGATTTTTTCAAATCATAAAGAGACCGAACAGGTTATTTGTGATTAATAAAAATTAAGACCGTATATTGGAGGACGTGACCGTTAAGAAATCCAATTTTTCAATTAATAATTTGGTGGATAGACGAATGATTAATTGAGAATAATTTTTAGACTACGTTGATAGAGTGGTTAATATCTTTAGGATTTTGGTCGACAATTGGGAAAGATAATATTTTTATTTATAAGGAATTATAATTTGTGTGTGTGATAAACGAGGTGAACCAAGAGCCCTAGAACAAATTTTACCCTTAACAAATTACAAGAGCTTTACTGTTTCACAGCCCTCTCCCTCTTCACCAATTTAGTTAGATTAATTAGATTAAGGTAATTTAGTTGTTTTAAAAATTCGATCTTCCAAATAGTGATTAATCTAGCGATATCGGTACTCAGTAAAATATCTAGTCCCTGTGGGTTCGACACTCTACTCATCTATCTATATTACTTGTGCGATTTTGTACACTTGCAAATATCAGCACCAGGGTGCAACCATTCTGAATACTGCAAAATGAGAGAAAAGTTAGAGCATCACACACAATTCAAACTCACATCAATATCCTTTGGCAAAACCTCGATTGTATCCCAAAGGTAAAACATCATGTTTCAGTTCTATGTGATACTCACTCTTTAATGTCCACACCTAGGTACTCACACTCTAATGTCCACACCTAGGTTATTTTTATGCCGTGTTTATTATTACTATTGAAGCATGCTCTGATACCAATCTCTGTAGCGCCCCGAATTTCTAATATGATATCTTAGAAAATCCGTGGCACAATTCCAGCATCAACTTCAATGTAACATTAAACACAACCAACACCAATAAAATTTTCAACTTTTATTACAATAAACTTTTTCATAGCACAGCGGAATACAAAACAACTCAAATCATAATTTTCTTTTATTTACAGCACTGCTTTTACAACTTTACACAAACTCCATTAAATTAATTTATCTCAAAACTATCTCAAGTATCCCACCTCCAAACTCTAAGCAACAAACTGCAACACATGAGGCTAGAGATGATCCCTAACCCCCAAAACTAAATGGGTCAGCCATAAATGGTGTGAGTGACATAAGAACAAACAAACAACATAAATAATCATTAAGTAAGGATTCTTAAACAACATGTAGTGAACCAAAATACATAAAATATGAAGCAGCAAGAAATGTAAACAACAAGTGATACTAAACCAAGTGTCAAGTGTAGAAAACAGGAAAACCACATGCATAAAACCAAGTCAAGAAAACACAATTTCTATATGCGGACTCTCTAATGCGTACTTGTCGAAGTCTATGCATCCCACTCTACATAGGTTCGGTGCAAGCCCTTAACGTCTCCACATCATAGGGTTCAATCCCCCGCTATGCAACTAATCCTAACACGATGACTACTACGAGATAAAGATAAGCTGTGAGTAGTAGCCCATGCCCGATAATTCCGGGGGTGAAGAATGCAAAAGTTAAAATCCAGCTAATAATCATAATTTTATGAACATATATAGGGAAGAGGGTGGAATGACCTCTCACCTTACAGTCAAAGATATGTCCGACTTCGGTTGCAATTAAAAATGAAAGATAAGAATCACATAAATGAGAATAGACTTAAGGCAAAACATTTAATAAAACATCAAAAAAATATTTAAAAGGTAAGGTAAACAAAATGTACAAGTGACTAACAAATTATCAAGTGTTTGCTACAAAAGTCCTCAAACTCTACTAAAATCTACTGAAAGTGCACTAAGTGAAGATTAGTGTAGTCACATGAAGATTGTGCAACCCTTACGTGATAACACACACACCCCCAAAATACAAAACTGTTAATTCCACCAAGCATTAACATGTTGACCTACAATCACCTTATTAGCCATACAAATAACTACACATCCCGAAGCATTCCCCACCAGATCCAACAGTGGTAACTATGCATTTACCGTAAGAAGTTCATTTCCCTCAACAAAAGTTTGAATTTGGTCCACTCTATATAGTATATACACCTTCCCTCCTTATCAGTAATGCATACAAAGCACATAGGCACAATTGAGTACTCACCCAAAAGTATTGACGGTAAATAAATCATTATCACGCGACTGCTCATTCACACTACAAATTCACAAACTTCACTGATAACAAGAAGACCCAACAATCTATCACATTACATGACAATCAATCATATTGCTACGCTTTATTCCGGCATCACATAGCATAGCATACTCACAGCTAATACCTAAACTGAAACAGAAACATTACCATTACAGCTAATGAACCCAAATACCACAAGGTTAAGTCATGGCAATGTTTTGAAGCATGCAGTCAAGGTGAGGACCTCATATCAGTTCAAACTAGTGAACGACAAGCAAAGTACAATATGTGACCCCATCTATCCATCTAAACTCTTGTGATTATAATGAGATTTCATCTTGGGGTCATCTCATTCTTTGTAGAAATTACCTGAAGCTAATGATCTCTTACTTTGACTTGGAGAAGGAAGAAGATATAAAAAATCGATACCACTCACCAGCTCGGCAAAGCTAAGGAAACAAGGGTTGGTAATGAAGTCCCAAGTTTTCAGGGTATCCAAGCATTAGGTTAAGATTCTGAAGTGCTTGACCTGAAGCTCCTTTCACTAGATTATCAATCTGCACATAAAAATAACATCATAGCTTATGTATTTCCAAAAATAAGAGAAAACTATCCAAAAAGATTTCTAGGTCCGAAATGGCTTGGAAGTTAGGACTATTTACAAGTTAAAATGCGTAGAATGGGACTTTTTTTGTTTTCTTTTGTCTGAGGCCTTGCTTGGATCTTTCATTTTCAGATAATGGAAATTTTCATTTTCAGATACTGTTAATGAAGCTGATTGCCATCTTTGGCATGACTTTTTAACATAAAATGGGTTCACTTCCAAACTAAGTATGCTGCTAGCATCCTCATCTTCTTTTACTGTTAGTGAAGCTTATTTCATGCATCTGATTGACATCTTGGCATGTTTTTTTGACCAAAATGGGTTCGCTGTGAACTGAGGATGCTATAGGTACGTATGCCAAAATCCTCCGGATATGTACAACAATTGGGTTTTAGATTTAGTTAGGCTAAAGAATTAGTAGAGCAACATATATGCTCAGATAATAGATATTTTCATTTTCAGATACTGTTAGAGAACCTGACTGCCATCTTTGGCATGATTTTTTAACATAAAATGGGTTCACTTCCAAACTAAGTATGCTGCCAGCATCCTCATCTTCGTTTACAGTTAGTGAAGCTTATTTTCATGCATCTGATTGTCATCTTGGCATGTTTTTTTGACCAAAATGGGTTCACTGTGAACTGAGGATGCTATAGGTACGTATGCCAAAATCCTCCGGATATGTACAACAATTGGGTTTTAGATTTAGTTGGGCTAAAGAATTAGTAGAGCAACATATATGCTCAGATAATGGAAATTTTCATTTTCAGATATAATAATATATAATATATTATATAATAATTATATATATAATAATATAAATAATATATAATAAAATATATAATAATAATAATAATAATAATAATAATAATAATAATAATAATAATAATAATAATAATAATAATAATAATAATATATACATACTATTATATATACATACATACATACACATACATACTGTATACGTACATAATGTATACATATGTACATATACATATATATATACAAATACAGTATGTTGGTTGGGAAATGAAAAAACTTGTCCCAGAAAACAGGTTTTTCTATTTTCAAAAAACTCATTTTAAACATAGGTTTTGAGTGAAAATTTAAAATGAGTTTTCAAAAAATTTGTATCCAAACAAAATTACCCTATGTTTTGATTTTAAAAGCTGAAAACTGTTTTTAAAACCCGATCCAAATGAACCATAAGCTCAAGAAGATAGATCCCCAAAAGATTATAAGTTTGAGAGTTTGAGTATTCTTTTATCAATTAAAGCTTATCCTTAGGTGGTGATATTTGATTCATATAAAATATATATTAAAAAAGCTGAGCAAAAGTAGGAATCTCATTTAAACAAACACGTGTGTTCTATACAATTTCATAAAATAAAAAACCTCAAATCATCCCCAACTACGATCCCATCATCCTCCACTTTAAAAAACTTACCCAACCCTTGCCTCTCATGCTGCCCCCTTAAACGCCATGGACCCTGCTCGCCTCCGAGTCGCCTCACACTGCCCCCTCCGACCCATATTCTACACGTCCGCATCGCCTCAGACACACCCTCCTCTTCTCCGATCCGCCTCCAGTGCCCCCGCGCCCTTCTCGCCTCCGACGTAGCTGCCGCCTCGCACGCACCATCCTTGCCTCCAACGTTGTCGCCTCCCACACACTGCGCCACCTCCTTTACCGTTTCCGAACTATTGCGTTCATGAAGGCAGTATTTCATGTGAAATTGGGGAAGAGTATGGGTTGAAGATGGGGATGATTGCGGTGTCAGATTCAATATTATGATTTGGTAAGGTTTCTTCTACCTTTTCTTTTATGCTATTGGCTTATGCATATTTGAATAGAACTAGTATAAAATGCTTCAGTAGCAATAGAAATTTCCCTTGTAGAAGAGTAAAATTCCATGGTTAGTGTACATTTGTAAAGGATTTTTCTTCATTCCCTTATAATTGTGCTGTTGCGAAATCTCTCCTGGTTAATGTACACATTCGCAACGGAATTTTAACTATCCCTTGCGAATATTAACCACAATAGAATATCTGCAATGGAAGTTGTATACCTTGCTATCCCCATATATAAAAGAATATCTATAACAGATTCGTCTCTTGCAAGTGTGTTTTAAAAGGGATTTTTCCCGTTACTAATGAACTATTGCTACATAGATCTGCAAGATACTGATTCCCTTGCAATTGCTACCTCGCGAATGCAATTGCACACATTTTTTCTTCATTACTGATTATATTTGAATGGCTTAACCAAATTTACAAATTAAAACAATGTATTTTTACAATGAAAAACATATAATTATTTCACATATTGATTCACACAATTATATAAAGAAAACATAATAATGCAAAATAAGTTTGAATATTATATAATTCAGAACCTTCTCATTACAAAACTTTTTGTTTGTTTCATAGTGCCAAAACAACAATACATTCTAAAAGAAAAGATAAGTTGTGAAACTCCAAGAAACAAAATAAAATGTTTTCAAAATAACTTTTAACCCACTACTGCTTCCATGTATCCCCAACTTCACTCTTCACGTAAGGTCTTCTGCATGTTCCTCATTACCCACTGTCTCATAGTCATCGCCACTACATATAGACTACATGAAAAAGAAACAATACAAAATTAGAACTCGTTATTCAATATATATAGATAATAATATATTATCAATTGAGGCAATTAAATATATGGCCACCTCTTGTCGTATTTGACTATTGAATGAGTCGACAGTAGTATTTTCCCTCCGAAAGTGTAGTGCATACCTTTCCCTCCGGAAGAGAGATTACTGACTCTGGACCTGAAGTATATATTACCGTCCCCAAAGCCCAGTCTCCATTTGGAAGCGGACACCAAGCTTTAAGTTTCTGAAAAAGTAATAAAAAAACTTCAACATGTAGGTCTAGTAAACAATAGAGAGGGGACGGTATCAAGATGGAAGAACTTTATACACTCGTCCAATAACCAACAATCGAAAAAAATAAAAAATCTCGAATGGTCTACAAAGCATTTCAAAAGAGTCCGCAGATTTCAAATTCAACACAATAAAAGAAAATGGCACTGAAATGAATGTCCGTATACACACCAATATATGCGCACATCCATGTCAAGCCTCATTGGTAAGATATCATAAGCAGTCATTTTATTTCCTGAGCAAAAGATGGAAAAACAGGATGAACATGTAAGGTGACAACATTTTGCAGACTTCCAAATAAACATGGAAATTTGCAGCATTTTAATCAACATGACATAACCAGGATTACCTTGAATCATCAAAGATTTGCTGGTCTGGCCCTGTACCAAAGATTTGCTGGTCTGGCCCTGTACTTGTGGCTTGCTTTGTCCTCTTCAACTTCTATTTTGCATTAAGTATTGCTTGTGTTTCTCTTGCACTTACCATTCTTTGAAAAACAAGTTAGACGACGTACATTTTGGATACTTCAATAATGTGGAATATAATCAATGCTGATAGAGAGAAAGAGATGCCATGACAAACAGATAAAAGGAAATAACTGGACACGAAAAGGATGCAACAAGGTGCCTGGCAAAAGTTCAGCTGAATTACAGATAAATGAGGTAATGTCTACCAAAAAAGTTTATTAATGTAACTTTGTAAGTTGTATAACTTAGCAACAACCAAAACTATATTTAGAGAAGCCTACATTGCAATTTTCATATATTGCACAGCTTTTACAACTTTTAGTCAGGAGGATTCAACCCAACCTGTTAGCATGTTTAAATTATGAAATTCCAGTTTAGAGGCTTGGGAACACTAAACCAGACTAAATTTCCTGAATCATTTTAGGAAGAAATTCCCTTAATTCTGAGAAAATTCCAAATTTTTTAGTGAAGTCTCGACCACAGAATCAACAAATACACCAATTTCAGATTGATTCATCTAGTATGCAGTTTGGCAACCTAAACAAATCAAAACCATATGCAACCTGACCCAATAATATAAACATCAAGGCATGCAAACACATCAATGCCCAAAAGATTACTGCATACTTGTGACTTGTGAGGTGGAGTGCATAGATAATCATGTGACAAGGTCAAAACTCAAGATAACTAAGTATGATGCTACTCACACTTCTGACTAGAATATTTTACTTTCATAGTTCTATCTATAGTGTGATTTAGTTATATCTGTGCATGTTTGTACCATAGATCATAGATATATTGTACTCATATAAACCATAGATACATTATACTTATATACTTTCATAGTTCTATCTATAATGTGATTTAGTTATACTTGTGCATATTTAAATTGTGATTTTATTGATATAGCATGTCTGTATTACACAATTTATATTGCACCTTCTCTTTTTGTGTGTTCTCAGGGCAACTACCACATATTTGAGTTGTAATGGATATTGCTGGAGTACATATATGATATTTTGATATTACTACCTGCATATCATTTCATGATTGCCGAACTTACGCAATATATGCTATTAATCTAAAAAATCTCAATTCAATTTGGTTTTCCCAATTACCACTGCATAAATTAACAAATTAATTTATGGGAGTCACTCTTGTTAGTGAAAAATGAAAACAGTTTAAGTTGGATAACACACAATGAACTCAACACTGTCAGGTTAGTTATTCCTGGATTTGGTTTCTTAGTTAACACAGCATATAATCTCTATAATGCTACGATCACATAATAAATTTAAAGGCATGCTCAGAATGCTAAACAACCTTGGATTAGAACATGTAAACCCGACATACACCTTGGATTAGAACATGTAGCCAAAGACAACCTAATCCACTACATGTACACCCTAAACATTTGATAATCACTACAAATACACTGATTAAAGTATCATATTATAATTTTAAACAAAAATCAAATTTCTTATCTAAATCAGGTCCACTAGTAATTCTGACTATGTAATCTTCAATTTTGTCTATGAACAAACAAAACCAAATAAAATTAACAAAAATCTCAGTACTGTAGCTGGCTAGGGTTTGATTGTCCTTCAAGATCCGGCCTTTATAGATCAGCTTCTGCTGCGCCACCGGAACCTCGCTCCTCGTAGCAACAAGACTCTTAAACGCCTCCACCGTCGAATCGAGCGGCGTCTCCACCGACAACTTCGAACCATTCGAACACCGCACGTTCACGGTGGTGGAATCGCCCATTAGATGAGAAGAATCGGTGGTTCGAAACCCTAGTTTGGGGGAGGAATTTGGGGTTTTTGAATAAATTATTGGATTTTTGGATCGCTTGGGAATGAAGAAAGAGATGGGAAATAGAGGGAGAAAAGGAAAGAAATCAGCAAGTGGAGTATTAATGGGACGGAGGTTTTGGTTTTGGGGGGGAGGTTTTGGTTTTTGTCCTTCGTTTTTTCCCTTCAGTTTTGGATCGGGAAAAGATGAGGGTTTTGATTTTTTTTTTTCTTTTTTTTCTTTTTTTGCTCGCTCAATATTTGAAAAGTATGGATATCTTTTTAGCATCAAATTGTTGAGCGGCAAAATTATATGTGTAAAGCACGTGTTCATACTTAATTTATTTTAAAATTTAAATATTTTATTTCTAATTTGGTAATGGAATATTGTTTGTTACAATTGTTCCCTTGTAATTATCAACACCTGCAACAATTCAATAGAATCTCTTGCGGATGTTAAAATATTTGCAATGGATGAGTTTATTGTGATTAATTTATTATTGATGGTAGCACCAACAAGGGATTTTTTGTGCTTGCAAAAAATCCATTATTATTGCAAGGTTTTCTACTAGTGGTAAACGCTTGAAAATCTAGAATTTCGATACTTAATTTTTAAAATTGTGTTTTTCTCATCAACTGTTCGATAAAATGCCTATGTAGCATATAAGGTATTTGTGAAAATGCTTTGAGAAATTTTTCTTAACTAAATCAATTGTATCTATATGTGGTATATGTTTTAATTTCTGATAGCCTAATTTACTACCTGATTTCATTTTCAATTTCTTATTTGTGTTTCTGACATTTGAGGAAGAGTACGAGTTGAGAACGGGAATGATTGTGGTGCCGGATCCAAGAAAGTTTTTGATTTTAAAAATTTTTTTGAATTATTTTTAAAGTTTTTAAAATTTTAATTTTTTTGGTTTTCAATTTTTTTAAAAAAAATTTAAATTTTTATTTTCTGTATTTTTTGAATATAAGAGAGAGAGAGAGGGAGGGAGAGAGAGAGAGAGAAAGAAATAATTAAATAAATAAAAGAATTGTTTTGGGTGGGGGATTTGAATTTGAGTTTTTGGGAAAAACTTTTGGTGGGAAAAATATGTTTTGTGAGGTTAGATCTGAACCTTTAATTTTGGGGGAATTGAAGGAGAGCCACTTGATAGCTTTCTTTATGTTTTATTATATAGATTTCAAATTAAAAAACCTATAATTAATCGCATATTTCAAATACCTATAATCATATCAAATTTAAATGCTTAAATCTTAAAATCAATAATAACATCATAATCAGCAACCAAAAGTCACATATCACAAAAAATAATAACTGAATAGAAAAAAAAAAAATCTAACTGAATAGAAAACAAATATTTAAGTGACAAAGGGACATATTTACTACCGAGTATCAATGAATAAATTTTTTAGAAGAAATATCATAATTTCATGTATTTCACAATTAAAAAAAGATACAATACTTGATGTTACAGATGACTCAAGCATACAGCTTGATATTTCGCTTGCAGTCCAATATGTGGCATGATAATAAAAGAATCCACTTCTTCAATCACCACAACCTGCACAAGAAAAAAAGCAAACACCGGATCTAATTAAGTTATTCATTTTAAAAAAAATATCCAAAAGAAGTCATCCACAGAGTAAGAAAAAGAAGTTGAAAAGAGTTGGTAAGGAATGAACAGTGAGAATTGTGAATGAGAATGCAAAAGTTAAAACCCAGCTAATAATCATAATTTTATGAACATATATAGGGAAGAGGGTGGAATGACCTCTCACCTTACAGTCAAGAAAGATATGTCTGACCTCGGTTGCAATTAAAACTGAAAGATAAGAATCACATAAATGAGAATAGACTTAAGGCAAAACATTTAATAAAACATCAAAAAAAATATTTAAAAGGTAAGGTAAACAAAATGTACAAGTGACTAACAAATTATCAAGTGTTTGCTACAAAAGTCCTCAAACTCTACTAAAATCTACTGAAAGTGCACTAAGTGAAGATTAGTGTAGTCATATGAAGATTGTGCAACCCTTACGTGATAACACACACCCCCCCAAAATAAAACTTGTTAATTCCACCAAGCATTAACATGTTGACCTACAATCACCTTATTAGCCATACAAATAACTACACATCCCGAAGCATTCCCCACCAGATCCAACATTGGTAACTATGCATTTACCGTAAGAAGTTCATTTCCCTCAACAAAAGTTTGAATTTGGTCCACTCTATATAGTATATACACCTTCCCTCCTTATCAGTAATGCATACAAAGCACATAGGCACAATTGAGTACTCACCCAAAAGTATTGACGGTAAATAAATCATTATCACGCGACTGCTCATTCACACTACAAATTCACAAACTTCACTGATAACAAGAAGACCCAACAATCTATCACATTACATGACAATCAATCATATTGCTACGCTTTATTCCGGCATCACATAGCATAGCATACTCACAGCTAATACCTAAACTGAAACAGAAACATTACCATTACAGCTAATGAACCCAAATACCACAAGGTTAAGTCATGGCAATGTTTTGAAGCATGCAGTCAAAGTGAGGACCTCATATCAGTTCAAACTAGTGAACGACAAGCAAAGTACAATATGTGACCCCATCTATCAATCTAAACTCTTGTGATTATAATGAGATTTCATCTTGGGGTCATCTCATTCTTTGTAGAAAGTACCTGAAGCTAATGATCTCTTACTTTGACTTGGAGAAGGAAGAAGATATAAAAAATCGATACCACTCACCAGCTCGGCAAAGCTAAGGAAACAAGGGTTGGTAATGAAGTCCCAAGTTTACAGGGTATCCAAGCATTAGGTTAAGATTCTGAAGTGCTTGACCTGAAGCTCCTTTCACTAGATTATCAATCTGTACATAAAAATAACATCATAGCTTATGTATTTCCAAAAATAAGAGAAAATTATCCAAAAAGATTTCTAGGTCCAAAATGGCTTGGAAGTTAGGACTATTTACAAGTTAAAATGCATAGAATGGGACTTTTTTTGTTTTCTTTTGTCTGAGACCTTGCTTGGATCTTTTCATTTAAGTAACTTCAACGAAAGCCCATTTAGAAACAGAAGACGGAGAATACTTACAACTGAGACAATTATAGCTCTCCCTGGAATTCAATCTTCAAAGGATAGCTCTCCCTGGAATTCAATCTTCAAAGGCATTCATGTGGCAGTAATATGAACCCCGTACATGTTGCGTGTGGGGAACTTCTCCTTTTCCCAACAACTTAACAAACTCTTCACCCTAAATAAGACATTGTATTATAATGAAACCCCAAACTCAATGTATGCTGGGGAAAAAGGATAAAGAAGATACTATCATACTAATCAGGTTTGCATATTAAAGGATATAACCCATCTTGAGCAATTATAGAAAGAAATGTATAAAATTCAATTATTCTGAAACCGCTTTCTACATCCATAGAGTACATCTTATAAAAATGTATGCTTCATACTTCAAAAACACAAGAAAGATAACTAAATGGCTAAGAAGAAATACTACACGTGACATATATGCACAAAATGGAAGATCTGCAGAGTTCCTCAAATCTATCTTGCGAATATTCACAGAATAATCATAGACTGTAATGTCTGTTTCTTGCAGCTCATAGCCTCCATTATCATCTTTGCTAACTCTTCGCTTCATAGTAAATCTATAAATGAGAAACAAAGGCTTAAGGAAAGATCCATCAGGAAAAACTTGCAATATACCATAAGCTAGATGACTACAATTACTAATAAAAGAAGAAAAAATAAAAACTTATCAGTAAAAGCTAAAAGTCCATAATTAAGATATTACACAAAATTAGCAAGCTGGTTATGTAATATCTTAGAAAGTGTTTTATTTGATGCAACAAATGCAAACACAGAACATATATGCACTCGATTTGAACAGGTGATAATAAAAAAAATGCTGAAGGCAGATTGTTAATTGAAGAAGTGCTTTTTGGGTATTCTACAACTGTTAAGAACCCTCAAATTAAGGGCCTATTTAAATACAAATGTAAGACAACAGGAGCAATTATTTGTGAAGGAAAGCTAAATGTATTTAGTTATTAGTGAATGAAAGATCCACGTAAATACATCAACAACTGCATAGAATATTACTAATATTACTGTATGATAGCAAGCATGGATACAGGTAGAGGAAGCCAAATTTATAAAAAGTAGGATACATAGCCACAGATCATGTAGTATATGCATGAGCAACCACGATAAATTGAAAAAAAGTGCCCAAGACAATAGTTGCTGCTAATAAGTGATATGAACTCTGACACAGTATGGTTTTTTTAGGACATACTAAACTCTATACAAGTACCCGTAGAATTAGCACTATGTCTTAAGCATTTTCACATTAAAATGGGACCGGTTATGCAGCATAGTATTCCAAAGATTCGACAATAGTTATCATCCTTATGCACATACTAAGTAGGTAACAAACTTAGAGTAGCACAAAAACCTCAATTGATCAATAAATATTGGAGAAAATATTGAAGAGGGATAAAACCAATCTCTTATATTTTGAACTCTTGTGGCGTTATACCAGACACTCATTGTTAGCATATGATCTATATATTTTGAACAATCCTGTGCACCTAACCTAACTAAAGTATAATTGATGTTCGATACATAGCTGACATAGACCAAAATCTTGCTAAGGCATTGATAACATAGGCTACTACAGTTGAAACTATTTGTTAATATAATTACCAATGGTATTGATTAAAAATAACAAAAACATGTAATTAACAAAATTATTCAAATATAGTTATTAATAAACCAACAAGTGCATCAGCTATAATACCATGCTTCATGAGTTTGATATAGGGAAACAGAACTTCCAAAGCATGAGGCAAGCATTTCTGTGTTCATCACACCAGGACTTAGAGCAACAATTGCCAAGCCAGGAGGCAACTTCTTTGCAACAGCACGTGTCAGACCCTCAATTGCCCATTTTGAAGCACAGTAGGGTGCCACCTGCCAGTAAAGTTGACAACAGTATACACAAGTTTAAAATTCTATGAAGCACAGCTACTAAAATTTTGAAGCGACTACCTTTTCTCATCCAGATATTACATGCTGAAATTAACTACACATAATAAATAATATTAACAAAGTAATAAGCTGAATACAACATACATAGAAACATAATAAACAAACAAGAGTGCTGAAATTACTTACTCTTCCAAAGTATAACCAATGGATACATAAGCTACACTCCTAAAAAAACTAGATATGTTGTTCCCAATAACTTAAGACAACTTTCATAGCATAATGATAATGTTGGATATATAGGTATATTCTCACTATATGAATAATATTATGTGTTATATTATTCTATGGGTAACACGTGTGTTACACATACTAATTGTATGGATGTCGGAATGCGGTTTGAGTCGGTTGAGAACCCAGTACCCAAACCAGTATAATTTATCCTATAAATATTGGCTTGTGATAGTAGTCTAGGTATTCCAATTTTGATACCTAGGGTAAATATCTCAAACACCTTAGTCTAGGATATTAACCCTAATTAATATTATTATAATCTCTCATAATCTCTAACAAATAAAAGGGTTAAGGGATTCGTAACAACTTTAATATTGCATACGTAGACTTCGATAAACAAGTATCATTATAATTTTCCACATATTAGACTGCACTGATTAATCCAAATTAAGCAAATCTATTGCTGTCTTATAATATGTTGTCAATTTGTAATTCACACTTGCTTTCTAATAAAATCTAAGGTAGAAGTATCATGAACTATTAGTTCCTCAGTAATGAATGTTTTCATCTTCACAATTTTGCAATCTATTATCAATAGGACTATATAAATAAGATTGATGGAGTTTACAATGTCATATCCTTCTTATAATGCAAGTCATAGGCTTTTACCTAAACACATGATTTTAGTTTTATCTGTTCCTTAAATGCATTATAAGGTATATTCTGTAGTTAATGAATGACAGATAATGAATAAGTGACAATAAATACCTTAGAATTGAACCTTGTAAGATCAAGAAAGCGTTCAATAGCTGGCTCTCCTTCTTCCAACTCATTATAAGCTTTTCCTGCATCCTGTAGTAACAAATTTAGGAAAAATAAGAAATGAATGCCCCATAAAGTATCTGCATAAATCACATAAAAGTTTACATGAAGTGACTACCACTGTCAGACTAACTAAATTAAATCATAAAAACAAAAATGATCTCATCTATAAATTTTACACAGGATAAATGTGATAAATGGAAAAAGTTCTCCATTTCTCCAATGGTTTTGATTCATTGAGAAGTAGGCTAATTTAAAAGAAAACAATGACAGATTTTCAATCTGACATGTTCAACATTTTCTGACAGATTTGGGACAGAATTTGAGGGGATTGGGGTTTTGGATTAGGGTTTGTGGGAGGATTGGGGTTTTGTATTTGGATGAGAAATTGGGGAGCAGTGAAAGAATAGAGATGGATTTGGATCTCTGAATACCAAGATCGGAGCTAGGGTTTGAGAGAGGGAGGAAGAAGATGGGGATCGAGCTAGGGTTTGACATATGCCTGGGGGGACGAAGACGGCGAGGGGACGACGGCGGCGGGAGGAAGGGGACAACGACGGCGGCAGGGAGGGGATTTGGAGATCGGGTTTGGGGAGAGAGGGAGGAAGGGAAATAATTGGGGGGTAAGGAGAGAAGGAAATGAAATATTGGGGGGGGGGGGGGGGGGGGGAGGGGAATTTTGGCGATTTTTTTTGGGTTAACTGTCCCGGCGTTATTTCGTAAAAACGCCGGTACAGACTACACATATTTCAGCATTCATTATAAACGCCAATAAAAAACGTCGGGATAGAGTAGGCTGAATATAGGACTACTCTATCCCGGAATTTCTTATAAATGCCGGGAAAAAAATGTCGGGATAGACTTCGCAGTTTGTAGTGATGTTTTTATAAGTTTGATATTTTTCGCATGATTCAAGGAGAATAAATTAGATGATAGCCCGTTTTAATATTATCACATATGAGCTTAAGAGCTTAGTAAAGGGGTTAGATGATGATCGAAAGGTAGGAAAACTCATAAACTGTCTCACACTTGAATGAGATATCAAGGCTGCAGCAATGAAGGAGACGCACAAAGAAAAAGGATTCGACTACCACACATTCCAAGGAAAATTGAAAACATATGAGATGGAGACGGAAGAAACAAAAAGATACCGACAGAATATTGGAATTATACACAAAACTGAAGAGAAGTTCATTGTCTTGAAAGCAGAAACTTCACGACCATCAAAATCAGAATCAGATAAAGATATCGTGTGGCTAACTAAACAATTTTGTAAGTATCTCAAATGCAAAAAGTATGGCATATCACAAGGAAGAAGCGACAAAGACAAAGATGATGTGTGCTACAAATGCAAGAAGCCAGCCAGGACATATCCGTCCAAACTGTCCTCTATCCCAAGATAGAAACAAAGCTTATCACTCCAATTCAGAACGTAAAAAGAAAGCACTAAAGACAACATGGCTAGGTTCAGACTCCAGCAATGAAGACCAAGAATACAACGACTTTGGATTCATGGCTCTTGGGGATGGTGAGATGCATTCGTCACTTCAAGAAAAGGTAATCGAAGTACCCACATATGATGATCTAGTTGACATTTGTAATGGCTTAAGAGATTATGCAAAGAAATTAAGTCGTGAGTTGATACAATATAAGCAAATGCCTAATGAATCACATGACTCCTGCATTGCTAAAAACGAAAAGTTGAAGAATAAAAATTCCTTGATTATTGAAAAATTTGAGTCATCACTACAAAAGAAACTCGATTTCCCGGCGTTTTTTTACGTCTTTACCGGTGTTTTTTTACGCCGGTAAAACTTTCCCCGGCGTTTATAATAGCGCCGGTCCAAATGCCGCCGAATCGAGCGTCGCTGAAAGGAAGGGGTCTACACCGGCGGTTTTACTGGGCGCCGGTAAATGTGGAACCTACACCGGCGGCTTAAAAACGCCGGTGTATTGGGTCCTCTGAGTGCCGTCTTTTACCCCCCAGTATACATTCACCGGCGGCTATAAACCGCCGGCGTTCATCAATTGACCGGCGTTTATAGATACGCCGGTGTAGAATGAACGTTCACCGGCGGTCTTTGGCCGCCGGTGTATGTGCGTTTATGACTGCCCGCTTTTCCCTACTCACAAGAACCGGCGTGATCAAAATGCCGGTAAACCTAACTACACCGGCGTTTATCAAACGCCAGTGTTCCTTTTTGCCGTTACATCTGACGGTATTCACCGGCGTCTAGCGGCCTACACCGGCGTTTGTGTGACCGCCGGTCTATCGCACACTGCAACTAATTCAATAGATAGACCGGCGTTTTATAAAAATCCGGTCTAGCTATGCCCGTTTGTATTCCTTTCTCCGTTTTCCGTTCGATTTCAATTCACAGTTTCTTTTACAAAACCTGTAAACTAATTCATAACTACTGATTCAACCAATTTCATTTCATATTAATGCGCAAATGACAACCAAACACAAGAATAATAAAGTTTAGCACGTGTCATATCCCAAATATCTCAACAAACTAATTAACAGTGTCATAATCACAACCAAATTCACCGCAAAATTAACAGTCATAATCACAACCAAATTAATAGACCGACGAACATCCCAAATATCTCAACATCCCAAATATCTCAAGTCTGACAAATATCCTAACTAAACCGTCTGACATAACTCTCATAAAAAAAAACAGTCTGACATAACAGCAAGGAGGACATAAGAACAATCATACAGCAAGGACACAAGAACAGCAAGGAGGACCACGGATTCATACCCTCGAGGAGCTTCAGTTCTGATCATCAGAATTTTCTTCATCTAGGCGACCGCTCTGTGAACAAAAAAAAACAATAGTTTAGTTCAACAGTATACCACAATACAGAATATACATATTTTTTGAACTTGCAAAAAAATCTAACTGTATCTTAAATTATAAGATCAAAGTGCCAATTGCAAATAGAATTGTTGATGATATATAGAGAGGTAAAATAATTACATTGCAATGCTAAAAATCCGGTACTTAATTTTGTTTTTTAAATATATCTAAAATAACAAAACAAATGAAAATTCAGTATCTAACTTGAAAACTCTATATTCTCTCCCTTGATTGGGAATATCCACTACCTAAAACAGTAAAACAAATAAAAATTCAGTATCTAAGCATCTCTTTCATGGATTGTTCAGACAATCCATGAAACTGTCATCGTGGACGGAAACCAAATATAAGAAAAATAAGAAAAATAAGATAGGGCTCATATCAAGTGTATTTTTAGGGAACTGTCATCGTGGAAGGAAACCAAATATATATAGAAGCCAGAAATGGAAACAGAAAGAAGAATGCTAGAGACTTTGGATACACCAGGCTAACATAGCGGCATTTTCCTCATCTCTCTCTCATCCCTTGTTTCCCTTCAGCACACGAACACAAAGAGACATCAGCAACAACAGCAAGAGCGACAAGAACAACAATAATAATAAATTATTATGAACAAGATGTCTCTATATGGGTTTCCAGATCTCCACTCGAGCCCACTCTTTCTAATCACAGCCCAATTAAGAACATAGACAACATCCACTAAACAATCCAATCATAGCCCAGTCAAAATTTGCCATCCTAGATCCAATCATAGCCCAGTTAAAAAAACCATGCCAAAGATTGCAATCAGGTTACATTAACAGTATTTGAAAATGAAAATTTCTCCATTATCCGAGCTTATATGTTGCTCTCCAACTATATCGCAAAACCCAAGTGTTGTGCATATCCGGCCGGAAGATTTTGGCATACGTAACTATATACCATCCTCAGTTCACAGTGAACCCTTTTTTGGTATAAAGAAAAACATGCCAAGAAGACAATCAGGTGCATGAAATCAGCTTCACTAACAGTTAAGTGAACATAGGACCAAAAAATAGCCTTAGAAGACCATCAGGTTTGTGAAATAAGCTTCACTAACAGTGAAATTAAGAAACTGGGGATGCTATGCAGCATACTTAGTTTGGAAGTGAACCCATTTTGTGTTTAAAAAAACCATGCCAAAGATTGCAATCAGGTTACATTAACAGTATCTGAAAATGAAAATTTCTCCATTATCCGAGCTTATATGTTGCTCTCCAACTATATCGCAAAACCCAAGTGTTGTGCATATCTGGCCGGACCATTTTTGGCATACGTACCTATATACCATCCTCAGTTCACAGTGAACCCATTTTTGGTATAAAAAAAAACATGCCAAGAAGACAATCAGGTGCATGAAATCAGCTTCACTAACAGTTAAGTGAACATAGGACCAAAAAATAGCCTTAGAAGACCATCAGGTTTGTGAAATAAGCTTCACTAACAGTGAAATTAAGAAACTGGGGATGCTATGCAGCATACTTAGTTTGGAAGTGAACCCATTTTGTGTTAAAAAAACCATTTTTGGCATACGTACCTATATACCATCCTCAGTTCACAGTGAACCCATTTTTGGTATAAAAACAAACATGCCAAGAAGATAATCAGGTGCATGAAATCAGCTTCACTAACAGTTAAGTGAACATAGGACCAAAAAATAGCCTTAGAAGACCATCAGGTTTGTGAAATAAGCTTCACTAACAGTGAAATTAAGAAACTGGGGATGCTATGCAGCATACTTAGTTTGGAAGTGAACCCATTTTGTGTTAAAAAAACTATTTTTGGCATACGTACCTATATGCCATCCTCAGTTCACAGTGAACCCATTTTTGGTATTAAAAAAAACATGCCAAGAAGACAATCAGGTGCATGAAATCAGCTTCACTAACAGTTAAGTGAACATAGGACCAAAAAATAGCCTTAGAAGACCATCAGGTTTGTGAAATAAGCTTCACTAACAGTGAAATTAAGAAACTGGGGATGCTATGCAGCATACTTAGTTTGGAAGTGAACCCATTTTGTGTTAAAAAAATCATTTTTGGCATACGTACCTATATACCATCCTCAGTTCACAGTGAACCCATTTTTGGTCAAATTCAAATGCCAAGATGACAATCAGAGGCATGAAAATAAGCTTCACTAACAATAAAACAAAATGGGTTCACTTCAACAACAGCAACAACAGCAAGAGGGAACCAAATATAGAACAATTGGGTTTTGAATGGAGATTGTAGTCATAGATCAATTCTTCACTAACAGAAAAAAATACGAATAGGGCTCATAGCAAGTGTAGTTTTAACTGGAATTGTCATCGTGGAAGGAAACCAAATATAGAAGCCAGAAAGAGGAATGGTAGAGAATGAGGATACACCAGGCTAACATAGCGGCATTTTCCTCATCTCTCTCTCATTCCTTCTTTCCCTTCCCAAAACACGAACACAAAGAGACATCAGCAACAACAACAAGAGTGACAAGCACAACAATAATAATAAATCATTATGAAGAAGATGTCTCTATATGGGTTTCCGGATCTCCACTCGAGCCCTCTCGTTCTAATCACAGCCCAACTAAGAACACAGACAACAGCCACTGAACAATCCAATCACAGCCCAATCAAAATTGGCCATCCTGGATCTTAATGAAATAAGCTTCAGTAGTAGTAAAAGAAGATGGGGATGCTAGCAGCAAACTCAGTTTGGAAGTGAACCCTTTTTTGGTTAAAAAATCATGCCAAAGATGGCAAACAGGTTACTTTAACAGTATCTTGAAATGAAAATTTCCAAAGATGCCTCAGTTCACAGTAAACCCATTTAGTATCAAAAAAACATGCCAAGAAGACAAGCAGATGCATGAAATGAGCTTCACTAACAGTGAAAGAGGATGGGGATGCTAGCAGCATACTCAGTCTGGTGGTGAACCCATTATTTGATCAAAAAATCATGCAAAAGAGGGCAATCTGCAGGATACCTTAACACTACCTTAAAATGAAAATTTCTCCATTAACTGAGCTTAATTATATGTTGCTCCACTAATTGTTGTGCCCAACTAAATCTAAAACCAACTTGTTGTGCAAATCACAGACCATTTTGGCGTACGTAGCTATAGCATCCTCAGTTCACACTAAACCCATTTAGTATCAAAAAAACATGCCAAGAAGACAAGCAGATGCATGAAATGAGCTTCACCAACAGTGAAAGAGGATGGGGATGCTAGCAGCATACTCAGTCTGGTGGTGAACTCATTATTTGATCAAAAAATCATGCAAAAGAGGGCAATCTGCAGGATACCTTAACACTACCTTAAAATGAAAATTTCTCCATTAACTGAGCTTAATTATATGTTGCTCCACTAATTGTTGTGCCCAACCAAATCTAAAACCAACTTGTTGTGCAAATCACAGACCATTTTGGCGTACGTAGCTATAGCATCCTCAGTTCACAGTAAACCCATTTAGTATCAAAAAAACATGCCAAGAAGACAAGCAGATGCATGAAATGAGCTTCACCAACAGTGAAAGAGGATGGGGATGCTAGCAGCATACTCAGTCTGGTGGTGAACCCATTATTTGATCAAAAAATCATGCAAAAGAGGGCAATCTGCAGGATACCTTAACACTACCTTAAAATGAAAATTTCTCCATTAACTGAGCTTAATTATATGTTGCTCCACTAATTGTTGTGCCCAACCAAATCTAAAACCAACTTGTTGTGCAAATCACAGACCATTTTGGCGTACGTAGCTATAGCATCCTCAGTTCACAGTAAACCCATTTAGTATCAAAAAAACATGCCAAGAAGACAAGCAGATGCATGAAATGAGCTTCACCAACAGTGAAAGAGGATGGGGATGCTAGCAGCATACTCAGTCTGGTGGTGAACCCATTATTTGATCAAAAAATTATGCAAAAGAGGGCAATCTGCAGGATACCTTAACACTACCTTAAAATGAAAATTTCTCCATTAACTGAGCTTAATTATATGTTGCTCCACTAATTGTTGTGCCCAACCAAATCTAAAACCAACTTGTTGTGCAAATCACAGACCATTTTGGCGTACGTAGCTATAGCATCCTTAGTTCACACTAAACCCATTTAGTATCAAAAAAACATGCCAAGAAGACAAGCAGATGCATGAAATGAGCTTCATTAACAGTAAAAGACCATGAAAATTTCCAGTATCTAAGCATTTATTTTTCTATTAATTCTTCATCCCAACTAAACCATTCAAGTTAAGGAAATCAAGATGCATCTATCTGAAAAATATGCTAAGTTTGGAAAATAAGAGAAATCAAGAAATGATACCGAAGAGAGCGAGAGAGAGAGCGGAGGAGGGAAATCGAAAATACGAATAGGGCTCATAGCAAGTGTAGTTTTAACTGGAATTGTCATCGTGGAAGGAAACCAAATATAGAAGCCAGAAAGAGGAATGGTAGAGAATGAGGATACACCAGGCTAACATAGCGGCATTTTCCTCATCTCTCTCTCATCCCTTCTTTCCCTTCAACACACGGACACATAGAGACATCAGCAACAACAGCAAGATCGACAACAACAACAATAATAATAAATTATTATGAATGAGATGTCTCTATATGGGTTTCCAGATCTCCACTCCAACTCGTCTCTTTCTAATCACAGCCCAATTAAGAACAATTGGTCACAGTCACTTTTAAAGAAACATATATGCTCAGATAATGGAAATTTTCATTTTAAGATACTTTTAAAGTAACCTGATTGCCATCTTTGGCATGATTGCCATCCTCATCTTCTTTTACTGTTAATGAAGCTTATCTCATGCATCTGATTGTCATCTTGGCATGTTTTTTTTAACAAAATGGGTTCACTGTGAACTGAGGATGCTATAGGTACGTATGCCAAAATCCTCCGGATATGCACAACAATTGGGTATTAGATTTAGTGCAGCGATGAACAGGGCTCATATCAAGTATAATATTACGGACTGTCATCGTGGAAGGAAACCCATTTAATATATAACAAGAGGGGATGGTAGAGAATGAGGATACACCAGGCTAACATAGCGGCATTTTCCTCATCTCTCTCTCATCCCTTCTTTCCCTTCAACACACGGACACATAGAGACATCAGCAACAACAACAAGAGGGGATTGGTCCAACAAAAAGTATAGATTATAATAAACGAGATGTCTCTATTTGGGTTTCCAGATCTCCACTCCAGCCCTTTCTTTCTAATCACAGCCCACTTAAGAAAATTAGATTTAGTTGGGCTCAAGAATTAGTAGAGCAACATATAAGCTCAGGTACTGTTAAAGTAACCTGCAGATTGCCATCTTTGGCATGATTTTGTAACAAAAAATGGGTTCACTGTGAAACTAAGTATGCTGCTAGCATACCAAAATCCTCCAAATCAGTACAACAACGCGGCTGAACAAACCTTATCAGCAGGTCATACAATGTCATCTAAGCATGTTATGTGCCAAAGTGGGATTGGTAATACAATGCATGAACGACACGTATTAGTTGTTTGTGAGTATGCAATAGGGTGCAGCTATGAACAGGGCTCATATCAAGTGTAGTATTACGGACTGTCATCGTGGAAGGAAACCCATTTAATATGTAAGCCATATATGGAGCCAAAAAGAGGGATGGTAGAGAATGAGGATACACCAGGCTAACATAGCGGCATTTTCCTCATCTCTCCCCTCATCCCTTCTTTCCCTTCAACACACGGACACATAGAGACATCAGCAACAACAACAAGAGGGGATTGGTCCAACAAAAAGTATAGATTATAATAAACGAGATGTCTCTATTTGGGTTTCCAGATCTCCACTCCAGCCCTTTCTTTCTAATCACAGCCCTCTTAAGAAACATAGACGAAATACTTATAGACGACAGCCACAATGCACACTCACAAACACTAGTACGTGTCTTTCATGCATTCAAGACCATAATCTCTTTAAAAAAACCAATTTAAATACTTACCCTGGGTGGGACTTGGAACTGCTGCCCTATTAAATTGGCCATTTGTTCTTGGAGGAGTGCAACTTGTGCCTTTAAGGCAGTCATTTCCTCGTCCCGATTTCCACTTGAACTAGATTCACTCCGTCCAAATAGCCGCGAGGGGGTTGGTCCCAGGCCTATACCACGGACACATCCATGCCTCTCCTTTCCCCTAACATCGGTCAAGGCAACTCTCTGCCGGGTACGCCAATCTGGGCGTGCCGCCGTAGGGTCCGAATCTGAAGCAGAGGAGATTTCATCATACCTTTTCCGAGCGTTAGTCTGTAAAAGGACATAACAATCAGAGTTAAAAGCAGATGAAATTTCGACTACTCATTAGATATTAGTTCACAAATTACCAGAATCCGTGCTGCCTCAGGGCACGCATACGTCCCATCCTTTGATTTGTGGGTGGCATCAAAAAAGTCAATGTCCCCAAACTCCGTAGGCCCCCCCAAATCTTCTGCCTATATATTAGTAAGATGAAATGGTTATAAACAAATAACTGTAAGTAAAAAATTGTTCAATACTATTGCGCCTACCAATTCTTCCCGAACTAGAGCGAAGCTCTATGTACCAGCGGTGTGCAGCACTAGCTGCTTTGACCGACTGGCAGCTCCCACCTCCGCCCTTTTCTGTACATGCCACAATGAAGTTAACAGAAAAATTCATTATAGCCGCCATACAACCACATACTCATTAGATTTTTGTGTGTTTAATGTAAATACCTGACCGATCGCCGAACTCCAGTAGTGCATAAGAAATTGCCAATCTGAAAGCTCCACATTTTCTGGCACATTCACTGCATTCTCCTCCTCTGAAAGGTCTTTGTTATAAAACTTCGACTTCAATTCACTCTTGTGGTCCCTCCACTTCTTGGAGAGTGACTTTTCAACCCAAGGCGTAAGGGAGTCGGGGAACGAGAAGTATTGCTGCAAAATTCATTACCCATCACCAATAATACATATTTCAATAATAATTTTTCGCCGACCAATTATGTATTTTAGATGAGAAATACCTTGATTGTCGTAATAGCAGTGGCCTTTGTGGTGGTTGGCACCTTCGGCCAACTCTCGTATGACAAAGGAAGTATGCGGGGGTTCCTTGCTATAACCCCAATGAAGGAAGAAAATTTGTTGGCGTTGTCGCCAACCGGTTGCCCAACACCGTTCGCCTCCACCTCGATCCTTTCATCATTCTGAAGCCTCCAAACATTCGTCATCTTAGTCCGCCCACGATGTTTTTTGACAGTGGGCGGCATGCTACCCTCACCCTCTTCTGTTTGACTGCCACTATTATGTAGTGGCTGCTCATCCCCATGGCTCTCGTTGCCATCATTTATATTTAACCTCTTTCCACGCCTCGGCATGTTGTACCTGTCAAGGATTCAAATACACACATGCCAAGAAGACAATCAGATGCATGAAATCAGCTTCATTAACAGTGAAAGAAGATGAGGCCTATGCTAGCAGCATACTTAGTTTGGAAGTGAACACATTTTTGGTTAAAAAATCATGCCAAAGAGGGCAATCAGGTTACTTTAACAGTATCTTAAAATGAAAATTTCCATTATCCGAGCTTATATGTTGCTCTACTAATTCTTGAGCCCAACTAAATCTAAAACCCAATTGTTGTGCATATCTGGAGGATTTTGGCATACAGCTATAGCATCCTCAGTTCACAGTGAACCCGTTTAATATCAAAAAAACATGCCAAGAAGGCAATCAGATGCATGAAATAAGCTTCATTAACAGTAAAAAGAAGATGAAAATTCTAGCAGCATACTTAGTTAGGAAGTGAACCCATTTTTTGTTAAAAAATCATGCCAAAGATGGCAAACAAGTTACTTTAACAGTATCTTGAAATGAACATTTTCATTATCTGAGCATATATGTTGCTCTACTAATTCTTTAGCCTAACTAAATCTAAAACCCAATTGTTCAGCATATCCGGCGGATTTTGGCATACGTAGCTATAACATCCTCAGTTCACAGTGAACCCATTTTGGTTAAAAAAACTTGCCAAGATGACTATCAGATGCATGGAATAAGCTTCTTTAACAATAAAAGAAGATGAAATTTCTAGCAGCATACTAAGTTTGGAAGTGAACCCATTTTTGGTTAAAAAATCATGCCAAAGAGGGCAATCCGCAGGTAACTTTAACAGTTTCTTGAAATGAAAATTTACATTATCTGAGCATATATGTTGCTCCACTAATGGTTGTGCCCAACTAAATCTAAAACCGAATTGTTGTGCATATCCGGACCATTTAGGCATACGTAGCTATAGCATCGTCAGTTCACAGTGAACCCATTTTATATCAAAAAAACATGCCAAGAAGACAATCAGATGCATGAAATCAGCTTCATTAACAGTATAAGAACATGAAAATTTCAACATGCATCTATCAGAAAAAAAATGCTAAGTTTCAAAAATTAGGGGAATCAACATATGATACCGAAGAGAGAGAGAGAGCGGGGCGACGAGCGCTGGGGGGGGAGATAGAGAGAGAGCGGGGCGACACGGTCGTTTTCGTTTGACGATTCACCTCCAAATCGGGATAGGGAGGAGGGAAATCGAAAATGGCGAAGGGAAGAAGGGACGATGACGAATGTTCGAAGGCCGTCGAAGAGGACGAAGCGGAGGAGGCAAACGCGCGGGAAGTAGAGCGAGGAAGGAGGGAAAACAAAGCGCCTTTTTTTTAATTTTTTGGGGGTTTGGGGAAATGGCGAGCGAAAGGTTAGGGTAGATGGGATTTATCGCAGCTTTTCACCGGCGTTTTAATTAGACACGCCGATGAATCATACACTTCACCGGCGTTTTTAAATAAAACGCCGGTGAATACGCGGATTCACCGGCGTTTTAATTCGGCCGCCGGTATATAACCATCCCATCTGGTGGCCCCATTCCTCATCGCTACCTACCCCGGCGTTACTAGTAAAATGCCGGGGAATAAATGCCGGTAAATCTGGTTTCTTTTGTAGTGCATTTAGGAATGATCATGATGTGTTGATAGAAGAAAATAAATGTTTGAAATAACAGATTCAAATATCTCTGGCAATACATAATGTAAACTACAGGAAATTCATGAGAAATCTGCTCATATTGCAAAACTCACTGACGATCTAAATGAATGCAAAAGAAAATTTGATGAGGTAGTGAAAGGTTGTAAGGACGAACTCGAACATAATAGGATACTTGATGCTACTCTAGATACTCTTCGTTGAAATACCAAAGACGATGAGAAAAATAAAAAAATACTTTGTAATAGAATAATTGAACTCGAAAAAATGGTTGAAAAATATGAAGGTCCCAATTATCGTATGAGAAAGAATTCAATGTCATATCATGATAATCGAGAACTTGGTTACAATGAGCCAATACAGCATTAAAATTCTAAGAAATCTTGTCATACACATGCATAGCCACTAAAATAGTTACAAACTAGCACATAACTATGCACATGTGCATGATCCAAGGCATGATCACATTACTTGTCACTATTATTATAGATTATAACACATTTCTCACAATTGTGCTTTAAAAAGGAATACTAACTTCGTTTGGATAGAAAATAATACAAGTGCAGGAACAATACCTACTTGGATATCTACTAATCTTAATTAGGTACATCAATGGGTCAATCCTAAAAGATCGGTGATGCTTAACTCATATGACTGTGATAACGAAATGTTTTGCATCACTATCAAGAGAAAAAAGGAAGAACACATTCTTTTTGCTTACTTTTAAAGGTAACCCAATTTAGTTCTCCTTTTCGTATATTAATGATGAACTTTTGGTAAGTAACTTAAAACATATTTCATTTTTTTCAACTATATAATAAATGTTATAAAAATGCATGCACTGGACAATAATCCTTTCCGTTCATTGCTTTCTAATAATTATGAAAATATTTTGCTAGAGTAAGAGAATGATCCAACATTTATCCGGTAACTCTTCATGTGTTCTTCTTGATACCATTTTCCAATGAAAAGTTGACGAAAAGGTTCCGTTGTAAGTCTGTAATCTCATAAGAACTACAGCAGTAATATTTTTAACGAAGATAAAAATTTCTCAACTTTCAACCTAGCATATTTGTAGTTAATAGCTGACATTAGAATTTGTTTTTCAAGATACGATGGCCTTTTCAACCTCTAATGTTTTTTTGTCATCTTTACACTATTAAATTTTTTCCCATTATACAGATCGTTAAAAATATTTAATTAAACTTACCTCATGGTTGTATAGATAGCTGTCATATGGTTTGCTCAATTCACCCACTCAAAGCTAGAACGGCCGATCGCACGGTCGACCATCCCACGTCCAGTCACTTGGATTACACACATGTTTTTAACACTTGTATTTTTTTTGTTCCTTTTGGTGTGTTCCAAAAAGAAAGAGAAAATCTTAGAGCTTAAAATTTTAATTTAATCATTTCCATACATTTCTTTTGTTATATTCATACATCTCTTTTGCTATAATGTTTGTTTTTATTTATCAAATGTGCATCTCCCACAAAATTGAATGTTTCTTCTCAAAATTAATTATGAGTGTGTGTTTTCATACAAGTTTTAGGATGCATATAGGATGCACCATGAACACACATCTTTACTATTTTAATGGGAGAGTTGAGGTTTGTAACCAAACAAACCCTAACTTTGTAATAAACAATCCCGTGCGATACACATCCAAACTAAATCCAACAATATATACGTGTATTGCATGTGTCACCCAAATCAAAAATTCAATTATAAACTTTTTTTATTCGATATATATTCATTTAATTTAATGACTATACTTTTAATAGATGTGCATCGCACTTACATTATACTAGTTTATTTAATTCCTATCTGCATGAATTTAGGAGGAGCATTTGAAAATATTTATTTTAAATTCTAAGGTATGTTTTGTTCACACCAAAATGGAGAGATTGTTGACCCTAAGTTTGGTGTGCACAAAACGTATTATGAAGACTAATATTTTCAGTTGAGATATACATGATTTACAGGAAAAGGTAAATCAAAATAAAAGGCTAAAAAGATTGGCAATCAAGCAAACGATGAATGTATCAAAGAAGATTGTAATTATTAAAGAAAAGAGCATGTGCCTTAATCCTCAAGAAAGCCAGCAAAGATCAATTATGTATTTCTCTTTTTGTGAGAAAATACTATGTAAAGAGTCGTTGATTGATTGATTAGTATATGGAAAGAATATAAAGTGGATTCGCTAAATATGAGTTAAGTCTGCACGATGGTGGTCGACCACACTATATGTTGGTCGACCATCGCAACAGTCGACCACTCATCATAACGTAAAAGATGAGTCAGTCTACCGTTCATCGCTGGACTTTTGAGTTAAAAGATGAATGGTCGACTGCTCAACAAAGCGGTTGACCATCCACGTACAATTTTGACTATTTCGAAAATATCTTTTCGTTTTTAGAAAGATACATTTCCTCGCTCTATAAATAGAGGCAAATTCACTGAGTATTCTTCATCCCTAGCAATCATATTTCTTTTGCACTAATCATTCAATCAACTATCCGAGTGTGGGAGCTTTTATTGTTTTCTTCAGTTAAGATCATTATAGATCTTGAGAGTTTTTCTTTTCTTCTACTTCGGTGAGTTTAGCGGGACTTGTTTGTAGAAGCCCTGCGGGTGTAAAAGGTCTCTCAGCCTGAATTCCGAGAATCACTGTATAAGGGTTTAAAGTATAGTGGAACGCTTGTGGCAGAAGATTGCTACAAGTAGGTGGTGTGGACGTAGACCTAGGGATCGAACCATGTTATATCGTTGTATCGCTCGTGCTTGCTCTGTTTTCTATCTTTAACTTTATCTCCTTACTTTAGGCATTTTATTTAACTTTTTAATTTCCGCACAATCACCATATTTACCCCCCTAGGGTGATTTACACCATTTGCCAGAACGCTTGGCTCGTTCATGGTAAACTGGGTTCCATGTCCTCTTGGTGTGGACATTGGAGATCCCATCGCGGCAAGAAATCTTTTCTTGTTTTGTCGGATTTAGATATGATTGCACTGATTTGGATTATTTGGAAATAAAGAAATAATAGGATTTTCTTTAACAAATTTTGCCATGTTAATTGTTTAATCAATGATCTTCCTTTCTACACTAACTTTTGGTCTAGCGTTCTCCCACATTGTAAAGTTGCTAAGTTGCATTTAAACATTCTTCATATTGGTGTTTCCTTTTATTTCCAACTCGGTTTTGTTTCTTCACTCCCTTAATTGAATCACCTTTTCTTGCCTAACGCTTTCTTCGCTTCCTACGCAGATCTGATTATCGGCGAGTCTTATAGTGTGCTTTTATCATTTCCTTCATCTCACTTGTTTTGTTGTATGATGATGGTGGCCCTAGTAGATATTAGGGGTTGTTTTTGAGTGCTTGATCGCACTTATTCCCTTTGTTCTGGATTGTATGCGACTTATTTTTTTCTTCTTCCTCTGTTGTGATCATCTATGTTTTTTTTAGTTTAACTTCATGTTTTTAGAGTTTCCCTAATACCGCTCTATTTATTTCTATAGCTTTCCTTCTGTTTCTTGTGCTGTGTTTGTATTCTAGCTTTGCGTGTTTTTGTGGTTTACTCCTTTTGGTTGTTGACCAGATTAAAGTTGTTGGCATCCGCCTTTGCTATTGGCTTTTAGTTGTGCGTGCTTCTTGTGAGGATGTGATTACTGTTGAATATTGGGGGTAGTTTTCAGTCCAGCAGGCTATATCTCTTGACTATTTCTTATGCCTTCTTCTTTATTGTTTCTATGTAGGTTGCAAATGATGTCGTTTTGATGGCTTGTTTTGCTTCCAGTTGTCTTGTTCTGTTCAGCTCTTCTTCGCGAATGTCGTTGTGTCATTTGAGTTCTTCGCTTTGTGTTTGCTGCGTTTTGCAGCTGCTACTTGCCTTTCGGTTGTGGTCTGTTATTGGCGGCTATTGTATAAGTGCGTCGATGTTGTGGTTGAGGTGGCTCTTTATTTTGGTTCTGCATTCCATTTGGTGCATCTTCTGGTTCCCTATTTTGATGGGTGTTCGTTTGATTTCGGTAGATCGCTTATCTGCTTGAGCTTCTTTCGTTGTATTTTGTTCTTTTCGTGTATTATCTTTCAGTTTTATATCTTGTAAACTGGTTGTACATCTGTAGCTTACTCTTCTTATTTATATATACTAGTGCTACCCTGTGCAAATTGCACAGACTAAAATAATTTTGAGGAACTCATAAAATTATATGAAACATAAAAATTTAGAGATGCCCCTTAACTATTTCATTCACAATATAATTAAAAGATGATAAATCTACATATTAATTTACACTTTCAAACAAACCAACATCATTCTATATTTTTATTCAATTGAAAGGAAATATAAAAAATCGAATAATTACTGAAGTTGGGTTGTGGCTCTTCTCGACTCCTTGATGTACTTCGTTATCTCCTTCTCGATTGCGTGCTTCTTAATCACATTCCCTCTTAAATTAAATATAATCAACATCAGAAATACATGGAGGGAACAATAATTGATAATTAGCTATATCAAAATATGACAAATATATATATCAACCAATTCACATTTCCAAACCAGTCATTATATATTTTCTATTCAATTAAAAGGAAACACCCAAATTCTCGATGTGTGTAACTCTCTGATAATTCAAGCAAAAAGACATGGGTAAACCCTAGATCCATAAATTTAGATATGTCAAGAAAGAGGTATTTTCATAAATCACTTACAATCTTGTCAGATTCCTCCATTCTAAAGTTTGCTTGCAAATACTCATATTGTCTATAAAGTTCCTCAATATTTGTCTCCAACTGTTCTATATTACTCCTTAGTTGTGTCTCTACAAAATGATCATTACATAAAACACATATACAATACTACAATTTCCCAAAACTTTTCAAATAAAACAAAAGTGTAGAAAAGATACCACTATCAACATGTTGTTTTCATTCTGATTCCAGCAAATTCCGAAGCTTCTCTTACTTCATCAAATTTTCATCTTCTCTTTTCATCACAAAAAACTGAAACAACAATTCTAATAATAAATTATTAAGCAACATATATCTAAATCAAAAAAGAAATAGATATTTTATGTTGTCATTTTTTAGTTTGTTTTGTTTTTTTTATTAAAATCGTGTGTAGTGCACATGTTAGTTAAATAGAAGCCCTACTTTTTTCTCTCATTTTTCTATTTCAAAATAGAGAAAGGAGAGATGAGATACTCCTATTAGTATGAGATATAAACTAGTGTTACCCTGTGCAAATTGTACAGCCGAAAATAGTTTTTGAGGGACTCATGAAATTGTATAGAACTATAAAAAAATGTAAGAGAATTGAGAGAAACATATGAATATCATTCCTACCGTATTTTCTGAAATCTTCATTATCAACCTCACATAAGCAGATGGGTACATAATCACTGTCAAACCAAAATTTTATACAATTGAGTACTACTAAAACTGCTTGGAGGGGAGGGGCGGGAGTAGAGATGGGGGTGGGTTTGGGAAGAGCCGTGAGATTTTGTGAGATTGAGAAAGTGTGAGGGGAATAAACTATGTTTGAGGGATTGTGGCTTTTATTTTGTTTTTTTGCTTTTTAATAAAAATCATGCGTAGTGCACGTATTAGTTAAATACGAATCCCTACCTTTTCTCCCATTCACTATTTCAAAATAGAGAAAGAAGATAGGGGGTAGACTCTCTCTCCCATTAGTATAAGATATAGATATAATATAAAATAATCACAATTACAATGTAATACTCATAAGCAAGAACGAAGTTCTGTTCAGAATAGAGTCAATAGACACCATAACAAACTAAGATGGTACCACAAATTTACAACATGAACATAACCAAACTCCATACTGGGTAAACCACTATAAGAACAATGTCGATGGTGTGGGATACGCCCTTGCTTTTGGCCCTTTGTGAAGGAATTCCTGAATCCACCTGAAGCTCTAATGTGCACTTGTGTAGGTAGCAGGCAATGGGGAGACAACTGACTACACCGATCAAGCTGCCCCAAATCGTGTCAGTAAAAAGGCCCGTGGCAACTACCAGCAGGAGAATCAGTGCGGGCATTTCCAGCCAATCTGTGACAGAAAAAGTATAGCGACATAAGTGGTGTTCATAAATCATATTGTATTCCGGTTCGGGTTCGAAACATCCCTAGTAGAGGGTGTAAATGTAATTTATGAAATTGGAATGTGACGATATATTCTTATGTTTAAGAGATGTATTTTATAAAATCTGCAATTTAGATATGAACATCGGAAGCAATGAAGAAAGAATAGATGCAGCACAACTGCAGTGAAGGCAATCCACATGCCAATTTCTCCTGTGCAGAAAATTGAGATATAAAGCACATTTGGCATTTTTAGATTTAAAAAAATCATGACACAACTATTAAAAAAATGGTAGTGAATGATAGATTTTGTTGAAAATCACCTCAATAGTGAGAATATGACTAAAGGAAGACTCTGGAGAGACGTCGACATGTTCGTCTTCCAGTTTGTCATTCCAGTGTCAACAAATATCTGTAGTAGAAATACGCTAACATTATATGCAAAACAAAGGTTTAATACATCAAAAGTCAATTCTCATAAGTTGATCGAAAGAACTGAAGCATCAGACTGAGTTTAAAATTCATTAGGACATTTTAGTTCAAAAACTTGCATTTGATAGGCTTTGCATATTTACAGTAAGAAGATGGTAGGATCTAAATTAATTGTATGACAAACAGGGAAGGTGCCATCTTCTACCCAGTAGTATAGGCTTAAATGGTTAAGAAGCCTAAAGCAACCATATATGATATATATTGAGCAATCACATTTACATATCTTTCAGTTGTGGCTCCACACTAACCTTTGAATTCATCAACAATCTACTGCTTCATGCGTGTTACCGCTGATTTCCGTGTGGGAGCACGCAGATGAATTTGTGGGTTCGTGAGAAATCAAATAGGTCAAACCTGACCTCTTCCATTGTTGTTTGGCAGGCTTCTCGCTGCTCCCGTTGACCTGCACAAAGTTTGAAACACCCAGGTTGATCCCGGCGACGAACCCTTCGAAGCTCTTGTCAGTACTCAGAATGAATATGAAAGAGCTTTAGGTAGGCAAAGAGTGAACACCTGAGAACGGTAGGAGGTAGGGGTATTTATAGTCGCCGTGGGGATCTGTTTCGAGATAAGAACGAATCTCTACTCCCCGGTGTGACTGGATAGAAGTGGTTAGAACCACTTCCTTGGGATAAGGGCGAATCAGATTTCTCCATATCCTTTAGAACTGGCTCGTAACGGGTTGGGATCTGTAACCAGTTGAATTGATCCATTCATGGGTAATTGGGCTCTAGAGTAGAGACCCAGTTCCTATTTCGGACCCATTTACAGGTGAAATTACTGTTTTTCCCCTGTAAACTTTAATATTCGTGCCAAATATGAACGGTCCCAATTTAATCTTGTTTTTAGCCATATCACGAGCCCCCCACTCCTAAAGATTGTTAGTTACAGCCTTTGAGTAGTAGTTTTGTTGTTTCAATGACGCATAAGATTTTATTGGAGTTCTTAAAGGGAGTTTGAATCTTGTTCGAGGAGTAACGGTATTTTTCTGAGCTGGCAACAAACCCAAGATTGCTCCTAGGTTCTTCTGGATTTTTGGTGATTTTTTCCAATTTTTAAACTATTTTTCGAATCATTTATTCAATTTTGCGAAGCAATGATTTATTTTTCGAGAGCACTAATTAACTATTCTAATTAATAATTATTTACCCAGGGGCTCAAAAATATTTCCCCAAATTTATAATTATTTTTTAGATTTTTTAATTAATTTTCCCAAATTTATAATCATTTTTTTTGCAATTTTTAAATATATAATTCGAATTAATAAATAAAAATAGATTTAATCACGGTATTATCGACGTGGACGAATTTGGGGCATTCATCAGGCTTTGGCAAGCATTTCTGGGTGATCGGACGGTTAGAAAAAGAGCAGTGTTTCCCCGTTTTCAGTTCGAAAACACGTCTGTTCGGCAAATTGGGCGAGCGATGCGTCGAATGGTGCATTGAACATGGCGAACGGCATGTCGAACTTGGCGAACGGTGTGTCGAGCTTAGGTAAGCGTTGACTGTTCAGAGGCATTTTGCCTATTTTCAGCTCGAAAACACGTCTGTTCGGCATCTACGGCGAGCTTGGCGAACGAAGTGTAGAGCTTAGGCAAGTATTGACTGGTCAACGACATTTTGCCTATTTTCAGCTCGGAAACACGTCTGTTAGACATCTACGGCGAGCTTGGCGAACGAAGTGTCGAGCTTGGAAAAGCGTTGACGGGTCAACGCCATTTTGGCTATTTTCAGCTCGGAAACACGTCTGTTCGACATCTGCAGCGAGCTTGGAGAGCGGTGTGTCGAGCTTAGGGGAGCGTTGACTGGTCAACGACATTTTGCCTATTTTCAGCTCGGAAACACGTCTGTTCAGTATCTGCGGCGAGCTTGGCGAGCGAAGTGTCGATCTTAGGCGAGCGGTGACTGGTCAACGGCAATTTGCCTATTTTCAGTTCGGAAACACGTCTGGTCGACATTTGCGACGAGCTCAGAGAGCGAAGTATCGAGCTTGGAAGAGTGTTGACTGGTCAACGCCATTTTGGCTATTTTTAGCTCGGAAATACGTCTGTTCGACAGCTGCAGCGAGCTTGGAGAGCGGTGTGTCGAGCTTAGGTGAGCGTTGACTGGTCAACAGCATTTTGCCTATTTTCAGCTCGAAAACACGTCTGTTCGATATCTGCGGCGAGCTTGGCAAACGAAGTGTCAAGCTTGGAAGAGCATTGACTGGTCAACGCCATTTTGGCTATTTTCAGCTCAGAAACACGTCTGTTCGATAGCTGCGATGAGCTTGGAGAGCGGTGTGTCGGGCTTAGACGAGCATTGACTGGTCAACGGCATTTTGCCTATTTTCAGCTCGGAAACACGTCTGTTCGACATCTGCGACGAGCTTGGTGAACAAAGTGTCGAGCTTGGAAGAGCGTTGACTGGTCAACGACATTTTGCCTATTTTCAGTTCGGAAACACGTCTGTTCAACATCTGCGACGAGCTCGGCGAGCGAAGCATCAAGCATGGAAGGGCATTGACTAGTCAACGCCATTTTGGCAATTTTCAGCTCGGAAACACGTCTGTTCGACAGCTGCGGTGAGCTTGGAGAGCGGTGTGTCGAGCTTAGGCGAGCGTTGACTGGTCAATGGCATTTTGCCTATTTTTAGCTCGGAAACACATCTGTTCGACATTTGCGGCGAGCTTGGCGAACAAAGTGTCGAGCTTGGAAGAGCATTGACTGGTCAATGCCATTTTGGCTATTTTTAGCTCGAAAACACGTCTGTTCGACAGCTGCAGCAAGCTTGGAGAGCGGTGTGTCGAGCTTAGGTGAGCATTGACTGGTCAACGGTGTATAATTCGCTTCGAGTTGCTTCCCTTTTGTCGTTTTGCATTCTGACTGCTTAGAATTCCGTGCTTTTTGGGCTTCCTAAGAGCCCATCAAGCTTTCTGACCCAAGCCCACTAAATCTCGCTATAAACCTCCACCTCCTTTCCTTTTTACTTCACTTTTCACTTTCACCTCGTCGGAAATTTTTTCTATTCAGAGCTTTGAGAGGAGTCTCCGGTGGTCTTTTCAGTTCTCTGGCGTATTTTCCGACCGTGGTTGTCAACTCAACAAGTAATTTATTTTAATTTTAAGAGATGTCTAGGTTGTTTTCCGGCGAAGAGGCCTCCTCCTCGGGTTAGCCCGAAGTAGCCCCTCTTTCCCCTACTTCTAAGGTCGACAAGGGGAAGGGCATCGTGGTTCTATCCTCACCGAAAATCGAAGCGGTCGTGGAAGGGGATCTTGTGGTCGAAGAGGATGGCGGAGCGGCAGTCCTTTCTTCGCCGGTGGTTGAGACTATAGTGAAGAGAGATCGGAGAATGGGCGAGTTCGGAAGACATTCGACCACCGTGTCTCATCTTAGGGGAGTTCGGCAATATAGCGCTAAAGAGCTAAGGCGTGTAGAGCACGGCATGGCGCAGTTTTATGAGGACAACGCGCCGAGGGAACGCATGGAGGCGAACGAAATTGTTAGCGTTCTCAAAGAGTCGAACCTCCGCATCATCCGGATGTGTTACATGATCCCTCCGGAGTTGGATCTCATCGTCCCTGGCCAAAGGGTTAGGTCCTGCTCTTCGTTTCCCTCCGATACGTGCGTGTTTCCATTCGACGCTTTCCACGCGGGGCTCTGCCTTCCTCTCCATCCCTTCATAAGGGTGGTGCTACAATGGTATGGGGAAGGTCCGATACAGCTCATGTCGAACATCTGGAGGCACGTCACGGGGTTCATCCTTCACTGCCAGGCCGCAGGGAACAAGCCTTGACTCAGCATGCTTCGCCGTCTATACAAGATCCACCAAAAGATGCGAACGGAATATCGTTTCTACTTGACTGCCCCGAAGGGCGTCAAGTTGGTCGAAAATCCCGACTCTGTGAAGTGCTGGAGAGATAAGTACTTTCTCGTTCGGGGCAAGAAGCCGTGGGACATCCCCACGATGTGGATAGAAGATGTGCCGAAGAGGGCAAAGATGGAGCCGACCCGAGCCCTAAGGAGGAAGAAATGGTCGGCATTCTCTTGGATCGACCCACGATGCACTGGAAAGATATCTCCGAGGAGAGTCTGTTTGGGGGAGGCCTTAGTCTAATGAACCCTAGTACGAGTTCTTTTTATCGATCGCCCTTTTGAACGTTTGAATCGTATAAAAATTCTTAACATGTTCTTATTATCTTTCATTGCAAGGTCCGCAGGTATGGACTTCGACGATATTATGAACAGGCGTTTGGCTCTGAGCGACAAGTGGGTCGAGGAGAAGAATAGGAAATGTGTCGTCGTCCAACCGACACTGTCGAAGGTGATAAGAAGCGAGGGCGTTGATTTAGAGGCTGTGCCCGCTCAAGTCACTCTGCCGGCAGGAGAACTTGATCTTCTGGCAAAGCTTGCTTATCAGGCTCCACCTCGCACGGTGTTAGTCGATGCCATGCTGACCGACGAGCTAAAGAGGATCTTTGTACCGGATTGGCAAATCCTGAGGCACGACAGTTTCCTTGGAGACTCGACGAGCTGTATGGATGTCGTTCGCAAATTGGCCATGCCCAAGGACAAGGCGTCGATGGAGCACGGGACTGTGGGTGACTCTGCCTTGGAGATCGCGAAAGTGCAAATGACTGTAAGCTCTTGATGTGAAGTTATTCGCTCGACTCTTGTTCCCCTTCCTCTCACTACTTATTTTCTCGCAGGCGATCTGCCACTTCAGTCACTTGATGAGGCGAGTATCGGAGCAGGAGAAAGAGCTAAAGGCTCTGCAGGATCGGGAGAGGCTCGAGAGGTTGAAGGCTAAGAGGGAGCTAGAGGCGGCCGCGCTCTTAGCAGAAATGCAAGCCGCTCAGATTAAGCTGCTGGAGGAGGCATTGGTGAAGACGAAGGAAACCGCGGCCTTGGAGAAGGAGGAGGTGGCTAGGGAGCCAGCCGCTGAGAGAGAGGGCTGCCTTTGAGAGAGACATTGCTGTGCGAGAAGCCGAGGTTCCGGCGGAGAAGAAGGTATCGGCTTCTTGGAGAAGAACATGCGCAAAGCCTATGCCAGGGCCCTGAACGATGTCAGCGAATGTCTCCCCGGCTTTGATCGCTCGGGATATTACTTGTTCACCGACGACGAGGGGGAGGACGTGGAGATTGAGGGAGGAGATGAGGCGGACGGTGAGCAAGTCGCTGAGGCGGACAACCCACTGGCCATGGTGCCTGCGATGGAGGTGGCTGAGGGGAGCGGCTGCGAGCTAGCGCTAGTGGATCCGTCCACCGAGGTAGACACTTAATCTTCTTCGTAGTCTTTTCTTTTATATTCTACTCGTAGGTCTTCATGTAGGGTCTAATTGTAGCGATGCCTAATAGCGGACTGGCCACTGCTTTTTGTATTAGCGAACTTTTAATGAAAAACTCTTTTTGACCAAGTGTTGAACTCGCATTGTTCTGAACTATCCTGTAGGAACTTTCTTTGAACTTAGTATCTTGACTTTTTCAAATCGCCATAGTATCTCAGATGGTCGAAGTGTCTGAGGTTGCCGAAGTGTCACGCATCTGATCTAGTCTTGGGGTCACAAAGCTAGGCCTCGCTCGGTCTTGAGAGAGGCTCTACAAAGTCGAGTCCCAGTTGAACTACCTAAAGCTGATGTTGGCCCTTCGAGATTCTGAGTTGAAACGGCTAAAGGAGAAAGCTCGTGAAGTGCCCCCTGAAGGGGAAGAGACGTGTCCCTCGATGGCCGTTAGCCAAGGCCTAAGATTAAAATTCCTTCGCCAGTCTCTGTTCGACGCCAGGGCGGAAAGAGAGGGGCTGAAGAACGTAGTACTCGAGAAGAGCTTGGAGACGGCACAACTCCGGAGAACTATCACCGGGGCTTCCCATACGGGTAGCTTGAGCCGAATGCCGCGCCTGAAGATCAGGGTGACAGACGAGTCGCTAAAGGAACGGGTCATAGAGCTAGCGGCAGAGAACCATTGGCTACGACGGCTTTCCGAGGGGAAAAACATCAGAAGCGTTTCCTGCCCCCGAGGTGAGTACGCACAGGGGAGGTCATTCCATGAGTTGGCGCTACGCTCACCCCCCGTATTGGGGCCCCTCAGGGACGCACAAAGCGGAGTGGCTGGCTCGTCGAGCGGAGTATCTGCAGGTGCGACACTTAGGCTCTTAGGTTCCGAGGACGCAACTCGGATTTCCAGTTTGGAGACCTCCACGGAAGTAAGGCCACAGCAACATGGCGCTCACCGACTTCACTTATCTCTTAAGAGAAGTATCCCACTCCCTAGGAGGGGTTAGGACTGATCTTTGTAATCTTGTAATCTTTATTTCACATGAGTTGTATCTCAATGTAAAGATGAGTTGTTGGTCTATAATCAGACTTGCACCTCAAATTTTTAATGAAATAATTTACTCATTTCTCAAACTTGTGAGTGCGCTTTGCTAGCATTTGCAAGTGTCAACAGTTGTAGAAGTAATTCCGAATGGTAAGCTACTTTGTACTTGCTCGCTCGCAAGTAGCAAAAGTCGCGTTGAACTAAGTGTTGTACTCCGAACTTGTCGTTTCTAGAGCATTTCAACAGCTGTGGGAGCAATTCCGAATGGTGAACCACTTCGTACTCGCTTAGAAGCAAGTATTTAAAGTGCAATCGAACCAAGTTTTGAACTCCGAGCGTGTCGTTTAGAGAATATCAACAACTATGGGAGCAATTCTGAATGGTGAACGATTTCGTACTCGCTTATGAGCAAGTAGTCGAAGTAGAATCGAACCAAGTGTTGGACTCCGAGCGTGTCATTAGAGAATATCAATAGCTGTGGGAGCAATTCTGAATGGTGAACAACTTCGTACTTGCTTATGAGCAAGTAGTTGAAGCGGAATCAACCAAGTGTTGGACTTCGAGCGTGTTGTTTTAATGATTTTTTTTGTAAGCGCAAAAGAAGTACAATTAGAATGCTCAAAATAAAGAACTTACAGGGGTTGATTGCTTTTATAGAAAACACTTAGGCGGCCACTTCTAAGTTGCGAGCCGCCCTTATACTTTGATAAAGAAAAAAGAGAACTTTAACATATTTTATGGAGGACACTCTTAGAGAAGTTGCTTGGAGCGGTGTTCAGACACCTTCTTGGTAGTGCATTAAGTGCTCCGCATTCCATGTTCTCGGTATTCTCCTGCCTCCTGGGTCTTTGAGTTGATACGCGCCTGGTCGGATAACTCTGGAGACCCTATATGGACCTTCTCAGTTGGGCGCTAACTTGCACTTCTTGCTTGGAAGGGAGATTGACAGCTTCCGGAGCACTAGGTCCCCAACTTTGAGATTAGCAGGATGGACTTTCTTATTGTAGGACTAGGTGATCCTACGTTAGTAAGTCTCTTATCGGATGGAAGCTCTTTCGCGGATCTCATCGATGAGGTCCAAGTTGTTGCGAAGTTGGTTCGCGTTCTGCTCTTCATTGTAGGCAATCAAGCGGGGCGAAGGTCGGCCGACCTCTAGGGGGATGACGGCTTCGGAGCCATAAGTAAGATTGAAGGGGGACACTCCTGTCGGGGTTTTCTTCATGGTGCAATAACTCCATAGCACGTTGGAAAGTTGTTTAACCCATGATCCCTTGGCGGATTTATCGAGCCTCTTCTTTAGGCCGGAGAGTATTTGTCGATTAGAGTTCTCTGCTTGGCCATTTGATTGAGGGTGGGATATTGAGGAGAACCGTTGTTGGATGCCGAGGTCGATGCAGAAGTTGCGAAAAGTTGCCCCTGTGAATTGGGTTTCGTTGTCGGTTACGAGGATACGAGGTACGCTGAACCGACACACAATGTTCTTCCAGAAGAACTTCTGAACCTTGTTCTCCATAATCGTTGCAAGGGGTTTGGCCTCGATCCACTTGGAGAAATAATCTATCGCAACGATGAGGAACTTCAGCTGGCCTGGTGCTGGGGAGAACGATCCGAGCAAGTCCATCCCCCACATTGCAAAAGGGATCGGACTGGCTAAAGAGGAGAGTTGGGCTTGTGGTAGGCGGCGGATCGGAGAAAATCATTGGCAGGAGCCGCATTGGCGGACGAACTGTTCGGAGTCACTAAGGAGTGTGGGCCAGAAGTAGCCGTAATTTAAAAGCTTACGGGCGAGGAATCTCGCTCCCAAGTGCGCGCCACACATCCCGTCATGGGCCTCCCTCAGGGCATAAAGTGCTTCTTCGGGGGAAAGACACCTTAGGTAAGGTCTATCGTCGATCTGAGTGTAAGAGCATTTGTACATGACTCCATCAATGAGTGTGTACCGCTCGGCTCTGGTCCTGACCCTTCTTGTCTCTCTTGGTTGGCTGGAAGAACTCCGTCTCTAAGGTACTCAAGTAGGGGCTTCATCCAATTTTTCCCAAGTGTTAGGGGCATAGTCTTCATTGGCTCTAAGCTGTCTTCCTCAATACTAGGTCTCAGGAGGACCTCTATCAATACGGTTCGCTCCAAACCCTAGAGGGAGGAGGAGGCGAGCCTTGAGAGGGAGTCCGCCTGTGCATTTTCCTCTCGGGGGACCCGTTGGATTCGAGCATGTAACACCTTAGTTTTCATTTATGAGATTTTGTGAATTTTACGTGCATTGCACGTATTAATTCAGTTTCATTTTCATAAAAATTTATTTATTTTGTATGAGTAAATATATTTCCATCTCTCTTTATTTTTTATTTTTTTTTGAAAAGCCTAATTGTTTATTTTAAAAGCCCATCCTAATTATTTTCTCTTTTAAATAACATGACTTGTTGTGTAGATCATTTTTTAGATAATTAATTAAATGATCATGCACAACTAGTAGTTAGGGTGCTACATTTTGGCACGTGCATGCACAAGAGTGTGCATTGCACACCCTTCTACTTTGGCCGGAAATGGAGTCAAGGAGAGTGGGGAAATGGCTTAGTGGATGGGTGGTTACTTGTTCATGGGTGGTTGCTACAACTTCCCAATGTATTCTAACCATTTATCTACAACTTTCCAATGCAATCCTAGCACTCCATTTCACCCTAAAACTAGTATAAATACCCTTCACTCGTATGTATACAACACTAAGAAATTTTTGTAAAGAAAAGAAAGAGAGAAAAAAAATACAAGTTGTAAGGCAAAAATTGAGGAGTTTTGTAAGTTGAAAAGAGTGAGTCTTGTGTGCGTTCTTCAACCCAAGGAGAGGAGGCCGGAAGTGCACTAGGGGAGGCTCGGGTTCAAGTTGCAACAAGGAGAGGCACAACTTGGTGGCTTGCTCTAGGAGGAGAAGACTTTGTTCATTCGTTGTAGGAGATTCTCTAGGAGTTTTTTTTTTAATTTTTCTCTCCATTTTAAGGTGGGTGTTTCTCTTAAACTTCTAATTAGACATCATGTTAGGATGTGGTTGACAAATTAAGGAGAAACTCTAATTAATATAGCCATGCATTATGAGAATGAGACAAATTGCTATTAGTTTGATTATATGTTAAAAGAGTGTTAAGTTGATTGCCAAATTATGATTTGTTAAATAATTACCATGCTACCATGCTCAATTTTGTTGTGATGTGCTAGATAAACAAATACATGCTTGTATGTTGAACAATTGAATAAAGAACTATGGATATAGGTGATTTTGATTAATGTGTTGTTAAATGACATGAAAAATGAAATTTATTACTGAGATAATTGTACAATGTTAATAAAAATATTATAAGTGATATAGGAAAATTTTAAGTGTAATTTATAAGGTGATTATGCTCATTTTCCCCTAAATTTGAAATTGAAGAATAAAATGAAGTAGAGAGCAAATTATGTTGTTTTGTATCAAAAATCAAATTTTATTTCACTGAAATGTTGTAATAAGATGAAAAATAAAATCTGGAGTTTTTGAATGAATTTAGAGAAGAAAAGAACTAAAAAATATTTGTTTTTGTAAAAATTCGAAAAGAACAGAGACCTAGGTTATAACCCCCGTAGACCAAAACATAACAGATTGGCCACTTGGCCATACTGGTTAGTCGGTGCTTGGCGTTACTGTAGCTTGCGGGTGACCTGGGTGGTCTTGGGTTCGAAACTGGGCGTGAGCATTTGTTTCTTTTTCAAAAGAAGACCGAAACCGAGACTTGTTTTATATTTAACTAACCCCCCAAGTTTGACGTGTTGATGCCTAAGCCTTCCTGGCTTTCGATGGCGGTTGACTGCTCTCGGGTTGTGGGTTTCGACTCTGGGCTTCAGCAAATTAAAAACAGATTTTTGAGTTTTAAATTGATTTTTTTGACTTGTAAAAATTTGGAAAAAATACTATAATTATTCTAAAATTATGTGGACTTGATGAAAAATATTTGGGACAAGATTTGACTAAAATAAAGATGGTTTAGAAGTAAAAATTGTATGAAGTTGATATTTGTATAAAATGAAAGGTGATTATTTTTCATGAAAAGATTACACTAAGTTATAAAAGAAGAATTTTGAATGAAAGAAGAATTTTAAGTGGGTTATCTATGAATTTTATTGCCTATTGTGAATGTTGAAAAATGCTATTTTGTCATTATGGAATTAAGTAAGGAAAGAAACTATAGTATGAGAATTTATTGTGCTTATGGAAAAGAAATTTGTGAGCATGAAGTATAAGATTTGAAAGTGAAATGATATGTGAGTTTTGATTCATAGAAATGAAAAGAAATTGTGTTAATTGTGAGAAAAGAATTTATGAGTATAAAGACTCAATTTTTGTGATTATGAATTGAAATTGAGAACTAGAGTGTAGTTAGGCCTCATACCGGCATTGAAAAGAAATGTGTTGAAATAAAATTTGAGATGAAAAGATCAGAATTTGGGTCATGTTGAATAAATGGTTAAGACCGGTATAGTGGAAGGGCTAACTCCAGAGAATTGATTTTGTTCATGATTCAAATAACTAAGGATTAGATACATAGTGAAGATGTGATGAAAATAAGAGAAAAACACGAGTATGAGGGTCTCGGAGCTACGGTGTGAGAGTATTCACAGGCTATCTTCACGATGCGTTGTGACATGACGTGGATATGTCTCCAGGAGTCCGTACCGCAGGCGACGCTCGTGGGGTATTTGGCAACTGCGGGTGGTGTCATGTCCCATGACAGAGGCTGAATTGTCCATAGGTTCTTCACGATGCATCGTGACATGACGTCGGATTCCCCTCCAGGCTATCTGGACATGAGCTCGTAACTCATAGAACATCTAGGATACTTATTGTAGTTAAAGTAGTAGTTAAGTCATGACGAGGGATTGAACCCTACAAGATGAAGAACGATTAAGGGCTTGCCCTCAGACCTATGTAGTATGGGATGCATAGAATCTGAACAAGTGCGCATTAGTGTCATGTAATATACATAACTACATTAAGGACTAAGTGCACTGCACAACATGACATCTATAGGATAGTCTCTTGTAGTTTCTATTTGTGATCAAGTTTGTGATTGTTTAAGTATTTGAGAATCGTTATACTGTTTCGACATAGAGAGGATAGCCGTGTATAATATTTCGTCGGTTGTAAGCAACTGATATGCCCACAGTTTCTATACAGGGTAAAGTGATTAACAAGACTAAAGAATGCATGCTGATTAAAGATTGATTCAAGAGTTGTACATTTCAATTCATATAAATTGTTGTAAATTGCTTCCGCTATAAATATGTAATGTAAGTGTAAACTCTGATGTAACAAAAGGTTTTTATTTCCTTGTAAAATTGTACGAAAGAAGTGTAAAGATCCTGTGGAACTTCGAATTCAGTTGTATTTTGGAATTCGGAGTATTACAGAGCATCTTCAAATAAAGCCAGTAGTCCCTTTACCTTTGCCAAGTATTTGGCCATGCGCTCATCTCTTGCTTCGTACTCTCCAAACACTTGGTTTACGACCAGCTGCGAATCACTGAAGACCTAGATACGCTTGGCCCCTGCTTTGTGGGCCATGCAGAGCCCCGCTATGAGGGCCTTGTATTCGGCTTCGTTGTTCGACGCACGGAAGTTTGTGTGGAAGGAGTATTGCAGAACGAAGCCGTCTAGACCGGTCAAAATGACCCCGGCCCCACTTCTGTCAGTGCACGAGGATCCGTCAACATACACAGTCCAGAGCAGGGGTTCGTCAACCGACTCGCAGGGGTCAGGAATGGTGCTCTCCGCAATGAATTCTGCTAGGACTTGTGCCTTGATAGCGGTTCGGGGTTAGTATTTGATGTAGTGCTGGCTCAGCTCTATAGAAAATTTCATCAAGCATCCCAATGTCTCGGGCGTATGGAGAACTTACTTCAGTGGTTGGTCAGTAAGAACGACCACCGAATTGGACTAAAAATACGAGCGAAGTTTCCTTGCCGCCATGACCAGCGTGTATGCCATCTTTTCCACCTTCGGGTAGCAGAGCTCTGCATCCCTAAGGACCTTACTCACATAGTAGATGGGGCGTTGCATCTTATCCTCCTCACTTACCAAGACAGCACTAAGAGTCTGCTCCGAAGTTGCCAGATATATGTAGAGGGTTTCGTCGGGCTTCGGCTTGCTCAAGAGTCGGGGGTTTTCCAGGTAAGCCTTCTGTTAATCGAAAGACTCTTGCTGTTGTTGCCCCCACTCCAAGCCTTTCGCTCCCCCCAGGGCTTTGAGGAACGGAAGGCATTTCTCCCCTAACTTGGAGAGAAAATGCCCTATAGCTGCGAGGCATCCCGTGAGCCTCTGCACTTTTTTGACATTGGAGGGAGGGGGCATATTGAGTATGGCATTGATATTCTCGGGATTGGCTTCTATGCCCCTCTGGCTCACCATGAATCTAAGAAATTTGCCGGACGAAACGCCGAAGGCACACTTGCTCGGATTCAACCTCATGTTGTGCCTTCTCAACACCCCGAAGGCTTCTTGGAGGTCAAGGACATGCTCCTGCCCTCGGATACTCTTGACCAACATGTCTTCTACATAGACTTCCATGTTACGGACAATCTGGTCTCGGAAGACCTTATTGACTAGGCATTGGTATGCAGCTCCCGTATTCTTCAGCTCGAAGGGCATGACCCGGTAGCAGTACAGGCCTGGGTCGGTCACGAACGAGGTCTTTGGAATGTCAGGAGGGAACATCCTGATCTGGTTATACCCTGAGAAAGCATCTATGAAGCTGAGGAGTTCATGGCCGGAGGTCGCGTCAATCAGAGCATCGATGCTCGGAAAGGGGAATGGATCCTTCGGACACGCCTTGTTGAGGTCAGTAAAATCGATGCATATTCTCCAGCTCCCGTTGGCCTTTTTGACCATTACCACATTGGATAGCCATTCGGAGTAATTCACCTCCTATATGAATCGGGCGTTCAAGAGCTTCTCGACCTCTTCCTTGATCGCTTGTTGGTGCTCGGAAGCGAATTTACGTCGCTTCTGTTGGATGGGCTTGACTCCCGGGCAACGCTGAGGTGGTGCATCAAGAGCTCTTCTGAGATCCCAGGCATATCAGCCGCGGTCCAGGCGAAGAGATCGCAGTTCTCCCTTATACATTGGGAGATGTCTTCTTTGATGGAGGGGGAAAGGGCCTTGCTGATCTGGAATGTCTTGGTGGCATATTCTTCTGAGAATGCAACTTCTTCCAGCTCATCCACCGGCTCGGAGATGGTCTGGCTACTTTCTCGTGGGAGTTCGAGGGCTTAAAGGGAGAGGACCGGGCCTCCCATCGAGGTCATATAATATTTACGAGCCGCCTCCAGGCGCCCTCTTACCTTTCCCACCTGCCGCGGTGGGGAACTTCATTTTCGTGGTAGGCTGATGGTATGGCTTGGAGAGCGGCCAAACCCGGTCGACCCAAGATGACGTTGTAGGCGGCCTTGATGTCTACCACCATAAAGTCCATCGGTTCGGTCCTAGCGATCGGGGGTTTGCCAGCGGTCACGTCGGGGGTTATTACTCCCTCGATCGTTATCGGCACCCCGGTGAACCCGTAGAGAGTGTAACCAGCTGGCTTGAGCCGATCTCTTGACAGCTAGAGGCCCTGGAATGCCTCCAAGAAAAGAATATTGACTGAACTACCGTTGTCCATTAGGATTTGACGCACGTCGAAATTGGCCATCCGGAGGTTTATAACAAGGGCATCGCAATGGGGCGTTCGGATGCCCTCCAGGTCCCTATCAGAGAACATAACAGGAACTCCCAGACCCTTGGGAGGAGGGTGGCTCTGCACGGTGTTCACTTCTCGAATGAATACTTTTCGAGAGGAGTTGGAATATTCCCCCATTAGGCCTTCGTGTATGAGGTGCAGTACGACCACGACTTCGACATCCGGGGTCTCTGCACGTTGTTCGGTTCGCCTGTTAGCCCCTTGGAGGGTGGAGGTGGATCAGCCCTATCCTTCCTTACGAACCTAGTGAGCTGCCCTCTCTGAATAAGGGCCTCGATTTCGTCTTTCAGGGCCTGACAGTCGTCCATGTCGTGCCCGTGGTCCTTGTGGAAGCGACACTACTTATCCCAGTTTCTCTTTTTTTTGGGGGTGTTCATCTTTGGAGGTGGCGGAAGAAGACCCTCGTTCCCAATTTCCATCAAGATGGCGAAGACACTCGCATTGAGCGGAGTGAACTTTTCAAAGCGGGGAAGAGGGTGACGTTGACATCCGTTGTCTTTTTGGAGCTTCTTAGCTCCTTCTTCTGCAGTCTTCCGTTTGTTCCCGAAAGACGATCCTTCAAGAGTGGGGCGGTTGAGAGCTTCTTCAGCTCGGATGTACTTCTCGCTCCTGAGAAGGAGCTCTGAGAAGTTCCGAGGAGACTTCTTGGCCAGGGACGCCCTGAGATTGGGGTTAATGACATTGGACTGGAAAGCAGCTGAGGCTATGGACTGATCCAGAGAGGCGATAGATCTGGCCTCGAAAGTGAACCGCTTGACGTAGTCCCTCAGCCGCTCATCCTTCCTTTGGCTGAGGAAGAGCAAAGAGGTGCTAGTCTTCTCGGAGCGGCGGCTACTCATAAGTGGGTGAGGAAGAGGCCTTCGAACTGGTCGAAGAAGAAAATGGAGACCGGAGCAAGTCTGGAATACCACTCCCGAGCGGGCCCCTTGTGCGTGGCTGGGAAGGTTTTTCAGAGAAGGGCATCAGAGGCATGGTGGATCATCATGAAAGTTTTGAAACTCTCAATGTGATCAGCGGGGTCCGACTCCCCAGTATAAGTCTCAAAATGCAGAGGCTTGAAGATCTCTGGGACGGGGGCCTCCATGACAGTTTGGGAGAACAGGGACCTGCTCGGGTGAAGATTCCTCGCCTGTTGTTCTTCATCCCTATCGAGTTGCCCGAGGTGCCTCTCCATCTCGTGGAGACGGCGGTAGACCGAGTCCTCTCTTCGTTCATGCCTCGCCGAGCCCCGAGACTCGTCTTCATGTAGAAGAGGGCTGGGGCTGTGGCGGCGGTAGCTTGGAGTTGGTCGTGGACTGGGGGTGCGACGGCGATGGCTCAGAGCCGGCCGAGGACTGGGAGAACGACGGCGATGGCTCGAAGCCAGTCGAGGACTGGGAGAGCGGCGGCGATGGTTGGGAGTCGGCCGAGGACTGGGAGCCCGTTGGTCGTTGTTGGGGGCGACGTTGAGCGCCCGAAGAACTGCCTCCTGGAACTGTTGAAATTCTACCCTCGTGATGGGGGCCTCCTGCTCACAATGAGCTCGAGGGGTAGGACGGCCCCTCCTGGGAGAGTAGGACCCTCCCAGGAGACTCTCTTCACTTTCTAGGAGTGTTGGACCCTCTGCGGGGCGAACGGTCCCTCTGATGCTCCTGACGGGGGTTCCCATCACGGGTCTGCCTGTCGTCCAAACAGATCCGAAGATCTGGCTTGTTTTTCCGGTTGTTGAGAACATCTCGCAGATCTTTCGGTGTTAGAGGGCTATGGGAGGCCATGGAGTCGGAGGAAGGGTTGTGTACGGAGATATGGACCTGATGAAGGGGTTGAATCTGACGACTTCGACGATAGGGTTCTCCAACAGCCACTTGAGGTCCTTGAGGCTGCTGAACGGATTGAGGGATCGGTTGTTCGAGCTGCTGGGCCAGTTGGACGGGCGAAGGGAGATCCCCTGGAGGCAGAGGAGGGATGGAAATTGTTCTACGGTTGGAGGCCGCGGACTTTCCTTTCGGAGGCATAGCTTGTAAGACCCTAATTTTTATTTATGAAATATTCTTGTGATTTTACGTGTTTTGCACGTATGATTTCATTTGTATAATTTTTCGTATAAAATATTTTTTATTTGTTCTCCCTTAATTTTCCAAAAGTTAATTTCTTCCAAAGCCTATTGAAATCTAAAGCCCAAAAATTGTCTTCTTAGCCCACTGTATTAATAAATTATTTAATTATTTGAGTCCATGGACTTTTGGCCCAATAGTGAGCCCATTTTAAATTCTCCTTTAACTAACCCAACTTGTGTGGTAGACTAATTTAATAAACAATTAATTATAAGTACATGAACAAAATTTTGTGGGGGTACTAGTTTGCATTGCGCTTGCACGTGTATGCAATAGGGTGTGCATTGCACACCTTACACCCTAGGCCGGATGGAATCAAGGGTGAGGGAGAGATGGGAGTAACGGTGAGGTGGTTATTGGAACTTACAAACTAATCCTAGCTCTTAATCTCCAACTAGTTGATCTAATCCTAGCCATTCAATCCACCTAAAATCTTGTATAAATACCCCCTTTTCCCTAAGTTACTATTGCACCTATTTTTCATTATAAGAGAGACTTATACTAAAAAGTAAAAGATTGAGAGTTTGAGTGTGTGCTAGTGTGTGTGTGTGCATTTTGGGGGCCGGCCAAATCAACAAGAAGAAGAGGAGTGCTCAGGTTCCATCAAGCACAAGGAGGCGAAGGCAAAGTGCGCCTCGATCTAGGAGGAGAAGGATCGCTCTTTGTTCAAGGAGATTTATAGAAGTTCTTTCTTTGTTTTTCTTCAAATAAGTGGATGTTTCTCAAGACTTCTAATTTAGATACCATGCTAGGTTTTGTGCTAATCATGCAAGAATGAATAAGCGAAATTATTGCTTTTTGATAATACTAGGATTAAAGTAAAAATGGAAAATAAGTGAAATCGCATGAAATGAATGGGTGAACTTGATTGAATGATATGATTGAGGTTGTGATATTGATCTAGCATGCTAAATTAGAATAAATGTTTATCCATGTAGAAGAGTTGTGGTTATGGGAAAAGTGCAAATTTGAGAAGTTGCATTTGTGTGAAAATTACTAATCGTAAGAAACTCTATATTATAAAGATTAGCTAGTAAACTATGCATGTTGTGGCTGTTGTTAAATGAACTCTAAAGCTGTGTGTTAGTTTTCGAAATGAACATATTGTAATCTAAACCAAATTTTTGTGTGTTAATCAAAAAGAAAGAAGAAATGATCCCAACCTTCGATTTTGTTGCTGATCAGTCGACCGAATAGGCGTAGATAGTCGACTGTCCTAAACATTTAGTTCTTCGAGTTGTAATTCTCGCAGAACAGTCGACCATATACATTAAACAGTCGACTGCCCCGTCCATTTTATTTTCAAAGTCTTAAAACATCGCAGAACAGCCGACTGGTCTTGTTAACAGTCGACTGCCTTGATCCTTTTCGAGTTTTTTTAAATCTTTACAGAACAACTGACTGGCCAAGCTTTAACAGTCGAATATTCCGACTATTTATTTTTTTTGTCTTTTGAATTCTTACTGAGCAGTCGACTGACTATACTCCGAGAGTCGACTGTTCCGACTATTTTGTTCCTCATATTTTTAAATTGTCTCTTGATAAAAATATTTGTACTAGTTAAAAGAGTTTGAAAAGAGGTTTGATAATAGAAAGAATGAATATTGAATGTGACAAATTAGACAGTGATTTTATTTGGTCGTATGCATGAAAATTGTACATGAAAATAAAGTTAAATATCCTGATGAATTATGAAAAGTCTTATGAATATGAATACACAAATGCTATAGACATGAAATGAGATTTTTGAACTAGAGGGTAGTTAAAATCCTATTACCGACAATTGAATGAATTAAAATTGTTAAGTTGAATTATTGAGATGAAAGACCAGGTTGGTCATGTTGTTGATTAAGACCGGTATAGAGGAAAAAGCTAACTCTAGGGGTTGATTTTATTCATGATTCAAATAAACTAAGGATTTAGACACATAGTGGTGATGTGACGAAAGTGAGAGAAAAATACGAGTATGAGGGCCATCGGATTGGCGGTGTGAGAGTGATTCACAGACTACCTGCTTGATGCGTCATGACATGGCGTGAGCACTACTCCAGAATTATTGTCCCGGTGGCGACTCTTGTGGGGTGTTTAGTGACTGCGGGTGGTGCCATCGTTCCATGGCAGAGGTTGAATTGTCCATAGTCTGCATACTTAATGCGTCATATCAATGCGTGGGATTCCCCTCCAGACTGCCTGGACATGGGCTCGTAGATCATAGAACATCTAGGATACTTACCGTAGTTACTGTAGTAGTGTAAGTCATGGCGAGGGATTGAACCATATAAGATGAAGTACGATTAAGGGCTTGCCCTCGGACCTATGGAGTATGGGATGGATAGAATCCGAACAAGTGCGCATTAGTGTCATATAACATAACAACTGCATTAAGGACTAAGTGCACAGCACAACACGACTTCGATAGGATAGTCCCTTTAGATTTGTATGTGAACAAGTATGTGGTTTGCTAAGTATTGAGAATCGTTATACTGTTTCCGACATAGAGAGGATGGCCATGTATAATATTTCGTCAGTGAATGAACTGACGCGCCCACAGTTTTACATGCAGGGTAAAAGATGCTTGACAAATTGAAGTATACATGCTGCTCAAGGATCGATTAAATTGTTGTTTTATGTAATTATTGTAAAATTGCTTCCGCTGTAATGATGTAAATGAGTAATGTAACTCTGATATAAGAAATGTTTTTATTTTCCTTATAAAATTGTACGAAAGAAGTGTAAAGATCCTGTGGAACTTCGAATTCAGTTGTATTTTGGAATTCGGGGTGTTACATAGCTAGGAGCAGCTTTTGTTGATGGAGTAGGGTCGGATTGCTATTCGACTTTCCACAGACTGCGCCAATCTGTTGCCGCTGATTTCGATGTGGGGGTAAGCAGATGAATTTGTGGATTCGTGAGAAATCAAATGGGTCACTTCCACTGTTGTTTGGCTGGCTTCTCGCTGCTCCCGTTGACCTGCACAAAGTTCGAAACACTAGGGTTGATCCCGGCGACGAACCCTCCGACGCTCTTGTCAGTACTCAGAAATGAATATGAAAGAGCTTTAGGTACGCAAAGAGTGATCACCTTGTAACGGTAGGAGGTAGAGGGGTATTTATAGTCGCCGTAGGGATTTGTGTCAAGATAAGAATGAATCTCTACTCCCCAGTGTGACTGGATAGAAGTGGTTAGAACCACTTCCTTGGGATAAGGGCGAATCAAGATTTCTCCATATCCTTTGGAACTGGCTCGTAACGAGTTAGGACTCGTACCCAGTTGAATGGATTCGTTCATGGGTAATTGGGCTCTGGAGTAGAGACCCAATTCCTATTTCGGGCCTATTTGTAGGTGAAATTACCGTTTTGTCCCCACGAACTTTAAGATTCGTGCTTGATTCGAACGGTCCCGATTTAATACCGTTTTTAGCCATATCAAGGCGCAAGCTTTTGGACATGGGATCAAGTCAGTCATTTCCTTGGTCCATCCAACAATTGCAATTTCCTATTCCAAGCAAGCCCACATCCAAAAGGCCTGGCTTAATTCCAAACTCATCCTCACTTATTCACTAATCTTAAAACGGAAATGATTGTACTCCTAATAATGAAAAAACATAAGATGGAATTGATTAAAACCAAATTCTGAAATTAATCAATAGCAAGCTCGAATTCAACTACACCTAAAAATTGAACTTGATTAAGCCCTAAAATTGATCTTAAATCACACCCTAATCTGAACTTCAATTAAATTCCTATTCCAAGCAAACCCACATCCAAAAGCCCTGGCTTAAACCCGAACCCATCCTGACTTATTAACTAATTTGAAATCTGAAATGATTCTGATCCTAATACTGCCTGATCCTAATACTGAAAAAAATTAAGCCTAATATGGAATTAACTAAAACCAAATTCTTAATTTAATCAACAGTGAACTGGAATTAAACAAAAAATAAATCCAAATAAGGCATTATTTTATAGCACATTTTTGAATAGTACACAGATTTGTTTTTGCAAATCTGTGAGAATATACTTGTTACCCTTTAAAATGAAAAGAAAATACAACTCAAAGTTACTAAGATCCACAACATCCTGGTATTAAACTACACCTAAAAATCGAACTTAATTAAGCCCTAAAACCTACAGTTAGACAGTGGAGATCCGAGACTCCATTGTGTGGAGAGCGGGTGCGGCATGGCGAGCGGTGCGCGTCGTAAGGTGGAAGGAGCTGCGTGAGTGCGGCGAGCGGCGTGACGTGTGAGGGGGAGGGGGCGGCGGGAGGGACGCGACAATCTGGGGTTTGGGTTTTCTCTTTTATTTTATTTTTTTTGGTTGAAAGTGGGGATGAAGATGAAGAGTTGTTGGGTGAATGGATGCTTTTTTAATATTTTTTGTGCGGTTTGCACGTATATTTCTTTTTTGTTCACCTTTCTCTATTTCAAAATAAAGAAAGGAAAGAGAGGGTACACTCTCTCTCCTATTAGCATAATATGTAGATATACTTGTTTTTTTGGTTGGAGTCGTTTGACCATCCATTTATAAAAATTATAAAAAAACAATGAGATAGATGTATACCGTAATCAGCACTGTCACATTTACTCGATACCTATTCCCTGCCCGGACCGGAACCGACCTTATCTATATGGGTCCGGGTCCTAAAATAAGACCGATGCACTTCCGGATCCGGGTCCTTGTCCACTCAAAATAGAATCGACCCAGACTCAGACCTGTTAAAAAATACCCCCAAAAATATGGAATTTGAATAATAGGGTTATAGGGATATGCATGTAAATAGTAATTGTTGAAGATAGATGTATAAATATAATATCTATTCATGTACTTAAGCGCAAAAAATGTTAGAATCGTAGGGTATTGGATGCAAAAATACTTAAGTGCAAATATTTATTCCCCGCTAGTGGACTCAACCGGTAGATTTTTTAAAATAGGACCCGGACCCGGACCCGGACCCGGTTCTCGTTAGTGCTGGTCCGGGTCCAATTTTTGGACCCATGAGATACCAAATCCAGATTCCGATCCGGATAGTGGAGGACCCGATCCGAAAGCAGCTCTAAATGTAAGATTGAAATTTTGCAAAGGAAAATTTCTTCAACTGATATAAAAGGCTGAACTCGGTATACCATCTTCGCAGTATTTGAATTAAGTGAAAATTGTTTCTAGGCTGATTGGACAATGGTTTTCGGAAAGCTCCTTCGACTATCTTTTTACATGCTTTAACCTCCACTTCCAAATAACTTTGAAAACCCCTTCTCTCAATAAAGTTTTATGTTAACTGCATCTTATAAAAGAATGAATTTTTCCATAACATCTTTTGAATGCAAGGATTTCAAAGTGAGTAAAAATAAAGAAAGGCAAAGGACTAACGGAAAATCGCAGTCAGATGAGGCAGTAAATCCTAGTTTCTTCAGAATCTTCTTGATGAGTTAAAAAACATCTCTACTATTGTAATGCGAGAAGGACAGTATGGACATGTTGATGGCGGACCCACATGAACTCCTGGAGCCAAATTGGTAGTTCAGTTTTCAGTCTAACTCCACAAGCTGAGCTCTCCTCTGTGCCGCCCTCTTCCTTACAAAAATTCCCCACCTGAATGCTGCTTTCAACTTCAACCAACTGACTGCTGCCTTCCCACTGCCCCGGTTTCTTCCCTGCTCGAATTGATACTCAGTCTGACTTTGAAGGGGAGAGATATCATAAGAACAAGCAACTTCGGACGAATTATTATAACCTCCCGAACCATAATTAAAAGATCTCAGCATGTGTTGCATGTCGTCGTGCTCTAAAATTGCTGAACCCCTCATCCGTATCTCTTCCTCGGGGAAGTAATCTTCGAACCTTCTATCGTCTGGCACAAAGTATTGGTCCATAGGTGGGGTGAAATCAGTTACAGGTGGAAGTGCTTGTAGATTCTGACGCATGTTCATTGAGTTTAACAAGGCCTGACCATCATACTCAACCACATGGTGCCAATTCTCATATGCGCTCTTCACCAATAGATCAACGGATATCTGATTGAATTTTAAACACCAACATAATGTCAACTATAACAACATCACTAGGGTACTATCTATAAGAGCACTACTACTTATAATGACTTCTAACAACTTCTAAAGACTTATAACGACAATAGAATAGATCAATCATCACAACCGTACTACTAACAACGACCAAAACAATTACCTTCTGATCATTAGAGATAGATTCAACAGACAGGAATTGGCCGTTTGCAATGATTCCCCTGAGTTCGTAGATATGATTGAAAACAGCTCCAGTGCTCCGAGCTTGATCTGCATAGTACACATAAAGCATCCCACTGAGAACACAAGTCTTGGCGTGCTCAACAGTGTTATCCCACATCCTATTCGACATTCCACTTCCAAGGATCTGCATGGAAATTAAATCTTCTAGCTATAAATAAATACATATACATCTATCTAGCTAATACATTGTAACTCATTCCCATGAGTGATGCTGGCATGATCATGGAAACTAATTAAGAGCAAAGTCCTCACTTACACTTCTCAATCTTGGTTGATCTTTAACAAGAAGACGGAGAAAATCTTCAACGGTTATAATGTTAGCGCAAACCAACTTCTTGTGTAGTGCTCCATCCTTTGCTATTCTATCCAATCTCCATACCTCATCGTGTAAGGCAGGTGGATAGTGTTTCTTGTACACTGAAATATAAGAACAAATTAGTTAAGCAGACTAGCGCAGTTGCAGACTTAAGCGTGGTGCCTATATGTTTACTTATATAAGAATAATATTCCAAAAACTTATACATTACATATATAGCAGTATAGATATGATATCCTCTTATGCAGAAATTTCTTTCTTGTAAACATAGATAAGAAAAGCAAATGCCAATAACATACATACATTCTCCCCTGTGATCCTTCACAGCAAATGCCTCAGTCTTAGCCTCCCGAATGCGAATGTCTTCACAGCAACCATCAACCACCTTCACACCAAGTCGAAATTTCCTGCTCCTTATCCAACTCGAGTTGTCAGTGAATGTCAGGTCTCCCAAAGTACCCACTCCTTCTTTGAGACTAACCTGCAAGTAAAGGTGCAACTATAAATGCAATTCCAATCCAAATATGATTTGAAAATTTAACTCAATTTTTGTCATACGCCCAAATCAATTTGGCCTTATTTAGTAATATCTAACGAATATTTGTATTCAATCTAAGTATGAATTGGTTTTATCATGTATGCATGGTTATTAAGTTAATTGTCGGAACAATATCATCATATTTTTTGTATATATGTATTGACAAGATCGAAGAAAACAAATACAAAGATCAGATTGGTAGAGCTAGCAATATTCATTAATTACCTGCAAGTCACCAGTCAGGAGTGGCCTCTTACCTTCCCTCTCCTTAACTTCGAAGCTCTCAAAGTGTTCTTGGGTCCAGTCATCGTCAGCTTCATTACTGAAGTCACCACTCAATACCACTACACTCAGTTTGGCCATCGATTCAGGCCCTGACGGGACAACTGAACCTGTAGATACATCGATCAAAACCACATGGATTGATGTTCCCTGCTCTCCTTCGACTTTTCCTCCAGTAAAGAGATGTGGTGGCAGTTTTGATCGGAATTGAAGCTGTAGCTTCCTCCTGCCCGCCGCTTCTATTCTCTGTGGAGAGGACCTGAAAGAAGAAGCGCTTTCCGATTTGCTCTGAGATTAATTTAACATAACAATTGGAGAATATTCATGCTGGTAAGGTTAATTAATGTGAATAATATCGGACCTTCCTGTCAGCTTGGGCTGGCCTAACTTCGTCAAAGCACGCTCCACCTCTTCACTGACCTGTTTTTTTATAACAATGCAATAATATCAGGATGACGGTGATGCAAATGGAACCCTAAGTTCCAACCTGATTCAGATATATTTTCATATTTATTACCATCGATCGTCTTAACAAAAATCCTTCTTTATCTATTTATGCTTTTTGACAAGATTCAAATACAATTAAAAGTTCAAATAAATTTACATTTCTTTCATAATCACACAAAAAAAAACATAGATCGATATCAATTTCTTTAACCATTTTGAAGTTGTTATAGAAATTGTTATAGAAATGAAATTGATATATCCATAACGTATCATATCACACTATCTTTTTGGGGGAAAAATCATATCACAAATAGGAAAAATTAGCTAATCAGAACCCCGTGTAGCAACTTTAGAAACTATGAACGATGAGCATGCCCTACAAATATATATCAGCTTAGATAGCGTAAAACTTAATAAAACGCAATTTCACCATGCCAATCTTTCTATAAACTTCTCATACCTCACCAACATTAGCCCTAAACCAAGAGTAGTTTTTTAAGTAAAATTGACAAATCATTCAATATCCAATCCTTAACCTAAACCCGCGACAAATTCATCCATTTTACACCACAGCTTCCTCATATGCGTTTATTGGAAATTAGACAGGTAATTTATCAGAACAGAACGGAGTACTGGACAGATACAGAGGAGCCAAAGATATGGCTTATTCTAGTTAACATGAAGGGTCAGAAATACTAACACACCAACCATGATAAAGCAAATATATTATGCTTAACATCGAGATCATATACCATGATAAAACAAAGACATTATAAACTGATTTTTCAAACTAAAGAACCCAATTTTTGAGCTGCAAGCAATCAACCTATCCAATCAAAAACTGCCAATCCCACAAATTTTCAGCAGTGATTTTCAATGGAAAATCCCAACTTGTGATCACCCAACAATCCAAAATGGGCAAATACAAACATTTTCAACGACTGTATTTTCATATTATCAATAACAAACATTTTAGTACTTAATCAATAACAAAAAACAGAGAGTGACTTACAACTCTGCGCAAAAGCGGTTCCAGAGAAGAACAGAGCTTCTGCAGGCTATCCACCTTCAATGCTTCTACTATCACACTACACCAAAATAACATAATTAATCAACAAACTAAAAATAATAATAATAATAATAATCAAACACATCAAACCAGAAACTTATGATCATGAAAGTATAATATGATTAATTAAAAGAAAGATAAGAACAAACCTTGCAAGGGCTGGCACCTTGGCCTTCTTTGATGAACCTCCATGCTCTTCTTCTGGTGGGGCTCCTCTCTTCTCCCCTCTCCTACCTCTTTCCATGATAATATATATATTTATATAGGATTATATATATATAATTATATAGGATTTTAATATGTAAAAAGTGCTGATATTACTCTTGAGTAGTGTGTAGGATTCAGTACTAGGAATAGCAGTTACAAAAGAAGATTGAGAAGGTTCTGAGAAGATGGAGAAGAGCAGAGAAGATGAGAGGATTGGATCTGGGATCTGAAGAACTTTTTCAGAGATGGGAATAGAGAGAAAGAAGAAGAGAAAGCAGGGGGGGTTGACTGGTTGAGCCGACAGAATACTCACTCCATACTTCTATTGAATTGCTTCCATACCCAAGTTGGGGGACTAATTTATAGTTGAAACTCTTGGGTAAGTTGAGATTTTTAAGGGAAGAGTGCTAATCTTTTACTATTACAAAGAGTAGAACTAACTGTACTATTTAATATAGATAATGAGAAGGCTTAAAGCTCAGACGAAACACATTTTCATTGACTGCTTGAGACAGCCAGTCCATTATTTAGTTGTATGAAAGTAGTAAGTAGAACTAAGGCAATAGATATTTTTCATTTTACATAACTTATATTAAATGCCGGTAGTATAAATTAGCAAGTACAAGTGAAATAATAATTTTGTTTTTCCTTTTCATGTAAACTTAATGGAACCGGTGACTTTCAGTCACTTTTATCTGAAAAAAAAACACCGGTAGATGGAAATAGGAAGCACGGATACTTCCAAATGGTCGATGTATACGCGTCGGATGCATATCGGATGCCGATACTCCTTGGATACTCCCGGGTGTGTACCCAAGGAACACCCAAATTTTTAAATGCATTTTCCACAACATTTAGACATAATTATATTTAGATAAATGCATGGGGCCCTAGAGTAATTTCAAAAGTTTGTTGTTTACAATTATGCTCAAACACAAAACAAGACTACCCAAATATTTGATAGATTATCATTTCGTTTATCTAAAATGCTCATAATTATAATGTATTTTTATATATCTATGAAATAGTTTAAATGTTTGCATTTTTAAGAAGAAAAAATATTTTTGTATCTATAAATATAATATAAATTATTTTATATTTAACATACCCACAACGCACCCGTATCTAGGGATGGCATTCGGGCAACTCGGGCCGGACCGGGCCGGGTTTGACCGGTCCCAGGCCAACCCGGGCCATGCTCCTCCACTACGCGGGCCGGGCTGAGCCGGGCTCAAGGTTGGAAACCTTGGCCCGGACCTGGCCCTCGGACCCAAGTGTGGGGGCCGGGCCGGGCCCGTGTTTAGGGATTTTTTTTTTTTTTTTTGTAAAATATTATTAAAGATCAAGTATATGGATTTGTAATTTTATAACAATTGCAAAGAATAAAATTTCATAAATAATTGAAGTACATGAATAAATGAAGTATATGATTTAATAAATTTGAACTTCTTGAATAAAATGAAGTACATGAATAAAATTCATACAAATTTGTCTATTTAGATCAAATTACAAATCAAGGAAATTACTTGAATTTAAAGATCGAGATTACCTCTACTTAGATTGAAAAGAAGGCATTGGACTATTGTCGTGCACTTCAACTTAACCTAAATATAGAATCTCATCACCCTAAATTTTCCAATTAATTACAATTTATTGAACAACATTTTAATGTAAATTAACTAAATGTAATCGTTCATTCATCGCTACTTGTTGATCCAGCTCCAGCTTGTGCTTCAAGTAAGTCTTGGGTCCTCTCTTCCGCTTTCATCCAATCTTCGACGCATACTAGCATCTCCAAAATTTTGGCTGTCAGTCGGTTCCTGCTCGAGCTCATTATCCTGCCACCAAGAGAAAAGCACTTTCCGATGCAACAGTTGACACCGGTGTTGTTAGCAGATCTTTAGCCATACGAGAAAGAATATTAAAAATTGCTTCATTACTCTTCCAAAATTGTAACACATCTTCTACATCTTCAACTGCACTTTGTGCATTATACCAATTCAACTCATTTGGTGAATTGGTTCTTAACTTTTTTGATTTAATAAGATTTAAAACATCAATACTAGCTTGACTCTTTCCTTTTGCTAATATGGAGGAAGAAAAAGAAGAAGAATTAACATTTTGTGTTTGTGTTTGTGTTTGAATAGTGTTAGATGAATAAATCCTATCATAAGAATCATATAACCTAGTCAAAATATTCTCAAATTAATTTACGAGTAAAAGCAACATGATCAAAATCTAGTATTGCATCGTGTGGGGCATAAGTGTAAAAAATTTCAATTAAATTTTTTGTACCATCTAATTTAATCATAGGATTCATTACACTAGCTACACAATATAACATGGGAATTGGATGAAAATATTTCAAAAATTTAACATATACCGCTTTAACCATATCTCCAATAAAAGTGTCATTTTGCAAATCTTTAATTGTTGTCATCATAGTCACAATTTCAAGTAAAATACCACTAGATGTACATGTATATGTTTTGAAAATTGCAAAGTTGCATCGTTAAAAGGTTGTAAAAATTTATACAAACTATTGGCAAAAAACCAAAAATCATCATCTAACATACAATTTTGCATACCCATTGCGACACAAAAATCTCTACGATTAAAATGATAATGAAGAACAACTCCTAATAATTCAAAGGTAAAATTCCAACGATGTCGTACATCTTTAGGAAAACGTCTACATACAATGTCCCTAAATTTACACCAATCATGAAAAACTTGATAAATTAGACCACTCAATGTAATATAATGAACATAATCTCTCATTGCTTCTAGTTTATCATTTCCATATTTTAGTGCATCTTGCACACAAAGATTTAAAATGTGACAAGCACATCTAAAGTAATTTTTAAACTCTCAATTACCTTAGTATTATTGGATGCATTATCAAAACCAATAGCAAACACTTTATCATAAATACAAAAATTATTACATGCTTCCATAATGTGTATGGCTATAATTTCACCCTTATGTGGGTACCTAACATATTCAAAAGAAATTATTCTCTTTTGAAGTAACCAATCCGAATCTATCCAATGACATGTTACACACATCATTGGAACCCCGTTTACTCTTACCCACTCATCCGATGTCACTGAAACTCTAGTGTTTAGTGATTTTAGTGTTGCTATCAAAAAATCCTTAGTCTCATTGTAAACTAATTTACAATCACTCTTAACAACATTCCTAGTAATTTTTTTATAATGGGGGTTGAAGGTGGTTTGTACAAAATCTTCTACATATTTTTGTTCACCAAACGAATATGGCAATTCACCCCTAATTACTAATTTAGCCATTCCCCTACGAATGAGATCGTAATCATATGTATGACTATCTACTAGACCGGTTTTAGGATGTATTTTTTGTTGTGTGAGATTATCTTTCGAAAATTGTGGTTGACATTTGTTTAAGTGATGTTGAAGTGTATCCGTGCACGATCCAATTTTAAACTTATATGGGGTTTGGCACTTCTTACATATTTTAAGTCCTACACTCTTATCATTTTGTGAAGGAACAAAATTGAAAAAATTGTGTACTTCGGAAGTAGTCCCTCTTGTTTTCCTTGAGTTTAGAGAAGGACATTGTTCTGATGGTTGTGGTTCTATATGATCTTCTATTTCTATAGGATTTGAGTGTGTTTCATTCAAATCGGGAAAACTATCATAATTCATAAATGTTTCTTCACTATCTATATATTGGTTAGGAATGGAAGGAATGTGATGACTAGATTCTTGACTACTATGTCTACCACCACCGCGTGATCGATTAGAGGCCATTTAACTATAAAACACCAGTGTATGTAAAAATTAGATAGGAAACAACAACTAAATATATGACAACTAATAATTAAAAACAAACAACAATCTATCTCAATTAAAAATTAACAACAGTATCAAGAACTAGTGAGTGAGTAGTGTATGTTTCTTTTACCACTTTACCAAAATTAAAAATAAAATCTAAAAAAATGAGAGGAAGAAGATCTAGAAAACACAAATTATATGAGAATAATGAATAATCAACTATGTTAATTCTACAAATTTAAATTATACTAAAATACCGTAAGAAAGTTGAGACTTGAGAGCTAGGAGTAGAAGTAGTATTGATTGTTGTTGTTGAATGTTGATGAGTTGATCACTTGATCGTTGTTGATTTTCCTTCCTTCAAAATGTAGAGAAATTGGATCTTGATCACTTGAGAGAGTGTTGATCACCAAATTGTTGTTGTTGATTGGAGAAATAGTAGAGAGAATGAGATATTTGAGTGAATTAGTGAAGAGAAATGAAAGAAATGGTATGGTATTTATAGAAAATGTCATTTTTCTGATTTTCTAAAGTACCCCCCAAAACTAGCCAGTATAAATCCGTTGGGGGGCTTTTTTGTTATTTTTTTTATTTTTTTTTATTTTCTAAAGAAAAAAAAATTTTAAATGCCCAACGGTCGGCCCGGACCGGCCCGAGCCCGGGCGGGCCGGTTCAGCCGGTCCCGGGCCTCGAGCAGGTCGGGCCTAACCGGGCCGAATGCCGAAATTCTTGAACCGGACCAGACCGGGTCCAATGGGGGTCGGGTCGCGGTTAAGCCCGGGTATGTGGCGGGCCAGGCCGGGCTGGCCCGGACCTGATGTCATCCCTACCCGTATCCTACTTTTTTGTAAAATTACGTATCTCCGTACCCATGTCGTGTCGTACCCGTATTTCGTACTCATATTCGTGCTTCATAGATTACAGAATCAGTAAGAGAAATACAATAAATATTTTTCTTTTTACATAAACTTATGCTAAACATCAATTTACTAATTAATTAGTTTACAGTTCGCTATACACATATACTGAATGAGCAGCATAATTATATAAAATAGTTGCTAACATCTTAATTAGCTCTTTATAAATATCTTATCTATAATTGTATTTTAGTCTTTCATTCATAAAAGTTAAATAGTAAGCATTTTTCTATTTTACATAAATTTATGTTAAATACCAGTATTATAAAACAGTAAGTAAAAGTAATACAATATTTTTTTCCCTTTTCACGTGAATGTATGAAACACCAGTCATTAATTAGTTCGGAACACATTATAATGTTTCTTGGATAAACAACATAATTATATAATCTCTAATCTCTATCTCTAATCTCTAATCTCTAATATTATAATGGAAGACTTGGAATTGTCATTTATCAACATACAAATCCGTGTGTTGCACGTGCAACTTCAACTCTCTCGTCAATTACAATAAAAATAAACAAATAAAAAAAATTCACCTATTTAAAACGTACAACACACGTGCAAAATAATTTTATAATATTTTTTTAACACTAAACATACACATATGTTCCACGTATAACTCAAACTCTACTTATAAATTGCACGTACAAATTGTAATTTTTTCTTCAAAATATTTTTTTTAATTACATGCAACGCACGTCCAACTCCAAAACCATTTCTTAACACGTAAATCGCACGTGGAAATTTTCAAACTCTTATCAAAACGTGCATCGCACGTGAAAAATACTATTCTTAGTTATAATTATATAATAGTTATTAACAACCTTAGCTCTTGATAAAAATCTCATTATATTGTAGATGGACTACTAGTCTTTCATAAAATATTATACTATTAACTGCACTGCATCGTTTTATATATAAATATAATAAGGGTAAAAGGAATATAAGCAACTAGCTCATTTAGTAAAGGGTTTTTAACATATATGCCCCTAACAAATATGTGAATATCATATATGCCCCTCACAAATATGTATTTTCATATTTGTCCCCAAGAATATATACCACATCTCTTAATTACCCTCTAATTAAAAAAAAAACTCAAAACGATGGAAAATCTTAAGTTTTTTTAATGGACTTGATGAAAAATAACTGAAATATTCTTTTCTCTACCATTCAAACTATATATTCTTCATCCTTGTAAATTCGGGCCATTGTTAATCTAACCGAGACTTATTAACTTTTCTAAAAATTTCTTTATTTTTTTCAAGAAATTGACAAACTAACAGTACATTTTTGAAAACTACATATTCTTCCTTATGCTACTTCTCCAAAATTGCCATCAATCTTGTTTTTAATTATAGATAATAAACTTTCTCATTTATTTTCCTTAAAACTCTTAAATCTTTTATAATTTGATTGTATAATTTGATCTTTTAATTTGATTTCTATTTGTCTTGTAAGGGTAAAATTATAGTTCGCTTAGAGATATCTAACATAGGGGTAAATATGAATTAAAGTCCAAATTGTTAGGGGTACATACGAAAATATATATTTGTGAGGGATATATATGATATTATCATATTTGTTAGGGGTATACATGTTAAAAACCCTTTAGTAAATGAGCAATTGATTATGTGGCATGCATGTGATATATTGGACAACTAATCCTTTTAAAGATTGTCCACTCATATGTAAGCCACATAATCAATTGCTCATTTACTAAATGAGCAAGTTGCTCATAACCCTTTTACCCATATAATAAATAATAAAACATAAATTATATTACTCCTTGGCAATGTGAGTTTGAGAGACCGGTACTTTTCTAAAATTTATAAATTAGTCAATAAAAAGAGTCTTATCTATTGATCTCAACAGTGTTAAAGACTGATATGAAATACATAATAATTTATGTCAGAATACTGAATACAATATATAAAATCAAAGTTTGGTGTGCACTAAGAAACCAACATTGCTGAGACATGAGAGGACCTATCTAAACGCCAACCGAATTTATATTCTATCTGTGGGTTTTGCAATGTTGTTCCTGAAATTAGAGACCACCTTTTTCTACAGTGTCGCAAAGCAAAGCAGTCCTTGTAGAGGTACTGAGCACCCTAGGAACGAATGAGTACTCTAATAAGTATGAGGATCTGTGGATAGGACCAAAGTCCGCTACTAAGACACGAATGATGAGAGAATCTTGGTTTATCGCTATCGCCGCTACAACCTGGGGTCTTTGGCTAGACAGAAATAATTGTTACTTCTGTGGAACATGTAATAGTATTTTTCGTAATTTAACTCACATTATGCATCTTATTTCCTTTTGGGCAAATTAGGGTTGGCAAACGGGTCGACCGGACCGGGTCGGGTCGAACCCGTCCGGGTTGGAACCCAACTAGGGCAGGTTCGAGTCGGGTCCTAGTGGTAACCGAGCCGGATCGGAAATGCAAAAGGTCGACCCGCCCAACCCGCAAACCCATTCGGGTCCAACCCGGGTCGGGTTGCAGATTGGGCCCGTCTAAATTTTTTTTTTTAACTTTAAAAAAAATGTAATTTTAATAATAATAAAAAATGTAATAATAATAATAATAATAATCAAAGAGTGAAATTGCCAAAAAAAAAAGTATATATTATTAATATGATTTCAACTTATATAAGTTTCCCAATTTGTAATAAGAAATAAAGATTTTCTACCATTTGTTTTATACAATAACAAATTTCTTCGATGCAATTTCAATTTTCTTCAACTATCCTATTTTTTTATAACAAACAAAGATTTTATACAATTTTTTATACATTTACAATTGTCTTCAATTTGTTGGTCTTCAATTTGTTGTTGTTGTTGTTGTTGGTCTTCAATTCTTCATTTTAGTTGCTATTGTTGTTGTTGTTCTTCTTCCGGCGAGTTGCTTCCACTTGTAGACGTGTCGAACCCTTTTCCTTGAGTCCTATCTTCGGCCTTCAGCCAAGCTTCCGTGCAGACGAGCATCTCCAACGATTGGGGCTTCAAATGATTCCTGTAATCGGTGAGAACCCTACCACTTGTAGAAAATGTAATTTCTGAAGCAACTGTAGAAACAGGAGGAGTTAATAGATCTTTAGCCATATATTTAAGAATACTATAAGTATGTTCATGGTCTTTCCACTATTGTAAAATATCTAGTAAAGAAGTAAATCTTTTAGAATCTTGTTGATTATACAAATGTAATAATTCATTTGGTTGATTAGTCCTATGTTATTTGATTGAATTTGTGTAAGTAAATTAAATGTGGCATCATCTAATTTACTCTTACCTTTACCTTTAGAAGTAGTAGAAGAATAACTAACTAAAGAAGTTGTACTACTAAATGTAAAATTTCTATCATAATAATCATACAAGTTATTTAATGTTGATTCAAATTTAACTAAAAATGTTCCGCAATCAATTTCAGATTCATCTTCCCAAAGTAAAGTAAAAAATATTTCAATCAAACTCTTCGTACGTTCTAATTTGATATGAGGATCCATCACAATAGCAATACAATACAACATAGGAGGAGAATTAAAATACTTCAAAAATTTGGTGTATGCAGGTTTCACAATATGACCAATAAAAGCATCATCGATCATTTTTTTTGAAAGTTGCATCATAGTAACTATTGAAATAAAAATGCTACTAGAAATAGATTCATAAGATTTTGAAAATTTGAAAGTTGCGATTTTAAAAGGTTTTAAAAATTTCAAGAAAGATTCGGCATAAAACCAAGCTTGGGGAGTCATTTCAAAATTTGGTATATTTTTTGCAATACAAAAATCATTTATACATTATTTATATTCAGTAACAATATGTAGCAAATCGAAAGTAGAGTTTCATATATCGATATTCAACATCCTTTTGAAATTTTCTAAAATGTATATTTTTAAGCCTACACCAAGCTTTTCATTCTTGGAATATGGTGCCACTTAATGCAATAAAATGTACATAATTTCTAATGTTAACTATATATGGTTCAGCTATTTTTAATGCATCTTGAACACATAAATTTAAAATATGACATGCACATCTAACATGAAAAATATTGTCAGATAGAGGGTTTAATCCGGTTTTTAATATACTAATGGATGCATTGTTGTTAGATGCATTATCAAAATTTATACACATAATTTTATCACGAATATGAAAAACATCACAAATTTCTAAAATACGATTTGCAATTTCAATACCACTATGGAGATTGGGAAACGTGACAAGTGATATGATCTTCTTTTTTTTTGAATAATTCAATCACTGTCGTTCCAATAACAAATTATTCCCATCATTGGAATATTATTGCAACCCGTCCAACAATCGAAAGTTAAAGAAACTCTACAAGTTAAACTCCATAAAGTGCCAATCAAAGCTTCTCTCATTTCATTGTACATTTTAAAACAATCAGATTTGTAAATATTCCTAGGGATTCTTTTAAAATGGTAGTTTAATGCAGTTTGATTAAAAGTTTCTAAGTCCCTACTCTCGGAATAGAAAAATGGTAACTCTTCCTTGATTACTAGTCGGGCCATTTTCCGATGAACTAGTTTGGGATCATAAGAATGGATATCAACTACATCGGTCCTATGGTGGATTTTTTTTGGCCTGGTAGGTCTACAAGAAGTTCTTTGTGTACATTTTGGATGTGTCGTCTTATTGTACCCGTCCTCTCACCCTTCTTCTATTTGTATGGCTTCGAACATGTTTTACAAACTTTTATACCTACACCTGGATTTTTTTCGTCCGGAATATAATCATAAAATTTATTTCAATCACTAGTTTTCCATTTAGTTTTCCTACTACTATCCGGTTGTGTTGTTTCGGTTGCTTGTGTTTGTGGTTCTTCTTCTATGTCTATGTCTCCTACAAACTCATCGTGTGTACGAATGTGTTGGGTCATAGGATACTCTTCGGCGGGCTCATTTTGTGGGACAATTGGAGGCCTACAAGAAGTGCCGGTGGAATCTTGTCCACTTTGGCTACGGCCGTTACTTTGTGATCTAGACATGTTGATATAGTAGTGTATGTAAAAAAATTAAATACAATATAGGGGTGATAAGTTTTAAAAAAAAACAATAAGAGGGTTGTGAAAAGGAAGATAAAAAAATCAACAAACAAATATGATTAAAAAAATATCAAGACAATAAGAGGGTTGTGAAATTTTGATACTGTACTTCGCGGATACTCGTATATAAAATGAGAGTGAAAATAAAAGTAGAAGTCTGGACTTGTATATAGATAGAAAGAGAGCTTCTTTGTTGGAGCCTTGGAGGAGTTGAAGACTTGAAGACGTAGTTCAATGTTGAATTCGATACGATCAGAATTTGTCGTTTGATCGTTTCTATGTTGCTAGCTTCTTTGTTCACAAAATTTGGAATGAATTGAGATTGAATTGAGCAGTAGTACTAGTAGAGAGAGTGAAAGAGTAAGGTGTGAAAATTTTAGTTTGGGTTTAAGGGTATTTATAGGGGGAAAAAAATCAAAAAAAACACACAGCTATAATAGCCGTTAGAGGGGTTTCTGTCATTGGACCTGCGGGTCGAACGGTCGACCCGTACGAGTCAAACCGTTCGAAACCCGTGGGTTGGCGAGCGGGTTTCGCACTATTCACCGGGTTCGACGGGTTCAAATCCGTTCTTCAATGACCCGGGTCGACCCGCTAATACTCGCGGGTTCGACCCGGACCGGAACCAACTTCTAACGGGTCGGGTTTGGCAAGCGGGTCGCAGGCCAGCCCGACCCAGTTGCCATCCCTAGGGCAAATGTTGTTGCAGCAGGTTCTAGAGGGAGGATCGCGAGCGTCTTTGATGCAGCTTTTGGCTTAGTCTTGACCATGGCTGCAAGCAGGGAATAAGATTGGGTGGTAATGGAAGGTTTGAAGAAGAAGAAGAATCAAGAAGATGAGGAAGAAGAATCAAGAAAGTGAGAATTATTGAACTGTAAACTGACAGACCGAAAGATGATCTGTTCTTGTTCTTTTATAAGCGCAGATTACGCGCAAAGCACGTAATCGGACATTCAGTTGAGTCAGTTACAATGTGGGTCCCATCTTGATCTAACGGTTACAATCTAATCAACTCAGCCTCAACGGACCAGAACTCCTCATACCGATTCACTTGCTACTTTACATTCCAGTCCTTCTACTTATTGCTATTTACACTACACTGATACATCAACTGATACATCACACAGCTTCATCTCACAGCTTCAGCTCTTCAGCTCCCTTCTCCTCTTCTTTATTCAAATGCTTTCAGCTACACCTGCCCTGGTCTCATTCACCCTGATTGGCCTCTATCAACTCCTCCCCCCCTAATTTGAGACCTTGCCTCAAGGTCGAAGAGGGGAAATTTCCGCACCAAGGCCCAGTATGGTTCCCAAGTCGCAGCAGCTTCATCTTGATCCTGCCACTTGATTAACACTTCAGAAACCAAATTCTTCCCTCTAATCACTGATCTACGATCTAAGATTTGTTCTGGCTGAAGTAATGCTGTAGATTCCTGCATAGGAAGCTTGTGCTGCACCTCCACATTATGTCCCAGATGCCTCTTGAGCAAAGAAACATGAAAGACCGGGTGAATTTTTGAACCCACTGGTAGATCAAGCCTATAGGCCACAGCCCCAATACGTTCTATCACAGCATATGGACCATAATAAAGGGGAGCAAACTTCTGCACTGTCCTTGTAGCTACTGAAACTTGCCGATACTGATGAAGTTTCACATAAACCAAATCTCCCACTTTATACTCTTTATCCAATCTGCGAGTATCTGCAAGTTTCCTCATCCTATCCTGAGCCTTCTTGAGGTTATCTTTGAGGAGCTGTAGGTTCACATCCCTAGCCAATAGAGATTCCTCCACCTGTGGATTGTTAGCTGTATGTGGAATATAAGAGATTAAAGTAGGTGGCCATCGACCATATACCACTTCATAGGGAGTGGTTTTGATTGCACTGTGATATGAAGTATTATACCAATACTCAGCCCAAGATAACCATCGACTCCAATCATTTGGTTTGTGGTGACAAAAACATCTCAGATATGTTTCCAAACATCTATTAACCACCTCCGTTTGGCCATCCGTTTGAGGGTGATATGTAGTGGAAAAATTCAGCCTCGTACCTTGTAGTCTGAGTGATTCTTTCATCAAGGAACTGGTAAAAACAGTTCCTCTATCACAAACTATAGATATAGGCATACCATACAACTTGAACACACCTTCTGTAAGGACTTGGATGATAGTAGATGCCGTATATGGGTGTTTGATTAGAAAGAAATGGGCATACTTACTTAATCTATCAACCACCACCAATATGACTGAATATCGACAACTCATAGGAAGTGCTTCAATGAAATCCATGCTTGCTTGTTCCCAAACCTGATTTGGAATTGGTAATGGCTGCAATAACCCCGAAGGTGCTTGACACACATACTTATTAGCTTGACATACAGCGCATTCCCTTACATAATTCCGTACATCAGATTTCATACCCTTCCACCAAAATGCTCTTCTAAGCCTCTGCAATGTTTTGTCATACCCTGAGTGGCCCCCTATTGCAGTGTCATGATGTTCTGTGATCAACAACCTTCTCAGAAATGAAGTAGGACTAATGACCACTTTCGAGCCTTTAAACCATATCCCTTGAATCTTTGAGAATTTCCTATTAGGTGATTGGACCATTTTAGTGTCTAACCCCTTGAAATAAGGATCACTTTGATTCATGCCCTCGACATCCTTCCACCAATTAGGAGGTAAAGAACTCAATTGGACCAAGAAACAATCCAAATCCCTCCTAGATAATCTGTCAGCTGGCACATTTTCACTACCCTTTTTATACTCTACTTCGAAGTGAAATCCATAAAGTTTCACTAACCATGAATGCTGTGCTGCTGTTGACAACCTTTGATCAAGCAAATATTTCTGGGGCTTATGATCAGTACGAATGATGAACTTCCTTCCAAACAAGTACTGTTTCCACTTCTTAACAGCAAGAAGAATTGCGAGCATTTCTTTTTCATAGGCTGACCAATGTAAGCAACTACTCTTAATAGCTTGGCTGATATAAGCAACTGGATGGCACTTTTGCATGAGCACCGCACCTATTCCTTCTTTACAAGCATCACACTCAACAACAAAAATCTCATTAAAATCAGGGAGTTTGAGAACTGGGGCAGATATAAGTGCTTCTTTCAGCCGATTAAAAGCCTTTGTAGCCTCATCAGTCCAAGTAAAGCTATCTTTCTTGGTCAAATCAGTTAAGGGAGAAGCTATTGATCCATAATTCTTAATGAATTTTCTATAATAGCCTGTGAGACCAAGAAAACCCCTCAAAGCCTTCACCGATTTTGGAATTGGCCATTCCTTAACAGCCGACACCTTCTTTTCATCCATAGCAATGCCAGAGTTAGACACAATGTGACCCAAGTATTCCACTTCTCTTTGGCCAAAAGCACACTTAGATCTCTTCACAAACAGCTTGTGCCTCTGTAGGATGAGAAAAGCTTCCCGTAAGTGTGTCAAGTGTTCCTGCCATGATCGACTAAAAATCAAAATGTCATCAAAGAAGACTAGTATAAATCTCCTTAAGTGAGGTCTGAAAATATCATTCATAAGAGCTTGGAAAGTCGACGGAGCATTACTCAAACCAAAGGCCATTACTAGAAATTCGCAGTGTCCACTGTGGGTTCTAAACGCAGTTTTTGCAATATCATCATTGTGCATCCTGATCTGATGGTATCCAGATCTCAAATCAAGCTTTGAAAAGAATGTAGACCCATTCAATTCATCAAGTAGATCATCAATCATCGGAATAGGATATTTATCCTTAATTGTTTGTTTGTTGAGAGATCTGTAATCGACACAAAACCTCCAAGACCCATCTTGTTTCTTCACTAAGACAACAGGAGAGCTATAACTACTATTACTTGGTCTTATAATACCTTGACTCAGCATTTCTTCAACAATATTCTCAATCGCATTCTTTTGATCAAAAGAATATCTATATGGCCTGATGCACACTGGTTTAGAACCTTGTTCCAGGGGTATTCGGTGATCATATGGTCTTGCAGGAGGTAAGTTCTTGGATTCCTCAAAGAGAGCATTAAACTCCCCCAATAATTCTTGTAAACATGGATCTTCAGGTAATGAAACAGGATTGTTTTCATTCCCAGATATTAGGTACAAAACAAATCCCCTATGAGTCTGGAGGGCAATTTTATTGGCTTCTTTATCAGATAGCATTTGAGTAGAGGTTGGATGCAAACCTTGCAACACCCAGTCAGTTCCCTTATGATGAAATTTTAATTGTTTGTCAATGAGATTAACAGTAACTTCTGAAACTTGCTTAATCCATTTGGCTCCTACCACCACATCATGGCCTCCAATCGGAAACACCAAAAAATCATCAACAAAATCATATCCCTGGCAGCTAATCTTCACATTTGAGCACAGCCCACTTCCCTCTACTTCCTTACCCCCTGCAACCCTCACATTGAAAGTTTGTTTGATCGAAAGAGGTAGACCAGTTCTTTGCAAAATAAATGGGTCTATATAGTTATGAGTGGCTCCACTATCCACTAAAATGTGTACATCAATTCCTTTTAACTGAGCTTTCAATATCAAACACTCAGTATTAATGGCAGAATCTGCTTTGAGTAAGTGATGCACAGGATAGCTTTTATTCAATTCCCTTTCCTCCTCCTCTACTAACAACTGATCAAGCTCATCCTCACCATGTAATGAAAATATGTCCCACTCCCCCTCTATACACATATAGACCTTGGATTTGCACACATGCCCCAACACATATTTTTCATCACAATGAAAACATAGCCCTTTCCTCCTTCTCTCCCATACCTCATTAGGTGTAAGCTTCTTTAAAGTAGGTTTTTCTGAGTTATTGTGATATGCACTGGAAGATCTCAATGGTGGATTATTCACAGGAGTTGGTGTAGTTGGTTGAGAGTGATATGGTGAAGAATTGTATCCGGATGTTGAACCTCTATAGTTGGATCTGTAAGGTGTCTTGTAGAATTGTCTAAGTGAATTAGATTTCTTTTCAAACCTCAATGCAACCCTAAAGGTTTCACCAAGTGATTGTGGCTCCGCCATAGCAATGTCATGTTGCAACTCCTCCTTAAGCCCACTTATGAATTGTTGCACCAAAAAAGACTCACTAACACCTTCTACCAAACACTGCAACTTCTCAAATTTAACCTGGTAGTCAAGAACAGTGGTTGTTTGTTCTAGTCTACACAAGGATTTCACGGCATCTTCATAAATGTTCAGCGAAAACCTATTGCAAATCCCTTCTTTGAATTCTTTCCAAGTTACCACACCTTCATTGTTCTTAAGGAACCATCGACACCACTGGATGGCCTCATCTTTGAGGAAAAAAAACTCTATTCTAACTTTTTCTTCCCCTTGAACTCTATACAGTTCGAAGTAATGTTCTATTTGAAAGATCCAATTCAGAACATCCCCTGTTCCTGAAAATGGAGGAACATCTAACTTCGGAGTTTTGAAAAAAAAAATTTCACCAATCGTGTTTCTATCACCACGCAAGAATCCTCCTCCATCAGTCTCAAGGTTGAGATTGTGCTTACCAGAGGCTTGTAATGGTGGAATTACCTCCGACGATTCTTGATTAGGTCGGTTCTCCCCCAACCTCTGAGTTATCAGCTGCATCTGAGCCAAGATTAAAGGGATCTGAGATGCTTGATCTGCAATGTCCTTCATCCGATTTTCCACTCCTGCTATTCTATCATTCAAGATCTGGTAGCTCTGTTGCCATTCTCCAGTCGGCGCCTGATGCAGTTTGTTTCTGGGAGACGTGTGGATGCACCAGGTGTGAGTTCTTACTCGATTTGTATTTGAAGGAGAAAGCAGCTGGTCGGACGACCCTCGGCTTGCCGAGCGGTACCTGCGACTGGTTAGGAGTGAGGTGGATGTCTGGGCTCGGATCAGAGGGCTCGGATCCGAGGTCTGGTGTACCTGCAGACGGTCTCGAAACACCGGGGTTGGTCCCGGTGGCAGACCCTCCGACGATCTAGTCAGTTACTTTAAGATAAGCGCAACAGTAACTAGGGTTTAGTGGAGAAAAGATTGATTACCTTTTAAGAAAGGAGAGGGCCTGGTATTTATAGGAGTTTCTAATCGGGTCTAGACCTGTTTGGGGCTGGGCCGGACCCGGTTACCCGATTGGCTGAAGCGGTGGAAAGTCGGGCGGTATAGGGCTGACGTGGCAGGCGCCGGAGTGGTTTCCGGGCTGACGTGGCAGAGCTCCGGGCGGTTTTCCGGCGCTGACGTGGCTGATCTGAAGGATCAGGAAGGACACGTATCCTGAGGGGATCCGGTGGCTCAGGGTGAGCCACGCTTTATTCCTGACCCATATCACAAGCCCCACACTCCCACAGGGTTGGGTGATCCGGCAGTGCGGGGGTGACTCATGGTCCTCGGGGGAAGGGCAGATGTCGGGGTAAGAAGTAGGGTCTGCTGTTCCCCGAAGATGGCCAGGGGCAGGAGGAATGGACCCCTCATTGGATGTGCGGGAGGTGAAGTTTTTAGGAGGGGAGAGCCGGTAGTGCGCATGCCGAGCTTACTTGGTCGGCGACCGAGCTAGTGGGGTCGGCGGACGGACCCTACGGGTCGGCGGACGAATCCTACGGGTCGGCGAACGAACCCAAGGGATCGGCGGGCGACCGATTCGCTAGTTGGAAGTGCGAAGGGTCGTCCAAGCCATCTGATAGGACTCGTTTTGTCGAGCGTTGGGGATCGGCGTCCGAGTGTATGAGGTGGGCGCCGTGGAGAGCGTTCTTGAGTCGGTGGTCGGGCTCATGGGGTTGGTTGGACGAGACCTAAGGGTCGGCGGACGACCGCCACGCTGGTTGGAAGAGCGATAGGTCGGTGTCCGAGGTCGGGAGGGCGGCCTGACGAGCATTTTGCTAGTTAGGAGAGGCTTGAGCTCGGATCCGAGCGCCGAGGCCAATGCAGGGAAAGGAGGAGTGGTTCGAGTTTCGATCCGAACTCCGAGCGTTCACTGAGAATGGAGAAGGGGCTTGGTTCGAACTTCGATCCGAGCGTCGAGCTCCATGCTGAGAAAGGGGAAGTAGCCTAGCTCGATCTTCGATCCGAGCGCCGAGCCCACACTGAGTAGGTGGGAGAAGTCTGGCCCGAGCTCAGGGGGTCGGTGGTCGAGACCTAAGGGTCGGCGGACGACTGCCTCGCTAGTTGGAAGAGCGAGGGGTCGTCCAGGCCATCCGATGGGTCGTCGTCCGAGGTCAGGAGGTCGGTCTGATGAGCGTCTCGTTAGTCAGAAGAGTGAGGGGGAGGTGAGACTCGTGCTCCGATCGTTAACTGGGAAGGGAGAAGGGGCTTGGTTCGAACTTCGATCCGAGCGTCGAGCTCCATGCTGAGAAAGGGGAAGTAGCCTGGCTCGATCTTCCATCCGAGCGTCGAGCCCTCACTGAGTAGGTGGGAGAAGTCTGGCCCGAGCTCAGGGGGTCGGTGGTCGAGACCTAAGGGTCGGCGGACGACTGCCTCGCTAGTTGGAAGAGCGAGGGGTCGTCCAGGCCATTTGATGGGTCGTCGTCCGAGGTCAGGATATCGGTCTGACGAGCGTCTCGTTAGTCAGAAGAGTGAGGGGGCTGTGAGACTCGTGCTCTGATCCGAGCGCCGAGTCCCCTCTGGGAAAGGCCTTTTGGTTCGAGCCTCGATCCGAGCTCCGAGTGTTTACTGCGAAGGGGAAAGGGGGTGTGGTTCGAGTTTCGATCCGAGCGTCGAGTCCTATGCTGAGAAAGAGGGAGAAGCCTGGCTCGAGCTTTTATCCGAGTGCCGAGTCCCACTGGGTAAGGGAGAGTAGTTTGGCTCGAGTTTCGATCCGAGCGTCGAGCCCCTACTGAATAAGAGAGAGTACCTGGCTTGCATTTCGATCCGAGTGCCGAGCCCCCACTGAGTAAGAGAGTAGCCTGGCTCGAGGGTCATTGATAAAGGGTCGGACAGAAGCGAGTGGAAGATGATGATCAGAAAGAAGATCTAGACTCTTCAGTGAAGCCAAGAAATGAGATTGACGAGAAGAGGTGGTGTGGCTCGCGTTCTCATCCGAACGTCGAGCCCCTCCTGTGAGAAGGAGAAGGTGTTTGGCTCGAATTCCGATCCGAGTGTCGAGCCCCACCTGTTGAAGGAGAAGGTGGTATGGCTCGAACTTTAATCCGAGCGTCGAGCCCCACCTATGAGAGGAGAAGGCTGTCTGGCTCGAATTTCCATCCGGGCGTCGAGCCCCACCTGTTGAAGGAGAAGGTGGTTTTGGCTCGAATTTCCATCCGAGCGTCGAGCCCAACCTGTGACAGGGGAAGATTGCCTGGCTCTTCGAAAGTTTTCCTAGGATCTATTTTGATTCCGCGACGCCTGTTCGAATCGCCTTTTGGAAGACATGGGTAATGGGTTGAACAGAAGCAATTCGGAGATGAACAGAAAGAAGATCTAGACTCTTCAGCGAAGCCAAGAAATGAGATTGACGAGAAGGTGGTGTGGCTCGCGTTCTCATCCGAACGTCGAGCCCCTCCTGTGAGAAGGAGAAGGTGTTTGGCTCGAATTCCGATCCGAGTGTCGAGCCCCACCTGTTGAAGGAGAAGGTGGTATGGCTCGAAATTTCATCCGAGGGTCGAGCCCCACCTGTGACAGGAGAAGGTGGAATGGCTCGAACTTCCATCCGAGCGTCGAGCCCCCCCTGTGAGAGGAGAAGGCTGTCTGGCTCGAACTTCGATTCGAGCGTCGAGCCCTTCCTGTGAGAGGAGAAGGCTGTCTGGCTCGAATTCCGATCCGTGTGTCGAACCCCACCCGTTGAAGGAGAAGGTGGTATGGCTCGAACTACGATCCGAGCGTCGAGCCCCACCTGTTGAAGGAGAAGGTTGTTTGGCTCGAATTTCCATCCGGGCGTCGAGCCCCGCCTGTTGAAGGAGAAGGTTGTTTGGCTCGAATTTCCATCCGGGCGTCGAGCCCCGCCTGTTGAAGGAGAAGGTTGTTTGGCTCGAATTTCCATCCGGGCGTCGAGCCCCACCTGTTGAAGGAGAAGGTGGTGTGGCTCGCGTTCTCATCCGAACAACCTGCACCTCCCGTGAGAAGGAGAAGGTGTTTGGCTCGGATTCCGATCCGAGTGTCGAGCCCCACCTGTTGAAGGAGAAGGTGGTATGGCTCGAACTTTTATCCGAGCGTCGAGCCCCACCTGTGAGAGGAGAAGGCTGTCCGGCTCGAAATTTCATCCGAGGGTCGAGCCCCACCTGTGACAGGAGAAGGTGGAATGGCTCGAACTTCTATCCGAGCGTCGAGCCCCCCCTGTGAGAGGAGAAGGCTGTTCGGCTCGAACTTCGATCCGAGCGTCGAGCCCTTCCTGTGAGAGGAGAAGGCTGTCTGGCTCGAATTCCGATCCGTGCGTCGAACCCCACCTGTTGAAGGAGAAGGTGGTATGGCTCGAACTACGATCCGAGCGTCGAGCCCCACCTGTTGAAGGAGAAGGTTGTTTGGCTCGAATTTCCATCCGGGCGTCGAGCCCCGCCTATTGAAGGAGAAGGTCGTTTGGCTCGAATTTCCACCCGGGCGTCGAGCCCCACCTGTTGAAGGAGAAGGTGGTTTTGGCTCGAATTTCCATCCGAGCGTCGAGCCCAACCTGTGACAGGGGAAGATTGCCTGGCTCTTCGAAAGTTCTTCTAGGATCTATTTTGATTCCGCGACGCCTGTTCAAATCGCCTTTTGGAAGACATGGGTAATGGGTTGAACAGAAGAAATGTCGCACCAGTTGCTAGGGGTGATTTCTGTCGGGCAAACAGGAAGGGGTAGTATTGGAATTTTATCCTTTCTGCTGACGTCATGGCGCAAAGATCAACGTTTGTTTAGCCGTTGGATCTTGTCAGATGAGATCTAACGGCTAGATGCTTATTTGCGAAAATCGAGGAGTCGTTGTCTTCTTTAAAAACCCCCACCCCCCTCATTTTTTCTTTTCACCTTATCGTTTATAATTCCCAACTTTCCAACTTTAGCGCAGGCATTTCGATCGCTGTTGGCGGTTTCTTCGGAGAGACGCGTAACTTTCAAAGCATCAGGTTAGTAATTTTCTTTTTTCACATGTTGCGTACTCAGTCTGGTTCCGAGGCTACTTCGTCTGGTCACTCGGAGATGGAGTCAGATTTAGAAACGTCCTCGTCTCTAGGCAAGTACCAGGTTAAAGAGGAGGTTTTCTCCGAGCCTGGCTCCGAGGGCGATAGTGACGTAGCTCTAATCGTGCAACCGCTGAGTTCTCGGAGGCTAGGGAAGGAGCCGATGGAAGAGGGCGGTGCGGATGAGGATAGTGATGAGGATGAGGACGAGGAGTCGGATCAGGATGCTGGTGATGATGAAGAGGATGAGGAAGGAGAGCAGGGTGATATGGACAGTGAGGAGGGAGAGGGTATTGGTGCGCCAGAGGCCGGCCACGGAGAAGATCTGCCTCCGTTGCCCCCCTTGTCGACGCCATCGCCCGAGCGCAAGCCTCGGCCACGTCGGAAGAAGCTAGTACTCACCATCCCTCAAAGTCCTTCTTCGACTGACGAGGATGCGCCGAGGGCGGGCCTTGATGTTCCACCTGTTACCTTTCGAAATCCCGTGTCGATACGAATGTATCCCGATGATGTGAAGGACATCCAGCCGATCCCTCCCGTGCCTGGAGAAAACACAAGGACGAAGATTCGTGCGGACAATACTCCTAGCGTCTTGAGACCGGAGTACCTGAATATCATCAGGGCTGCTTACTACATTCCGAGGGAGTATGAGCTTCTGCAACCGAGCCCTGGTATTCGACCCACGACAGTATTGGCTCCGGGCTACTGCATATTTCCGGAGCACGCCTTTATTTCGGGGCTGAGGTTCCCCCTGCACCCTTTTGTGAAGACGGTCTTGAACTGGGCGGAGCTGTCACCCATGCAGTACGGCCCCAACTCTTGGAAGCAGCTCATCTGCTTCATCTTGAAGTGTCAAGAGAAAGGGGTGAGGCCGAGGCTTTCCTACTTCTGCGCCATCTTTAGCATTGGTTCGCTCGGAGACATTGAGGGTGTATTCTTCTTCACGCCGAGACCGAACAAAAGAGTGGTGCATGGCCACCCGGATTCGATTAAGAATTGGAGGGATAAGTATTTTGTTGTGAAGACCGAAGGGTCATGGGACATCCCGACTCAGTGGAATTTTGTGAAGCCGAAGCGTAAGCCCCCGAAGAGGAATGAGTTAACCGCCAGGGAGTGGGGGAGGGTTGAACATTTACTGAGGGGAGACAGCATCGCGTGCCGCCGGGTGACCGAGGTTCACCTAGCGAGGGCCGGACTGAGTCCCACCGACCCTAGTATGTTTCTTTCCTTATTTTTTCATCTTCCTGCCTTCGTGTTAACGTTTAGCCTTCCTTTTCTGTCTTGTTATAGGGATGACTACACAGCAGGCACACGCCAAGCAGATTCTGCTCGCCGCCGCCGAGAAGACGAGGCAAGAGAAGAAGAAGAAAGAGGAGCAGGAGCGCCTCGCTGCCGAGAAGCGGAAGCCTTCTGCTCAGCCTTCCCAAGCCGGAGGGCCCTCCAGCGTGCCTCCCCCAGCGCCCGAGGAGCAGCCTTTGGCGAAGAAGCAGAAGAAGCAACACCATTCGTCGCGGTCGGCTCGAGACCCAGCGGGGGGATCGGGGAAAACGGTTGAAGCCCCGTCACAACAGCTTCCCCCCGTACGTCCGAGCGCGGCGGAGTTGGTGGGAAGGATGGCGATGATGCCTTTTGCCCCCGATTAGTCGATCCTGAAGGGTGACTCAATCCTCGACGGACCCGTATCGATGGAGTTCGTCTCGAAGGCCATCACCGATCGGGACGGAATGGCCTTGGCGGCGCAGACGGCCGATCAGGCCTACATGCGCTGGGCCCAAGCCAACCTCTCGGTAAGTCGTCCGAGGCCCATCTGGTGAATAAACTTATAATTATCGCTAAGTTTGATTTTTCTTGACAGTCGATGCTCCACGGACAGCACTTCCACAAGTGTCTGGAGAAGGAGATTACATACGAGCGGAAGCAGAAGGAGAAGTTCCTTCGGGAACTGACCAAGGCAACGGAGGACTTCAAGGAGGCTCGGGACATGGTGGTAGTGCACGAGGCCCAGATAGAGTCCTTGGACAAGATCCATAAGCAGGACCGAGAGGACCTGCTGAAGAAGATCGCGGCCGAAGCGGCGGAGAAGGAGAAGGCGCAGAAGGCCTTGGCGGACTTGGAGGCGGCCCTGGGGGAGACGTTGATGACGGCGCAGGACGAGGCGTATGAGCAGGCCAAGTCTCACTTCAAGTATATTTATCCGGAGTGCAACGTCGACCACCTCAGCTTCGGGTGGAAGCCGGATCTGCCTCCGACCCCAGGGGGTGATGGTGACGACGGAGGCCACCATGAAGAAGAGGTGCACCCCGACCCTCAAGACTAGATGTTTTTGTTTTTTCTTTTTTGTTGTAAATGCCCTCGGCGGACTGGCCACCGCAAATTTTGTATCGAACTTTTTGAGATGAAATGAAATATGAAATTTTTTGGGCCGACCCTACAACACTTGCATTTTGTGATACTTGTATTTTTCTTTTGATAGAGGCTGGCTCGCCAACGAAAGCTGGCTCGGGACCGAGAGGCTGCCAAAAATTACTTTTTGAACAAGTCGAGAGAGCTTGGTCTAGAGGTGGCTCGTTTGAGAAAAATTGTAGCCGACCGGGACTGGTGGGTTATTGAGGACTGGGCGGTCTCGGATACCTCTAGCGGGCGGTCGGCCTCCGAATCTTCTCTTTGCGAGGCCGTCATAGAGAAAGAATTGGAGATTCGTCAGTTGAAGCTCATACTGGGTGCCGGTCTTGTTGAAGAGGCAAGTAACTCTACTCCGGGGGGGTTGCTGCCGCCTTCGCCGGTTGCGACACAGCCGGATGATGCGGAGAGCTCGGTGGCGGGCACGTCCTCATTGGTTGGAATAGCCGAGCGTCACAGGAGCCCCGAATTCGAGTTCCCGGCCGAGTGAGTGAGTTGAGAGCCTTCATTGTATTTGCGTTTTCATTCATTGAGTTGTAAGCAATGAGTAATGAATAAGATCATTTGTTCTCCGGAGCTTCGATTGCCTCGGATGCCGAGTGTAGTTGGTGCGACTGCGTCAATAATCGCGACGTTTCGCCTTCCTAGGCATCATTAATGGCGACGTTTCGCCTTCCGCCATTTCACATCCCCAGGTGTAATAAATGAGGCCTCAGGGGGCTATATAATCGCCACCCCCCCTCAGTTTTCCATTAGTGAGTCATATGACTCGGATGCCTGTCTTTGACGGGCGTCTATAAAATGTAATGTTTCCGAGCATCCTGGATCGGAGGCACACCGATCACCCTCGAACAATTCGGGGTACCGGCTGTAGGGCCATGGGACCCCGGGTTGTTCATTGGTGAACGGTGGGCTGACCGATCGTTTGGGGTGTTCGTGACCGAAGCTCGGTGGCTCTTCCGCCGTCCGGGAACAATTTGGGATTTTGGGCTTTTTCGAGCTGTAAACCCTGAGCTGTTCTCGGGCGACAGAGGGGTCGACTGATCTGTTTGGGTAGAGAGAGCCGCTAGTCTTTGGCCTCCCTGCCATCCTCGAATAGTTCAGGGTTTAGGTTTTGGAGAAAGCCGTAGACCCCGAGCTGTTCGCGGGTGAGAGGGTGGCCAACAATCCGACTTAAGGCCCGGGGCGTCCGCGAAAGGCGGATGCCTCCAAAACTAAAATAAAAATTTTTTCCAACGCTTGGTGAGTGAACAAGCGGAAGGCAGCGTTGAGCGTCTCCACCGAGCGTTTGGGTCGCGGTGCCCCGGGAGGGGACACCCGCCTTGCTCGGGATCGACGCCGAGCTCCTGCACTTGTTCTCGTGGAGAGACGGTGCGGGAGTGGCTGGCGAATGTCGCCTCGAGTCTCGGTTGATGGCCTCCGAGGAGGTCAAACCGAGCGAGGGACGGGTGCCGAGCCCCCACAATGGTGAGAAAGACAACTGCAGACGTAGCGTAGCCCCGCCGCCGAGCGTTTAGGTCGCGGTGCCCCCGGAGGGGACACCCGCCTTGCTCGGGGTCGGTGCCGAGCTTCTGCACTTGTTCTCGTGGAGAGACGGTGCGGGAGTGGCTGGCGAATGTCGCCTCGAGTCTCGGTTGATGGCCTCCGAGGAGGTCAAACCGAGCGAGGGACGGGTGCCGAGCCCCCACAACGGTGAGAAAGACAACTGCAGACGTAGCGTAGCCCCGCCGCCGAGCGTTTAGGTCGCGGTGCCCCCGGAGGGGACACCCGCCTTGCTCGGGGTCGGTGCCGAGCTTCTGCACTTGTTCTCGTGGAGAGACGGTGCGGGAGTGGCTGGCGGATGTCGCCTTGAGCCTCGGTTGATGGCCTCCGAGGAGGTCAAACCGAGCGAGGGACGGGTGCCGAGCCCCCACAACGGTGAGAAAGACAACTGCAGACGTAGCGTAGCCCCGTTGCCGAGCGTTTAGGTCGCGGTGCCCCCGGAGGGAACACCCGCCTTGCTCGGGGTCGGTGCCGAGATTCTGCACTTGTTCTCGTGGAGAGGCGGTGCGAGCCGAGTCCCAGGCTTGTAAGAGAAGCGTGTTTGGACTCGCGATTTCATCCGAGTGACGAGCCCCATGCTTGGAAGAGAAGTGTGTTTGGACTCGCGATTTCATCCGAGGGACGAGCCCCATGCTTGCAGGAGAAGCGTGTTTGGACTCGAGATTTCATCCGAGTGACGAGCCCCATGCTTTCAAGAGAAGCGTGTTTGGGCTCGCGATTTCATCCGAGTGATGAGCCCCATGCTTGCAAGAGAAGCGTGTTTGGACTCGCGATTTCATCCGAGTGACGAGCCCCATGCTTGTAAGAGAAGCGTGTTTGGGCTAGCGATTTCATCCGAGTGACGAGCCCCATGCTTGCAAGAGAAGCGTGTTTGGACTCGCGATTTCATCCGAGTGACGAGCCCCCCGCTTGGAAGAGAAGCGTGTTTGGACTCTCGATTTCATCCAAGTGCCGAGTTTGTGAGGGGCTCTTTATCTGTTTACAAGAATTGGAGCCACAAGCTTGTTTTTAAGAAAGCTGACGTTTACAATATATGCTTGTTACAGACAAGTATAGGCACGACGTGCCGTTTACGGGACTTTACAAAAGACTAGGCCCAACGTGCTGTTTAAAATTATATTTTACATGGAGGCTATTCTCCTAAGAACTTGATCAAGTGTTCCGCATTCCAGGGCCTCTTGACAGGCTTGCCGTCGGTGTCGGTCAGGCGATAGGTACCCGGTCGTACGACCTCTGAAACCTTATAAGGGCCCTCCCAGTTTGGTGCCAACTTCCTTTTCTGGCCGGGGTTGGAAACCGCCAGTTTCCGGAGGACAAGATCTCCGAGAGCAATATTTGTTGGGCGCACCTTCTTGTTATAGAACCTCTCGATTCTTTGCTGGTAGATGTTCCTTCTGATGGATGACTTCTCCCTGACCTCATCAATGAGGTCCAGGTCTGCTCGCAGTTGCATGGAGTTGCTTGCTTCGTCATAAGCCATAATTCGGGGAGAGGGGATACCTATTTCCAAGGGAATGACGGCCTCAGCGCCGTACGTTAAGTTGAAGGGTGACTCTCCTGTCGGGATTCTTTTTGTTGTTCGATGGGCCCAGAGAACGCTCGGCAGCTCGTCGACCCATAGCCCCTTAGAGGAATTATCGAGCCGCTTCTTGAGTCCGTCGAGGATCTGACGGTTCGCGTTCTCTGCCTGTCCGTTGGATTGGGGATGGCATACCGAAGAGAAGTGCTGCTGGATACCGAGGTCTTCGCAGAACTTACGGAAATGCTTGCCTGCAAACTGGGTCCCGTTATCCGTAACGAGCACTTGGGGGATCCCGAACCGACAGATAATGTGCTTCCAGAAGAACTGTTGAGTCTGCTGCTCGGTGATTGTAACTAGTGGCTCCGCCTCGATCCATTTGGTGAAGTAGTCGATGGCAACTATAAGAAACTTCCGTTGCCCCGTCGCCTTGGGAAAAGGGCCTACCAGATCCATCCCCCACATTGCAAAGGGGGTTGGACTGGCCATGGATCATAGGTTTGCTTGAGGAACCCTTTTGATGGGCGAGAATCTTTGACAGGGGCCACACTTCTTGACGAGGTTTAGAGCGTCCTGCAGCATTGTGGGCCAGTAGTACCCGTGGTTCAAAGCCTTTCGCGTGAGCGAACGACTTCCCATGTGACACCCGCCAATCCCCTCGTGTAGTTCTTTGAGAGCATATTCGGCTTCATCGGGAGTGAGACAGCGGAGATAAGGCCGTCCATCCGAGGTTGTGTAGGACCTTTTGAAGAGTGTTGAGTCGATCATTGTGAACCTTTCCGCTCGGGCCCGGACCCTTCTTGCTTCGGCTCGGTCTTCCGGGAGCTCTCCCTTGACGAGAAATCGCCTAATTAGAGTGGTCCAGTCTTCGGGGGGAGCTCCATCTTCAATGCACAGGACCTCCGGGATGTCGATACTGGGTTTTAGCATGACCTCGATCAGGACCGTGCGATCGAGACCTTCGAAGGAAGAGGATGCCAATTTTGACAAAGCGTCAGCCTGGACATTCTGTTCCCGGGGGATCCTCAAAACGGCCGACTCGTCGAAGGACGATAGTAGGCGTTGAACTATAGCTCGGTAACGAACCATGCGATCGTCTCGGGCCTCGTATTCCCCGGTGATCTGGTTGACCACGAGCTGGGAGTCGCTGAAAGTCCTGATCTGCCTGGCACCGGCTTGATGAGCTAGGGTGAGCCCAGCGATCATTGCCTCGTATTCGGCCTCGTTGTTAGAGGCCAGGAAGTTGAAGCGGAGGCAGTATTGCAGAAGAAAACCGTCTGGGCCTCGGAGGATGATGCCCGCTCCGCTACCCGCTTCGCAGGAGGAACCATCGACGTAAACTTCCCACGTCTGGTCGTTTTCCTTGTTTGCAGGGTGCTCGGAGATAGTGCACTCCGTAATGAATTCCGCGAGCGCCTGCCCCTTGATGGCTGTTCTGGGCTGATTGCCAATGTCATACTGGCTGAGCTCAATCGACCATTTCACGAGCCGACCCGAGCTTTCTGGTTTGTAGAGTACGGCCTTCAGGGGTTGGTCCGTCAGCACTTGGACAGAATGAGATTGAAAATATGGACGGAGCTTCCGCACGGCCATGACCAGGGCGTACGCTACTTTCTCCATCCGAGAGTACCTGGTCTCGGCATCGAGCAAGACCTTGCTGACGTAGTATACGGGCTTCTGTGACCCCTCTTCCTCCCGAACGAGAACAGCGCTGAGCACCTTCTCCGAGGCTGATAGGTAGAGCCAGAGTGGCTCTCCTGATTCGGGCTTGCTGAGAAGAGGGGGGTTCGCGAGGTATTCCTTTAACTGGGCGAAGGCCTCTTGCTGTTGGACACCCCATTCGAACCCGTCGGTGCCGCGCAGGGCTTTGAAGAAGGGAAGAGACTTCTCTCCGGACTTGGAGAGGAAACGGCCGATGGCCGCCAGTCTCCCTGTCAGTCGTTGGACTTCTTTGATATTCCTGGGAGGGGCCATGTCTAGGATCGCTTGGATTTTTTCGGGGTTTGCTTCGATTCCCCTTTGGCTGATAATGAATCCAAGAAACTTTCCCGCGGAGACGCCGAAGGTGCATTTACTCGGATTAAGTCTCATGTTATGGGTCCGAAGTACCCCAAAGGCCTCCTCCAGATCGGCTACGTGATCCTCCCCCCGTCGGCTTTTGACGAGTGTGTCATCCATATACACTTCTATATTGCGCCCGATCTGTTCCTTGAAGACCCGGTTGACGAGCCTCTGGTATGTGGCCCCGGCGTTCTTCAGCCCGAAGGGCATGACTCTGTAGCAATAGAGCCCCTGGTCCGTGACGAAGGACGTTTTGGCGATGTCGGGAGGGAACATGCGGATCTGGTTGTAGCCTGAAAACGCATCCATAAAGGACAGGAGCTCGTGACCCGATGTTGCATCGACGAGAGCATCGATCCTGGGAAGGGGGAATGGGTCCTTCGGGCACGCCTTGTTGAGATCTGTGAAATCAATGCAGATCCTCCAGCTCCCGCTCGCCTTCTTGACCATGATGACGTTTGCCAGCCACTCGGGATAGCTGACCTCCTGGATGAAGCGCGCGGCAAGGAGTTTGTCGACTTCTGCATTAACTGCCTGTTGTCGCTCTGGCGCGAACTTGCGTCGCTTTTGTACCACTGGTTTCGAGCTGGGGATCATGCTGAGTTTATGCATGATGAGTTCCTCGGAAATTCCCGGCATGTCAGATGGCTTCCAGGCGAACAGATCGACATTACACCGGATGCAGGAGATGAGATCGGACTTAAGGCGGGGTGCGAGGGAGCGACTTACTCGAAATTGTTTTGATGAATCTTCTGTCTCGAAGGAGACATCCTCCAGCTCGTCTGCCGACTCCGGCTCTGGCTGGGTTCTTTGGGGCTGCATCTCCACGGCGTCGAGGGGAAACACTCCGCTTCCTATGGCTGTCATATAGCAGGAGCGAGCGGCTTCCTGGTTCCCTTGGACCACTCCTACCCCGGTACTGGTAGGGAACTTCATCTTCTGGTGGTAGGCCGAGGGGACAGCCTGGAGAGAGCAGAGGCCCGGTCGACCGAGTATGGCGTTGTAGGCTGCCTTGACGTTGACAACCATGAAGTCCATGGACTCGGTTCTCCGGTTCGGGGCCGTGCCAGCCGTGACATCCAGCGTGACGATCCCCTCGATTGTCACCGGGACTCCAGAAAATCTGTGCAGGGTGTATCCTGTAGGCTTGAGCCTGCTTCGGGGGAGCTTTAGTTTCTCGAAAGCATCGAGGAACAGAATGTTGACCGAGCTCCCGTTGTCTACCAGGATACGGCGAGCATCAAAGTTTGCCATGCTGAGATTGATTACGAGGGCGTCGCAGTGTGGGAGCCGAACCCCCTCCAGGTCGTCACCCGAGAATGAGACGGGGAGTGGTTGGATTTGAGGGGGGAGAGGCCCTTGGACGGCGTTAACGTCCCGGATGAACGCCTTGCGGGAGGTGTTAGAATCCCCTCCCATGGGCCCTCCGTGGACGCAGTGCAATATGGCTTGGCCGTCCGGCTCTTCGAGCTCCTGCTCTGGCCCGGGGAGCGGCAGGGAAGCTCGTGGAGGAGGTGAGGTTCTCCTGTTCCTCGCATCCCTTTGCGCTCGAGCATCATCCCGCTTATACTCCCGGAGGTACCCTCGCTGAATGAGGGCCTCGATTTCGTCTTTCAAGGCACGGCAGTGGTCTGTGTCGTGACCGTTGTCTCGGTGGAAGCGGCAGTAGAACCGTTGATCCCTTTTCTTGCTAGTGTTGTTGGACGGTCGAGGGGGGTACTGGACGAGGTCTCTGTCCTCGATCGCCAGGAGTATGGAGGACACATTTTGTGTGAGTGGGGTATACCTTTCGAAGCGAGGAACCGGCGGTACCTTCTTCATGGTGCCCCCGTCCTTCGGAGCCTTTTTCGAAGGCTCGACTTCCTCGGCCTTCCGCTTCCCTTTTCCGGGCGCTTCTCTGGATTCGTCGGGGTTCAGGGCTTTCTCTGCCCTGATGTACTTCTCGACCCGGTTGAGGAGGTCGGGAAAATCGATCGGGGGCTTCTTCGCCAGAGAAGCTTTCAGCTGTCCATGGCGGACGTTGTGCCGAAATGCCGCGGAGGCGACGCCCGGATCGAGAGAGGAGACCGACCTCGCCTCTGCCGTGAATCTCCGGACAAACGCCCTGAGTGATTCCCCCCCTTCCTGCTTGAGCCCAAGTAAGGAGGCGCTCGTTCTTTCGGCCTTCCGGCTAGTTACAAAATGGGCGAGGAAATTGCCCTCCAGTTGATCAAAGGAGTAAATGGAGCCGGGGGCGAGTTTTGAGAACCACTCACGGGCCGGACCCCGAAGGGTGGCAGGAAACGCTCGGCACAGCAGAGGATCCGATGCGCTGTGAATCATCATGAGGGTTTTGAAACCCTCCATGTGATCAGCAGGATCCCCTTCGCCGTTATAGGTCTCGAATTGTGGGGGTCGAAAGTTCCGGGGAATTTCTGCTTGGATAATGAGGGCGGAAAAGGGGGGTCGGACAGGTCTGTACCCCTGACCGGCTCTGACACCTCCGTCGCCTATGTGATCGATTCGGTCCTCCATTTCTTGGAGGCGCCTTAGGAGTACGCCATCGGCTTCGGGCTGGATTGTTGAGGAGCGAGAGACGCTGGCCTCAGCGTCTAACCTGGTTTGGGAACGGCGTGCTTCCTCCCTGGGGGCCCGTTGGAGAGCCCCAAGGATTTCCCTTCGGAAATCCTGGAACTTCTGTTGAGTAACAGGAGCTCCCTCAGCTCGGGCCGGTTGGACCGGAGGTTGCCTCCCGACTCGGCTGAGTGCTGGCCTTCGTTCTTCCGGCGGTGGCCTAGGATGGTTCGGGGCCGAGTTGGAAGCGGCCCTTTCCCTACTGCGGTCAGCCTGCCGACTGGAGATTACCCTTCGAAGGTCGGGTTGGGTTGGAGGAGTGGGGGCCCGCTGGGACCCCTGACGGGAGGCCCTATGCTTTGATGTGCGCGGCCCGGCGTTGGTATTTGATGGGAGTGTGTCTCGTCGGTTGACGGAGGACGCAGCCCCCTTGCCTTTGGAAGCCATAGGAGTTCGGTGATCGAGGTACCTCGGCGGTAGTACTCGGGTCGGGTTCCGAAGTAGCTTTCCCACAGACGGTGCCAACCTGATGCGGTTTGTTTCTGGGAGACGTGTGGATGCACCAGGTGTGAGTTCTTACTCGATTTGTATTTGAAGGAGAAAGCAGCTGGTCGGACGACCCTCGGCTTGCCGAGCGGTACCTGCGACTGGTTGGGAGTGAGGTGGATGTCTGGGCTCGGATCAGAGGGCTCGGATCCGAGGTCTGGTGTACCTGCAGACGGTCTCGAAACACCGGGGTTGGTCCTGGTGGCAGACCCTCCGACGATCTAGTCAGTTACTTTAAGATAAGAGCAACAGTAACTAGGGTTTAGTGGAGAAAAGATTGATTACCTTTTAAGAAAGGAGAGGGCCTGGTATTTATAGGAGTTTCTAATCGGGTCTAGACCCGTTTGGGGCTGGGCCGGACCCGGTTACCCGATTGGCTGAAGCGGTGGAAAGTCGGGCGGTATAGGGCTGACGTGGCAGGCGCCGGAGTGGTTTCCGGGCTGACGTGGCAGAGCTCCGGGCGGTTTTCCGGCGCTGACGTGGCTGATCTGAAGGATCAGGAAGGACGCGTATCCTGAGGGGATCCGGTGGCTCAGGGTGAGCCACGCTTTATTCCTGACCCATATCAGCGCCAAACCAAGAATTCCCTCGTGAGTGGAACCTTGAGGAACCTCACTCTCAAGTTCCAGATCTGCAAGAGGATCCGATGGCTCTGATACCATTGATGCAGCTTTTGGCTTAGTCTTGACCATGGCTGCAAGCAGGGAATAAGATTGGGTGGTAATGGAAGGTTTGAAGAAGAAGAAGAATCAAGAAGATGAGGAAGAAGAATCAAGAAAGTGAGAATTATTGAACTGTAAACTGACAGACTGAAAGATGATCTGTTCTTGTTCTTTTATAAGCGCAGATTACGCGCAAAGCACGTAATCGGACATTCAGTTGAGTCAGTTACAATGTGGGTCCCATCTTGATCTAACGGTTACAATCTAATCAACTCAGCCTCAACGGACCAGAACTCCTCATACCGATTCACTTGCTACTTTACATTCCAGTCCTTCTACTTATTGCTATTTACACTACACTGATACATCAACTGATACATCACACAGCTTCATCTCACAGCTTCAGCTCCCTTCTCCTCTTCTTTATTCAAATGCTTTCAGCTACACCTGCCCTGGTCTCATTCACCCTGATTGGCCTCTATCAGTCTTCCAGGTGGAGAAGTACGATGTTGATAAAGTCGAGAGTAGGCCAACGCTAGACTGAGAGAAGTGCCCTGTCTATCAGACATTTACTGTTGATTGATCCCCACCACCCTAGGGTTTTGTTGGGAGGAGTAGATGTTTCGATGTACATGTATGTTTTGTACCTTCTTGTGCCACACCCCCCATGTTTGGGGTGAATTAATATATTTTTATTGTATTGTAGGTTCTTGTACTTGGTTCAGTATTCTGAGTTTGTTTTATTAACTTCTTATTAATGAAACAAGGTAATCATACTCCACTATGCAGAAAACTGCATGCCTTTACACAATAAAACAAAGTGGATGCAAAAGTCGACCATGCCCAAAATTGGGTGCCGAAGTAATTTGCAGTCACAATTTTGCAGAGGTGTCGAGGAGGAGGGGGAAGGAGACAGCTAGGCGGGATCACGTGAATCGGATGATCACATGGGTCCCAAAATTTATTACTGCCGCGTTTTTCTTGGGTCCCTCGAAAGCGATCATCGGGGTCTGAGTCAACGTGCCACGTGCGAATATCCGAAGCTGCTCATTTATGCAATATATCGAACACCTCGGTACTCGTCTCTAATTTTCCCAGTAAACTACGCATGAAATAAAGTACATCTTTCACCAACCATTAAAAAATCTACTCAAATGAGACTAACTAAGAAGGAGAATAAAGTAAATTAGTGGTACAGTAGTATTTTGAGTAAGAGAAGAAAAAGTTATCTGTATATTAATCTTTTTTTACTGGTACATGATCTGGTGTTTCTTTCAGCACGCATGTCGTTGTGTTGGTTGGATGCTAATAACTGGTCTGATCTGTATCTAGTCCTTAACCCCCTGACGGTACCTTGTTGATTCTTTAGGACCGTCCCTAGACCTTTCGGGTGTGCCCTTCTTTCTGTGCAAGGCGTGCATTGGAATGAAGTTAACTTATGCTAGATGGAGTTTTGAGAAGTTACGAAATAAATATAGTGCGAGTTAATTTATCAAAAACGACGACGGAGCAGCTGCTAGAGAGGCAAGAGAGAGGATTGGCAGAGTCTTCTAGGTGGACGAGTATAATAATGAGGAGGTCGAGTTCGGTTCGACACTTGACTGAGAGGGGCATGAGTCCCTAGATTCTAACCTGGGACAGGTTGCGGCTGGGAGGGCTACTTTTGTTTACATCTAGCTCTATTAATTGTACCTGTATTTTTGTACTGTGGGTAGTACTTTTGAATTTGGCCCACCCTCCAGGACGATGTTGAAGGCTTATGTTTTATTTTCTGCATTATAGTTATTTGTACTCTCCTCCGGTCCTCCAGGGATCTTTTATTAACTTCTTATTAATGAAACAGGATGGTGTTATTCCACCTTTTACTTCAAAATAAAAATAAAAAATTATCATGTAACTCTGCAATGAAGTCAGAATAATTTTGATAGGGTGACTAAGAGAAAATCATGTGGCTATATATAAATATATATATGTGACATTTTAACTAAAATTTTAAGGGGTCAAACCATAAAATGTAATACAGTTGAGAGGATTTTTTTAATCAAAATTTTCAATTGCTTTAGAGGAAAATTCCTTTTTTTTTCGTTTTTTTTTTTGGGGGGGGGGGGGGGGGGGGGGGGGGGGATTTTACAAAACTCTGTTTTCAAGCATGCCCTGATGAGCTAGTTATAAACGGATAACATTGACACTGTTGCACAAATTGTATCAAAGGAGTAGGATTGATCATCACGATGAGACTAATAAAGATAAAATATCATCGAAATTGAACATATTTCACCAATGTATTAACTAATTGTAATTGTTCTGTTGTTGCTGAAAAATCATTCATTTTGTAACCACATGAGAAGATAAAAAAGCAACTCAAATGTAGTGGTTTTAGCAAATGCTACTAGTGTCTAATGATTAGCTTTTGTTCAGTGGTGATTGAGAGGTCAGAGTTCTAATTATATCTATATCTCATACTAATAGGAGAGAGAGTCCACCCCCTCTCACCTTTTCCTATTTTGAAATAAAGAAATGAGAGAAAAAGTATGGATTCATATTTAACTAACACGTGCACTACGCACAATTTTATTTAAAAACCAAAATAAAATAAAAACCTCAATCTCCCAAACACATTCTTTTTTCCTCCCACTTTTTCAATTTCACAAAATCTCACGTCTCTTCCCAAATCCACCTCCATCCTCTAACTTAGAATTAGATTTTTAAGCAAGCACAATTCACAAAATTATCTTTATATCATTTTCTTAGTCTATCATCTTTACCCTAACATGTGCTATAATGCATGGTTTATAATGTATAACCTATTTACTGAACGTTAATGATGTTATAATATACATGTTAACATAAATTAGTTGAATTTGCGATATCTTTTCATTGCATGCATTTTTTAGCTTTAGTAAAATTCAATTTGATAACATTATGGTTTGGCAGTAATTCTCTAAACCATCTGCTTATATGAAGATTTCAGTAATTACGGTTGGATGATATTCATAAGTTTCTCCCAATTCTCTCATGCTTTTTTGGAGTTTTATATAATTTTATGAGTCTCTCAAAACTATTTTAGGCTGTGCAATTTACACAGGGTAACACTAGTTTCACTTAGAGCATTTTCCTTTTGGAAAAAAAGTGTGAGTGAGTGGTAGTGCAGAGTGCAGTATGTGTTGGAAATAGTTTTGGCATATTTTTCGGGCCAGATTCCAATGGGCTCCAACCACTGGCGGTGCCAGAAGTTGATTGGATTACGTTCCTCTCGTCGAGTACTATTCCGTAATGTACTCACTTGCCAAAAACGGTTTCCGTATGAATGAGAAATGTAGGTCCAAAGTTGGGTACTCGAAATGTACTAACTTAGGCAGTTGGAATGGATAGTCCCACATCGGAAGATGGGAAAGATTTTCTCTAGTATATAAGCTAAAGAAATGGACTAAAGGGCGTAGTCCTGGGGTTACCACTAATGTGTAGTGGAGAGAGGACCTAGCCAAAATAACAAAAACACGCGCGTGCGCGCCCGCCCGGCCCGGCCCGGCCCGGCCCGGCTTCGGCTGGCTTGGCTTGGCCTATATTTTTTTTGCCCTGCTCCAAATTTTTTTTCCCAGTTACTGTTGAGGCTTAGTTTTTCCCCAGGTACTGTTATCATTTCTGAAAAAAAAACAAAACAACTAACAGTTCTATTTCAACTGTTTCAGAACATGGAAAACACACAGAACGATAATGTCAATGAACTTATTAGTGAACAAACACCAGTGATCCAAAATGTGACTGCACAATTGGTTGCGGCACAAATGGTCGTTCTGCCCACACATATAACTGTGGGAGAAAAACCAGAGAAGTTTAATGGAATTGGATTCAAGAAGTGGCAAGGGAAGATGCAGTTCTACCTGACCACCTTGAAGCTGGACAGGTTTCTCACAAAAACTGCTCCTATGCTGGCACCTATGGATGCGCACTCCGTTGCTGCGGTAGATGCATGGCCTCAGGGTGATTATCTCTGCAAAAATTACATCCTAAACGGATTGGCAGACCCACTATACAATATTTATTGTGTCTTCAAGACTTCCAAACTTCTGTGGGGGTCTTTGAAGAAGAAGTACAAAACAGAAAACGCTGACTCCAAGAAGTTTGTAGTTGGTAAATTTTTGGACTACAAGATGGTTGACTCCAAGACAGTTGTGAGTCAAATTCAGAAACTGTAGGTGATAATGCACGAAATCGCTGCAGAGAACATGACGCTGTGTGAACCATTGCAGGTTGTAGCAATCATCGAGAAGCTTCCACCTGGATGGAAGGACTTCAAGAACTACCTCAAGCACACGCAAAAGGAGATGTCTCTTGAAGACCTCATTGTCAGGTTGCGGATCGAAGAGGAGAATCGCAAGGCTGACAGGTCCTATGGAAATCAGTCCATAAAAAAGGCCGACATGGTGGAGCACGAATAGAAGGGCAAAAAGAGAAAGTTCTTGTTACAGGCATCGAACAAAAAACTTACAGAAAAGAGGTTTGCTGGAAAATGCCACAAGTGTGATAAGCTGAGCCACAAAATTTCTGACTGTCGCAGCAAGGACAACAACCGTGCTGGAACTTGACAGACAAAAGGGAATGACAGATCCCATGCACACATAACTGAGAACTTGTCCACTGGTCTCTTTAACTTGGACCTCTGTGTTGTTATATTAGAGGTGAATCTGGTGGGGAGCAATCCTCATGAGTGGTGGTACGACACTGGGGCCACCAAGCACATCTTCTCGGATAAGGAGATGTTCACTTCATACCAGAAGTGCAACAAGGATGAACAACTGTTCATGGGTAATTCTTCCACCTCCAAGATAGAAGGAACAGGGAAGATAGTGCTGAAAATGACTTCAGATAAGGAACTAACACTCACCAATGTGTTGCACGTTCCGGATATAGAAAGAACTTGGTATTAGGATCTTTGCTAAGCAAGAATGGATTCAAGGTTGTTCATGCTTCTGATAATTTTGTATTGTCTAAGAATGAGGTGTACTTAGGTAAAGGATATGTAAAGGATGGAGTATTCAAATTTAATGTAATGATAGTTATCCCTAAATCTATTGTTCTTGTTATTCCCAAAGTTAATGAAATTACTTATATTTCTTATGTTGTTGAGTCTTCTTCTGTTTGGCATGAAAGACTAGGCCATGTTAATTTCAATTATATGTATAGATTAATTAACATGAATTTGCTACCAAAATTTAAGGTAAACAACTGCGAAAAATGTGAAGTTTGCACAGAGGCCAAACTCATTAAAACTCCATCACGTTCTGTAGAAAGAAACACATAAACTCTAGATCTAATTCACACAGATCTGTGTGATTTAAAATACATGCAGACCAGAGGTGGCAAAAAATAATTTGTGACATTCATAGACGATTGCATAAAATTCTGTTATGTATACTTGTTCCATAGCAAAAATGAGGCTTTGGATAAATTCAAGAAATATAAGTTTGAGGTTGAGAATCAACTTGGCAAAACGATTAAAATCGTTAAGAGTGATAGAGAAGGGGAATATGATGCACTATTTAATATGTTCTGCTCTGAATATGGAATAGTTTATCAGACAACTGCTTCTTACTCACCAGAATCAAATAGTACTGCCGAATGCAAGAACCGAACTCTAAAGGAGATGATGAATGCCTTGTTGTTGAATTTTGGGTTACCCCAAACATGTGGGGGGAAACGTTGCTAACTGCCAACTACATTCTCAATAAAATACCTTACAAGAAAACTGGCAAGACACCATACGAACTATGGAAAGGTAATGTACCTTCGTATAAATACCTCAAAGTGTGGGGGAAAGTGGTAGTACCTAATCCAAAACAGTTCACAATAGGACCTAAGATTATTGATTGCATATCCATAGGCTATGCACACAACAGTAGTGCATATGGTTCTTGGTATACAAATCGGATATACCGGACATCCATGTGAATACCATAATGCAATCAAGGAATGTTTTCTTCTTTGAACACATATTTCCGTGCAAGGATGCTATGTATCCCAAACGTACACGTGAACAAGGGAATGCAAGCACTTCGGTTGATGAACCAGGACATGATAATGATGAGCCTAGACGCAGTAAATGGGCTAGAACATCAAAGTCATTTGGTCATGACTTTGTAACGACCTTTCTGTTAGAGAATGAGCCCAGAACATTCAAGAAAGCCATGTCTACGCCTGATGCTCCTATGTGGAAGGAAGCAATAAAAAGTGAAATACTCTCCATTATGCAAAATCATACATGGGAGTTGGTCGATTTGCCTTCTGGGTGTAAAGCTTTAGGAAGAAAATGGATTTTCAAGCAAAAATTGAAACCAGATGGTTCAATAGAAAAACATAAGGCGAGACTTGTGGTACAAGGATTTAGGCAAACGGAAGACCTAGACTTCTTTGATACTTATTCTTCGGTCACAAGAATACCTTCCATAAGAATGCTGATAGCTATTACAGCTCTACGTAACCTGGAAATACATCAAATGGATGTCAAAGCCGCATTTCTGAATGGGGATTTAGAGGAAGAAATATACATGAAACAAGCTGAGGGTTACGTAGTTCCTAGACAGGAAAAAAATGTATGCAGGCTTGTAAAATCCTTGTATGGACTGAAACAAACTCCAAAGCAATGACATGCAAAATTTGACAATGTTATGATGTCAAATGGTTTCAAAATAAATAAATGTGATAATTGTTCTACATCAAAGATACTCCAAATTGATACATTCTGGTGTGTCTGTATGTACATGACATGCTCATTATTGGTAGCAATAATGACATTATCAAACAAACTAAGAACATGCTTAGTGGCAAGTTTGATATGAAAGATTTGAGAGTTGCAGATGTCATACTAGGAATCAAAGTTTTCAGGATGTCTGAGGGAATTACTCTGTCTCAAGCTCATTACGCTGAGAAAGTACTTGAAAGATTCAAGAATTACTCCAACAGGACTGCCAAAAGTCTAGTGGATCTTAGTCTTCACTTGTTTAAAAATACGGGTGACAGCATATCACAATTGGAATATGCACGTGTAATCGGTAGTCTGATGTACATAACAAATTGTACAAGACCAGACTTGGCACATTCAGTAAATGTACTGAGCCGCTACACAAGTAATCCAGGACGAAGTTAGTGAAAAAGAATAACTAGAGTATCGAACTACTTGCGACATACTCAGAATTATGAACTGCATTACACCAGATATCCAGTAGTACTAGAAGGCTCCAGTGATGCCAACTAGATATCGGACTCTAATAACTTGAAATCCACAAGTGGGTATCTCTTCACTCTTGGTGGTGCAGCTGTGTCATGGAAATCCTCTAAACAAATAATACTGGCTAGATCCACCATGGAATCTGAGTTTATTGCTTTAGACAAAGCGGCAGAGCAAGCAGAGTGGCTTCGAAACTTTTTAGAGGATATTTCCATGTGGAAAAAACCAGTTCCTGCTATATGTGTACACTGTAACAGCCACTCGGCTATAGCAAGGGCACCGAGTTGTATGTACAATGGTAAGTCTCGTCATATCAGAAGGCAACACAAAATTATTAGACAACTGCTCTCCAATGAAATAATCTCTATAGAGTATATAAAATCGGCTGACAACCTAGTGGATCCATTTACTAAAGGTTTGTTACGAGAGCAAGTTGTGAGATCATCAAGAGGAATGGATTTAAATCCTATGACGAAAGAGGATACTTGATGAAAACCCTACTTAGGAATTGGAGGTCCCAAGATTTAGGTTCAATGGGACAACTAAATCTTGTTGAATCAACGGGAGTACTGAGAGATTAAAATCTCATACCCACTTTTAGGATGATAAAACAGTGCTGCCTACAAAGAGTTAGGATAAGCTTGGCTTTTAATGATTCCTATAGCTTTGAAATAAAAGCGGGACATGACAGGATACTCTTTATAAGAAATCAACTTGTGAGTGTGAAATGAGGTCGTTTCTAGGAGAATGAAGAAAGGCTACATTCTCCAAGTTCACTCACGATTAACCAGGGTTGTTCAAGGCCAAAATGAATACTACAAAAGAACCTAGTTCTGTGAGGAGATGAAACTGTGTGATAGTTATTGTCTAGGTTTATATCAAAGTCCGGATAGTTCAAGACATCATGTTCACTACCTGGTCAAGTGAATCCGATGGCTACTCACTAAGGGTGGTTCAAAGATGAAAAATTACTACCATTCCTGATATAGTGATTTTTCGATTGTACTCTCAGAGTCTTATCTGTCATGTCTTTTCTGTCATGTTTTTTTTCTGTCGTGTCTGAAATACATGGTCTGGTCATTTCCATTCATGTGGGGAATTCTTGGAAATAGTTTTGACATATTTTTTGGGCTGAATTCCAGTGGGCTCCGGCCACCGGCGGTGCCAGAAGTTGATTGGATTATGTTCCTCTCGTTGAGTACTATTCCGTAATGTACTCACTTGCCAAAAACGGTTTCCGTATGAGTGAGAAATGTAGGTCCAAAGTTGGGTACTCGAAATGTACTAACTTGGGCAGTTGGAATGGATAGTCCCACATCGGAAGATGGGAAAGATTTTCTCTAGTATATAAGCTAAAAAAAGGACTAAAGGGCATAGCCCTGGGGTTACCACTAATGTGTAGTGGAGAGAGGACCTAGCCAAAATAACAAACACACGCGCGCGGGCGCGTCCGTCCTGGCCCGGCCCCGGCTCCTGAGGCTTTTCAAATTTTGTAACTGGTACCATTACTCTGTAACAGCAAAGTAATGGCTCATCAGTTACGTTTTTGAACCATTACTCTGTTGTTACAGAGTAATGGACCCTTCAGTTACTCCCTTTCTCTTATAAGACCAATACTTTTTGTCTGCCAGTACACAATGTCATTCAAAATTCCAAATCTCCTTCTTCTTCTTCTTCCTCTGAGTCAGAGTCTGAGAGTACAACACAGCTACTGGTTCGTTGAGATCTTTGAAGCTAGGGTGCTGCTCTTCAGGAAAAGGTAATACAGTTGTATCCTGGGCGGCAATTCGTCAACCACCGTCACACTACGGGATGAATTTTGCTTTAAGGACAGAGATCTTAATCTCAACTCTGTATTAAAGTTTTGGTTTGGTATTTTATTTCCTGTAATTGTGTTTCTTCACAAATATTGTTAGCAATTTCCTTCTTTATGAAATTCAAGTTCTAACAGTATGAAAATTTGTACTCCATTCAAAATATCATAACTTCTTTTGTACTTGAAAATTTTTGGAGAACTTTGGATATGTGGTTACTCTGTATGTGGAGAACATTACTACCAAATTTATGAACTTCTGAGGTGATTTGTTATTTTTAAAGGGTTTTAACGTTTAACTGGGTGACAATTTTTGTTAATGCTAAAGTTTTTACACGTAGTTGTTTTTTGCCATTTTCCGCCTTCAAAATGGAGTAATTTGAGAAAGCTTACAACTGAGAAATTATAGTAGACTCAATGATCTTTTCAAACAATCCAAAACATGAAATTCTGTTGAGTGAGTGAATTATAATGAATTTTTTCCAAAACATCACAGATGCATGTGGTATAGGATTTTCGTTGTTTTGATCAAATTGTGTCTTCGTCATAGTTGGACCTTAGATTAAGCTTCAAATTGAAGATTATCTAACTTTTGAATCTCGTTGTACATACTTGTGTGTGCTTGGGTGCATCTTGTACTTATATTAAGGCGGCATGAATCTTAGTGGGCCATTTGGCACATCCGTTGTTTCCTTTCAAATTGATTTTTAGGTTAAGGACTTAGGGTAGTGAGCCGCACCCTATGGTCCTTAGTATTACTTGTGGTTGCTTAGGGTAATGGATTTTAACCTAGAGATCTATCGTTACTACTCAATCTCTGGGGTAGTTGGTAGTCATGTCGCCTCGAACGTGACGGAGGAGATGCCTAGTGTGCCGACGTGCTCGCCATACACGGAGGATGTCCGTTGTTTTTAGTGCTACCTCCTGGTCAGGAGACCGTTGAGCGTATGATTGCGGGAGCAACATGTTTTGTTGGGCCGAGGTCATAATCAACTCCAAGCATGGAAGGAGGGGTGGCGATCGACAGTGATCGGTTCGCCGTCTGGGCCGGTTAGATATTAGCTATTTTTGGTACCCTTAGGCATGATATGTCCTAAGGATTAGGTCGAGCAACTGTGGAATGTTAATGCCATAATTGGAGTTTGTTAGCTGTAAATTAGCTTTTGTACCATGAATTGATCGTGCTTGTTCGGACATGTGAATGTCCACTATTTGAGTTGTGTTTGGCCTTGTATTAGCTTGTTGATGGTCTAGGGTAGTGGTTATCACTTTAAGACTATTAGCTTCTTTCTGACCCTGGATAATTAGTAACTTTCTTACCTTAAGTGCTATGAATGAAGACAGTACCAGCGGATAACTAACCAATGAGGGATTGATCGCAGGCCGGAGATGGTATCAAGATCGAAGCAAGAGGGTATTTGGCAATCGACAGAGTTCGAATGTCGCTGGGTCAAGTTTGGGCCAAGTTGGGCCAACTCTTGAGCCTGGTTTGGGGGACGTTTCCCTAGGGCTTGTGATTTGGGGTTGGGACTGTGTTTTTATTGGCAAATAATTGACTAGTAGTATTTAATCTTTGCAAGTAAGTTCAGTAGTTGATTTTTCAGTTTTATGTTAGGGTTGTTGCCTAGTAGTAGTATCCTTGATCAGTCTTATGATTGTTAAGACAGACATTAGTCGGGTGGTTGTACTCGTCTGTCAAAGGGACACATGTGGTGCCTTCTCACGGGTGGGGAGCACGGGATGCGTGATCTAATCTGTTAATTCCTGAAGTACTGTGAGAAGAACGAGAGGTGCTCCTGTCGGATGTAGGGAATGGACCCTACGAGTCTGTCAAGTTCTATTTTGTTAGTACGGGAAGGGAACTGGAGTAAGACTCTCCAAGGGGGAGTAAGACATCTATGCATCTCGGTGAGCTTGTGGGTGGGCTACCTTTGTGTTCGTAAAAATTTTTGGGTGAGGTCTGGAGCAGTGGGACTGCCGGGAGCCGGGTGTAGTGGAAAACAGGGGACACCACCACTAACTACAATAGCGGAAGTAGACCGACCATATGCAACCTCATCAGTCACATGTTAACTGTCAGTAACTGGAATGAGTACAAGAGTAGGATGCATTGCGAGGGATCGAACCCTACAATCAAAAGAACGCGAACTCCTTGGGAAGTATGTAGTATGTGATGCATATGTTTCCATTGAAATTGTATTTTGGGAAAGTATGTAGTATGGGATGCATACATTTCCAAATGAATCGCATTAGAGTAAGTGCATTCTATACATTTGAATTATGCATTTTGAATTGTGCATTAGACTCTAGGGGCATGACATACACTAACACTTGTGACTTGTCTACACATTTTCTTTTTGCATCAAATCCTGGATGTTGAGTTTTGGGGAGCCTCTAGTTTTAGCAACATCAGTTGTATTCAACTGACGTGCACATAGTCTGTTTAGTTGCAGAATGGCTGATCTTGGAGCAGAAGACTCGTGCTGCAGGGAGCGTTTAGTGGAAGTTGTTGTCGAGTATGTTGTGGAGCCTTCTGACTATTGTACATTGTGAGATTGTAAGTGTTGTACAGTAAAATTTTGGGATGTAATTTATGTAATTCATGATGTAATTCTTTGTTACTTGTAATAAAAATTTTGGTGGCAATAAAAGTTTTAAATTTTCTGTGATTTTACTGTGTCTGGACTCATTTGAAGGAAAGATTATGGCTTGTGTCTCGAGTTTTCTGTGTTGGGAACTCGAGGCATTACACGATCTGCAACTATTCATGTGTGTCGGATGTGCTACGACTCTTCACCAAACTTTTCACCAAAGTGATATACTCTAGCATTGTTAACCCAGTCCACTGATTCAAAATGAGAAATAGTTGCAGGTCACCTTTGAGTCAAAGGGACGGCCGGTTCGACATTTTGTTCTAACTCTTGAACATCATTAATGTCGTTAACGTTATCGTTTACATCATCTACATGCACATTTTCTTCATCTTCACTGTCTTCTACATCTTCTACCTCTTCTTCTGCTTCTTCATCTTCTAATGAGTCACAGTTAACAACAACATATTTGAATGATTGTGTTTTCATTATCAACAGGATGACGTATCAAACTAGAAGGATGTGACAAGACATGTTGTGGGGGATTTTTTGGAATTGAAATTGTGAATATGTTACCATGTGGAGGAGATAATTCTACATGCAAGATGATTGAGACTCAGTTCAGGGCTTGGTACTTCGGGTACGGGAGATGACACACGACCAACATGTGGATGACCTATAAGAATCTCGATTTGCTCTATACATAACTACACTACAGACCAACTAGAGTTTGGATCAAGTGATCTTGCAATCATAACAATAAGAGAATCATCATAAACTATACGCACCGTCATGATATATTGTCCTCCACCTTTTCTAGCTCATACTTAGCTAGGATTTTACACTCCATTCACCTCTATACCATTTAGTTAATTCGTAGACCTTTTCAACTAGTTATTGCTTCTTGATATTGTGATATACCCAAACTATTTCCGGTTCAACACCTATATATAAGCTCCTACCATTGGGTTTCGAACTATTTCTCCCACGTAATACAACCAAATAGGAATTTTATAGTCCATACCAATACATTAACAGACGAATTTGCGGTTCAATATACAATCATGAACATCATGATTACAACAACATTAAGCAACGATCTATTTGCAATTATGAAAACCTATGTGAAGTCTTATGAATCAAACATTCCCAACATCTTACATATTTTAGTTCCTGTACATTCAAACCAGCAAAAAGGCAATTCCATTATGACCCTCTATCTCTCTCTATCCACATTCAATTTATACACAAAAATACACAAATATAAGCCCCGATAAACCAATATTCTCCTCATGAAACAAACTAAAATATTATGACATATCAAAAAGGTGGAGTACATGAAACCTGACATGATAACCAATTGTATAGGAGGGCATCTTCAAGAGCAATGAGAGAATATATGGTTCAAAGGTGGAGGGGCTAAGGTTTGCAAGTTAAGCTACGATTTCGGAAACTATTTATTTTGGAGGAGGGTGGAGACAAGCTATTGGGGTTTCTTGGTTTTTTGGGTTTTTCATATTTTGGGGAGGTGCTTGGGGTTAGGGTTATTGGGGTTTACGGTTTGTGGGAGAAGAAGATGGGGAAGATGAAAATGAATAAATTAAAGTGAAATGTAGAGAGAGAGAGAGAGAGAGAGAGAGCCCAACCTTATTAGCAGTCGTGTCCCATTTATGGTCATTATTGGGAATAGTGACCACAGTGACACGACGTCACTATTCCCAATAGCGACCTCAGTTAAGTTGTTAATTTTAAAAATTCCAGAAAAGAGAAGCTCTATAAATTTCGCCAAGTGTGGAGAATACACTTCATTAGTGGTTGTTATTCTCATTAGTGACTTAATTTATACTAAGGTCGCAAATAGGAATAACGACATAATTCTTTTACAAAACATAAAATAAAATAAAATAAAATAGGCCGCTTCTCACATTATCGGCTTGTAAAATGAAGGAAAATAGCGGCCGCTGTTGACGTGGCACAAAGTAGCCCACGAATGCTAATAGTTTAGAAAGTGACCCTTAAACACAAATATTTTCAAAAAGTGGCAAAATAAAAATTCCTTCATCTCCTTCCCTTACCACCCAATCTCTTCATATCAAAACCCTAAATTCAAGAATGCAAACCATTTCCACCTCCATTTCCGTGCTATAATTTCGTCCCAAACCCTAGAAGAATTACTTGTGATTGGCGAAACTCATATCTACGGCAAATGATGGCTAGGGTTTCGATTCCGATCTTCTGATTCTGTCTTCATTTAAGGTACTCTTTCTCTCTCTCTAAAAGTAGAACAATAGATGAATTAGATGTTGGATATATTGGTATATTCTCTATATATAAATATTGCATGTGCATATGAGTAACACGTGTATTGAACGTATAATTGATTAGATATTGGAACGCGGATTTGTGGGCTTATAACCTGATACCCAAACCAGTATTTAGGAATAAATACTGGCTTGTGATAGCAGTCTAGGGATTCCAATCTTGATACCTACGGTGAATATCTCAAGCAACTTAGATCTAGATATTAACCCTAATTCCCAATTGTTAATTTCTCACAAAACCTAACAATCTTGAGATGTTATAATTAATCAATTTGTGAGATTAACCAAGTTTGCTAGATCCCGTCGTTTCTCATCGGATCTCGTCGAAGCCCTCAAAGTCGTCGAAGCTGCTGTTCCCGACCATCACCATCCTAGTCGGTGATGCTCCCAAAGTCGCTCGCCGCCAGTCGTCGCTCTCCTTCGTGAGAGACCGTTGACCTTGAGTCGAGGCGTCGACCAGAGAAGATCCGATCTCGATCTCGTGTGACGTCAACTGCACCACCCTCGTCGTCCTTGATTTGTCGCTGATCGACGGTACCGCACGTCCCTCAGTCGCCGTGCCCGTCATCTTCCTCCTCCTATTCGTTTTGTTATGTAGATCCGAACCCGAAGATTGAACCCAAATTCGTTTTGGCCTTTTGATCTTCAGTTGTCACTTGCAAGATCTGTTTTTGTGTTATCAGATCCGAACCCAAACCCGAACTCGCAGCAGACCCAAAATCTCAGAACACTTCATCTCATCATCAGGATCTGGTTATTTCTGAACTTTAAGATTCGTGCAATTATCTAATTTATTTATTCTGTTATTAGTTGGCAGATTTACAGATAAATCCTCTTTTTTATCTAAATTACTTGTCTAGTAATAATTCAGAACATATCTCAAACTTTAGGAACTCATCGTTTATTCCTTAAGATGGAAAAACATGATCGTCCATATGAGGTTCCTAAACTAGAGACGTTTAATAGTTCTGAATTCAATAGCTGGAAGAGGAAAGCACAGTATGGAATGAAATTCATGAAGATTTTCTATACCTGTTAAACGACTTATGATAAGTGTACTCAAGATGTGGATGATGCCACTTGGATCAGAGACGAGGACTTGTGTAGGGAGTTTTTGTTAAACAGTATTTCAGATCGGTTAGCAGATGTTTACATGAAGTACGGAACAACTAAGAAGATATGGGATAATCTGCTGGATGAATTCAAAAAGGAGGAGAAGGTCTACAAGACTCTCTTGGTTGATAAGTTCATTAGTTTTGAATTCAGAGAGGAGAAAGCCATTCTCCCTCAGTTAACTGATCTTGAAAACTTAGTAGCTAAATTGAAAACTGAAGATATCATTGTGTGTGATGCTTTTCTTACTGGAGCAATAATTTTTAAATTACCTGCATCATGACTTATATTTAAGACTGAAATGTATAGATTACCAGAACAATTAAGCTTGCACAACTCAAACGATATATTAAAGTTGAGGATGAGACTATAACTAGGATCAATTTAGAGTTGGCTAAGAAACAACTTTGTCATGCTAATGTGCTAACCAATACCAAACATGTTCCTAAGTTTAAGAAGAACAAGCTTAATAAAATTAAGGGTGAACCGTCCAAGTTGGAAGCCATTAAAAAGATTGTCAAAAAGAAAGGGAAGTGCTACAACTGCAGAAAGTGGGGTCACCATGCTACTGAATGTAAGCTACCCAAAAGAGAACAACCTAACAATGAAAGGGTGAACTTGTTAGAGAGCAACATTGAACCCACCAACTTTCTGTGTGTTGTTGGTGACGATAAGGTCAGTGCCTCTGCTAGTTGGTTGTTGGGCTCGGGGGCTACATGCCATGCTTGCAACAATAAGAACCTGCTTACTGATATCAAAGATGCAAACGAGTCTGTCTCTATGGAGAATGGAGAATCAGTCAAGGTACTCCAGGCTGGAACTGCAAATCTCAATTTTTTATCAGGTAAAAATTTAATTTTGCGTAATGTTAAATTTGTTCATGCTTTAGCAAACAATTTAATTTCAATTAGCTTACTGAATAATACTGGCATGGTAATTTCTATGATAAGTGGTAGAGCTATTTTATCTATTAACTCATACTACTTTGGTTGTGCTTATTTAGTCAATAGCATGTATAGACTTAGTTTAGCAAATAAAGTGATTAATGCTGTTAGCTCAAAACTGTGTAGCCCTTATACTTGGCACAACAGATTGAGACATGTGAACTATATTAAATTACTTGCTGTTGCTAAAACTTTTAATCTGCCAATTGATACATCCTTAAGATATGACAAATGTGAAGTGTGTGCTCAGACAAAGATCACTAGAAAACCCTTTAGTTCTGTTTCTAGGAGTACACAACTTTTTGAACTAATTCATTCTGACATATGCGACTTTAAAAATTTTGTGATGCAAGGAGGTCGGAAGTATTTGATCACTTTTATAGATGATTATTCTAGATATTGTCATATTTATTTGTTAAAAACAAAGGATGAAGCACTTAATAAATTCAAAGAATTTAAAGACCATGTCGAAAATCCGTTAAATGCTAAAATAAAATGGTTCAGATCTGATAGAGGTGGGGAATATATATAAATGGGTTTTAAAGAATTTTGCACTTCATATGGCATTATCTCTGAAACAACAGCACCCTATGACCACAGTTAAACGGTATAGCCGAATGAAAGAATCGAACACTCACAGAAATGTTGAATTCTATGTTATTGACTGCTGGATTGCCTTCGAGTTTTTGGGGAGAGGTTGTATTGACTGTTAATAATATTCTTAATATGTTACCACACTCTAAACTGTCTGAAACACCTTATGAGTTATGGCATAAACACACACCAAGTTTTGATAAAGTAAAAACATTGGGTTGTATTGCTTTTGTTAGAATACCAGACCCTAGAAGGCCTAAAGTAGGACCTCGTACAAATACTTGTGTGTATCTAGAAAATGCAATTGATAGTGCGGCATACAGATTTTATGACCTATCCCTCAATAAGATAATTGAATGTAGAGATGCAGAATTGATTGAAGATGTGTTCATCAAAGATAAATGTATAACACTATCTGGCCACACAGACTTAGTCAATAATTCACAAACTGAATCTAGACCTAGCATAACTGACACTTAAATTGCAAATAAAATTGAGCCTAGAAGAACCTCCATCAGAGATAAGATACCTAGAACCTATGGTGATGATTTTGTCACTTATGCACTGTTGGCTGATTCACTTAGTATAAAGGAAGCCCTTCGATCTAGGGATGGTTTACTTTGGAAAGAGGCTATTGATGATGAGGTGGATTCTTTATTACAAAATAAAACTTGGAAATTAGTTGATCTACCAAAAAGGGGGTAAAACCATCGGAAACAAGTGGGTTTTGAAGAAGAAACTTAATCCGGATGAATCTGTAGCAAAGTATAAAGTACGACTAGTAGCTAAAGATTATACTCAACAAAGTAGGGTAGATTATTTTGATGTTTACTCACCTATTTGTCAATATTGCTGCTGATTTTGGTGTGGGGACAAACAGATGAATTTGTGGATTCTTGAGAAAATGAATAAGGCAAACATGTTGACCTGTTGACCTTCACCAACGTGTTAGTCTTGTTTCTTGCCGCTGCAGCGAACCTGCAAAAAGTGTGATACACCAGGATGGATCCTAACGACGCACCCTCCGACGCTATTGTCATTAATCAGGAAGATTATGAAAGAGCTTTATGTAGAAAAATATTGATTATCTTGTTATGGAGGGGGGAGAGGGGTTTTTATAATCGCCTTAGGGATCCATTTTGAGATCAGAACAAATCTCTACTTCCCCGTGTAGATGGATAGAAGTGGTTAAAATCACCTCTTAGGAATAATTATGAATCTGAATTCTTCTTTATCCTTCTGAACAGGTTTGTAACGGGTTGAGACCCATACCCAGTAGGACAGATCCGTTTATGGGTTATTAGGCTTTGAAGAAAGACCCAGTTCTCATTTCAGATCCGTTTGTATGTGAAATTACCGTTTTACCCCTGAGAGCTTTAAGATTCGTGCCTGATTTGAACGATCCCAATTTGGTTCTATTTGTAGCCGTATTACAAGCCCCCCACTCCTGGAGACTGAGTTTTACGATCTTTCAGGAGTAGTTTTGTCCGTTTTCAATGGTTAATGGAATTTATTGGAGTTCTCGGGGGAGTTTGGATCTTGCTCAAGGTGTAATGGTGTCAATATGAGCTTGTAAAGTGCCCAAAATTATCCTCAGAATTTTTTGGATTTTCCAGATTTTCCTGAATTTTTCCAATTTTAATTATTTTTTTGAATTTTCTATTCAATTTCTGAATTTAAATAATTAATTATCAAAAATTTTAATTAATTATTCTAATTTAATAATTATTATTTTCTGAATTTAATAATTATCTAAAGAATTTTTTATTATTTTTTTGATTTTTAATTAATTTTTCGAATTTTTAAATAATTAATTCAAATAAATAAATAAATAAATACCTGGACACGTGGCACAATCTTGCACGTTGATCATGATCAGACGAGCGCGTATCGGGAGGCAGCAGTTTTTTCCCTATAATCTGTTCGGAAACACGTCTATTCGACCATCCGAACGTTTTCGTTTGCCGACCAACTAGAAAGCACCACGTGGCCGATCAACGTTGACCGCCATGTGGCAATACCTTTTTATTTCTTTTTTTTCGACTTTGTTTCGTCTTTCTTTTCTCCCGCCTTCGCCCTTCTTCGACTTCGCCTTCGTCTCTGACGGTCGACCTCGCCCCCTTCTTGGATATCGTCTTCGACCCCCTTTTCGAGCACCGCACGTGGCAGGCAAAGATAGGAGCTCGCCGGTTGTTGGAAGAGCTCGCCGATGGAGGAGTTAGGAGTTGGGCGAGTTAGGCGAGGAGCCCGGCGAACAAGAGATGGGGTCGAGCTCGATGGTGGAGTGGTTCTCGACGTCGTTGGTGGTTGGCGAGCTCGTTGATGGAGGAGCTCGCAGATGGAGGGCCTCGATGGTTGAGAGCGGAGCTCGTCCATGGAGCTCGGCGAGGTGGAGAGCAGAGTTTGGCAAGGTGGAGAACGAAGCTCGATGGCCTAGGGAGCTTGGAGAGGAGAGGAGCTTGATGGTGAGCTCGACGGATGCCGAGCTCTGCGGTTGGGTTTTGGTGAGGCTATGGCGGAGCTCGGCAAGGTGGACAGCGGAGCTCGACGAGGTGGAGAACGAAGCTCGACGGCCTAGGGAGCTTGGAAAGGAGAGGAGCTCGATGGTGAGCTCGACAGAGGTTGAGCTCTGCGATTGGGTTTTGGCGAGGCTATGGCAGAGCTCGGCGAGGTGGAGAGCGGAGCTCGACGAGGTGGAGAACGAAGCTCGATGGACTAGGGAGCTTGGAGAGGATAGGAGCTCAATGGTGAGCTCAACGGAGGCCGAGCTCTGCGGTTGGGTTTTGGCGAAGCTATGGCAGAGCTCGATGTTGGCGTGAGGGAGCTCGTCGACGAGTGCTCTTCGAAGTGGAGGTGAGGTCCAGCTCAGCGAGGGGAGGAGCTGGACGATGCTCCTCCGTGGAGTTCGCCGAGAGAGTTCGACTGAGGTGATGGGTTTGACGTTTTGGCGAAGAGCTCGGCGAATGGGCGAGCTTGGAGGTCGGAGCTCGACGGTGGAAATGTGCTCAACGAACGGGACTGAGAGCTCGACGAATGGCGGTAGAGGATTGGAGGGGAGCCCTGGAGCTCGGCCATGGGTTTTTGGTTTGGCACTCAAACTCAGAAGGGAAGAAGGAAAGGAGAGAGGATGGTTGTGGGTTTGGGTCCAAACGGGTTCGGACCCGACCCGTTAACACTTCTCTTTTTTTTTCCATTTTTTGGGCAAATTTGAGCCGTAGATCTTGATTTAAGCGCAAATTTTGAGGTAGAGTTTTTTCTCTCATTTTTGTTCTAAAATAGCTCTGTTCGGTGTGTTGTGGCGGACGTGGCGAACGATGCGTCGAACGTGGCGAACGATAGGCGAGCGTTGACTGGTCAACGTCATTTTGCCTATTTTCAGTTCAGAAACACGTCTGTTCGACATCTGCGGCGAGCTTGGCGAGCGATGTGTCGAACTTGGCAAACGATAGGCAAGCATTGACTGGTCAACATCATTTTGCCTATTTTCAGTTCGGAAACACGTCTGTTTGACATCTACGGCGAGCTTGGCGAGCGGTTGTGTTGCAACTCACTTTTCCAAGACTACAAAGGTCGGATTTGGGCGTGTGACCCCTCGTTTCGAAACTGACTCTAAGATCTACAAGTTCTCTTCAGAAACGAGTTTGAGAATCACACTTCTTCAAGGTCAAGATAGTCCCGCAACATTTTTGCCTTCACGAAGTTGAGAAGAGCTTTTCATGACTCTAGGGGAAGTTCGTTCTTGGAAGACAAGTTTGAGGGGCAACTCTATGAGAAAGTTTTAGCTCTGAACTTTTTGAGAAGAAGGCCGCTCGTGAGGCAAGCGGAGTGAAGAACATCACTAGGCTCTAGGAGAGAGCCGATTGGGAGACAAGTTTGAGGAGCAACTCTAGGGAAGAGTTTTAGCTCTGAACTCGTTGAGAAGAAGGCCGCTCGGGAGGCGTGCGGAGTGAAGAACATCACTAGGCTTTAGGAGAGAGCCGTTTGGAAGACAAGTTTGAGGAGCAACTCTAGGGGAGAGTTTTAGCTCTGAACTCGTTAAGAAGAAGGCCGCTCAGGAGGCGAGCAGAGTGAAGAACATCACTAGGCTCTAGGAGAGAGAGCCGTTTAGGAGACAAGTTTGAGGAGCAACTCTAGGAGAGAGTTTAGCTCTGAACTTGTTGAGAAGAGGTCCACCCTGGAGGTGAGCAAAGCAGAGAGCTTGGCTCTAGGATAGAGCCGTTTGGGAGACAAGTTTGAGGAGCAACTCTAGGAAAAAGTTTTAGCTCTAAACTTGTTGATAAGAGTTTCAACAGTTGTGGGAGCAATTTCAAAAGGTGAGCTGCCCCGCACTTGCTTGTTTGCAAGTGGCTAAAGCAACGTTGAACCAAGTGTTGGACTCCGAACTTGTTATTAAGAGAGTTAACGAGTTGTAGGAGCAATTCCGAATGGTGAGCTGCCCCGCACTTGCTTGTTTGCAAGCGGCTAAGGCAATGTCGACCTAAGTGTTGGACTCCAAACTCGTCTTTTGAGCTTAGTAAGTTGTGGGAGCAGCTCTGTAGGACAAGCTGGGCTCCGAACTTACCGTTAGGCGAGTCGTAGACGTGACTCAGAGAGATAGAAGTGAGGCAAGTGCAATAATTTTCAATAGAAAAAGTTGGATTTTATTGAGCTGAACTAAGTGGCCGCTTCAATTGGACGAGCCAATATTACATGCTTCTTGACCGTGTTACAAGCATCGGCCTTATTGAAAACTGAAACCTACTTCTATGATAGGGTGAAGGCCTCTTGGGAGGAGTTTGGTTCTTCCCCCATTGGACCTCCATGGATAAGGTGGAGGATGGCCCCAGGTTCGGAATCTTGGAACTCGGCGGACCTCTTTATTCGCTTGTAGGGTCCTCGAGGTGGAGGATCGGCCCTGTCTCTTAGGACGAACTTGGCCAGGTGTCCCCGCTGTATGAGTTCTTTGATCTCCTCTTTAAGAGCCCGATAATCATCTGTGTTGTGGTCGTGGTCCCTGTAAAAGCGACACCACTTATCCCTACTTCTTTTCTTGCCAGGGGTATTCATTCTAAGAGGAGTGCAGAGTAGCCCTTCCTTTTCCACCTCCATAAGAACTGCTGATATAATAGAATTGAGGGGGTGAACATCTCAAAACGAGGAGCTGGGGAGCGTTGGCTATTGTCGTCCCTCTGGAATTTTTGGGACCCTTCTTCGCTCGTATTCCTCCGTTTGTTCTCGAAAGATGGTTCCTCAAGACTGTGGGGGGGGGGGGGGGGTTGAGAGTCTCTTCCATTCGGATGTACTTCTCACTACTAAGCAGGAGTTCTGAGAAGTCTCAAGGAGGCTTCTTTGCAAGGGACGCCTTGAGGTTGGCATTAGTGACGTTGTACCTGAATGCCGCAGAGGCTACTGATTAGTTGAGGGAGGCAATAGACCGGGCTTCGATGGTGAAGCGTCGAACGTAATCTCTTAGGCGTTCACCCTTTCTTTGGTTGAGGGTCACCAAAGATACACTTGTTTTCTCGGCCCGGCGGCTGCTTACGAAATTAGTTAGGAAGAGCCATTCGAACTGATCGAACAAGAAGATTGAGGCCGGGGCGAGCCGAGAGTACCATTCTCATGCAGGTCCCTTCAGCGTGGCAGAAAAGGTTTTGCAAAGAAGCGCATCCGAAGCCTGGCGGATCATCATGAGAGTTTTAAAACTCTCGATGTGGTCGACGGGGTCTGACTCCCCGTTGTATGACTCAAAGTTAGGGGGCTTGAAGTTTTTCAGGACCGGGGCTTCCATGATGGCTCGGGAGAACGGGGGCCTGCTCGGGCGGAAATTCATCGTCCGTTGTTCCTCTTCTCTAGTCAAGTCGGCCAAGGCGCCTCTCCATCTCGTGAAGACGGAGGTAGACCGAGTCTTCCCTTCGGTCATATCCTGCCGAGCCCCTAGACTCTTTCCCATGCGAAAGGGGACTAGGAGTGCGGTGGTGATGGCATGGGGCAGGTTGAGGACTAGTTGTCTGTTGCTCGTGGTTGGGAGCGACGTTGAGGACCCGCATAATGGCCTCTTGAAAATCTTGGAACTCCGCCCTTGTGACTGATGCCTCTTCAGCTTGGCGGTCCCAATGTGTGGCTCGGTTTACTAGAGTATGACTTCTCCGCCGATGGCATTGTAGTACCCTAGGTTTTTAAATAATGTTTTTAAGATTTATAAATAAATTTAAAATGATTTTTTGGTGATTTAATAAATATTTTTCTAAAAATTTATTTTTTTACACGTGCAAAACACGTGCAACTGTTTTTTTGGGAAGTTCAAAGTCAAAAATTATTTTGTGAAAAATTATTATTTATTATTAGATATTATTTGTGAATTTTTTGGTTTTTTCTGATATTTATTGGACCTATTTGCAAATATTACAAAAAGAAGGACTTTTGTGCAAAATTACCACTTGGAATGAAAACTTTTAATTTTCAGATTTTTGGGCTGGGCTTGATGCCTAGTCAAATCATGGTTAAAAATTTAACTTTTTGTTTAGATGAATTTGGTTTATTTTGTAAGTTTTGATAAAAGAGGATCTTTTTGCAAAATTGTCATTTAAAATGACAAAAATGCAAAATCATTTTCTGGGTTTCTCAAACAGTGTCGGTTGTTTATAGGATGGTTATTTTTGATTTTAAAACTGAGTTAAGTTGGTTTTATTTAGTTTCCAAGTATAAGGTTTCATATATGTAAAGATATATTTAAAAGAGGTATTTTACAAATTTGTTTACAAACCCTAAAAACCTATATTTCGGCCTATTTAAAAGGTGGAGTGCAGCCGTCTTTTGCTGCACAACACAAAGGATTTTTATTATTATTATTTCTTGGAGTTTTAAAGAGAAGATCTTGGATTTCTTGCGAAGGAGGATTTTTCTTGTTTCTTTATTTTTCTTCGGTTGATTTCTTCAATAAGGTGAGTGACATGTTTTGTTTTCTTTTATTCTAAGCATGTTGTATGTGATGATTTGTTGATTAGAAAGTATGTTAGGAGATTGTATGTTGATATGATGAACTTTGATATGTAGATGAATTAAAAATTGATTCTTTCATGAAACCTATGCTCGAAGATTAAAACCCTAATTTTAATGACTTAAGATTGTTAAGAAACCTAAAAGAAATCTTGGGCATGCTATTTGTATTATATACTTGCTGATTTGAATATATATATTGAATTGTATGGTGTAATTGCAAAAATTGAACAAAAAACCCCATCTTTACTGTGAATATGTATGTATACACTCTGTCAATATCTTTTGATGTGCAAACTTAATTGTGTACATGTTGTAGTGCTTATATCCATGAGTATGTTGTTTTGTTATCATATTCTTGCTAATTTAATTGAATATAACAAGTGATATGCTGAAAAGTGCACAAAGTAAGTAGAATAGGGTCATTCACTGTATGTATAGGTATTTAAACTCTGTTTTGGACTTTTGATGAACTAAACTTGATTAAAAACATATTGTGATTGCATACATTTCATGGGCAACTGATGTGAGGGGTTGCATATGTGTCTAATGAATTACAAGAGGGGTTTATGGATCAAAGAATCAAGTTTTGAAGTTAGAGGATTGCGTACCAGCTTTCGGGTCTGATTGGTATGCTGACCAAATCTGAGTTTTTGTGTTTTGGTAAAATTTGATCTAATCTGAGTTGTTAGTGTACTGAGATGGTTTGAACTTAATACTACATATATATATAATGGGTTCTTGACATCTCAAGATCCTTGGTTGATCAACCCACTTACAGGGTCTCTTAGATGAAGTTAAGTTTTGTTTGTTTGTTAATTTTTTTTCTTCTCTCCTTTCCTTTTCTATTCTGTAAAGAAAAATTAATCAGAGAATTGCTTTACTTTGTCTATTTATTAAAAGTAGAAAGTGATCCAAAGAGAGATTTCGGAAACGTAATTTCCTTATGAGGCTTCTTTTATTGTTTAGTAAATTTAGTTTACACTCAATAGAAAGCAGGGACAGTGAAAACAAATTGCATGTGTTTATAGTTATGATGTTCTAGTCCTTTTCTGTTTCCCATCAATATCTATTTACTGGAATGAGTGGCTTTTGGAGTAGTTGGACAACTAGAATCCTTGCCATGTCCAGTGGATGTAAAGAGCTTTACAGTTCTTGTAGATGTCATGGTGCTATTGAATATACAATTTTTTTATTTCAGTCTATACTGATGCACCAAATGCACACACATACACATTCTTACTCCTAAATACAATTTCCATTGGTTTCTCATTCAAATTTACCTTTAAATAATGTGTCAGAGACTATTGACCTTGTAAACAAAAATAGATCTACAGGATATGACTATTTATTTTGTAGTAAGAATTGTAATTAGAAGTATTCATAAACTGGTTTCAATCTTCTTTGGTGGATTTCAACAATTTCTCCACATACAGTGCTTTACATTTTTTTCTTATAGCATTTTTTTAGAGTTTCAGAAGTTTCATTAAGTTTCTTATACTTTTATCTCAAACTATAATTTCACAACTTCACAGAACTTTAATAGTGGTCATTGCCCATATATATGCTTATGTTTCAAATTCAATAAAGAGTTTCTATAGATGTATATCAGTTATATATAATCTACAAGTGTTCTCTTCAAATCAGTAAAGGGGATTTGTATACATCACACACACACACACAACACACACACTCACACGTGTGTGTGTTGTGTGTGTCGTGTGTGTGTGTGTGTGTGTGTACTGGTAGGTGTGTATATATATATACACACCTACATCATAATCAGTATAAGGGGTTTTTATATATCAGTTACATATGTACATGATCAGTGTAAAGGGGGGTTTTCTATATATCAGTATATATATATATATATATATATATATATATATATATATATATATATATATATATATTGATATATCACACCTATATGCACATACGTCCCATCAGCTTAGGAGAAGTTCTATGTTATATACATATATCTACAGATACATATTTTCCATGTCAGTACAAATAGTTTCTATAATTATTATAGATACTTCAATCAATAAAGAGGATTCATATATATATATATATATATATATATATATATATATATATATATATATATATATATATATATATATATACTTCAATCCAATAAATGACCTACTTCTAAGCTGCATATTTACTTCACATCAGTAAAAAGAGTCTCTTCTATACCTGCATATACACCTTATATCAGTAATCCTTCTATGTATCAGATGCATTTTATTTAACTGCATATATACTTCACTTCAGTAAAAGGGTATTTTCTACATTATGCATATACTGCATATCAACAAAAATAGTTTTTCTATATCTCATATATATGTATATACACTCATATGCAAACAACATGAATAAATTTTCTGTGAGTAAATTAACAAAGAAATGAAGAGATTATGAAGAAAGGTTTATTTTTGTGTTGATGGTTGAGTTGTGAATCTCTAGGAGTTGAGTGGGAGTCCTGTGAACCGGCAGATGAGATTTTGTTGAGTTAGACCTGCTGGGTCTTGGGGTTGTTGTCGTCAAATTAAGTCCGGCAGGATACACTAACGATAGAGAGGGAGATATTTTGTGTTCTTTTAATAATAACCAACTTAAGTACAGGCACTAGAGGAGATGTGATGGAACTTGGAAAATGTAAGTATATGCGCTTGGTTTTGTTAGTCCAACGGATGCGTTCCAGGACTATTTGTTGTTCTATCTCGATAGGATATTTGTATGTTCGCGTGTCGAGGGTCTGCAGGCCTATTTACGGAGCATGCAGGGTGCATTCACGTGTCAAGGGTCGGCGGGCCTATTCACGGAATGTACCTGGTGTATCTGTACGTCGAGAGCCTCGCAAGCCTATTCGTGGGGTACACAGCAGGGAGGTGATTCTATGATTGTTGAGCTATTCTTACATGATGCTTGCGTGTCGAGGGCTGTGGTGCCTATTCGCGGAGTATTCTGGATCTTGTTTCCATCACCGTAGTAGGATTAGTTACATAGCGAGGGATCTAACCCTATAAAGTGGAGAACGTTAAGGCTTGCACCGGACCTATATAATATGGAATGCATAGAATCCGACAAGTATGTATTGGAAAGTCAGCATATAGCAATTGTGGTTTCTTGACTTGGTTTATATGCATAATGATTTCTGTTTTTTTACACTTAACACTTCGTCTAGATTCACTTGATGTTTTCACGTGTTACTTATTACTATCTTATATTCCTTGATGTTTTCATGCTTTACTCATTGTTACTTCTTATTTCATTTATTCTTGCTGTTAATACATGTTGTTTATGACTCTATGCTTTATATTTTATTTATGTTGTTTTCTTTTGATGTCACTCACACCGTTATGGCTGACCCCTGTAGTTTTGGGGGTTAGGGTTATCTCTAGCCTCTTATTTTACAGGTTGTTGCTTATAGCTTGGGATTTGGATGCTTGGGATAGAATGATAATAGAGCTATGTAATTTGTAAAAGAGAGTGTTGTAAGAAAGTTTTGTAATTCAAGGTATTTTGTATTCCGCTATATTTTATAAACAATTATTGTAATAAAAGTTAAAATAAAAATTATCTGTGTTTTTGGCTATATTTACTATTGCAATTGAAGTTGGTGCTGGAAATTGTGCCACATATTTCTGAGATATCATATTGAAAATTCGGGGCGCTACAGGCATTGAGGGGACTCTTATCTCCTCCTCGGGGGAGGGGATCTTCTGGCCCTCGGTCTGCGAGGGGTCCGGACTCTTGAGACCCCTGGGTGCTCAGGTTGATAGGCTCCCCTAAGGGCTCACCATCCATTCACGAGAGTTCAGAGGTCGACCCCCTTTTGGCGGTTGACAATCACTTGGCGGAGATCCCGCTCGGAAGGGCTTTGAGAAGCCATAGATTCAACTGGAGGATTGGGAACCGCGACATGGTCATGAAGAGGATGTTGCTTTGGACGACTTCGACGGGAGCCCCCTAGGCAGTCCTCCGAGACCTTAGAGGGGCCTGTTGAGGAGGAGACTATTGAAGAAGACCATCTTGAACTGGAGGGGGAGGAGGAGTGGTTCTTCTGCTGGCGACCGCTGCCTTCCCCTTCTTTTTTGGATGCATGGCTTAAAACTAATCTCGCTGATGAAGTTAGGTTGGATTGTTTTTTCTTTTCCCACAGACGGCGCCAATTTGTTGCTGCTGATTCTTGTGTGGGAGCAAACAAATGAATTTGTGGATTCTTGAGAAAACGAATAAGGCAAACCTGTTGACTTTTTGACCTTTACCAATGTGTTGGTCTTGTTTCTTGCCGCTACCACGAACATGCAAAAAGTGCGATACACCGGGATGGATCCCAACGATGCACCCCCCGACGCTCTTGTCAGTAATTAGGAAGATTATGAAAGAGCTTTATGTAGAAAAATATTGATTACCTTGTTATGGTAGGGGGAGAGAGATTTTTATAGTCGCCTTAGGAATCCGTTTCGAGATAAGAACAAATCTCTACTTCCCCATGTAGAGGAAATAGAAGTGGTTAAAACCACCTCTTAGGAATAATTATGAATCTGAATTCTTCTTTATCCTTCTGAACTGGTTTGTAACGGGTTGGGACCCGTACCCAGTAGGACAAATTTGTTTATGGATTATTGGGCTTTGAAGAAAGACCCAGTTCCCATTTCAGACTCATTTGTAGATGAAATTACCGTTTCACCCCTGAGAGCTCTAAGATTCGTGTCCGATTTGAATGGTCCCGATTTGGTTCTATTTTTAGCCATATCAGTCATATTGCTACAATAAGGATTCTTCTTGCCATTGCATCCATTGAAAATGTTGTTATTCACCAAATGGATGTTAAAACCGCTTTCTTACATGGAGATCTTAATGAAGAAATCTATATGAATCAACCTGAAGGTTTTGTACTTAAAGGTTTAGAGAACAAGGTTTGCAAATTGGTAAAATCTTTGTATGGATCAAAACAAGCACCAAAATTATGGCATGAAAAATTTGATATAACAATAAAGAGCTTAGGTTTTGAATCTAGTAATTCTGATAAATGCCTTTATTTTCGTGATCTATCAAATAAAATTGCTATAATTTGCTTGTATGTTGATGACATGCTTGTTATTGGAAGCGACTTCTCAACTGTAGTTGAAGTTAAAACAATGCTATTCAAAGAATTCAGCATGAAAGGACCTAGGTGTTGTGAACACTATATTAGGTATGAGAGTGAGTTTTGGTAAGCAAGGTATATTCCTTAGTCAATCTCACTATATCAATAATGTGTTACAAAAGTGGGAATACAGTGATTGCAAAAGGTTTGAAACACCTTATGATTATAATAATAAGTTGACACCTAACAATGATGCAACAGTGAGACAGTTGGATTATTCCAAACTAATTGGAAGTCTCATGTATGCAATGATCTGCACTAGACCAGACATAGAATTTGCGGTAGACATGCTTAGCAGATTCACTAGTAATCCCAGTAAGATACATTGGAATTCCCTTGAAAGGCTAATGGGTTACCTAAGTGGTACTCAAGAGTTGGCTTTGTTCTACTATGGACATCCTTCAGTTTTGGAAGGATATTCTGATGCATCATGGTGCACAAAATTTGGTGAAAGATGATCCACTAATGGTTATGTGTTTACACTAGGAGAAGCAGCTATGTCATGAAAATCTAAAAGGCAACCAGGCATTGCATTCTCATCTATAGAGTCTGAACTCTTTGCGTTATCTTGTGCTGGTGAAGAAGCGAAATGGATGAGAGATCTGTTGCTAGACATTCCATTGAGAATGTTTAAAGTAACCACTCTCAGCATGTTTTGCGATAACCAAGCTACAAAAACTGTAGCAACTAATTCTCTTTACAATGGTAAGGGACGAACTGTCGGTCTTAGACAGGCAAAGTTGAACTATCTCATTAAGCAAGGGATTATTACCCTCATTGATGTGAGATCAAAATAGAATATGGTTGATGCCTTTACTAAGGGATTACAAAGAGGTCTAATTGTCAAAACTGTGGGGGAAATGAGGTTAAGAGTCATTAAGTCATAAAGGCCTTAACACCCTAGTTATTTTGATAATTAGAACCCATAACAGCCATAGAGAAGTTCAAACTTAAGCATCAATTTGACAGTTAACGTGTTTTAGATAATCTTGATGATTCCACATAAATTTCACAAATATATAATGTCATTCCAATTTTAATGGTATTATATAGCTATAGAATTTACTTAGAATAATCATATTATTCCAATACGAAATATGAAAACTTGTCGATGTGTTTCCGATAATTAAATTGTCTTAAATATCATTCCAATTTTTATGATATGTCTTTTATGGATACATGTTTCATTCCAATTTTGATGATTCAGTGTTAAACCATGATTGAAATGGCAGTCTTTTCATTCCAATATAAAACATAGTATGGTTCTTGTGTAGAAACTATAAAAGTTCATGTAATTTATTTGTTAAAGATACTTGATTGTGATGCTTGTGTTAAAATCTTGCTAGCCAATTTGAATTGTACTAAGTTCTTTTGTTTGAACTAGATACTCTTATGCAATTTGTTTGAATTCAAAGATAAATGACTCATAAAATTCTTATTTGCAATGTTGAGCAACAAGTGCTAGCAAAGATAATGGAGATGAAATCCTAGATCTCAATTTTGAAGATGATGACTTGCTCGATATGGAGGAGTAATCATGAAGCAGCATGCAAGGATTTTCTATTGCTGATCACTTGTTTGATAAAAACTTTTTTTGAGTTTAAGACTGCATTTTTGAGCTTAAAACTCTTTAATTTGGTTTGAAGTTTATTTGCTTTGTTTAGTTTTGAGACTATGATTTATTTTATCTATTGGTTTAGTCTTTGTGAACTATTCTGAATTGGATATAGTTTGAAACTACTTAATTATATTGGTTTAGTCTTGATTGAACTATTCAGATTTATAATTATATTGGTTCTTATGAAACTATACCTTTGTGATGTTTTTCTTATTTTATAGACTACTATCAGCTAGTCAATTTTATACTGAACTGATGAGATAATCCTGTACTTTATATATTGAGAATATAGAAGAAGATTGTTGGATATATTGGTATATTCTCTATATATAAATATTGCATGTGCATATGAATAACACGTGTATTGAACGTACAATTGATTGGATATTGGAATACGGGTTTGTGGGCTTATAACCCGATACCCAAACCAGTATTTAGGAATAAATACTGGCTTGTGATGGCAGTCTAGGGATTCCAATCTTGAGAACTAGGATCAATATCTTAAGCAACTTAGATCTAGATATTAACCCTAATTTCCAATTGTTAATTTCTCACAAAACCTAACAATAGAAGCAGCTAAAGTAGGAAGAAAGTACATGATATGAAGTGTGCAGTAGTGGTAATGGAGCTCGATACGATAATGCGTCGATTTGAATCTGAAATGAGTTGTTGTTGTTTTGTGTGTGTGTGTGTGTGTGTGTGGAGAAACTGTGTATTTGCACTTTGTATCGTTTTATATTCAGTGCGTTTGCTTTTTCATGCACTGCCTTCTTGCTCTTATTGTTGCTAATTCATTTAAGAGGAATGAGAGTTTTATATATAGGGTAAAAGGATATGAGCAACTTGCTCATTTAGTAAATGAGCAATTGATTATGTGGCATGCATATGATATATTGGACAACCAATCCTTTTAAGGATTTTTTCAATCACATGTATGCCACATCATCAATTGCTTATTTACTAAATGAGCAAGTTGCTCATACCCTTTTTTCCCTTATACTTAATAGGAGGAAAATTTTCTTTATATAAAGAGTAGTTGTATTCACATGGTGGGTGCACCTCCATATGGACGACGGAGACATGTCGTGTTTTTTATGCCATAAACTGTATGTGTACAAAAATTCAAATTGTTTGGAGGCTTCTGACAAATGCATGGGCTTAGTGTCAATCTATTATATAATCAAAAGATCGTTATTTTTGCAACTCTTTAAAGCATATAAAAGATCGTCAAACCACTGTATATTTTATCATAATCTACAGCAGTGCAAGTATTGTTGTTGTACATGGCATGTCCTCTTAGTTGGTTTAGCCCTATTCTCAAAATAAATAAATGAAATGAAATTCATTGTTTTATTTCTTGCCACTTCATTTAAGACATGTGCATTGCGTATATATATCTTGCCACTTCATTAAAGGTACTAATCTAATCTAATCTAATATTATAATAGAAGAGTTGGAGTTGTCATTTGTCAATATACAAATTCGTGCGTTGCACGTACAACTCCAACTCTCCAACTAATTACAACAAAAACAAACAAATAAAAAAAAATTCAACTATTTAAAACGTGCGTGCAAAACAGTTTTATAATATTTTTTTAATACTAAACATACATATATGTTGCACGTACAATTCAAATTCTACTTATAAACACGTGCATTGCACATACAAATTGTAGTTTTTCCTTCAAAATATTTTTTTCAATTACGTGTAACGCACGTCAAACTCCAAAAATATTTCTTAACATATATATCGCACGTGAAAATCCTCCAACTCTTACCAAAACGTGCATCGCACGTAAAAAATAGTATTCTTATAAGAATCCGAATGGTGGACCTCAAAATCTTCAAATCTTCTCACTATATATATATATATATATATTTTTTTTTTTTTTTAAGGGAGCTGTAGAAGTGAGGGTTTGCGCTAAAAAACTGGTTAATAAGAAGTATGATAGAACACAATCCTCAAATCTATACTATTATTAAGCAAAGCTCTATTTTGGTGGCTTTTTACTATTATGCCCCCATATAGATAAAAAGTTAAAAAAATATGTAAGGTTAATTCTGTAATTTTCACTTCACATTTAAAGTCTCCATAAAATTTTGTTCCCTCAAAAATCGAAACCGTCTCTTCCTCTCCCTCCAATCGAATCCGTGCATTGCACGTGCATATCCTCAGTACAAATTGCACGTGCTAACCCATAAAACGTGCATTGCACGTGCGGATGACTAGTAAGGGAGAAAGAGAGGAGAATGAGTGTTCCTTAACTGTGAGATGGACGTCAAACCCATCTATTCTATACCATGCCTTCAACCCTTTACCATCACCCCCTCTCCCTCCTTTCCAAATCCACTACCCTCACCCACCTCAAACAAATTCAAGCTTTCCTTCTCACCTCCGGCCATGGCCAAACGCAACTTCTCTCCTTCAAACTCGTCCGTTTCTCCGCCCTTACACTCACTGACCTCCCCTACTCCCGTCTCATCTTTAACTCCCTCCACTCCCCCAATGTCTTTCTCTACACAGCTATGCTCACTGCCTACTCCCAACATTCCCATTCCTCTGCTCTCCAACTGTTCGACCAGATGCTCCAACGAGGCAATCCAGAGCCCAACGAATTCATCTACCCGCTTGTCCTCAAATCGTGTTCTGATTCGTCCCATGCCCATTTTGTCAAACTGGTACATGCCCATGTCTCCAAATCTGGGTTTGATGCCTACTCTGTCGTGAAGACCTCTCTTTTGGATGCGTATGCTAGATACTCTAATTTGGATGCTGGTCGCAAGCTGTTTGATGAATTGGGTGAGAGGAATGTGGTTTCTTGGACAGCTTTGATTTCCGGGTACACAAGGATTGGAATGATGGGACATGCTATTGAGTTGTTTGAAAAAATGCCAGAGAGGGATGTCCCTTCATGGAATGCGGTGATTGCAGGGTGTACGCAAAATGGTAGGTTTAATGAGGCTGTCGCAATGTTTAGGAAGATGGTTGTGAGCGGGGCTCGTCCTAACTCGACGACGGTTTCTTGTGTGTTGTCGGCTTGTGGGCATTTGGGTATGCTCCGGCTTGGGAAGTGGGTTCATGGGTATGTTTTGAAGAGCCACATTGGGTGCAGTTCCTTTGTGTCGAATGCTCTTGTTGATATGTATGGAAAATGTGGGAATTTGAAAGAAGCAAGATGGATTTTTGATACATTGTGCGCTAGGAGCTTAACAGCTTGGAATTCTATGATCAATTGTCTTGCACTTCATGGACACTGTGAGAGTGCAATTGCAACCTTTAAGGCGATGGAAATTGGTGGCTTAGTACCCGATGAGGTCACTTTTGTGGGGCTTCTGAATGCATGCACTCATGCAGGTTTAATAGATGAAGGACTTAGTTACTTTGAATCCATGAGACAAGATTACAAGATTGAGCCCAAAATTGAGCACTATGGATGTGTTATTGATCTTCTAGGCCGAGCTGGGAGGTTTAAAAAGGCAATGGAGGTAGTGAGGGATATGAATATAGAACCTGATGAAGTTGTGTGGGGCTCTTTACTAAATGGCTGTAGGATCTACGGGGATTCAGATTTTGCAGAATTGGCGATTAAGAAGCTATTGGAGCTTGACCCCAACAACGTTGGTTATGGCATAATGCTCGCTAATTTGTATAGTGAATGCGGGAGGTGGGATGAGGTGAGAAAAGTGAGGAAAACGCTGAAGGAGGGGGGTGGAAAGAAGCTACCAGGTTGCAGTTGGATTGAGGTTGATAATGAGTTTCATCAGTTTTATTCTAGTGACAAGCTCCACACCAGAGCTAAGGAGATTTATCTAGTGATAGAATTGTTGGCTGGATCGATGGAAGCGTGAGAAGACGAGATGCTCTTGCTTTCATATATTTATCCAGTCAATGAACACCTGATCCTTTGAGGATCATATGCTATAAGGTGAAGTTTTGCTAGGTCCATCGTGCATTTTCATGGTAGATTCTAGCTAACACAACAGCCAAGGTTAACTGGAAACAGTATCATAGCAATCATAGCAATTCAGTAGCAAAAAACATTTATTCTTAAATTATATATTTTTTTCTCATCATAAATACTTCTGTATATACTTCTATGTAAAATTTTGTTGCATTTCTAAAGTTCATATATCGTAATTTTATGATTTTTCTGGGTACACAATTGCCAAGAGAAGAAGCCTTTTGTCTACAATGCTTAAACTTGGTCAGACAATTATATGTATGATTTAAATACAGTTTAACCATTAACGAGTTAATAACAACAAATTACTTTGAAGAACTTTTTCCATTGATCCTATTGCTCAACTCAGTACCTGTCACTCATTTGTTTCATCAAATATGCACCTGTTCTCTATTTTTTTTGTTTCTCCAGAAGTATCAATCACAATAACAAAGAAAGCAAACCTAGTCAAGCTATAATTTACTTTTGTTTCAGACAATTTATTATTTTCAAAATTAAAACTCATGTCTTTTATATGTTAAAATACCACCACAAAATGTGAGTTACTTGGTGAATTTCTTGCCCACTTCCATTGCCACCAGCTGGCAACTGCCTTATGGGATCACCATTATGAGGGCAAGCTACCAAACGTTTAAATTTAATGTAATTGTTGACCACATAATCAATCAAGACAGAGCGAGAGATCACTCATATTAGACTGATAGCTTTTCATCACGGCATGCACTTAATTTAAGAAGTTTTATTTAGTGAACAACGAATAATCCTATCATATGTTGTGTTAACATTTAGCAATCCTGGCTCACTTGATTATATTGCTATTGTTGCTCGTGGTCATAAGAATAATACTCATAAATGGACAGATTTTCATATATTGCTGATATAATCCTTATGGAGAGGTCATATCAGCCCGAATATGACTTATTTTCATACGTATACTGGTGCATTGACACAAGATCGTCAAGTTTCATATGATACATTATCTGAGTAAAGTACCATTGCGAACAAATTGTGTAACATTTAGAACCACAAGTTTCCATTTACCAGGTTTTTTTAAAAAAATACTATTTATTTTTCCTGATTCATGAGATCCACTGTGTATGTCATTTATTTCATACTTTTTTCTCTTGCATTACCTCCTTTGTTTTACTGCTAATTCATCTATGGATGTATATTGTTGCAGAAACCTTAATTTTATGGGTATTCATACAGCAGAGAAACCTTCGTTTACACAAACGAAATGACTGGTGCGGATTACCTATGTAGAGTCCTACCATGTGAGTACAACTATTGTATATGAGGTAATTTTCCTCCTATTATCCTATAAGCATGAGACTCCCTTTCCTCATTCAACTGTTGTGTATACATTTTTTATTATATAATATGCTTTATAGGATATGAGTCATGGGTATAAGAGGCCCGGTTGGCCCAGGCGAAGCCCTGCTTATGCCTGTAGGTCCAGAGTCATGGGCCTTAAAAGAATAGCCTTTGCTTTGATGGTTTGGATTAGGTTCACTAAGAAGTGATTAATCATGATGATTCACTGATAGTCCCAATGAATGCCATGTGTCTTCTCCCCTCCTAAAAAAATAAAAAGTATTTCCTTCATGTTCCTGTGCTTTCTCCAACTTACCTAAGTAGAGTGAGATATTTGGTTGCTCTTTTTTATTTTAGAAATTCAGTTTAGGCAAGTGGGTAGATGCTTTTGAGATTTTTCCCGAAATAAGTCTTTTTAAAACTAATTTCCAAAATAGGTCTATTTCGAAACTAATTCCGAAGATAGGTCTGTTCTCATAGGCTGCAGTACCGAACTGCTGTCTTGTCGATTTCGTGGTCGCAGTTCACAACTGTGGTCCAAGTATATATCATACATATTTGGCTAATAGGCTCGGAGACTTGGAAAAAAATTGCCCAAGTGTAAAATATGAAAAATAGGAGAGTACTGCGGCCTCGATACTTATACTGCAGCCTCTTTAATTTCGTGGTCGCAGTTCACAACGCGGCCTAAGTATATATCATACAAATTTGGCTAATAGGCTCTTAGACTTGGCAAAAAATGTCCAAGTGTAAAATGTAAAAAATAGGAGGCTGCAGTTGGGCACTACGGCCTCGATAATACATATGCTGCAGTTCACAACTGCGACCTCAGTTATATGGTCGATGAGGTCCAGTTCTTAAAACCTTCTAATACCCATTCGACCATATGAACTGTGGCCTCTGTAGTATTGAAGACGCAGTTACCAACCGCAGTCTCCTATTTTTCACATTTTACACCTCGGCAATTTTTTCCCAAGTTTCCAAACCTATTAAGCAAATACGTATGATATATACTTGGGCCGCAGTTGTAAACTGCGGCCACGAAATAGAAGAGACCACAGTTCGGTACTGTGGTCTATGAGAACATATCTATTGTTGCTGTTGATTTTGGTGTGGGAGCAAACAGATATATTTTTGGATTCTTTTAGAAACAAATAAGGCAAACCTTTTCACTTTTGGCCGGTGTTTGACTGTTTCTCGCTGCTGCCGTTAACCTGCAAAAAGTTCGATATACCGGGATGGATCCTGACGACGGACCCTCCGACGCTCAAGTTAGTAATCAGGAAGATTATGAAAGAGCGATTTGTGGAAAAGTATTGATTACCTTGTTATGGTGGGGGAGAGGGATATTTATAGTCGCCTTTAGAGACAATTTAGAGATAATTATTTAGCTCTATGTCCCGGTATTTTTGGATAAGATGTAGAGTTTAAACTCGTTTCATGATAAGAGAGTCGGTTTAAGTTGCCTCTTAAAGATAATCACAAATTTGAATTACTCTTTACATATCTGGGCTGGTTTGTAACGGGTTGCTACCCATACCCAATAGGACAGATCCGTTTTCGGGTTACTGGGCTTTGAAGAAATACCCAATTCCCATTTCGGACCCGTTTGTGGTGGAAGTTATTATTTTACCCCTGAGAGCTTTAAGATTCGTGCCCAGTTTGAACGACATCGATTTAATCCCATTTTTAGCCATATCACGAGCCCCCCACTTCCGAAGACTGAGTTCAACAGCCTTTAGGGAGTAGTTTTCTTGTTTTAATGGCATACAAGATTTTATCGGAGTTCTTAGGAGCTTTTAGAATCGCCCACAGGGCTTAACAACGTTTAATTGAGCTTGCATTGTACTCTGATGTGTTTGTGGGATCTTCTGGATCTTCCAATGATTTTTTTTCTAATTTTAATAATTTTTTGAATCATTTATTCAATTTTGCGAAGTAGCAATCTATTTTCAAAAAATATCAATTAATCATTCTAATTAATAATTATTTTTCTAGGAGTTCAGAAAAATATTTTTCCGAATTTATGATTATTTTAAGAATTTTTTAATATTTTTTGAATTTTTAAATAATTAATTCGGTTTAATAATTAAAATAAAAGAATTAATCAAATATTTATTGACGTGGCGCAATCTGGAGCGTCGATCACGTCTTCGGCACAATTTTCTGAACGATCAGACGACTAATTAGATAATCATCGACGTGGCGCTATCTGGGCGGTCGATTATGAGCGCGCAGCGGGAGGCAAGTGTTTACCCCACTTTTACGCTCGGAGCAACGTTTGCTCGGATTTTGGTTTCGAGCGATGTGGCCCAATCTGAGGGGTTGATCACGATCGGGCCCGTATCTCTTGGCGAACGTTTTTCCCATTTTCACGCTCGGAGCCACGTTTGCTCGGATTTTGGTTCCGAGCAACCTAGTGCAATCTGAGTCGTCGATCTGCATCGAGCGTGCATCTTGAGGCGAATGTTTTCTCCATTTTCACGCTTGGTGACACGTTTGCTCGGATTTTGGTTCCGAGCGACGTGGTGTGATCTTGGCCGTCGATCCAGATCAGGTGCACATCTTGAGGCAGAGTTTTGCCCCATTTTATGCTCGGTGACATGTTTACTCGGATTTTGGTTCCGAGCGACGTGGCGCGATCTGGATCAGGCGCGCATTTTGAGGCAGAGTTTTGCCTTATTTTCATGCTCGGTGACACGTTTGCTCGGATTTTGGTTCCGAGCGACTTGGCACAACCTGGGTCATCTATCTGGATCAAGCGCGCATCTTGAGACAGAGTTTTGCCCCATTTTCAAGCTCAGTGACACATTTGCTCGGATTTTGGTTCCGAGCGACGTGGTGTGATCTAGACCGTCGATCTGGATCGAGCACGCATCTTGAGATGGAGTTTTGCCCCATTTTCACGCTCGGTGACACGTTTGTTCGGATTTTGGTTCCGAGAGACGTGGCGTGATCTGGGCCGCCGATCTGGATCAGGCGCGCATCTTGAGGCAGAGTTTTGCCTTATTTTCACGCTCAGTGGCATGTTTGCTCGGATTTTGGTTCCGAGCAACGTGGCGTGATCTGGGCCGTCGATCTGGATCAGGCACCCATCTTGAGGCGGAGTTTTGCCCCATTTTCATGCTCGGTGACACGTTTGCTTGGATTTTGGTTCCAAGCGACGTGGCATGATCTAGGCCATCGATTTGGATCAGGCACACATCTTGAGATAAGATCTGGCTGTTGATCGTTGACTAGTTAATTGATTTTTGGCGTTGCTTGATATTCCGCCTTTACGAGTACCTCCCATGCTAACGGAGAGGGACTTGGTACGGATTCACAAGAGTTTCATGATACCGAAGGAACTCGGCCTCCTCCTCCCAGGTCCGGGTATCCGAGCCTGTTCGCCGACCTCTCCTGACACGTGCGTTTTTTCCTTCGACGTGTTCTATGCCGGTCTTCGTCTGCCTCTTCAACCGTTCATGACCGAGGTGTTGCAGTGATACGGCTTGAGCCTTGTCCAATATATACTGAACATGTGGAGGCACGTCAACGGCTTCATTCTTCAGTGCCAAGTGATAGGGGTTGCGCCTCAACTCACCATTCTCCGAAAGCTATACCGTATCCATCGAAAGAGTAAGGTGGAGTACGAGTATTTTTTATCGCCGTGCCGGGATGTGAAGCTGATCAAGAACCTCGATTCTATCAAGTTTTGGAAGAAGTATTTCTTGATCCGGGGTAGCGCACCGAGGAATATTCCCACGAGGTAGAGGGAGGTGTCGAAGTGGCAAAGGCTGAGTCGGTGTTGACTCCGGAGGAAGAGGGGGTTGTGTCAAAACTCCTTGCTCGTGATTCCCTGGGTTGGAAGGATTTAACCGAGGTCTTCTTCGGTGGGGTCCCAGTCCGATTGACCCCAATATGTTCCATATATTTTTCTCTGTCTTTAGTTTAAGTTTACTTTCTTCACATGCCCTTCTCTTTGTTTTTTCTCTTTGCAGAGACCTTGAACATGGACTTCAGAGCGATGTTGTTCGATTAAGGGGGAGTAGGCAACAAGGCCCCTAACAGGAGAAAGAGGAAGAGGACGACCTCGGGGCCGTCGTTTGCCAAAGCCGCGAAGGCTTCGGTGGTGACGACTCCGATAGTTAACTTAGAATCTGCCCCGCCTGACTCTCCTGCTCTATCTGTCGGAGGATTCACCGTCGGGGCCGCACTGGCGCTCGAAGCCCTGCCTCATACAGCTGCGGCCAAGCAATTCTCACCGAGGTGCACAAGAAGCTCTTCGTCCCCGATTGGCTCGCGATGAAGCACGACAGTTTCCTCAGGAATTCTGCCAGCTGCATGCAAGCGGTATGACACTTGCCGACCTCGAAGGATTGCGCTGCGATGAAGGCAGGAACGGTCGATGACGATGCCCTCACGATAGCCAGGGCGACTATGTCGGTGAGTGAAGCCTCGTTCTTTATGAATGAGAAATTTTCCTCGTGATTTTCACAGTTAGAAGATTTTTCTCATTTTGTCTTCGTAGATCACCTGCCACTTTAGTCACATGATGGAGCAGTTCGCCGAGCAGAAGGAGCTCAAGGCGGGGAGCAATAGAGATCGGTCGGAGCGAGCTAAGGTTGTGAAGATGTTCGAGACAGAGAAGTGCTTGTTTGAGTCTCAGGTGGCTCAGATCACTCTCCTCGAATCCGCCCTGGCGAAGGTGTACGAACAGATCATCCTGGAGAAAGAGAGGGCGGACAAGGAGAGGGAGAGGGCTGACATGGAGAGGGAGATGGCTACGAAGGTTGCTGAAGATGCCGCAAAGGAGAAGGAGGCGGTCGTGGAAGCAGTTGTGGAGGCGGTTAGGGCTGAAGCGAAGTTGCACTTGCGCTAGAACATGGAGCAGTCCTATGCTAGGGCGCTCAAGCACGTAGAGGTGCACGTCCCTGGCTTTGATGGCTCGGAGTACAGCCTGTACGACCTTCTTGAAGGCGAAACTGCTTAAGTAGTCGAGGAGGTGTGTGATGAAGAAGAAGAAGAAGAAGAAGAGGAGGACGTCACCGCGGACCCTCAGTTGACCATAGTGGAGGTACCGGAGGCGATTGAGGGAGATAGTCGCGAGGTCACACTTTCCCTAGAGCCGTCCATCGAGGTGGTCCCTTGACCTCTTTTGTATCTATGCCATATTTCTTAGTTGTTTTGTCTTCTTCTTTTCTTTTGAATGCTCTTGTATCGATGCCTTATAGCGGACTGGCCACTGCTTTTGTATCTTTACTTTAGTAATGAAATACTTTTGTGTGGCAACACGACTTAGAACTTTCTTGTGGCTTTTATTCAAATATAGAACTATCTTGTAGCTCTTATTTAAATTTAGAACTATCTTGTAGCTCTTATTCAAATTTAGAACTATCTTGTAGCTCTACTTGAACTTAGAACCATCTTGTAGCATTTATTCAAATTTAGAACTATCTTGTAGCTCTATTTGAACTTAGAACCATCTTGAGCTCTACTTAGACTTAGAGTGATTTACGCTTCTCTCTTTGGTTAACTTCCCCAGGATAGCGAGGTGTCGCATCTTCGCGCCCAACTTCGCGTTGCTAAGCTGGGATTTGCTTAATCTCGGGAGAGGCTCTCTACATCGGAGTTAGAGCTTTGTCATTTGAGGTTGGTCTTGGCTCGCCGAAACATCGAAGTGAAGCGCCTTGAGGAGACTCTCCAAGAAGTACCCCCCGAGGGTGGGGAGGTCGACCCCTTTATGGTTGCCGGCAAAGCTTCGAGACTAAAATTCCTTCGGCACTCTTTATTCGCGGTGATAGCCGAGAGGAACGAGCTAAAGAACTCTATGTTCGAAGTGAGGTCGGAGAGGGACGAGCTGAAGAACATGGTGCTCGAGAAGAGTTTAGAAGCGGCTCTTCTGCGGAGGACCATCTGTGAGTTCTCACAAGGGGGTGCACGAGCGGGGTACCTCGTTTGAAGCTCAAAGTGACAGACGACTCTCTCAAAGAGCGGCTCGTGGAGTTAGAGGTGGAGAATCTTCGTTTAAGATGACTCTCCGAAGGAAGCAACGTCAGGAGCACCTCTTGCCCGCGTAGGGAGTACTCCCAAAGGAGATCGTTCCATGAGTTGGCTCTATGCATGCCTCTGCAGAACCCTGGGGATGTTCAAAGTGGCGTGGCCGGTTCGTCTAGTGGGGCATCGGTTGGAGGGGCTGCTAGGCCCGCGGGTCCCGACGGTATGACTCGTCTTGCAGGCTTAGAAATTTCTTCGGAGACAACGAGGGAGCGACACAACGCTCGTCGTCCTCGTGTATCGCTCAATAGGAGTGTCTCACTTCCTAGGAAGAGTTAGAATCGCACTTTGTAGTTTTGTAGAGGTTTTAATCTTAAATAAGACTTGTATCTCCAATTTTAGCAGAATAAGATATTTATAGTATTCGAGCAATGTTTTTGTTGATTGCATCTTCTGATCTTGTAACGAGCCTCTTTCACCCAATAACACTTGTAACTATTCATTTCTTGTGGAACAAGCAGCGTTTTTTGGGTGAAGAGTTTGTCGTTTCTCTAAGTGTTTGCTAACACTTGTGTTCTAGAGAGTTTCCACAGTTGTGGGAGCAATTTCGAATGGTGAGCTACTTCGCACTCGCTTGTTGGCAAGCGGCTAAAGTGGTATCGAACCAAGTGTTGGACTCTGAACTTGTCGTTTAAGAGAGTTTCAACAGTTGTGGGAGCAATTTCGAATGGTGAGCTACTTTGCACTTGCTTGTTCGCAAGCGGCTAAAGTGGCATCGAACCAAGTGTTGGACTCCGAACTTGTCGTTTAAAAGAGTTTCAATAGTCGTGGGAGCAATTTCGAATGGTGAGCTACTTCGCACTTGCTTGTTCGCAAGCGGCTAAAGTGGCATCGAACCAAGTGTTGTACTCTGAACTTGTCGTTTAAAAGCATTTTCGTACTTAGTGTACGCTTTGGAATAAGACAACCAGAACATTTAGACAATAGGTTTCCTCAGAAGTAAATTGCTTTTATTAAAGAGAACTAAGTGGTCGCTTCTGAGTTGCAAGCCTTTATTACATTTGAGAAAATCAACCAAGTAATATGAAGAAAAACAAACTTAGAAATGTTTTAGGTAGAAGTTGCTTGGAGCGGTGTTTGAACACCATCTTGGTACTTCAACAAGTGTTCCGCATTCCATGTTCTTGGTACTCTCTTGCTCCTCGGATCGTCAAGTTGATAAGCACCAGGGCGGACAACTGTGGCGGACAACTGTGGAGATCCTGTACGACCCTTTTTCCTTTCGTGCTCGGGAAAGAAATTGATAGTTTTCTTAGAACCATGTCTCCTTCTTTGAGATCTGTGGGGCGGACTCTCTTGTTGTAGGACTGTTCGATCCTGCGTCGATAGATCTCTTGATGAATGGACGATATTTCTCGAATCTCATCGATGAGGTCAAGGTTGCCCCAAAGTTGGTTTGAATTTTGCTCTTCACTGAAGGCAATTAAGCGGGGAGAGGGTAGGCCAACTTCAAGAGTCCGCTTAGTAGTGCGGTAGCTCCAGAGCACGTTGGGGAGTTGCTCGACCCATAATCCCTTGGCAGACTTGTCGAGTCTCTTCTTTAGGCCGGAGAGAATTTGCCGATTGGCATTTTCTGCTTGACCGTTAGATTGCGGGTGGGATATTGAGGAGAATCGTTGCTGGATACCGAGGTCCGCACAGAAATTGCGGAAGGCTGCCCCCATATATTGGGTCCCGTTGTCCGTTATAAGATTCGAGGTACACCAAATCTGCAGACAATATTCTTCCAAAAGAACTGCTGGACTCTGTTCTCAGTGATTGTTACTAAAGGCTCGGCTTCAATCCATTTGGATAAGTAGTCGATCGCAACGACAAGGAAGTTCAGCTGGCCAGGCGCTAGAGGGAAGGGCCCGAGCAAGTCCATCCCCTACATTGCGAAAGGGATCAGACTGGATAAGGAGGACAAATGGGCTTGTCGTAAATGCCAAATTGTTGAGAACTTTTGACATGGGACACATTGGCGAACGAGCTGTTCGGCGTTGCTGAGGAGTGTGGGCCAGAAATAGCCATGATTCAGGATTTTGTGGGTGAGGAACCTTGCTCCCAAATAAGCACCACCTATCCCTTCATGGACCTCCTTTAGAGCATTTCGGGCGTCTTTGGGGGAGAGGCATCTCAAGTAGGGTCTGCCGTTTACTTGAGTATAAGAGCGCTTGTACAAGACCCCTTCGATGAGCGTATATTGCTCGGCTCTAGTTCTGACTTTTCTAGCCTCTTTAGGGTCTGGAGGGAGGATTCCGTCTTTGAGAAACTCGAGCAGGGGCTTTATCCAATTCTCCTCGAGTACAAGGGGCAGTATCTCCATTTGTTCGGGGCTTTCTTCCTCGATGCTAGGTCTCAAAGGACTTCTATCAAAACAGTACGTTTAAGCCCTTAGAAGGAAGAGGAAGCCAACTCTGAGAGGGCATCTGCCTGCCCATTCTCCTCTTGGGGGATTCGTTAGAGTTTTGCCTCTTTGAAAATAGCTAGCAGCTCTTTGCCTTTGGCCAAATATTTAACCATGCGATCATCTCTTGCCTCAAACTCTCCCGATACATGGTTTACCACCAACTGTGAGTCACTAAATACTTTAACGCGCTGAGCACCGGCTTTGCGCGCCAGGCTTAGATTGGTTATGAGAGCCTCATATTTTGCCTCATTGTTTGATGCTCGAAAATTGATGCGGAGCGGTACTAAAGAACGAAATCATCGGGGCCAGTTAGGATGACCCCTGCTCCGCTCCCATCAGCGAAGGAGGACCCATCAACATACACGATCCAGAACGGTGGTTACTTTCTCTTTGCTGGGGTGGGGGATAGTGCTCTACTATAAATTCTGCTAGGGCTTGTGTCTTGATAGGGGTTTTGGCTGATAGCTGGTATCATGTTGGCTTAGTTCTATGGACCACTTCATGAGGCTGGTCTGTAAGAACGACCACCGAGTGGGATTGGAAGTAAGGGCGGAGCTTTCGAGCAACCATGACTAACGCATATGCCATCTTTTCTATCTTTGGGTAACAGAGTTCGGCGTCTCTGAGAACCTTACTCACATAGTAGATTGACTTTTGCGTCTTATCTTTTTCTCTTATTAGGACGACGCTGAGGGTCTGTTTTGAGGTGGCGAGGTAAATGTAGCAGATTTTCCCAGGCTTTGGCTTGTTCAAGAGTGGGGGGTTGACCAAATAGGCATTGAGTTGGTCGAATGACTCGTGCTGCTGTTGCCCCCATTCGAAGCCTTTCGTTCCTCTAAGGGCCTTGAAGAATGGGAGACATTTTTCGCCTGATTTGAAGAGGAAGCGTCCTATGACTGCGAGGCGTCTCGTGAGTCTTTGTACGCCTTTGACATTGGAAGGGGGTGCCATGTTTACTATGGCCTGGATCTTCTCCGGGTTGGCTTCTATGCTTCTTTGGCTAATCATGAACCCTAGAAATTTGCCGGATGAGACACCGAAGGCACATTTAGTTGGGTTAAGTCTCATGTTGTGACTCCACAATACATCAAAGGCTTCCTGAATGTCAGTCACATGGTTCAGTTTGTTGATGCTTTTAACCAACATGCCATCCACATAGACCTCCATGTTCCGGCCGATCTGTTCTCTAAAGACTTTGTTGACAAGGCGCTGATAAGTCGCACCGGCGTTCTTTAGACCGAAGGGCATGACTCGATAGCAATATAGGCCTTGGTCTGTTACGAACGAAGTTATACCCGGAGAAGGCATCCATGGAACTCAAGAGTTCGTGACCGGAGGTTGCATCAATCAGAGCATCAATGCTAGGAAGCGGGAATGGGTCTTTCGGACAAGTTTTGTTCAGATCAGTGAAATCAATACAAATTCTCCAGCTCCCGTTGGCCTTTTTGACCATCACGACGTTGGACAACCATTCGGGATAGTTAACTCCTGTATGAACTGAGCATTCAAGAGTTTCTCTACTTCTTCTTTGATTGCCTACTGGCATTCTGGTGCAAATTTGCGACGTTTTTTGCTGGACAGGTTTAGCTTCGGAGCAACGCTGAGGTGATGCATGAGAAGTTCTTCCGAGATTCCAGGCATGTCTGTCGCTGTCCAAGCGAACAGTTTGCGATTTCCCCTTATGCATCGAATAATGTCAGCTTTGACAGGAGGAGGAGGGACCTTACTAATTTGGAATGTCTTGGTCGGGTCTTCTTCTGAGAAGACTACTTCTTCCAACTCATCGACCAGTTCTGAGATAGCTTGGCTACTCCCTTGGGGGAGATCGAGGGCTTCAAGAAAGAGGACCAGCCCTCCTACCGAAGTCATGTAACATTTTCGGACAGTCTCCTGGCTTCCTCTGATCTCTCCTACCCCAACTGTGGTGGGGTTTCATCTTCATATGGTAGGCTGATGGGGTACGGTTTGAAGAGCGGCTAGGCCGGGTTGGCCAAGGATGACATTGTAAGCGGCCTTTACGTCAACAACCATAAAGTCCATTAGCTCGGTTCGGGTGGTCGGAGTTTTGCCAGCGGTTATGTCAAGAGTTATAACTCCCTCGATCGTCCCTGGCACCCTGGAGAATCCGTGGAGAGTGTAGCCGGTCTCTAGACAACTTGAGGACCTGGAAGGTTTCTAGGAAGAGAATATTGACTGAGCTGCCATTGTCAACCAGGACTTAGCGCACTTCGAAGTTGGCCATATGGAGGTTTATCACCAGAGCATCACAATGAGGCGTTCAGACGCCTTCCAAATCCTTATATGAAAAGGTGACAGGAACCCCAAGGCCTTTGGGGGAGGATGGCTTTTCAGGAGGAGTTCGACTCTCCCCCCATCGGGCCTCCGTAGATGAGGTGTAAGACAGCTTCAGCTTTGGAGTCAGGGGTCTCAGCATGTCTTTCAGTTCGCTTGTTAGCCCCTCCGGAAGGCGAAGGATCTGCTTTGTCATTCCTTACGAACTTGGCCAGTTGCCCCTCTAGATTAAGGCCTCGATCTCATCTTTGAGGGCCCGACAATCATCTGTGTCGTGGCCATGGTCCATATGAAAACGACACCATTTGTCCCTGTTCCTCTTCTTACCTGGTGTATTCATCTTTCGAGGTGGTTGGAGCAACCTTTCTTTTCCGACCTCCACTAGGATGGCCGAGACACTGGCATTAAGAGGGGTGAACTTCTCAAAACGAGGAGGGCGGTGCTAGCCACCATTATCCTTTTGGAGCTTCTTGGCTACTTCGTCTGCACCCTTCTGTTTGTTCCCGGAGAGGGGCTCTTTCTGATCAAGGGGGAGGAGGGCCTCTTCCGCTCGAATCTATTTCTCGCTCCTCAACAGGAGTTTCGAAAAGTCCCGGGGCGGCTTTTTAGCGAGAGATGCCTTCAGGTCGGCGTGATTGATGTTGTGCCGGAATGCAGCAGAGGCCACCGACTGATCAAGAGAGGCGATAGACCGAGCCTCAGTGGTAAAGCGCTTGACATAGTCCCTTAAGTGCTCGCCCTTCCTTTGACTGAGTGCCAACAAAGATGTGCTCGTCTTCTCGGCCCGGCGGCTACTCACAAAGTGGGTAAGAAATAGCTCCTCGAACTGGTCGAAGAAGAAGATGGAGGCAGGGGTTAGCCGAGAGTACCATTTTCTCGTGGGTCCTTTCAACGTGGCTGGGAAGGTTTTGCAAAGGAGCGCATCCGAAGCCTGGTGAATCATCATGAGAGTTTTGAAACTCTCAATGTGATCAGCGGGGTTTGACTCCCCATTGTAAGACTCAAAGTGAGAGGGCTTGAAGTTTTCTGGGATCGGGGCTTCCATGATGGTTCTGGAGAAGGGAGGCTGCTTGGGCGGAAATTCCCTTGAGCCTGTTGAGCCTGTTGGGCGGAAATTCCCTTGGGCGGAAATGCGCCCGCTGCTCTTCTTCTTGGTTGAGCCTGTTGAGGCGCCTCTCCATCTCGTGGAGACGGCGGTGGATAGAGTCATCCTTATGGCCGGATCTAGTTGACCCTCGGGATTCTCCTTCATGAGTGGCGGTATGGCGAGGGCTAGGCGTGCGTTGGTCATGACTCGGGGCATGGGGAGGGCTAGGCGCACGCCGATCCTGACTTGTGGCGATATTAAGAGCTCGCAGGATATCTTCCTTGAAATTCTGTAACTCGGCCTGAGTGATTGGTGCTCCTCCACCCCGGCGGTCCCTAGGTGCGGCTCGGCTTATTGGAGTATGGCTTCTCCGTCGGCGATGGGGAGGGGACTCTCTTCGCCTCCTCAGGGAGGGGGTTCTTCTAGACCTTGGTCTGCGGGGAGACCGGCCTCTGGGAGCTCTTTGGCGCTCGGGTCAAGGGACTTCCTCAAGGGCTCACATTTCATTCAAGCGGGTTCGGAGGTCGACCCCCTGTTGTCAATTAACGATCACTTGATGGAGATCCGGCCCGGGAGGGCTTTGAGAAGCCATAGAGTTAGTAGAAGAGTTGGGGACTGAGATGCGGTCATGGTGGGAGTGTTGTCCCTGACGGCTCCGATGGGAGCCCCCCGGGGCACCCCTCTAGACCTAGGAGGAGGCTGTTCAGGCTGCGGTTGCTGAACTTGCTGGTCGAGTTGAAGAGGAAGATCTTGGGGTTGTGGAGGAGGAAGAGAAGTGGCTCTTCGACTGGATGCCGCTGCCTTCCCTTTTCCTTTAGGAAGCATGGCTTGGAAACTGCCTTTGTCGGTGATATGTGACTAGATTGCCTTTTCGTTTTCCACAGACGGCGCCAATCTGTTGTTGCTGATTTTGGTGTGGAAGCAAACAGATGTTTTTGTGGATTTTTTTGGAAATAAATAAGGCAAACCTATTGACTTTTGGCTGGCGTTTGACTGTTTCTCGCTGCTGCCGTTAACCTGTAAAAAGTTCGATACACCGGGATGGATCCAGCGACGAACCTACCGACGCTCAAGTCAGTAATCAGGAAGATTATGAAAGAGCGATTTGTGAAAAAATATTGATTACCTTGTTATGGTGGGGGGAGAGGGGTATTTTTATTCGTCTTTAGAGACAGTTTGGAGATAATCATTTATCTCTATGTCCCGGTATTTTTAGATAAGATGTAGAGTTTAAACTCGTTTCATGATAAGAGAGTCGGTTTAAGCTGCCTCTTAGAGATAATCACGAATTTGAATTACTTTTTACATATCTGGACTGGTTTGTAACGGGATACTACCCATACCCAATAGGATAGATCCGTTTTCGGGTTACTGAGCTTTGAAGAAAGACCCAATTCCCATTTCGGTCCCGTTTGTGGTGGAAATTACTGTTTTACTTGTGAGAGCTTTAAGATTCGTGCCCGGTTTGAACGGCCTCGATTAAATCCCATTTTTAGCCATATCATCTATCTTCGGATTTAGTTTCGAAACATACCAATTTTGGGAATTAGTTTCAAAAAGAGACCGATTTCACGAAAAAAATCTTGAAGTTTGGACCTCATGGAGTAGAGTATTAGTAGAGTTCATATGCTTTTTTTTTTAATGATGGTAAAATGCCTGAACTGACATGACAATGATATAGAACCATACTGGACTCACTTTCTACTATTTATCTACTTTTTCTGATTCACACATTTTGTTGATGTAACGAGGCAATGATGATTTCCTCTCCATTACCTGATGAAGGTACTCTGGTGCACTCTTTCTTTCTTTCTTTCTTTCTTTCTTTCCTTCTCCTGTTTGCAGTTTTATGCTTATGGTGTGGCAACTTTAAAGGTGTCTGCAGATCTCTGCAAACGGCCGTTGCAGCCATTTGCTAGGCTTGCAAATTAGGAGCTTTTTCGCGGTTGCATGTGTGTATGTATGTATATTCATTTTTTGGTGGAATATGCTAATTTCATTAAACCATCCTTAGTTTAACTTGGCAGTCGCCTCCTTCCAGCCTTGAGCCTGTTGAATTTTGTGCATCACAGGAAAATTTTAATGGCTGATAAAATGGAAGATCTGAGCCTCCCGTGTCTGCTTACCAAATTTATGGAGTGGATATCCTCTCCTAAGTTCTTGTGGGGCCTTTACTTTACCGTTTTACTTTTTAAAATTAAATTTTTTTTCCGAACCATGGGATCAATCATGTATTGCATTCCTTTGTTCTTGCATTTCTTCCTAAGTTTTACTGCTTATTAATCTATTGATTTATATTGATGCAGTATTGTTAGTTTTGGGCATTCATATGGTAAAGAATTCTTGATCTTCAGTACCTCTGAAGCTTCATGTGAAATGGTGGTTAGGGTTTTCAAATCAATATTATTATGTTTACCCTCCTTTGTTCTTCATTTGCGGTACTGTCTGTCTTTCAAAATATATATTAATAGATGAATGGCAAGCAGCTAAAGTAGGGAAAAAAGAGGAATGCAAGAGCTAACAAATTGAATTACAGATTATAAGGAGTCCACTCTTTTTCAAGATCCAAACATGAAAGATTTGGTCGGTGTAAATCATTGTCACCCCCGTTACTCCGCATCATTTCATGTCCTTTTGGAATTTATGTTGCGAATTTGCCTTAGATTGCTTATAAAAATTACTGTTTTTATGGTATACCTTGAATATAGCTGATTTCCCGGTTTAGAGTTGGTGTCATGGGGAGTCTACTCTGGAGGTTTTCGCAGCTCTCCAAGCAGCCATTGTTGGACATGCATGGAACTAGCTACCCATGCTATTCCTAAACTTATTTTAAAATTTTTAGAGTTTTAATCTATGTAACATTGGTACTTCTAGCAAGGAGCCGTATCAGTAGTGGGCACGTGGCCACTTGGTCAGACACTTCTCATGCGTGTCCCAAATTTTATAATGCATCTTATATGTTTGACGCTTCTTAGGCACTCCTCTAACATTTCTTAAAAGTTCGAATACATAATTAAGAAAATTTAAATACATATTCATAGTTCTTTTACTAATTTACTCTAGCTACTTTCATACACATCTCCAATTTAATGGTGTACAATGAAGTATTACCACATTTTATTGACAATATATATTTTTTATTTTGATTATGAGTATCAAATTGCACTATTCCAACTCCATTTTTATTTAAATTAGACATTAAGTTATGTTGTTGTTATATAATATTATAGACGTGTCCCCGTACCCTGCATTTTACAAATTTGTGCATTCCGTACCCATACCCGTGTTCGTACCCGTACCTGTATCCATCTTCATAGATTTTAACCATGGCGCAAGACTGGGCCAATAATGAGTTGTATCGGCCAACACTGATTGGATTTCCATAATCAGGTTCGAGATTTTCACCCTAAAATCGGGGTTGGCGAGAGAGTAGGATCGGCCAGTATGGGGAAAAACTGAGAAAGATTGGACGATACTTTGCGGAACTCCCAAAACTCTTAACGGAATGAAACCAAGGTTGGAGGTTTAGGCCGTCTTGTATTGGTCTTGATGGGGTCCAATCCGAAATGCAGCGAACAAAATATGTTTCAGCTGAAACCTAATTATTAGGGTTTGAAAAAGAAAAGAAAAAGAAAAAAGAAGAAGGGAGGGAAGATAGAAAAAATTTCAAAGTTGAAGAGGAATTGCTCGTTGCTTATTGCTAGTGGCACTTCATCTTCTCCTTTCTTTTGCAATTTGTTTTTCTTTTCTTTTTTTCTTTTCAGAAGCGATTACCCCATAGAGAGACATGAATATAAGGTTTGTTTGAAGTAGGGATATAACTAAGTTTATTTGGTCGGGTCAAACCCTATTCAAACCTGCCCCGATTAGCTGTTCTATCCAATTTAAATGGTTTTGGTTGGTTTTTTTTATATGGATTTGATCCAACCCAGGCTCTTAAAGATTACAAATAACTCTTACAGATCATGTTATTTTCCATCTTACCCCTGTAAGAAAATCTATCATTTAGGGTGTTTATATATAAATAAATAATATTAAATAATTAGAAAAGCTGAAACTAAAATAAGTAAGTATTACAAAATAACAACAATAATTGAATAGTTTTATATTATTTTTTATCAGTTCATAATCACCAATACCAAAAATCCCGAGACACCAAGACGAGACTAATTGATGAAGACATCAATTCTGTTTAGTTTAGAATATTTTATTTCAGTACCATATTTGTTTTGGCCATTATAGCCATATGTAATCTTTCTTTTATGCATTAGAATATTTCTGAGATTTTAGAATATTTTGAGATTTGTATCAAGATTTGTTTTGAGCCTATATATAGGCCTTGAGATTAATGAGAAGTTATGCCATTCTTGATTAAAAAAATTATTGTGTTGAGTTTTTCTCTTCATCTCTCTTTTTGTGTGATACAATTGAGATCCAATTATTAGGGTTTGTGATAAATCATAATAAAACTTTTAGGGTTTGTGATGAACTCTAAAACTATACCTCAAAATCACCAAATCAATTAAACCTAAACCCTAATCCCCAAATCCAACTTAAATTAAACCCTAACCGAATATCTCTCTTCTCCCTCTTCCCTATCCAAGCCCGAAACCCAACATCCCATGTCGCCATCTTCCCGCCCCCTTCCTCGTCGCTGGCGAACCCACCGTTGCTTCCCCATCACCTTCGACTTCCCCCTCACCCTCGCCTTCGAAACCCAACCGCTCGACGACCTCACCCCGAGGCTCCTTGTCGACCTCCATCTTCAACCACCACCTCCATCTCCTGAAACCACCTCAGATCGAAACCCTAGTTGCCTTCACCCTTCAATCCGCGCCACTCTTGCCGTCGTCGACTACCATCGGCAACACCCATCGTCGCAAGCTCTACCACGAGCCCCGGCGACCCATCGCAGCCCCCGTCCCCCCTCTTGCTGCCTCGCCACTATTGCTCCCGAGCACCAAGTACAGTTGCTTTGAACCCTGGTATACTTTTTCCACTTTTCAAATATTTGTGTTATACTGTTTTATCATCTCTATTATATTATCTAATTTATCTTTCGTCCACAAATATTGAGAGTGAGCATTTCTACTTGCCTAATTAGAGTACAAATCAATATTGTATCTTTTACTTGCTAGAAACGCTTAGGGATATAATTATTGATTGTCAGAACTGAATCGTTCATTGGGCTTGTTAAACTATTTCAGTTCTTGAAAATCCATCGAACCGATTAATTGTTTTAATTTCAAACTTGATTTGCATTACATGTTGGTAAAATTAATCCTTTAAGATCCTTGAAAATTCTTTATTTAGGATTACGTTTTATATCGTTTTGGTATTAGAGCGAAGATTCTTAAAACCCTAGTTCTTGCATCATTTAGGCATTTTTTTTGCATTCGTTTAGAAATTATTTGCATTCAGCACTTTTAGTTCATTTAGGCTCGTTTAGAGTTTTTATTTTTCTTTCGTTCTTTAAGATCATTTCAGATTTTAAAAAAGAAAGACCAAAAAAACAACAAAAAAAAACTTGAGTGCATTTAGGACACGTTTTCCCAGATTTCAGCATACACGACCCCTAGTTTTCACCATTGGTGAATGTGTCTTCGCAGCACCATCACAAATTCTAGAGCCTTTCTTGTCCTTCCCAAACCACCCAATTAGGAACCCTAGACCTTCCCAAACTGAGATGGACAACTCTGATATTTCCGTTACCCTAGCTGTCATTCAAGCAACTTCCAATATCAATCAGAGGCTTGAGAAAGTGGAACTAAATCAAACTGTTGCCCCTGAGCTTCATGCTAATCGTCAGATCCCTCAAGAAAATGTGTGACGATCGACGTCAAGAACGTGACCTGACTAACAATACAAGAAAAACGTTAAGGCTGACATTCCTCACTTTGAAGGCCACATGGAACCCCAAGCTTATCTCGATTGGATCCGTGCGATGGACCACTACTTTGTGTGGTTTGACCTGAGCGAAGCCCTGAAAGTTAAGTTTGCCATGATGAAATTGACTGGAAAAGCTCAACAACACTGGACCAATCTTGAACACGCCCGCAGAGGTCTAGGCCTGGTACCCATAGCCACTTGGGATGCCATGAAAGAGAAGCTCACTGAGAGATATGTGTCGTTATCGTTCCACACTCGATTGCTAGATTCGTGGAACCAACTCTATCAAGGAAGCAAATCCACCCAAGAGTATATTGATAAGTTTGATGACTTCCTTGTTCGGTGCAATGCCTTAGGTAAAGAGAGCGATGAACAAACTCTCTCTAGGTTCAGGGCTGGATTACGAGTCGATCTTAGGAACGTGCTAATTCATAGAAACGTGGTCTCCTTAGCCGCAGCTTATGCCCTTGTCCTCGATATGGATTCCCTTACAGCAAGTTTCCATTGCAAGTCTAGCGATTCGATGGATCATTCCCCTAGAATGACTTTTCCTGATCCCTGTAGACCTGAGCACCGCTTCTCATTTGGTGAAGCGGTAGGATTAATTGAGACCTACAAAAAATTAATTAAATCAATATGCCGATATGACATTTTATTGAATGATAATCGAAATGATCGAATACAAAAAAAAAATCACTTACATTTGTACGCTCAGTTCCACCACCACCACGTCTATCACCTGGAGGTGGGCCATGACAAGTACGTGGTCCGGAGCCTTGAGTTTTTGGGGGTCTACTACTTGTTCCTTCCTCCACATTACCCCGCATGTGTGCCATATGTAATAACTAATAGTACACTACAACTAAAACATATCGTTATCAACAATTTAAAACAAATACAACCTACAAATATAGCTAGATATATCCATGTTATAAGGAATTGTGTATGTTGATTGTAAGATTTCTGAAATTATATTCAAACTATACAAACTATATACAAACTATACAAACTAAACAAAACTATATAACTATATACAAACTAAATACAAACTATATAACTATACAAACTATACAAAATTTCTCACGATTTCTCAACATTTCTCAAAAATTTGGACATTATATACCTACAAATATTATCAAAATTTATATTCAAAATTTCTCAAACATTTCTACACTACATACCTACATATATTATCAAACTTTCTATTCGAAAATTCTCAAAAATTTCTTAACATAACGTAAGATTTCTCAACATTTCTATTCAAAATCACTACTAATTTCTGACGATTTCGCTAACAATTTCCCAACATTTCTCAAAATTAACCGGTAATTAAAAATGCAAATGTATAGAAAAATAGCGTTACTATTTGGTGCTTTAGGATGTAGATAGTGGAGATGATGGGAATTTAAAGCCTTCCACCGCACCCCTTTTCGCAAAATCACGAATTCACAATTATCTTCGATTTTGGGGTTTAGGGTTTTGCGAGTGTGAGGAGAGATGCTTGAGAGAGATGTGGAAGATTGAAACAAATTTCGATGGGTTAATCGATCCAAATGCTCGAATTTGGGGGCTAAGGTTTATGGGTTATCGAAGAGGGAGAGTTGAGAGAAAGAGATAGAGGGAGAGCTCAATGCTCGAAACAACGAGGCTGGGGTTTAAGAAATCCCCAATCGACACTCGTTGTCTCAAAAAGCGAGTTTGGTTAAAATAAGCTCGCTTTTTGAGACAGTAAGTCTTGACCAAGGAAGAAACCAAAAAACCCAAAACCAACCCTCGCTTTCTCAGATAGCAAGTGGATCAATTTGGGAAAGCGAGTGGGTGGGTCAGTTTGGGAATTTTTAAAAAAAGTGGGTCAATTTGGGAAAAACTTTCAAAAAGTGGGTGAGTTTGGGAAAAAATTCCATAGCTGTATGATGCAACTAATATCAAAGTGTTCAACACTTAGCACCAAATATAACATGAGAGGAAGGGGAAAAGGAAGAGGCTGGGGAAGAGTGAACAATGTGGCAGGTGAAGGCACTGACCACAATGAAGGTGGCTTAGGGAGAGTGAGACCTGAAGATGCTCAACCCACCACTACTGTGTCTGCAAGAAGAGTGTAAGCAGAGGTCACAACAAGGGAGGGAGGAAGAAAGTGACAAAGCCACGATATATGGGAGGGATAAGGTCTAAAGAAAGTGAAGGTATGAAGAGGTGGAGACTTTTAGCTATATTTAGTGATTATATTAATTTTATCGCAATTCACAAACTTGTTATAATTCTTGGATGTTGTTGTTGATCAAGGTTGTAAATCCTTCTGGTGATACTCAAGGGGGAGGTTCTCTGGAGGGGAGCGAGGGGAACAGTAGAGAACAACTAGAGGTAAGGTCTTAAATGCTTTATATGAGATTTATGCATATATACTGTTAATGTCACTTGAAATCTCTTTAAAACAATTTCTTATATACTTGTGTATGTTTGTGTTATTTCAATGAGATAAAAAAATTCAGCTTCCTACATTTGCATTAAATTTGTATGTAGTGGTCTTATTTTGTGTTAAATTGGTGTGGAGTGGTGATATTTTCATAATGCTTGAATAATTTGTATTGAATTTCAGGTTGAAGTGGTGTTCTTTTGAGGTCTGCTGCCCAGCTTTTATGGATAGCAGATAGCTGCAGATTTTGGGGGGGAATTGCATACCATAGCTTAGAACAACAAAATTTCTCTGTTTATGGACATATTTTTTGCACTACTTTATAATTTTGGATGTAATATACAGGCAACTTCATTTTGGGGCATGATATTGAAGAAATTGACTGGTAATTATCATGTTTTTGAATGGCTAGTAAGCCGTAAATTTCATGTTTTCAAGTTTATTTGAATGTTTTTCAAGTTTAATATCTTCTTATCAATATGCTTGTGTTTGAAAGTTGGTGGAATTTTGGTACTGGGTGGTGAAGTTCAGATTTTTTATGAAATTTATTTGTTGGAGTTCAGATATTGGAGTTATTATAGAGGTGATATGAAAATTGGTGGAGTTCATATTTTGGTGGAGTCCAGTTTGCGGAGACTTTGATTAGTTTTGCTCATTTTGTATATGTTCAGGTTACGCTTGTTCAGATCAGAGCTAAAAATGTACTCTGTTGTATGAGAATATGTTTTGTTCTATTTCTGTGATTTTTATAGTTGTGGGGTGTTTATTCAAAATGTCACTGTGTTGGGTATTATTTCAGAATTGTATAAAATTCAGGAATGTATTTTTCAGAAAGTTATATAGTGGAGGGGTGTTTTTTCATAAAAAATTAATTGAGGGGTGTTAGTTATATAGTAGAGGGGTGTTTTTTCATTAAAAAAATTAGTTGAGGGGTGTTTACTCAAGTAAAAATCAACATGAGAATCGTTGATACACCTAGGGATGGCAAACGGCCCGTAAGAACTTGGTTCGGGTTTGGGTTGAATCCGTGAATATAAGCGGGTCGATTTGGGTCATTAAAACGTGGATTTGGACCCGTCGAACCCGGCCCACAAACCCGGTGAACAGTGCTCGACCTGCTCGCGAACCCACCGGTTTCGAACCGTTAGACCCATACGGGTCGACCGTTCGACCCGCAGGTCCAACGGCAGAATTGCTCTCTAACGACTGTTATAACCTTTTTTTGGTTTTTTTGGTTTTTTTTTTGTTGTTTTTTTTTTACCTATAAATACTCCTTAAACCCAAACTAAAAATTTCACACCTTACTCTCTTACTCTCTGTACTACTACTACTCAATTCAATCTCAATTTATTCTAAATTTTGTGAACAAAGAAGCTAGCAATATAGAAACGATCAAACCACAAATTCCGATCGTATCAAATTCAACATTCAACTACGTTTTCAAGTCTTCAACTCCTCCAAAGCTCCAACAAAGAAGCTCTCTTTCTATCTATATACGATCCGGACTTCTACTTCTACTTCTACTTTTATTTTCACTCTCACTTTATATACGAGTATCCGCGAAGTACGGTATCAAAATTTTACAACCCTCTTATTGTCTTGATATTTTTTTTTTGTAATTATAATTTTTTTTATCATATTTGTTTGTTGATTTTTTTATCTTCTCTCTCACAAACCTCTTATTGTTTTCTAGATATTTTTTTTAAACTTATCTCGCCTAGATTGTATTTAATTTTTTCACATACAGTACTATATCAACATGTCTAGATCACGAGGTAGCGGCCGCAGCCAAAGTGGACAAGATTCCACCGGCACTTCTCGTAGGCCTCCAATTATCCCACAAAATGGGCACGCCGAAGACTACCCTATGACCCAACACATTGGTACACACGATGAGTTTGTAGGAGACATAGGCATAGAAGAAGAACCACAAACACAAGCAACCGAAACAACACAAATTGGTAGTAGTAGGAAAACTCGAGGGGAAACTAGTGATTGGCACAAATTTTATGATTATATTCCGGACGAAGAAAATTCGGGTTTAGGCATAAAAGTTTGTAAAATATGTTCGAAGCCATACAAATGGAAGAGGGGTGGGGGGACGGGTACAATAAGACGACACATCCAAAATGTACATAAAGAACTTCTTGTAGACCTACCCGACCAACAAAAAAATCACCTTAGGACCGGTGTAGTTGATCGCCATTCTTATGATCCCGAACTTGTTCGTCGGGAAATGGCCCGACTAGTAATCAGGGAAGAGTTACCATTTTCCTATTCCGAGAGTAGGGACTTAGAAACTTTTAATCAAACCGCATTAAACCCCCATTTTAAAAGAATCCCTATGAATACTTGCAAATCAGATTGTTTTAAAATGTACAATGAAATGAGAGAAGCTTTGATTGCGATTTTATAGAGTTTAACTTGTAAAGTTTCGTTAACTTCCGATTGTTGGACGGGTTGCAACAATATTCCAATGATGGAAATAACTTGTCATTGAGTCGACAGTGATTGGATCATTCAAAAAAGAATCATATCACTTGCCGCGTTGCCCTATCCCCATATTGGTAAAGAAATTGCAAATCGTATTTTAGAAATTAGTGATGTTTTTCATATTCGTGATAAAATTATTTGTATAAGTTTTGATAATGCACCTAACAACAATGCATCAATAAGTACATTAAAAATCGCATTAAACCCTCCATCTGGCAATATTTTTTATGTTAGATGTGCATGTCATATTTTAAATTTATGTGTTAGAGATGCATTAAAAATAGCCGAACCATATATAGTTAAAATTAGAAATTGTGTACATTTTATTGCATTAAGTGGCCCTATAATTCAAGAATGTAAAGCTTGGTGTAGGCTTAAAAATGTACATTTTAGAAAATTTTCAAAGGATGTTAAACATCGATGGAACTCTACTTTTGATTTGCTACATGTTGTTACCGAATATAAAGCATGTATAACTAATTTTTGTATGACAAAAAATATGCCAAATATTGAAATGACTCCCTAAGATGCCGAATCTTTGTTAAAATTTTTAGAACATTTTAAAACCGCAACTTTTAAATTTTCAAAATTTTATGAATCTACTTCTAGTAGCATTTTTATTCCAATAGTGTAACTCCCATTTTCATTTTTCCTTTTTCTGTTATTGATCCCAATTGTAATCTCTATTGGAATTGTAATTCGTTTCATTTGTCGCATTTTGTGTTGAGTAATATTTATTCTAATGTTATTCTTAATCAAATCCTGATCTCAGTTGATTATTTTAAAAATCTACTCCTTGTATTCTAAATTCAGATTTAATTTTTATAATATTTGCCTTGTCTTCTTAGGTTGTGAATTGTCCTTCAAATTGACCCACTTTGTACCCAAAGCCCAATATCCACCTTCTATTGGATCTCTCACCCAAACCCAATAACCCAAACTACCCCCAATCTCTTCCTTACGGACTAATCCCTATGATTTTTCCTAATCACTCCCCCACAATCCCCATGATCTGTAACTCCCAAAAATTTGGATAACTAAATCCCTATTATTAACCCTGTAATCTCTCCCCAATTCTAATTCAACTTAATACCAATATACAGCAAAAACCCTGTTTTCTCTCTCCCGTTCCTTCTCCCTTCCCCGTTTCATACTCAACCGCAAACAAAACAAAACCATTACCCAACTCCCGCCAACTCATCCATCACCATCATCCTCATCACCCAATACCTCATCGACCTTCGTTCGCGTCGCCAGCACCCGAACCCAGCCTCTGCTCGCTTCCCCTGTTCCGAACTCAAAAACAGAGCGCCATCGTCAACTCGACGCGCGCCCCTGTCGTCGTCATCGACTGCTCCACAGTCGAACCGAACGTCGTCGCGAAACCTCGCCGCCGCGTCGCATCGCCGTCATCGCGCCGTTTGCCCACTCTCACTCGTGTTGTCGAGAGGAAGAAGAAACAGCCGGTTAAGGCGGGATTGAATCTCAGCCGTTGGATCGCATCGAGATCCGAGCCCAGCTACCCAATCTGATCGCTGTTTCGCTGTTCTGCCACAGCGGATCCATCTTCGCTGTTCGCTATTCGTCCGGATCCGATGTGCGGGAAGGAGCTGATTGGTGGGTTTTCGCTGTTCCGTGTTTTGGCGCAGCAAATCCCGATCGTGCTGTTTGCTGTTCGGGCAGATCTTGGTGTGGAGATTTGCTTTTGTTGCTGTGTTGTTGGCTTGGACTTCTTGCACGTATTTTGCACGTAGTTTTCGGAATTCGCCGGATTATTCTCTTTCGGATCTAATCGTCAAAAAGGCAAGTCATTTCTTATCGAATATTTATTGTATCATATTCGATATTTTTATTGAATTTCGCAAGTGGATCTGTACTGAATATCGTAAAATGTTATTGTATCTATCATTGGGATACCACGGATTTACACGAGCGAATTCAAGTGGTAATCTTCGACTTCATGCCGTCTTTTTGCCTCTAAAGTATAGGGATCTGACATGCACCCATGTAGATAGTTAATGAATATAAGAATAGGAAATCATTATCACATTTCATCTCATGACATTAAGAACAACTATTGTAGATTGTATATTAGGGTTGATTTTTCATGTGATTGCTATTGATAATTTAATTGAATTGTAATTAGTAGAATTATGGACATCATCGACCTTACTACCATGTTCACATAGGATTGGATCGCTGTGATTTATGATTATTAAACTCCAATTTATCATTCTTAACTTTTTAACCATTTTACTCAAAATAAACATGTTGACTATTCTGAAAATTACGCCAACCTGAACCTTATCGTGCTGTTTCGACTTAGATAACTTCTTTAAAATCAGTCACTTCCTGAAAATGAAACGTAGCTCTAAGTGTCTAGATGTCAATAGCCACCAGAATTTTCGAATTCTGACTTATATCACCCGAGTTATGACCCTTTTTCTACAGCTGCGCTGTAAATTCAGATTCATGTACATACCATGTTAGGCTGATAAATTAAGTGGACTAATGATCATAAATGGCCAAGATAAATTCCAGATTTGTAGATAACATGCTTAGGGTGTTAAAAATTATTTTTACTGATTTTTGTAATGATTATTTACTGCCTTTATAACTGAAATTAGTCAACATCGACACCCAGCCAGAAACTAAAATCTATAAAGATTACTGAATTTCGTCTAGCTATCGTTGTCGGAATATAGACTTTAAGTATGCGTTGGAACCGGACAGGAGTCTAGTTTCTAGACCACCTGACGGATCCACATTTGCTGTCCTGTAGCAACGGGAATTCTGGTTTTGGTACAGCAACCTACTGCTGTCCAGAATTGAGTTCTTATGTTTAATAATATATAACTATATCTATAATGTTATTTTTAGTGTATTAAATTTTATATAGAATATTGCATGATCTTAGGGTTGTTTTGTCACCTTTATTAGTATCCCTTATTGATATGGTCAAAACAAGGGGTTCAATCGAGACCGTCCAAATGGGGCACGAATCCTACAGCTCAGGGACGAGACGGTAATTTCACATGCAAACGGGTCCGAAGCGGGTACTGGGTCTCCTTCTCACAGATCCAATAACCCGCAAACGGATCCACCACAGCTGGGCACGGGTTTCAACCCGCTGCCAACTCGATCCAGCAAGACACAATCAAGGTCCCTGATTAGATCTAAATCAACGGCCATGATTCACGTCAATCTTTACACTGGGATTTAGGGATTAAAATCCCTTATCTGATTACCAGAATATACCTTATCAGATTACTTTCCCAATCTGTTTACAAGGAGATTGTTCTATATCAGACTACGCGGATTACATTCCTAAATTGTTCTCGAAGACGCCTATAAATACCCCCCACCCATCTCCATTAAGAGGTAATCAATCTTTCTCTAGCAAAACGCTCTTTCATAATCAATTCTGGTTACTGACTTGAGCATCGGAGGGTGCGTCGCCGGGAACAACCCCGGTGTTTCGCACTTTTTGCAGGTGCACGACGGGAGCGACGATCAGGGTTCAACGGAACAGGTATACAGGTTCTCCTATTCAGTTTCCCCAAAGAACTCACAAATTCATCTGTTTGCCCCCACACCGAATTTAGCGGCAACAGATTGGCGCCGTCTGTGGGAAACTAACGAATAGAGACCTCTCCTCTTCCCGGTGAACAGGTTTTCTCCAGCCATGCCGCCTCGCAAAGTCAGATCTAGGGGCTCCAATCGAGCGCCCATCCCTGACCAGCAGGAAGTCCTTCCTGATCCCACTCAACAACAAGGGCAGCTCCCTCCTACCGTGGAAGAGCCGCTCCAGCGGAACCCTCCACATCCTGATCCGAAGGGGCCTAACCCCCAGAAACAGCCTCTTCATCCAGAGAACATACCCAACCACACTGCCTCCAGTGCCTCCATGGCCTCCCATCATCCCCGAGCCTCTGGTCGCCACGATGCCCATCCCAGACGCCCGGAGGATAAGGACCTTCGTCACCATCTGGACGAAAAGCGGGCTCGGGGAGAAGCCTCCCACCAAGAACGATCCCCCCGACACCGGGGACACAGGGGATCCCCCGCCCGAAGAGGGAGAAAAGACTCCCCCGATCACTACCGAGGGAGGCACTCACCGGCAGGTCGGCAGCAGCATCGGAACAATGAGGCACCCATCACCCGTGCCGAGTTCCAGCAATTCCAAGCTATGGTACAACAGGCCCTCAATCTCCGTCAAAATCCCAATGAGCCAAGGGCCCCCTCCCCTCGTCCGGTCCGGAGCCCTCGCCAACGTTCCCCTTCTCCTCGACCCGCTCCTACCAATTCCAGACGCACCCCAAGTCCTCGTCGTTCCCGAAGCTACCATCGCCGCAGCCCTCGCTCCCCATCCTACGAAGACGAGTCCCGTGGCTCGGCAGATCACCGCCGGAGAGATAACACCATGAAACGCCGCCTGAACGAGGTGGAAAAACTCTTGGGACGGATAAACCGGGAAGAAGAACTCAGGGGGAGGACCCTCCGTCCTAGCCAACCCCCGTTCTCCCGGACCATAGTGGATACTCCTGTTCCCTTCGGTTTCAAACCTCCCCAGTTCGAGAACTACACGGGAGAGACCGATCCGGTTGACCACATCGAAGGCTTTAAGACTTTGATGCTCCTCCATCAAGCGTCCGACGCCCTCCTCTGCAAAACATTCCCTGCAACTCTGAAGGGCCCAGCTCGAGAATGGTACTCTCGCCTTGCCCCGGCGTCAATATTCTCCTTTGAACAGTTCGAGACCCTGTTCATCACCCACTTCGTCAGCAGCCGAAGGGCCGAGAAGACCAGCATTTCCCTGTTGCACCTCCGTCAGCAGAAGGGGGAGAGATTGAGGGACTACGTGAAGAGGTTCACAGCCGAGGCCAGAACTATCGCATCCCTCGACCAATCCGTTGCCACCGCGGCGTTCCAATCCAACATCCTAAATTCTAACCTCCGCTCCTCCCTCGCCAAAAAACCGCCACATGACTTTTCTGACCTCCTCCTCCGTACTGAAAAGTACATCCGAGCTGAAGAGGCCGAGGAACCGCCCAACTGGGAAGCAACCGCCTCCGGGTCTAAGAGGAAGGGAACGGAAGAAGAGGGACCCAAAAAGTTTCAGAAGGATAATGCTGGCCAGCGCCGGCCTCCCCCTAGATTTGAAAAATTTACTCCCCTCACCACAAACATCTCCGCCATTTTCATGGAAGTCGAAAAAGAAGGGGTCCTGCCTCCAGCTCCAAAGATGAACACCCCAGCCAAAAGGAGGGATAAAGACAAATGGTGCCGTTATCACCGGGACCATGGGCATGACACCAACGACTGCCGGGCTCTGAGAAACGAGATCGAAGCCCTCATCCAGAGGGGGCAGCTGGCGAAGTTTGTAAGAAAGGACGGGGCCGAACTTCCTCCCCAGCCTCGGGGGGCTAACAAACGTCCAGAACGGGAAGAGACGCCAGAATTCGAGGAAGAGCGAGTCCTCCACCTTATCCATGGGGGTCCAATGGGGGGCTCCTCGAACACTTCTCGGAAAGCTTTTATTAGGGAAGTAAATTCTGTCCGGGCCACCCCTCCCCCCAAAGGACTCGGAGTGCCCGTCACCTTCTCTGACGACGATCTCGAGGGCGTCCGCACCCCTCATTGCGACGCACTCGTCATCAACCTTCACATGGCCAATTTCAAAGTCGAAAGAATCCTAGTGGATAACGGCTCCTCCGTTAACATCCTATTCCTCGATGCTTTTAAGGGGCTGAAGCTCTCCCGAGACAGACTGAAGCCCGCCGGGTATACGCTCCATGGGTTCACGGGAGTGCCGGTGACGATCGAAGGGGTGATCACCCTCGATGTCACAGCAGGCAAAACTCCTACTACCCGCACGGAGTCAATGGATTTCATGGTTGTAGATGTCCCCGCGGCCTACAACGTCATTTTGGGTCGGCCCGGCCTAGCCGCCCTCGAAGCCGTCCCTTCTGCCTATCATCTCAAAATGAAATTCCCCACTCGGGCTGGAGTGGGAGAAGTTAGGGGCAATCAGGAACAGGCCCGCAAGTGTTACATGACCTCCACGCTCGGACCCGTCCTCTCCTTAGAAACACTCGAGATTCCACAAGATGCTGCTCGGCCGACTCCCGAGCCAGTCGATGAGCTGGAGGAAATACTCTTCTCGGAGCAGGAGCCGACCCGTAAGTTCTATGTCAGCAAGGCACTCCCGTCCGCCCTACATTCAAATATTGTGAAATGCATCCGAGCCAACCGGGACCTCTTCGCATGGTCAGCAGCGGACATGCCCGGTATCTCCGAAGAACTCTTGGTCCATCGCCTCAGCGTTGATCCGGGGTCCAAACCGGTCCAGCAGAAGAGGCGCAAGTTCGCCCCCGAGCGCCAGCTCGCCATCAAAGAGGAGGTAGACAAACTGTTGAAAGCCCGATTCATACAGGAAGTGAATTATCCGGAGTGGTTGTCCAACGTAGTCATGGTGAAGAAATCCAATGGGACATGGAGAATCTGTATTGATTTCACTGACCTCAACAAGGCCTGCCCTAAAGATCCCTTCCCTCTGCCGAGCATCGACACTCTGATTGACGCAACCTCGGGACATGAGCTCCTCAGCTTCATGGATGCTTTCTCGGGTTACAATCAGATAAGGATGTTCCCCCCGGATATTCCGAAGACGTCTTTTGTAACGGACCAAGGACTCTATTGTTACCGAGTCATGCCGTTCGGCCTGAAGAACGCAGGGGCAACGTACCAACGTCTCGTCAACAAGGTATTCCAGGCCCAGATTGGTCGGAACATGGAAGTCTACGTGGACGACATGCTTGTGAAAAGCATCCGAGGCGTTGATCATGAGACCGACCTCCAAGAAGCGTTCGATGTTTTGAGAAGGCACAATATGAGACTCAACCCGAACAAGTGTGCGTTCGGCGTCTCATCGGGCAAGTTCCTCGGCTTTATGGTCAGCCAACGAGGAATAGAGGCAAATCCGGAGAAGATCAGGGCCATACTAGACATGGCCCCGCCCAGAAACGTCAAAGAAGTTCAGAAACTGACAGGTCGTTTAGCCGCCATTGGGCGCTTTTTGTCGAAGTCCGGAGAGAAATGCCTCCCGTTCTTCAAAGCCCTGAGGGGGACTAAGGGGTTCGAGTGGGGGCAGCCGCAACAAGATTCCTTCGACCAGCTTAAAGCTTACCTCGTCAACCCGCCTCTGCTCAGCAAACCCATACCAGGCGAACCCCTCTACCTCTACTTGGCAGCCTCGGAACAGACACTAAGTGCGGTTTTAGTCAGGGAAGAAGATAGAACTCAAAAGCCCATTTACTACGTCAGCAAAGTGCTCCGGGACGCCGAGCTCCGGTACCCGAAAATTGAGAAAATAGCCTACGCCCTGATAATGGCTGCAAGAAAGCTTCGGCCATACTTCCAGTCTCATTCGGTGGTCGTCCTTACCGACCAGCCGTTGAAACAGATCCTTCACAAGCCAGAGACTTCCGGCCGCCTCATGAAATGGTCGATCGAGTTGAGCCAACATGATATTACTTATCAGCCTCGGACCGCAATCAAGGCGCAGGCGCTGGCCGAATTCATAGTTGAGACGACTATCCCCGACTCCGAGCAGACGACGAAGGGACCGCCTGTCTGGTCTGTATATGTCGATGGATCCTCTTGCAACGAGGGGAGCGGGGCTGGAGTCATCCTGGCGGGCCCAGACGACTTTGTCCTTCAATATTCCCTCCGGATAAACTTTAAAGCCTCGAATAACGAAGCCGAATACGAGGCACTCATAGCCGGCCTCGGGATGGCCCGAAACGCAGGGGCGCGACGCCTGCAGATCTTCAGCGACTCTCAATTGGTCGTCAACCAGGTCCTCGGCGAATATGAAGCCCGCGATGACAGAATGGTAAAGTACTTGGCCAAAGTGAAGAGCCTCATGGCGCTCTTCGACGAGGCCCTCATCCGAAGAATCCCCAGAGAGGAAAATGCCCAGGCCGACGCCCTGTCCAAACTAGCTTCCTCATCCCTGCAAGGCCTCGAACAAACCGTTCTGATAGAAGTCCTCCTCAAGCCCAGCATAGAGGACGAGGCTTTCAACTCCGTCGAAACACTGCCGCTCCCCCTCGAAGACAATTGGATGAAGCCCCTCGTCGAGTTTTTAAGAGACGGACTCCTACCAAGGGATCCGAAGGAAGCCCGAAAGATAAGGACCCGGGCCGAGCGTTACATAATGGTCGAAGGCGTTCTGTATAAGCGCTCCTTCACCCAGGTGGATGGTCGACCCTACCTAAGATGCCTCTCCCCCGGACAAGCCGATTACGCCCTGCAAGAGCTCCATGAGGGCATCGGCGGAGCCCACTCCGGCTCCAGAGCCTTGGCACGTAAAGTGTTAAACTACGGGTATTACTGGCCCACTCTCCTACGGGACGCCGAACGACACGTTCGACAATGCACATCCTGTCAGAAGTATTCCGACATCCGACGCCTTCCACAAGCACCACTCTCCTCCTTGTCGAGTCCGATCCCCTTTGCAATGTGGGGGATGGATCTACTCGGGCCATTTCCACCGGCCCCCGGACAGTTGAAGTTTCTAGTCGTGGCAGTCGACTATTTCTCGAAATGGGTCGAGGCCGAGCCCCTGGCTACAATTACCGAACATAGAGTCGTCCAATTCTTCTGGAAAAGTGTAATCTGTCGTTTCGGTGTTCCCCGAGTCGTAGTTACGGATAACGGTACGCAGTTCGCTGGAGCTGCCTTCCGAGCCTTATGTCAAGACCTAGCTATACAGCACCGCTTCTCCTCAGTCTCTCATCCTCAGTCAAATGGCCAAGCCGAGAATGCCAACCGGCAGATCCTCTCCGGCATCAAGAAGAGACTCGACAAATGCTCCAAGGGATTGTGGGTCGATCAGCTGCCCAATGTGTTGTGGAATTACCGAACCACGAAGCGGATCCCGACGGGCGAGAGTCCGTTCAATCTCACCTATGGGTCCGAGGCCCTCATCCCACTAGAAGTTGGAATACCCTCTCCTCGCCTGATTGCCTTCGAAGAAGAACAGAATGCCAGGGAGCTCAGAACGAGCCTAGATTTGGTAGACGAGATTCGGGAAAGAGCCGCCATACGGCAGCAAGGTTACCGAAGAAGAATCGAACTCGCCTACAACAAACGGGTCCGCCCAACCGACTTGAAAGAGGGGGACCTGGTCCTCCGAAAGCTGGCCATTTCGTTCCCCGGACAGAAGAGCAAATTGGCCCCAAATTGGGAGGGACCGTACAAAGTATCCAAAGTAATCCGCCCCGGTGCGTACAAGCTAGAAGACCTTGAGGGTAGAGAAATTCCCAGGACTTGGAACGCCGACCATCTTTTGAAATACCTAGAGAAGGCAACCCCGCCTATCTAAGTAACTCGAGATGTCGGGCAACCACTCCTGCTACTAGTAATTTTTCCTTTGTTCTTTTTCATTGTAATAAACGGCTAGCAACTTTAGAAGCAGCCGACCATTAGATATTAATAAATAAATAAAGTTTTTCGTTACATTATCGCGTACTTCCGCCTCTAATTCCCTTATCACACAATGGTTCGGAGTCCAGCACTCGGCTCGACTCTTCCTACTCGGCCCGTCTTCAGACGGGCCGGGGCAGATCGCCGTTCGAAATTGCTCCTGCAGCCGTTGAATGGATCGGAGTCCAACACTTGGCTCGATTTTGCTTCGCAAATCCGCTCCTAAGCGGACTAGAAGTAGCTCGCCATTCGAAACTGCTCCTGCATCTCTCAAACTTATCACACAATGGTTCGGAGTCCAGCACTCGGCTCGACTCTTCCTACTCGGTCCGTCTTCAGACGGGCCGGGGGCAGATCGCCGTTCGAAATTGCTCCTGCAGCCGTTGAATGGATCGGAGTCCAACACTTGGCTCGATTTTGCTTCGCAAATCCGCTCCTAAGCGGACTAGAAGTAGCTCGCCATTCGAAACTGCTCCTGCATCTCTCAAACTTATCACACAATGGTTCGGAGTCCAGCACTCGGCTCGACTCTTCCTACTCGGTCCGTCTTCAGACGGGCCGGGGGCAGATCGCCGTTCGAAATTGCTCCTGCAGCCGTTGAATGGATCGGAGTCCAACACTTGGCTCGATTTTGCTTCGCAAATCCGCTCCTAAGCGGACTAGAAGTAGCTCGCCATTCGAAACTGCTCCTGCATCTCTCAAACTTATCACACAATGGTTCGGAGTCCAGCACTCGGCTCGACTCTTCCTACTCGGTCCGTCTTCAGACGGGCCGGGGGCAGATCGCCGTTCGAAATTGCTCCTGCAGCCGTTGAATGGATCGGAGTCCAACACTTGGCTCGATTTTGCTTCGCAAATCCGCTCCTAAGCGGACTAGAAGTAGCTCGCCATTCGAAACTGCTCCTGCATCCCTCAAACTTATCACACAATGGTTCGGAGTCCAGCACTCGGCTCGACTCTTCCTACTCGGCCCGTCTTCAGACGGGCCGGGGGCAGACCGCCGTTCGAAATTGCTCCTGCAGCCGTTGAATGGATCGGAGTCCAACACTTGGCTCGATTTGGCTTCGCAAGTCCGCTCCTAAGCGGACTAGAAGTAGCTCGCCATTCGAAACTGCTCCTACATCCCTTAAACTAATCTAACGACCGGATCCTTCCTCCGGCTCGACTCTATCTCTCCGACTCGTCCTTAAACGGTCCGGAACCCGTCCCGACCGTAGACTGTGCCGAGCTGACGAGGTACCGACCCTCGTTTTGGGAAAAAATCACCCCGAGGTCAACTCGCCGTTAGATCCTCTCAAATTGTGTGCCAAAGCGTGATGAGTGGATCCAGTAGTGCCACGTGCCCACAAAACGACAAGATAACGTTTTCTTGGTACTCGTGCCTGCCTCTGGATTCGTGCCCCCATCCGACGGTTATGGACACCCCACGTCGATCGGCACCAAGAGCCGAACGGCGGAGTCAGAACAACACATTGTTGGAGAATTCGTTTCGGCCATCAATTGTGCCGAGCTGACGAGGTACCGACCCTCGTTTTGGGAAAAAATCACCCCGAGGTCAACTCGCCGTTAGATCCTCTCAAATTGTGTGCCAAAGCGTGATGAGTGGATCCAGTAGTGCCACGTGCCCACAAAACGACAAGATAACGTTCTCTTGGGACTTGTGCCTGCCTCTGGATTCGCGCCACCATCCAACGGTTGTAGACACCCCACGTCGACCGGCGTCAATAGCCGAGCGACAGGATCAGAATTGCGACAAAAGACTCGACGAACAGCCAATAGAAGACACTTCGGATAAATCGACCCCAATTTTATTAATGACTTGGACGAGTTTACAAAAAGATTACTACAGCGAGTTCAACAAAATATTAGAAGGCATGACCCGCTCATTTCCTCCGAGGAAGGGGGACACTCCGGTTCAACGACACTTTGGGTCGGCGCTTCTTAGCCTCCGAGCTCGTCTCCAGGCCGACGAATCGGGACGCCCCTTCGCCGCTTAGCCTCACAGTTGCCCCAACCGAAGCGCCACTTGAAGACACCGCCACACCACTTTGTGCATCGGCGGCTGACGCCCCGATGATGGGAGTCCGGGACGCCGCTTGGTAGAACGTGATACCTCGCTCGATCTCTTCGCGGGTACAGGAGGTGCTCCGGACGTTGGCCCTCACCGGCTGAGGCTTGAGCCGAGCGACCTCCTCCTCCAATTCGACGATCCGGTCCTTCAGCGCCTCGTCCCTCACGACAATTTTGAACCGAGGAAGCTTCGCCGATCCAGGGTATTCGGCGCTGTCAGATATGACACGACGCAGATGGGTCACCTCGATACTCTTGTCGACTGTCACCCTTTGCAAATGCTCGACCTTCTTCACGAGCTCATCTCGTTCGGCCAAAACAGAAGCCAATTCTTCTTCCTTAGCAAATAGCTCGGCTTCGGCTATCCGCAAGTGGTACACTTCGGCCAACAGATCCCCGTTCTTCATCTCCATATTGTACAGCATCCTCCTCGTCAGGTCGATCTCGCCCTCAAGGCGTTTCACGAGAGATAGATGGAACAGCTCTACTTGTCGCCGAGCCATCGTAGTGACGGGGGCCTACCCTACCACCGAACCAAACACTTAGACAATTTCGAAGACAAAACGTTTTTTTATTTATCAAAAAGCGGTGGCCAGTCCGCAAAAGGCGTTACAAAGCTCGGAAGAAAAAGCAGAACAGAAACTACAAAAAGATTAACGAAAGAATCAAGGGTCCACCTGCGTCTCCGCTCCCACCCCGGACGCATCGACGGGCGGTCCCTCGATCTCTCCCTTAGCCGGGTCATCCCCTCCCCCTCCGTCTTCGCCTTCGACCTCGTCCTCGGCATCCCCCTCCTCGTCGTCCACGGGCGACCCGGGCCACAGTCGATAATCGACTCGCTCGAAGCCGGGGACACGAGCCTGGACATGGTCCAGGGCCGTCTGGTAGGATCGCTCCATGTTCTCAGCCATATGTTTCTTCGCCTCTGCCTCAATCTCGGCTTCGACCTCCGCCCGGATCCTCGCGGCCTGCGCTTCCCTCTCCGCCTTCTCGTCGGCCAAGGACTTCAATGCCGCGGCAAGATCTTGGGCGGCCTTGGCAGCTTTGGCGGACTCCGCTTCGAGGCCCTCCTTCGCTTTCTTCAGGTCGGCGGTAAGGTCGGCCACCCGAACGTCCAGAGCCTCGGCCCGCCTCTGCTCGGCCTCGAGATCCTTGACCGCCCGGACCTTCGCCAGCCTGTCTTTCTCGCTGGCGGACTTCAGCTCCTTCTCCTGTGCGGCGAACGCCTCCATGAGATGGCCGAAGTGAACGGTGGCCTACGAAGACAACGATAAGTACGAAGTACGCACCGAGTAACAAACTTGAAGAAATTTGCGAACACTTACCGAAACAAGCCCCCGGGCGACTTCGTAAGTGTCGTCGCCGACCCTCCCCGCATTCAGCGCGGCCTTATCCTTCGGGGTCGCCAAGTGTTTGACGACCTGCATTGACATCTGCGAGTTGCCGAGGAAACCATCATGATTCCTCACCAGCCAGTTCGGCACAAACAACTGCTTGTGCTGCTCGGTCAGGATTTCCTCGGCATTCTGAGTCAATGGGGGAAGCTCGAGCGCCAGCGCCGCATTGACATCAAAGACACCCTCGTTCACGGACGGGGCGACAGGGGCCGAGGTCTCCTCCACCACCACTACCTCCGAAGGCACCTCGGCAGCCGGGGGAGGCGGAGCAACGTTAGTGGCGACCGCGGGCTGAACACCCGAAGACGCACCCTCGGCCGCCCTCTTCCTTTTTCTGGTCCCGGTCAGCTTGGACCTATCGGCCATCATAGCTTTAAAGTCAATCTTCATCGACTCTGCATCAACAAAAAAAAAGAGGGGGAGAAAACCGAATCAAAACAGACGAATTGAAGACTTAGAAAAAAAAAAAATGAATGAGATGTCAAGAGCGTACTCGGGTCGATGGGGCTTAGTCCGGACCCGAACAACACCTCTTCGGTCAACTCCCTCCAACTCAGTACCGGAAGGGCCGTGATCCTCCTCGCTACATCCTCCTCGGCCTCAGATAGTGCGGGGTCGCCCCGCGCAAATTTCGGCACTTCCACCTTCCACCGGGACGGAATGTGCCAAATCGCTTCGCCCCTTACGATAAAATACTTCTCCCTCCAACCCTTAAGAGAGTCGGGATTCTCTACAATCTTAACACCTCTCCTCGGCCCCAAATAGTACCGGTACTCCGAGCCGTGTTGCCTGTTTATCCGATAGAGGCCCCGGAAAACTGACAGATCCGGCGCTACCTCGGCTCGGTGACACTGAAGCAAGAATGCGTTCACATGACGCCAAGTGTTTGGACTGAACTGAGTAGGGGCGAGACAATACCAACCGAGGATCTGAAGTATGAAAGGGTGCAGCGGAAAACGCAGTCCCGCGTTCAAGGAGTCGACGTCAAACATGCACATGTCCGACGAAGGCAACTTAGTGTTTGCTCGCACCCCGGGGCCAGCGACCATCAGCTTGTACTCCGACGGGATAGCGAAGGCCTTCCTGATCCGAAGAAGATCCTTCTCGGTCAACGACGAAATGAGCTCGTCAGCTTCGGAGGGATGGAACGGATTAGGCTCCTCGACGATCTTCGACTTTCCGTAGATCGCTTTCTCCAGAAGATCACCCTCGTACTGCCTGACTCCCGAATGCCCGGACAGGACGGAAGGATATTGTCCTATCTCGGGAGCTCGTTTCGGGTTCTCCACAATCACCCCCACTATGGGGGGCGGGTTCTCCCCTGTCCTCTTCTTCTTCCCGATCCTCGACTCGACAGCCAGCGGTTCGGCCATCTGCTTCCCCTTCCTGCGAGCTTCCGCCCTACTCCTCTCCCCGGCGCCATCGCCGCCCGAGGACGAGGCACCACTACCCGAGCTTACCCTTGACATCTCTTGAAAAAGCTAAGGCAAAGACAAACTAACCTTTGAAGTGACGTTCACGGTCGGAGAATGCTCGCCGGAAATCGCCTGGCCCACGCGACAGCTAACGACAACACCGTGGAGCAAGAGCGCCGCTAGCAGAAGACTTAGAGAACAAAAGTAAATTCGTAGAGTGAAAAGTGAGAAATGAGCTCAGGGGTGAAGGAATGGTAACTTATAACCTCAACTGATAACGGGCCTCCTTGGGAATCCCAAAGGCCCACTAAGAATCCCAAACGCCCTACAAGAGAGAGGCGGCGGTATGAGAGGGATGGCGGAACTCCCCAAAAAACACAAGTTGCGACTCGGCCACCGGTCTAATGAGCCGAGCTATCGAACGAAACGCTCAGTGACCGAGCCACCGAGTTCGCCCAAAAATACCCAAGTCCGCGCCCGGCAAACAGCGCGAGGTACGCGGACCGAGGTGACGAGATACCGACCCTCGTTTTTGGCAAAAAATCCTCCCGAATCAAAATCACCGTCGGATCTCTCCAAAATTCGCGTCAGGATCTGATGAACGGTTCAGATTGCGCCACGCCCACAAAACGACAAGATAGCGTTTTCTCGTGATCTGAACCCCATCCTCGTGATGCGTACCAAAATGAACGGCCCAGATCCGTCCACGCAGACCTTCCAAACCGCTTGCCATCGGCTTGGTCGGTCGAGCTACCGAACAGCTCAGCCGAGCAACCGAGCCACTTAATACGGAATGGCGGAACCATCAAGAAGACAAGTAAACGACTCGGCCTCCGGCCCACCGAGCCGAGCCACCAAGTTCGCCCAAAAATACCCAACTCCGCGCCCGGCAAACAGCGCGAGGTATGCGGACCGAGGTGACGAGATACCGACCCTCGTTTTTGGCAAAAAATCCTCCCGAATCAAAATCACCGTCGGATCTCTCCAAAATTCGCGTCAGGATCTGATGAACGGTTCAGATTGCGCCACGCCCACAAAACGACAAGATAGCGTTTTCTCGTGATCTGAACCCCATCCTCGTGATGCGTGCCCAGATAAACGGCCCAGATCTTGCCACGTCGACGAAACGACAAGATAGCGTTTTATGGGGATCCACGCCAGAGATGGGCGCCCTAGATGATGCCACGTACCTCGGATGATCCGAACCGAGGGACCGACCCTTCCAACCGAGTCGCCGACCCCCCAAGCCGCGGCACTACGCATCCGGGCCGTGGTGCTGGGGTACCGACCCTTCCAACCGAGTCGCCGACCCCCCTAGCCGCGGTGCTACGCATCCGGGCCGCGGTGCCGAGGTACCGACCCTCGTTTTTGGGAAAAAATCCTTCCGACCCTCAGGAGCCGTTGGATCTCGTAGGAAAGCGCGCTCGTCATGATGGACGTCCCAGATCTTGCCACGTCCACAAAACGACAAGATAGCGTTCTATTGGGATCCCCGCTAAAGATGGACGGTCTAGATGGTGCCACGTACCTCGGATGATCCGAACCGAGGTACCGACCATTCGAACCAACTCGCCGACCCCTCGAACCGCGGCGCAACGCATCCGGGCCGGGGTGACGGAGTGCCGACCCTCGTTTTTGGGAAAAAATCCTTCCGAGGAGTAGGAGGCGTCTGATCGTTCCGAAATTCGCGCTCCATCTTGATCGAAGGCCCAGATGATGCCACGCCATAAATAGGTATTAAGAATTGGTTTTTATTTATTTAAATCGGTTTATTTATTTAAAAAATTGCGAAAAATCGCTAAAAATTCGGGAAAATTAGCTAAAAATTCCAGGAAATAATTAAAAATTCGGGGAATATTTCTAAGCCACCGAACGAGCAATTATTACCTAGAATACGCGGTTAAAGCCCCCGAACAATTAGCCAACACATCGCAAAATTAAATAAATCATCCGGAAAAATAGATAAAAACTCGACACAGCTTCGGAGCATCAAAGAAGGAGGAACTAGCCTACCCCCGTGCTCCAGGATTCAAAAATCACCCATTCGGACTGCGATACAGTTCCACCGACCACTGAGTTAGTCAAACTACTCCTCAAAGACTGACCACCCTCAGTCTTTAGGAGTGGGGGGCTCGTGATATGGTCAAAACAAGGGGTTCAATCGAGACCGTCCAAATGGGGCACGAATCCTACAGCTCAGGGACGAGACGGTAATTTCACATGCAAACGGGTCCGAAGCGGGTACTGGGTCTCCTTCTCACAGATCCAATAACCCGCAAACGGATCCACCACAGCTGGGCACGGGTTTCAACCCGCTGCCAACTCGATCCAGCAAGACACAATCAAGGTCCCTGATTAGATCTAAATCAACGGCCATGATTCACGTCAATCTTTACACTGGGATTTAGGGATTAAAATCCCTTATCTGATTACCAGAATATACCTTATCAGATTACTTTCCCAATCTGTTTACAAGGAGATTGTTCTATATCAGACTACGCGGATTACATTCCTAAATTGTTCTCGAAGACGCCTATAAATACCCCCCACCCATCTCCATTAAGAGGTAATCAATCTTTCTCTAGCAAAACGCTCTTTCATAATCAATTCTGGTTACTGACTTGAGCATCGGAGGGTGCGTCGCCGGGAACAACCCCGGTGTTTCGCACTTTTTGCAGGTGCACGACGGGAGCGACGATCAGGGTTCAACGGAACAGGTATACAGGTTCTCCTATTCAGTTTTCCCAAAGAACTCACAAATTCATCTGTTTGCCCCCACACCGAATTTAGCGGCAACACTTATTAATTGCATTATTGTATGTTAATTGAATAAAGAAAGCAAATCAAGCCGGGGTTAAGGGTTGATTAGGGTAGTTGATGACATAGTGACTGTACTCGGAAGAGGGGCCCGTGTTTCCCTAATTATCGGTCTATCGGTTATTGGTCTATTGGTTATATCAGTCATCGGTTAATTGCAGATTACTGACTTCAGTATCTCGATTGATTCGGTCATCGGTCATTATTGAATATTGTTCCCGAGTACATGAACTATAGAATCTACCACCTTAGTCTAAACGAAATTGATTGTATGCATCGAACCTGTGGTACGGCACACATGGGACACAGTAATAAGTGCATTAGCTAGGATTTAAAAATAAATAATAGACCTAAGGCATTCATCACATTATCATTGCATATTGTTATCTTTATCGAACAATGTCATCGTTATTATTACCATTATTGATATTGTTCATCGTTATCGTGATAAATCATAGTTATTGCATATTATACTATTATTGCCTTGTCACTGTTCAACACTATTGATTTCATCATTCATTGAATTCATTGCTATACCACTATTGTCATTGTTTCTCTGTTTCTCCACTTGCATGTCCACGACTTGCTCTAAGGACTTTCTTTTTCCTCTCTTTAGATGAGCAACTTACAGGTATCCAAGGAGATTTACCTGACGGAATAGGAGAGCAGCATTGGTGAAGGAATTGTTTTACTGCGTCGCTAAAATAAATGTTATTTTATTTAATGACTTTAATAAGATTGGACAAATGCTATTTCCTTATATTGTGGGCTTCGACCCGAATATTGTTTGTTAATTTCCAGATGTTGGGTTATTTTGATGTTGGTTATTTTTATGCTTAAATTTTCAATATTGTTATTTATGTGATTATTCTCTCAATGCATGCGTGGTTGTTTTTATTACTTGTTTATATTGTTGAGTTGGATCAATAACAACCTATGAGTGATGCAAGTCATTCGCCGGGCCGTGTCACGTGCTTGCGTTCCGTATTTTTGGGAAGCGGGGCGTGACAAATAGTAACTATGATGCAAACTTTCAATGAAATGATTAATGATGCATTTATTGGTGATATTGTAAAACCTGCATACACCAAAATTTTGAAGTATTTTAATCCTCCTCGTATGTTGTATTGTATTGCTACTGTGATGGATCCTCGTATCAAATTAGAAGGTATAAAGAGTTTGATTGAAATATTTTTTACTTTACTTGGAGAAGATGAATCTGAAATTGATTGCGGAACATTTTTAGCTAAATTTGAATCGACATTAAATAACTTATTTGATTATTATGATAGAAGTTTTTCATTTAGTAGTACTACTACTTTAGTTACTTCTTCTTCTACTACTTCTACAGGTAAGGATAAGAATAAATTAGATGATGCCATATTTAATTTACTTGCAAAAATTCAATCAAAAAAAGGTAGGACTAATCAGTCAAATGAATTACATTGGTATAATCAACAAGATTCTGAAAGTTTTACTTCTTCACTAGATATTTTACAAAAAAAACCATGAACATACTTATAGTATTCTTAAATATATGGCTAAGATCTACTAACTCCTTCTGTATCTACATTTGCTTCAGAAAGTGTATTTTCTACATGTGCCAGGGTTCTAACCGATTACAGGAATCGCTTGAAGTCCCAGTCGTTGGAGATGCTTGTCTGCACGGAAGACTGGATGAAGGCCGAAGATAGGACTCAAGGAGTAGGGTTCGACACGTCTACAAGTGGAAGCAACTCGCCGGAAGAACAACAACAACAACAATACAACCAACATGAAGAATTGAAGACCAACAACAACAACAACAAATTGAAGACCCACAAATTGAAGAAATTTGTAAATCTATAAAAAAATTTATACAATCTTTGTTTGTTATAAAAATTAGGATAATTGAAGATAATTGAAATTGTATCGAAGAAATTTGTTATTGTATAAAAAAAATTGTAGGAAATCTTTATTTCTTATTACAAATTGGAAAAATTGTATAAGTTGAAATCATATTAATAATATATATATTTTGTTTTGGCAATTTCACTCTTTGAGTCTTATTATTATTATTTCATTTGTTATTTATTAAAATTACAATTTTTTTAAGTTAAAAAAAATAATTTAATAAACGGGCCAACTTGCGACTCGACCCGACCCGACCCGAAAGGGTTCGCAGGTTGACCCGGCCCGGCCCGGCCCGGTTGCCACTAGGACCCGACCCAAACCTGCCCAAGTTGGGTTCCAACCCAGACGGGTTCGATCCGACCCGGCCCAGTCGACCCATTTGCCAACCCTAGATACACCAAGATTTTTGGTGTACACTCGTCCATCCTAAATGCGTTACAACTGGAGTATCATCAAACACCTAACCCCACACAATTACAAATTAGAGACAAGATTTCTCATACAACATCAAATAGATAGCATAAGATTACCACAACTGAATTGGCCATAATTCTACCTAAAACAAAACCAATTACAATTCCAATGAGAGCATTTGTAGTCGTAGTTTGGAGTAAAAATTAGATATTTGGCTTTGAGAAATAAGACATTTGAGTTAGAGTTGTAGTTGTTTGATCCCAAAATATGAGTTTTGATTTTAAAAAAGTGACGGACGATAAATGATCTTTTGTCTAGTAAAAAATTATTTTTTAAAATTAAAAAAGTATTGGACGAGAAATCGTCTGAAATAATTTTCCGTCCGATTATTATTATTATTATTATTATTTTTAAGCATCGGACGGGAAATGATTTCCCGTCTGAAAGCTTTTTGATTAAGCAATCTTAATTAATTCTTAATTTAATATTAATTAAATCTTAATTTAATCTCGATTAAATTCTAATATATATGCATAACAATTCATATAGGTCTAATTTCATAGAAAATACTCAATTCATTTGGATTGGAAATTCACGGACGGAAATGCGTTTAATTTTTTTTTAAAAAAAATTGATCAGACGGGAAATCATTTCCGCTCCGATATATTTTAAAAATAAAAAATAGTAGAGACAAAAGATCATCTATCGTTTGATACCTTTTTGGAATAAAAAGTTGAACGGACGAAAGATAATCTTTCGTTAGCTATATTTTATAAATTGTCATTTCTCCTCCTAAATATAGCTTACTATTGTTTCTCTCAAATCCAAACTTTGGATATTTGGCTAACGAGTGAGACAATTTTTTAAAATTTTTTTAAATAAAATTTGGTAAAATAACCAACCTCTGCAGATGCTCTGAGAGTACAACTACAAAATGGGTTACACATAAAACTCTTCATCATCCTTCTCTCTTCCTCCAAAGCAACAAATCGTGTGCTCCAACTGGTTTTGGATCTGATTGAAACTTGTAAGCTAACAACTCCCCAGAGCAGTGGACAGATCTTTTCTTTTGCTGTTGTTCTATCCATTAGTTAGTTCTGCACCAACCTGGTCACATGAGTAATTTGTACAAACAAGAATTTTCGCAACGCACAATTAATCTTCCTTGTCCTTTCCCCCCTCCAAATGTCGGGGATGATTTGCCCTCGTCATTTGTATGTAGAGTTTTGATGCTCATACTTTTTTCAGAGAAGAAAACTGGCGAGAATCGCTCCTGTGCTATCAGTTCAGACATCTTTATCATTTCCAAGACAAGGATAATCCTTTGCAAAACCATATCATACTGGGGGATTTCTGCTATTTACCCTTAAATTGTTTGGAGTTTTATTTTATTTTTTTTTCTTTTACGGCAGGCCAATATTGGATGGTTTGCTACTCGGGTTTTTTTTTTGATGAATCGGATAGAGCCAAAGGCTCCAGCCATCAATAAATATATAAAACTCATAACAGTAATAATACAAGTAATCATCAATGGTTTTACAAGATGTAAAACAGAAAAAAACTAGCTATGAGGAAGTTACAATACAGAAAGAAACAATGAGCAGTAATGAAAAAAAGAGGAGTCACTTCAAAGCAGGATCCATCCAGAACAGATGCGAGGAGGCTCCAGCCAACAGCTAGCCACCGCAGCGCTGACCGATCAACCAAAGCAAGGGAAGCCGGAGGAGACGAAGAGCGAAGCTAAAGAAACTCCTCTTCGATTGATGCTGAGAACAAACACAGACCGAGAACAGCCAGCGTGGGCAGGCTGATAATAACGGAGCACTAGGAATGTGATCAAAACCGCACAGCACTAATCTGGCGATATGACTGGCAAGCACACTAAAGCGCCTGCTCCAGTACAAGGGCAGCTGATACAGAATGCTCCTTCAGCTTAAAGAAGGTGATCAGCAATAAAATTACTCACCCCTAAGAACTGAAGAAGCACAAGAGAAGCTACTCAAAGAGAAAGCAAACACAAAAAAAACCTCCAGGCCAGCAAAGAGGAAGAGGCAGTAAGGCTAAAGAATCCACAGGCTATAAAAGCATATCGCCAGAAATAATGAAAAATCAACTGCTAGCCAAAATAACAACTCAGAAGCAAACAGAGAAGAAAAGCACAAGCATAGTGAGGATACAGTTAGGCTAAAAAGCTACATAAACGCAGCCTGAGGAAGCTGCTAATCATCCATATCAGCCAAAAGTAGACAAGAACAGTAGATAGGAACACCAGCAGGCAACATAAACAATAAAGAGCTACCACAGACTAGATAGGGAATAAATAAAAACAAAGTCTACAAAATAGTGATGCCTGAAGCATCAATAGGGAAAGCCACAGAGTGGAAACCAGCACAAAAATGTAGAAGTTCTCAGCATCACAAAAGACCCGACCACAATCAAAGCAAGCTCAAAACCAGCCCAAAGGCCATAAGAGTAATACAGTCGAGTAGGATAAGCAGAGACCACAAAAAACAGAAGGGAAAACCCTTAGGAAGAAGAAGAAACCTGCACACAACAGAATAAGAGAAAAGAAAGTAAGTACACAGTCAGAAAAAATTAATTAAAAAGCTTGAAGGGTCCGCAGACAATGAGCAGCATCAAGTAATCTTTGGAAAGCACAAGAAACATTGTCTTTGGGTTTCAAGCCCGAAGCCCAAAGATTGAAAAGCAGTAAAAATTCATCAATTAGCCCAGAGGTAGATGAGACACGATGCTGAAATATTCTAGAGTTCCTCTCCTTCCAGACAATCCAAATGAGAGTATGAATTGATAAAATCCAAGCACTACGCAAAGCGGAAATCGAAGGCTTAGATACCCACACCTCAGCCAAAACAGTGGGAAGGGGGCCCGTGCCCCACGCAAGAGAGCAAATCTTCCATAATGGAATGATAACCGGGCATTGAACAAAAAGATGATCAATATGCTCCGGATGCTGATAACACAAAGAGCAAAGCTGACCCCAAGCAAGATTCCTTTTGTTGAGGACCTCCACAGTTAGCAATTTGTTATTAAATGCTAGCCAAGAATTAATCTTCACCTTAAGGGGAGCCCAAGAGTCCCAGAAGAATTTCGAAAGAGGCGATAGAACCCCCCTCGAGTTAATGAAACAATAAAAGGATTTAATAGTAAAGGTGCCGGAAGAGGACCAACGCCAGGCAATGCCCTCGTTAGACTTCCACTCATAGTCATTGATGACCGAAAGGAGAACATTAAAAATCTGAGACAGAGATTGAGGAAGATCAATAGTGAATGGAATAAACCAATAGCGAGAATGTCCAACAAAAAACACAGAATCTTCTATAGAAGCAGACGGGAGGGCCGCCAAACGAAAGAGGGAAGGAAAAGCAGTCGCTAAAGTAGAGTTGCCAACCCAAAGGCCAGTCCAAAACTTAGCTCTAGAACTATCGTGGCAATTACGGTAAATACTGCAACGAAAAGCGGAAGATGCTTTCCAAACTCCCTTCCAGAAGGAAGATGCATGGCGAGAAACAGTCTCGGGAAACTCCCACCACTTAGTGGGACCAGACCGATAATTTTTGACGCAATGAATCCAGGGTAATTGATCAGCGTTATGGAGGGTCCACAACCATTTACCAAGTTGGGCTAAATTATGATTACGAAGATCCAAGACACCCAGACCCCCTTCCTCTTTAGAAGTACACACCAATTTCCACTGGCATAGGTGTGTACCTAGTTTAAAGGAGGACGTACCAGTCCAGAAGAAATTACTCCTGATTTGATCAATTCTTTTGATCACCCAGGAGGGTAAGAAATAAAAGGACATAAGATAAAGAGGCATGGCCGAAATGACAGAGTTAATAAGGGTCAGTCTACCCCCTTTCGATAGGGATTTACCCGACCAAACATTAAGCCTGGCTTCCACTTTGTCGATGAGTGGGAACCAGTCAGGTCTATGCAACTTACCCCAGCGAAGGGGAACGCCTAAGTAAAGGATAGGAAAGGAAGCAATGGGGCAATTAAAGAAATTAGAGACCTCCACTTAACGGTTGGGAGAACCACTTAACCAGAGGACAGAAGATTTATGGAAGTTGATGGTTAGTCCGGAAGCCATTTCAAAACAATAAAGAAGAAGTTTGAGGTTACGAAGAGAATGGGGGTTAGGTTTGGTAAAGATGATCGTATCATCCGCGAACTGAAGGTTGAGCACTCCTTCAAAGAAGGGAGAAGAGCCGAGGCTATCAATCATACGCAAATTCCCAGCATTCCATAGGAGTTTGCTGAAGACATCGACAACCAAAGCAAACAGTAATGAGGAAAGAGGATCTCCTTGCCGGAGGCCACATCTAACCTTGAATTTGTGACCTTCCGTACCGTTGAGAAAAATAGAAGAGGTACCAGCTAATAAGCTAGATTCGATCCAAGAAATCCATCTGGGACCAAAACCTCCATTAGACAAAGATATCCAGGAGGAAGTCCCAGCTGACATTGTCATAGGCTTTTTGAAAGTCAAGCTTAAGGAGAATGCCTTCCGAATTAGACCTATGACAATGGGAAATGATTTCCTGAGCCGAAGCAACGTTGTCAAGAATGAATCGGTCTTTGATGAAACCCGATTGAGCTGAGTCGATCAGGGAAGAGATGATCGAGCTCAAACGAGAAGAAATGACTTTCATGATGATTTTAAAGGATGTGTTGATAAGGCTAATAGGTCTGAACTCAGAGACCAAGTGAGCTCCCGCTATCTTGGGAATGAGAACAATGTGAGCGTAATTAATCCGGTCAAAAGAAAAATTACCCTGGTGAAGGTCTTGGAACATTTGGAAAAGATCGGATTTAAGTAAATCCCAAAACTTTTGAAAGAAGAACGCGGGGAACCCATCGAGCCCAGGAGTGGAGTCACTTTTTAATGCGAAAACTGCAAATTTAATCTCCTCGAGAGTGAAAGGCGCATCGAGCGACGAAAGATCGTGAGGTTGGGGACCATAAAGGTGCGCCCAATCAATCCCAATAGAGCGGATTTTAGGAGAACCAACCAACTTTTTATAAAAGAAAAGGAATTCCCGGTGAATAGCCTCGTCTGAGGTGAGGTCCACCCCTTCAACAGTAAGGGAGGAAATCCGGTTACACCGTTGCCTATAGGAGGCGAAGTTATGAAAAAAAGCAGTGTTCGCGTCGCCTTCCTTCATCCACTTAACCCGGCTTCTTTGAGCCCATCTAATGTGGTCAAGATGAAGGAGGTTCGCATAATCCTGCTTACAAGACCTTCTTTCTTCCCGACAAGAATCGGACAAAGGGCCAATTTCTTCCAATTGATCAAATGACTCAATGGATTGCAAAAGAAAGTGTTTAAGGAAATTGGTATTGGATTGTCTTTCGGAACGCCAGATTTTGCAACCGTGCTTGATGGCATGAAGCTTAAGAAGGAGGTTGCCTAGTCCGGAAGAACCGGAGACAGCTGCGATGCATTCCGAGACTAGATTGACAAAGAGCTGGTCTTCTAACCAGAGCTTTTCGAAACGAAATTTGTGATGATACGGAAAATTGAAATTGGAATGGAGCGCGATAGGGGTATGATCCGAAGAGGGATTGGGGAGGGCCCGAACAAAAGATTGGTGAAAGCGCACCATCCAATTATGCGAAACAAGGAAGCGGTCCAGTTTCGCAAGAATAGGAAGGTCGCGTTGGTTGGACCAGGTGAAGGTCCTACTGAATAAAGGTAACTCAGATAATTGGAGTTCACGAATGCAATCGTTGAAAAGGCAGGATTGGGCGATCGAAGATGCCAAATTTGATCTTTCATAAGAAAAACGAGTGACATTGAAATCGCCACAGAGAAAACACAGCTCGCTAGAGAACTGCTGTAATGAGAGGAATTCGTTCCAAAATAGGGAACATCCCTCAGAAGTAGACGGGCCATACACAGAAATCACAGTGAGAGGACAATTGAGAGAAGTCCATTGGAGCTGAACGATAAGAAAAAAGGTCAATCGTTGAACAGCTATTAGAGAGAAAAAGGCTTCCTTGAATCCAAAAAGGATCCCTCCCCTAGTCCCACTCGCATCCAAAGAGATCCATTTAGAGATAGCGGATCCGCCTAAAGAACGCAAAATGGTTTGAGAGGGGGATTCAAGTTTGGATTCTTGGATAGAAATCAGATCACAACGGGAAGAGGTAATAAGGTCAAAAACTGCCCTTTGCTTGGAGGGGCAGTTCAGGCCGCGGATATTCCAAGAAACACTAATCATAAAGTAACTGATGCTCCGAAACTCTAGAACGTTCCTTCCTCCTAATGGAGAGAATACGGGGAGAGTCAGCGGGATCTAAAAGAAAACCCAGTTGCTGTGCCGTGGCAGCTAATTCAGAGTCTGAGAAAGAATCAAAAATGGGGGAGAAAATGGACCCTAATTGATCGGGAGAAGATAGGGGAGAGAGAGTGGAAATGCTTTGCGAATGAGAACCATTCAATGAGCTAGAAGGGTTAGAAGTAACAGTCGAAGCGAAACGATTAATGCTTTTGGCCTTAATGCGGGCGCTAGACCTAATGAACTTAAGTGGCTTTCGAAGAGGCAAATTATCCCTAAGTAAGGGAACATCCAGTTGCTGGAGAGGAGATACAAAGGTGGGAGTAACTTCAGGATGAGTGGTTGAGGATGGAGATAAAGATAAAGAAAATTCCTTGGACTTACTCAGAGGAGGAGTAGAACAAGACACAGATATAATGGTGGAAGGGAGAGGAGAAAATAGAAGATCTCTGGCTTTCGCCTCTAGAGAAGGAAAATTCCTAGCTCTGAGTGACTGCCTAGAAGGCATCACTTTAAAACCGGCCCAAAAACTCAGTGGAGCCAAAAACACTTTAGAGAACAGAGCTAAATGGACTAAATGAAAAGCGGAAACTGCAATGAGATAATGAGCAAAAGAAAAATGCTTAAAAAAAGGAAAAGTTAATACCTTAGGGTCCTTAGCTTTGGACAGCTCAGCTTCTTCTTCAGATAGCAGAGAATCTTGCTCTATCCAACTAGACTCTTTGAGAGAAGGAAGCTGCTTAGGATTGGGAGGGGCGAAAGCTGGCTCCGACTTCTTCGGAGTAGAAAAATGCGCTAGCTGTTGGAATTGCTCCCAATCGGAAGCAAAATTCGGATTGATCTCCCAGGCAGGCCAATCAGAAGAGACCTTCTTGTGCTTAACCAGAGGGGGAGAAGAGACTACCGCAGCAGCGGGATTGGAGAATATAGTCTGCGATTCCTTCGATGGTGTGGGAAGAACAGGTTTAGAGACGGAGGAGGATCCTTTGGCAGCATTAAGCTCTGGATTAATCCAAACTAAGATTGGAGACTTGGAGGGGGAGATTTTGGGAATGGAAGGAGGAGCAAGAGGCTTGCTGGGAGTAGTTAGCTTACTGCGATCAACTCGAAAACCACCCACTTTCACTTTAGAACCCTTAGGGGTAAAAATAGAGGAGCCACCGGGGTGAAATTGGGTAGAGAGATCGGAACCAAAAGATTGAGATTTGGACTCCGGGATAGGAATAGGAAGAGCCTGACCAGTAGAGGAAGAATCATGATAATGAGCTCAAACTTGGAAGGAAGAGAAGCCATCCGTCAGACAAAAGGTCTCAATACGGGGAGGGGAGGAGTGAACACGAAAGATCGCTTCGACCTGTAGGCTACCAGACGCTAACCTGGCCTTAGAAATAATGCTAATCACTTCACCAACAACCTTGGCCATTTCCCCAACTAAACGGAGCGAATCACAAAAAGGGGGAAGCCCCACTAGAGTGACTTTAGTGTCGAGGGCTTCTTGCTTAGAAGAAGAAGAAGGAATCCGCACCCATTGGCGCACCGCAAGGGAGATGGTTCCAATAGAAAGAGATTGGTTGGAAATAAGGTCCTCCAAGATTTTGGGGGTCAGACAATGAATAACCAAATCTCCGTTAGAGCAGTTGTAAAGCACCCAATCCCAATCAGCGACATTACAGTAATTACTCAGAAAACAGTTTAAAGTATAAAAGGGAACTGAACCGCCAGTGAAGGAGATAGCTCCATAGGCACCAAAATAAGCAAGTCGATCAGACAGTTCAGCTTTGGGAATAAAAACCTGGGTGACAGGCAGATTGGCTGGACGACTAGGAGGAGGTAAGGAAGCCGGAGAGGAGGGTGAGTTCTTGGACGCACGCTGGATCGTGGAGGGCGTGGGAAGCAAAGGAGAAGAGGAGGAGGAGGAGAACTTCTGAGGTTTTGGGGGTTTAGGAGCTGGCAGTTGATTACGAAGAGAAGAGAGGTCGACAGCATTAAGGATTTGGTCTGAAATAGGAGTCCCCAAGGGAAGCCCTAAAATCTTTTGAAGAGCAAAACACCGATGCTTTGCATGGCCTGATTTGTTGCAAAAAAGGCACTTCATTTTGTTAGAGCAGAAAAGCTTCAAGTGACCACGCTGACCACACCGGAAACAGACAGTCGATTTGTAGCCAAAAGAGGAAGGAGAGAAAGGTAACACAGAATGAGGGGATAGTGAAGAATGGCGGGAAAAAGAGGAAGAAGTGGTACAAGGAAGCTTCGCGTAGCAGGCTTGGGAAGAGGCCGGGATCTGAGATCCAACGCAGCGAAACGCTGGGCTAACCTTAAGTTTATTTTTATTTATTTTTTTGACTACCTCGACCCAGGAGAGGTCCATGAGGAATAATGGGCCAGCCCACCAAGGGGAGAAAAAGCGAGAGAGGGAGAAGAAAAGAGAAAAAATAAAAAATAAGAGAAACCCCCTGAAATTAATCAGGGAACAAAAAAACGGTAACAATGGCCGAAGCTAGAGGGAGAAGAGAGAAAACGCTCAGAAAAGCAACCTCTGAGCAGCAATAAACAGAGGGAAATGAGCTACACAAGGAGGAGAGAAGAGCGAATCAATCCTCAAAACAGGAGAGGACCTGCACCTCTGACTCAAATGCACTCCCTTAGCAAGGGAATGGGTAAAACAAAAATAACTCCCAAGTGAAAAATCAATGGCTCACTTGAGGAAACCGGGGCAGAGAAAGAAACCCCGAAAATAGAAAAAGAGGGCAAGCTGACGACCCCAGCAAGACCCAAAACCAAGGTAATCAAACTAACAGAAAAAGCTAATCAGGGAAAAGTATAAAAAAAACTTACAGCGTTGAGAGACCAAAACCGCCTGAGAGAGAAACTAAACGAGCAGAAACGAACCTCCACAAAGAGAGCGAAACCACCTGGAAGAGCGGGGCCTGTCGCAAGCTGACGAAGGACGCAGGGGCGGCAGGGGGGAAAAGCCAGAGATCCGGCACCTGATGCAGATCTGGAGTGGTGATGAAGAAAAGTGCCTCCACAAAGTAGCGGAGGAGGGTGGAGCGACGGAGAAGAGAGGGGTCCGAAGAAAATAAAAGGGTTTGTAGATGGGGACAAAAGGATCGACTTTTGTGAGAGGAGAAGGAGGGTTTGGAGCCTCAAGAAGAGGGATCTGAGCGCACAAGGACTCCGGAGAAGAAGGAGGGTTTTTTCACTTGGGAGAACTTCTGTTGGTCTATCCGAAGAAAAGATCTGTTTGCTACTCGGGGTTTAATTTAGAATTTCTTAAAATTATTCTAAAACGGTGTACGACCGACAAAATCTTGTCAAAATAGTGGAATTCATAAATGAAAATTTGGCTAAGAAAACTATGGATTATTGCTCAAAGTGTTTGATCAAAATAATGAAATTCATAATTTCTCAAAATCGATGAAATTAGTAGGCTTTCCGTTGCACTTAATTTCCTAACTCTTTGAACCCACAAAATCTTGACAGGAATAGTGAAATTCATAATTTCACAAAAATCGACTGAAAACTTAGGACTAATTATAGAATCTTGTCAAACATTCAAATTCAGAGTTTCTCAAAATTGGTAGAAAAGGAAGGGGGAAATTCTTTAATACGGCGATCCCACAAAATTTCTCAAAGCGTATTGAAAAATTGTAAACTATATAGCTCATAAAATATGACCAAAATTGTGAAATTCTAAAATTTTTAATATCTACTGAAAACTGTGGGTTCTTATAAAATAATGAAATTTAAAATTTCTTAAATTCAATTGTACATAATGGACCATAACCCACTAAATATGGCTAATCGGCGAAATTTAGATTTTTTCACAAATTTCGCGTAAACGGTGGATTATAACACAAAATAACTAGTCAATGAAATTTAAAATCAGACAAAATCGGCTGAAAACGGTATAACCCACAAAATCTAACTAAAATAATGAAATTCAAAATTTCACGCACGAACTTGGCCAAAATAGTGAAGTATATAATCCACAATATGGCAAAACAAAGTGGATTTCAGAATTTTATAAAATCGTCAAAAATGGTGGCCAAAACAGTGAATTCAGAATTTCAGAAAATTGGCCAAAAAAAATTTATAGCAATCACCCTTATCTTTGAACTTACGAATGCAGTCTCTCCATCCATGTAGTTTTATATCCTTAGCCCTGAGCCTTTTCTGTTTTGTTCCTCACAGGATTTTAAATGTATTTTGTGCTATTTTGTTGTCAAAATCATTCTTAATTATTTTTATAGTGACGCATCTCCTCTCCCTCTTCCAAGCTCTGAAATTAAGGTCTGTGTTAGATCACAATTAAATTTTTGCTCCAATATGATTTTGGAATTTGGAACTTATTAAGGGGATGTCTATATAGTTGATATATATGCTTTTATATATGTTGGTGGAGACGATGTTGTGATTCATGATGGTAAAATCCCGGCCAGCTGATATGGTAAAATTAGGAATGAGAATAATCAAGGTAGTTAAGCCTTAATTTGTTTTCCTGTATGAAGTATAAATGTGGAGACTAGGCCTCGCTATCTTAGCCTAACAGCATGCAGGTGGTGGGGTAGTAGTGTCCCATGCACAAAACAATATTGCCTTCAATTTTATAAAAAGAACATAAATCTCAGACTTTTGTAGTTTACAACTAAATAAGATCTTAGTTATATAAAAAGTGTTGGCGATCAAGTTGATTTAAAGCAACCAGAAACAAAGTTTTAAGTGGAATAGATGCCAAATTTACACTTAAATGTATGTGGCTTCGTCTATGATAATGCTCTATAGTAGGCATTTACATAGTGAAATAAATCCAAATTTACACTTATTGGAAATTATTTATTACTATAATAGAAACCGACAGCTGAGATAAGCGCTTGAAAGAATAATTTAAAAGAACTCTTTCATTTGGTGTTGGATATATATATATGAGATTGGTCGACTCTCATTCTGTTCTCAAACTCATATGTTGATTCTATGAACTACTCCGCTTTTTCTTGTCCATTCGCAACCGGCCCCCTAGTGTCCCCTTTCGCACCATGGTTTTCTTTTTCCTGATGTATGTATGTTTCAAGTGTGAAGCTGACCCACATTTAGATATGAACTCCTTGGACACAGCACTATCCACTCTCTTCCCTTGTTCAAGGAGGACCGCACCAGCAAGCTGTTACTTTTACTTCAGAATGCTGATGGTGCAACTGCAACTTCTGGTTCTTGAAGCTTTCACTAGCAGAACTTCATTGCTGATACCTGAGAAAGATATTTCTATTGTTCTCTACGCTTGGTGTTCTGTGTTTGAAAACTTGTTGGTTGCTTTTATTTTGGTCTTCCAGTTATGGCTTAACTTTTACTGTTTCTGCTTCCTTTGTTAAATTAAAGCGGTTGTCTTGCTCGCTCATGCCCTGAACAGTTTAACCAGTGGGGGATATTACTGCATGCTTATTGTACTGTGGTTTTGTATATTTTAGTATTTTAGCTGGGGTTAAATTGAACTCTATTTATTGTATAATAAAAAAATAAATGTAATTATTCAAATAAATAAATATAATGTTTGTTATTATTACTGAAAGAAATTACTAGTAGAAAATGTTACATTCACAATAAAAATTTCCTTTGTAAATGCGTGCAGTTCCATGATTAGTGTACATCTATATGGGATTTTTCTTCATTCCCTTGTAGTTGTGTTGTTGTAAAATCTCTCCTGGTTAATGTACACATTCACAATGAAATTTTAACTATCCCTTGCGAATATTAGCCACAATAGAATATCTACAAGAGTAATGCTAGAGCCACTACCAATTTCACTACATTTTTCTTCACTACCTTAGGTGGCACACTCCAATAGGTAGAGAAAGACAGAGTAGGTGGGAGAACTCTCCAATAGGAGTATGCCACCTAAGGTAGTGAAGAGAATGGTAGTGAAATTGGTAGTGGCTGAAGCATTACTCTATCTACAATGGAAGTTGTACCTTGCTGTCTCCATATGTAAGAGAATATCTACAACAAATTTGTCCCTTGCAAGTGTATTTTAAAAGTAATTTTTTTCGCTGTTGAAGAACTATTGCTACAGAGGCATGCAAGGTACAGAAGCATTACTCTATCTACAATGGAAGTTGTACCTTGCTGTCCCCATATGTAAGAGAATATCTACAACAAATTTGTCCCTTGCAAGTGTATTTTAAAAGTAATTTTTTCCGCTGTTGAAGAACTATTGCTACAGAGGCATGCAAGGTACTCATTCCCTTGCAATTGCTACATTGCGAATGCAATTGCACACGTTTTCTTCGTTACTGATTATATTTGAATGGCCTAACCAAATTTACAAATTAAAACAATGTATTTTTACAATGAAGAACATATAATTACTTCACATATTGATTCACACAATTATATAAACACAATAATGCAAAATATACAATTTGAACAATCAGTACATATTTAGATATATAATAGTAAACTTGGGAACACCAAAATAAGCTTGAATATTATATAATTCAGAATATTCTCATTACGAATTTTTTTGTCTGTTTCAAAGTGCCAAAACTACAATACATTCTAGAAGAATATATGAGTTGTGAAATTCCTAGAAACACAATAAAATGTTTTCAAAAAAACTTTTCACCCGCTACTGCTTCCATGTATCCCCAACTTCACTTTTCACGTAAGGTCTTCTGCATGTTCCTCATTATCCTCTGTCTCATAGTCATCGCCACTACATATAGACTACATGAGAAAGAAACAACACAAAATTAGAATTGAATTCAATATATATAGGTAATAATATATTATCCAATTTAGACAATTAAATATATGGCTACCTCTTGTCGTATTTGACTATTGCATGAGTCGACAATAGTATTTTCCAACCTTTGTTTCAAGGCTTCCATCTTGTCAGGATGCAGCTCACAAAAGAAGTCCATAAGCACTTGATTTTGTATTGCCAACTTGTCACACCTTTTGAACAATGATTTAACTGTTAATCCTTCTTGTATCCTTTTATCTATTCTTGATTCCGATAAGAGAGAACCAACATCATCTTCCTTTCTATTTCTCGGAATTTTGGTTCCTTTAAATCTACTGCGGTTCTTCTTTGGACTGCCAAACACACTATCGACGCACCTATCTTGAACTTCTTGGGGCAGCTTTGATGGATCTAGATTTTCGAAACCTTGTAACTTGAGTGCAGCTTGTTTGACAAAAAAAGTCAAAGCATCCTAAGATAAGAAAATGAATAATTGATATACATGCCACAATAAGAATCATCACAAAAATATTGAAGACTGAAAATCATCTTTACCCAAAGAATCTGTCTTTAAATTTGTAAACTTATTAGATGAGGGCTATTTATTAAATGTAATGAAAGCAAATCTTACCACCATAACGAGGTTCTTGTTCTTCTTTGTTTCATTCTTGTATTCTTTGTTGAATGTTCCATAAGATATCTTCGCAATTTGGTCGACAGTCAACTTGTCGACTTTCAATTTTTTCTTCTGAAAAAAAAAAACTTAATTTGAAGGTTATAATTTTGTAGACTTAATTGGAAGGAAGAGAAAATGAGAATTTTAATGTTTCTCTTACCAGCTTATGCTCCGTCTGCGCATACGAACTTGATCCCAAGTGATAATCAAAATGATTTGATAGTCGATTTCTGCTGCATTGCAATGATTTTTTCTGCAAAAGTTTACAAATAAGTAAAAATCCTGGTACTTTTTTTACTTCATTCTTGAAATAAATGGTCTTCTAATCACAAATACATGAAAAAAAATTCATTCGAGATGAGTTGCAAGACCCATTTGAAACATTCCATGCATACAGACCATAGTAGGTAGAATTCTGGTCTGATTTCTCTACCTATAAAGGATTAGAGTCTGGATCTCTAGTTCTCAGACCCAGCCAGACTGGATGTTAGCGGTAGAACTTCACATTCAGATTTGCATGCAATTTTATTCATTACATTGCCCCCCATACTGCTTACTCAAAATGGAATTCTTGATCTTTTTCTAATTTATTTATCATTTCTTGCCGGTATGTGCACAATAGCATATTCTTTAGTTTTGCCGTGGATGCTGACCTTGGATTGATTTCTAAATCTCATTCAAGTGCTAAGCCCTTACCTAATCCATCTGTGAAAGTTTCCAATAGTTCAACTCAAGGAACCAGTGATGAAACCAATGACTGTACCTTTGACAATGCAAAAAAAGAAGTTGAAGGTTCATCTGATGTTAATTCTGCTACTTACGAGCCACAAATTATTGAGAGTGAACAGGCTACATATGCTTCTGCTAATAATGATTTAAAAGGCACCAAAGCTTACCAAGAAGCTGATGTTCCTGGACTTCACAATCTCGCAATGGCAATTGTTGATTACAGGGGCCATAGAGTAGTAGCACAAGTTTGGTACAAAATTGTTCAGTTCGTTTGTATGATGTAGCAATTATACTTTAGTTTCTACTTCTAAAACTGTCTAAACTTGTTAAAATGAACAATATGTCGGTCTCCATAATTTGAGTTTATTTATAAATTGTTATTAGCCGATATTGTCTTCTTAAGTTATCATACACTTTAAGAAAATTAGCACTCTCTTTCAGTTTTCAAATAACAAGCAACTACTCCAATCATCTCTTCCTAACCAACAAACCAATTCTAACCTAACAGGTTAATTCTACGGTTTGAAAATTTTCTTTATGCAAATGTAATAATAACCAAATCATATTAGCAGCTTGAGCTCACTTGAGGCTCCCCATGGACAAAACTGGACCTCGCATTTCACTATCAGTGTTCCTGGTTCCTACACCTTCAAATTCAGTGTTTCTAAACAAATCTTTAGGTTATCTTTTTCCTCTTCTCTTGTTGCGACCAAGTTTCCCTCCTTCAGCTTCTTCAAACTTTCACAACATAAATTTTTCTAAGAGATGAATTTTTTTTCTAAGAGATAAGTTCCAGGAAAAAATTTCCTGCAAATAGTTGGTGAATTTCTTACAATTTAGAAGTTACATTTGACTACTACTAGAGGCTACTTTGACATTATACACTTGAAATGCTCGCTCATTTTCCTAGTAAATGGTATTACAAACGGCTTGCAATTGATGCAAGATCAATTTCGAAGCTGTTGTGGTAAGGCAAACTTGCAGATAATCACATTATTTCTTTATTTAGGAAAGTAGATATCCTCCTGAACCTTGTATTATTGCAATTAACCACCCCCATGGTGCATAAATTAGCCCTTTTATCACTCTCATTATCCCCACCTCAGAAAGGGCAATTTTGGTCATCTAGCTCACCTTGAAAGAAATAAGAAGTTACCTGAAGAGAGAGCTCAAGTGTGCCCTAACTGAAAGGAGAGAGAAGGAGAATGAGATACCTGAAGAGAGAGAAGGATGCTCGGGAGCCATTGGCGTGGAGGAGGATGAGGCAGCGACATGGAAAAGGAGGCGTGGAAGAGGAGGAGGTGGCAGCGAGGAGCGGCGACGAGGAGGAGAAGGCGGCGGCAAGGAGCGGCGACGAGGAGGAGGCTGCGGCGAGGAGGCTGGATTAGGAAGGTTTTGATTTTTGGTGGGATGTGGGCGTGGGGGGGATCAGGGTTTACGTTTTTGGGGGAAGTTTGTGGGGTTTTTATTGTTTTTTTTTTCTTTTTTCGTTTTGGGCCCCAGGAAGAAGATTTTTTTTTTCTTTTTTGGCCCGCTCAACATTTGAGAAGTAAGCGGCAAAATTATCCGTGTAATGCACATGTTTATACATAATTTATTTTTAAAAATAAATATTTTATTTCTACTTTGGTAATGAAGTTTTTTTTTCTTTTTTTTCTTTTTTTTTTGAGGTGAAAGGTGGAATAAAGCCACCTTGTTTCATTAATAAGCAGTTAATAAAACAACCCCGGTGAACCGGGAAGGATACAATGATACATAGCAGGAAAGACAAAACAGTGCAGGAAATAAAACATAAACCCCCAACAAAACCCTGGGGGGTGGGTCGAATCCTCCATATATCAAAAAACCAAAAGTACAGTAGGTTAGGACCAAACTAGCATAGATTGCAGCTTTGAAGATTCAGACGGGTATTGATTGCTCCACCCCTCAGTCCAGTGTCGGCCCAAACTCTACCTCTTCATCATCAAACTCTTCCACCTGGAAGATCCTGGCAATCCTCCCTCTCGCTCCTGTGGCGGCAGCTATAGCCCAAAAAGAAATAAGATGCATGATATGAGTACGGTTACCAGAAATACTACTACATGAAGCACGAAAAAAAAAGTTATTTCTGTCTAGCCATAACACCCATGTAGTTGCCGTAATGGCAATGTACCACGCACTAGCCAAAGGAAGACTCTGACTTTAAGTAGTGTTTTCGCCTTCCATAAAACCTGTGCCCAGCTGGGTCTGCAACCCCGATAGTGAATCCGATGGTACAGGGACCTGACCGTGAACGCTCCCTTGGGATCGAGTTCCCATCGCACCTGATCTGGGCCTTGGATGCATCTCGTCCCGGTCCATGTGATGTGTGCTTGTAGTTGGCGCAATTGCTGGTGCAAACTTGGGGTAAGAGCTCCTCGGAACGGCGGCTTCCAACTTCCCCTCTTCCAAGTCTCGGCTACAGATATATTGGGTCGATTCGTTTTGTCATACAGCTCGGGGAAAGTATCCTTCAAAGTATGTGCACCACACCATTTGTCCCACCAAAATCTGGTGGACCGCCCATTCCCGATAGTTGACGTCAATGCTGAACTGAACGGCCCGCTAGCTTTGGTAATTCCTTTCCAGAATCGTCAAACCTTAGACCCTACTCGGAAGCCCAGGTTTCTCGTGCCCTTTCCTCGCAGGTATGGCTGAATGAAATCCTGCCATCCTTCCTCGCTGTGGTGAAAAACCTTCCACCACCATTTTCCTAAAAGGGCAAGATTCATATTCCTAAGGTCGATAATGCCAAGCCCTCCATGCTTCTTCTTCATGCAAGCGATATTCCATTTGATCAGGTGGTAACCTCCCTTATTCGAATCTGCCCCTTTTCAAAGGAATTGTTTTTGGATTCGGTCAATCCTTTGGATAACCCACTTAGGGAGTTCAAAAAATAACAAGTATTAGATGGGCAGATTAGACAGTACTGCGTTGATGAGTACAACTCTTCCTCCAAGCGAAAGCGATTTTTCTTTCCAGCCAGCTAGTCTATCCTCCATCCTGTCAATTATAGGCAGCCAGTCCGACTTAGTTAATTTTCCTGGCTTGAGTGGAAGCCCTAAGTATTTGATTGGAAACTCAGTCCTCACACAGTTTAATATGGTGGCATGTTCCCGCGCTTCTACATCGGGGAGTGAAATGGGAATCAGTGCACTCTTGTGGAAGTTTATCCGGAGACCTGACCAGGCTTCGAAACAGTAGAGGGCTCCTTTAAAGCAGATTGTTTCTGATCGGGTCCCATTTCCAAAGAGTAGGGTGTCATCAGCGTACTGGAGAATCATGCACCCTTGATTGGAGTTGCTGTTAGCCACGAGCGTAATCCAACCCTTTTTCCGGCAGTTGTCTAACATTCCCCTAAGCACATCTGCTACGATCGTGAATAGCAGCAGGGATAAAGGATCCCCTTGCCAGAGTCCTTTCTTGCAAGGAAATGGCAGTCCTGGTCTCCCATTCACCGATATTATCGTCTTACTAGTGAGTAAACACTGTTTGATCCATCTAACCCATTTGTCCCCGAATCCTCGCCCTTTGAGCGCCTCCAACAAACACTCCCAATCAACAGAGTCGTATGCCTTCTCAAAATCCAGTTTTAGGAGGAAATTCTTAGAATTGCTCTTATGACAGTGGTAGATAACTTGTTCAGCAGTGGCCACACAATCCAGGATACATCTGCCCTTGATGAAGCCTGTCTGGGTTTTGCTGATTATACTATCCATTATACTCCCCAGGCGGATGGCCAGGACCTTTGTGATGATCTTCACCGAGCAGTTGATGAGGCTAATTAGTCTAAAATTCCCCACGCGCTTAGACTCCTCCCGCTTGGGTATGAGGACCACTTCCGCAAAATTGAACATGCCCAATCTGAGATTGTTATGAAAAAATTCCTCCATCAGTGCCATAATGTCCCCTTTAATTTTATCCCAGAACACTTGGAAGAACATCATTGGAAAACCGTCTGGACCAGGAGATTTGTCTGCACCCATTTGGTTGATGGCCTTTTTCACTTCCATTTCCGTAAAAGGTGCCTCCAGAGAGAATAAAATTTGCATTGAATCACTCTTGTATTCCTGCCAATAATCCTCCCTCAATGGGATCCTGAAATCATTCTTTCTTCCAAAGAGGCCCTTGTAGTAATTCTGGAAGGTTACGGAGATCGCATTTTCGTCTTGCAGTGTTCCCGTCTCCGTATGAAATGAAAGGACGATATTGGATCTAAGTCTTGCGCTTGCCACGCGGTGGAAGTAGGCCGTATTCGCGTCTCCCTCTTTGAGCCACGAAATCCTTGATCTTTATTGCAACTTGATCTCTTCCAACTTGTACAAATTGGCGACATTTTCCCGAAGTTCTAGCAGCTTGCTTCTTTCTTCCTGTGTCAGAACTCTTGTCTCCTCCACCCTTTCAAGCTCATCAATTCCTTCCAGAAATGAGTCTTTTTCCTACCAGATGGTCGAGAATCTAGATCGATTCCATCTACGTAGCCTCTTTCCCAGTCTGCAGATTTTTTCACACCATCGGGATGTCGCGTCCCTGCCAGCAGTTGGGAGCGCCCAATTCTCCATTACCATGTGATGAAATCCCTTAATTTTCAGCCAAGACTTCTCAAATCTGAACTTCCGTGGCCTGTGGCTCCACGCACCCCTACATCGAGAAGGATCGGGGTATGATCTGATGTGGGTCTAGGGATCGACCTAGCTGAAGCTAGTGGACATTCAGCTTCCCATTCCAACGAGACTAAAATCCAGTCCAACTTGGCCATAACCGGAGCTGCTTGCATATTAGACCAAGTGAATAGTCTGTCATTGATTGGGATATCGATCAGCTCTAATTCCGTAATCACTCTACTGAACTCCTCTCTGTGTCTGTCGCTAGAGCCTATTCCCTTGTGCTCAAAAGCAAATCCAGTGATGTTGAAGTCCCCCCCAACAATCCAGACCCCCGACCAACGTTGTCGAATGTCGACAAGTGCTCGCCAAAAGGCATCTCGGTCTGTAGCCACATTTGGCCCGTAAACAACAGTCACCGTCTGCACCCAATCATCGGACCGTCGCTTAAGTCAGGTAGTCAGGGAGAACGTTCCACTGTACACATCCATGCAAGAGAGAATATCCGAGTTGAACCCGATAGCAATCCCTCCTGAGGCTCCAGCTGACGGTCGTAACACCCATTCCTTAATTCGGTTACCTTCGATTCTTTTGAGTTTGAGCTCGTGCTGGAGTTTGGTCTCCTGCAACCCTACCACTTTCGCCTTGGAATTGCAAATTACGTCCCTTACCATATCTCTCTTCCCCCTATTCCCTAGCCCCCTGACATTCCAGAATAGTGTATTCATTGGGGGACAGTGTCTTCGGTGATCATTGGTGTGGGTGTGGGGCCGGCTACATCCTCGAGGATGTCTGTCGACCCAGCACTATTTCCTAGGGCGTTCTCATAACTAGTCTTAACCCTCTCAGTTTCCCAATCCCTAATTTTATTGAGTAGTAATGCATTATGCTCTGTATCACACACCTCTAACCCACATATTTTAGCTAGCAAAAAAATATCAGAGTCTGACATGAAATTTAATATAGTTGCTAAATAACTGTTTGTACCTCCGTTGTTGAATTTTGCAGCTTGGGCTGTCGCCGCTACTTCAAGGTAGTCATCCAAGGACTCCACATGAGCCCTCTTGGGTGAACGCTGCACTCTGAACCCAACCTTCCTGTGTGCTGTACCAGAACTAATTGCAGGTGCTGACTCTGGGAGTGTGGATAGAACCATTTCTGGCGACATCTGTGTGTTAGCGATGAATTCTAAATCCTCTAACTCCTCATCTGTGAATACGAATTCTTCGTCTAGGTTTAGGCGCCCTTCCCGGTCCTCATCACTATATGTATGCTGAGCTGCCAGTTGTGGAGCAGTCTCCCTTGTTGCAGACTCCTCATTGAGCCTGCAGGCTGACGACCCAAAAATACTGGTGGAGTTATCCGTTGCGGTCCCCTCAATAGGCCCACTACCCGTCTGACAAATTGTCTGATTGTTCGAAAAAGTAGATTTACAGGCCCGAGAGGCAGTAGACTGCGTTTTGGGCCCCTCTTTGGGCCCAATAACGCTAATAAATAGCGGATGCTTCACCTCACACTCGCTAGAACCGTTTGAGGCTAACGCTAAAGATCCTCCGCGATCCAGCGTATCGGTAGTCTTGAACGGAGCGCGAGTCAGTGATTTGACTTGGGCGGTAGGTATACCCCCTATGCCAGCTGGCAACAGGGGGTTGGTGGTTGTATCGGCAGGTTCAGAGGGCACTTGAAATGACGCGAGCGGCGTGATTAAAGAGGCTTTTAAAGCTCCTTTTTCCTTTTCTTTCGATATCAAGGCGACGAACCCTTCTTCTTCACTCTTGTCTTCATTCCCAAATCTGGCTACCTCCAAAAACCTTCCTTTGTTACCCACTCCCTCAGTGCCAACCTCGCTCTCCTTTGGGCTCTTTTTCCTGAGATTGAGCAGGTCATCGCTCGTCTTTTTCCCCAGTGAGTTCTCCGCTTCTTGTTGCGCTTGCTTCAGAAGGGCTCCTTTCTCCTTTTCTGTTGAAAACCAGTTCTTTGTCACCCACTCTTTGGTCGACAGTGCTCTTTCATCAGCCGACTGCCCCAGACTGGAGGTGTCCTTCACCAACTCCTGTCTCGGAGCCTGCATGTTGCTGCAAAGTGATGTTTTTCCCTTTTTGGGCTCTGTAAGCCCTGTCCCTCCCCTCTGAGCCACGGCGCTTTCCTCCAAAATAGGGGTGTTGAGTCGTACCACCGTTTGATTCGGCGAGTTGAAGGTTCGATACGACTTTTGACCATTGGGTTTGACGGCGAGACTCCTGCCTCGAGCTTCTTTGTATGGAGGGTCTGTTTTTGGCCGTGTCCCTTCTGCCGGAGCCTCTTGGCACTGCCCCTGCCCCATTGCCGCCTTGAGAATCTCCCGGTGAGCCCTTTCCACTTCATGAGACCCTTCTATTGTGAGGCATTTTGTTGGCGAGACCACTTGCTTGTATGTCCTGTGATCTCTGAGGGTTGTATTAGTCTCGGGAGAGATACTAGCCGCCTGTTCCTTTGGTGAATCTACTCTCTTGTCTAGCACAAACCTGACAAGATACGACTCTTCAAAGGAATACACCTTGGCGAAGCGCGGCATCAAGGAGATGTCAGTGCTTCTGATAAGTACCCTTACCAAGACTAACTCCGACCGTCGCACCGTCTTCTCATCTATCTCTTCTACACTCCCGAACTCCATAACTATATCTTGAAGAGCTTCCCTCTTCCAAAAGTGCAAGGGTACGTTATGAATCCAAACTCAGAATTTTTCTCCCTGTGGGAGCTCAGCTCCGAATGTCGGCGTCCAACCGCTGAACTCGACTTGGAAATGTCCAAAGTCGACAATCCCCAAGCTTACAACCTCTTTGACATTCTCCGGTGAGGGGAATGAGACCAAAAATTGCAAATGGCATAACTTCTTAGCAACCCAGTCTCTATCGGCTCTCATCGGCCATTTTTCAGTAAGCGCTTGTGTGAGGCGTGTCTCCGACGGCCTTCCTGCTTTAACTTTGGCAATCGCACACCATTGTCGCAACCATCGTTCTTCATTTTTAATGACCTCCAGGCTCTTTGCCAATCGGATAACTGTGGGGTGGTTGGGGGATCTCCCCCGAATAACTGGACGCTCTTCATCACTTTGGGTTTCCACCACATTGGTGCACACGTAAGAGAGATGCCCCCACTTCATGCATTTGAGGCACCGTACTTCTTTGGTGCACTCACTCCTGTAATGGCCTAGGTCTCCACAGTTGAAACACGGGGCTGGCTTGCGCTTGCCTTTCCTCTGCTTCTTCTGGTGTTGGAGCTGAACATCTTAACTGTGAGTGGAAATGGTCTCATTTTTGTTTTTCTTACCCTGCACCTGAACCCACTGCCCCTCGCTCTCCTCATCGCCGGGGGACCCAACTTCAATAGTCCCGTATAGCGCAGCCCCTTGAGGGTCTCGCTTGGCATTGGATTTAGTTGCTGGGCTCTCCAAAGGTGTTGGAATTGTGGGTTGGTAGGTGGTGGGATTGGGAGGGGTGGTCGTGGTATTTAGTCGTGATTCATGGTGGGATTGTGGAGGGTGATCCTCTTTTGGCTCCCTGTGAATGTTGTGGTGATGAAGGGGGTCAGATGGGAAATGGTGATGTTGGTGGGATTGGGGAGGGTGGTCATGGCATTTTGGCTCCCTGTGGGAGTTTTGGTGGTGGTGGGGGGGGGGGGGGGTGTCAGATGGGTAAAGGTAATGTTTTGTTGAGGGTTGCTGTGGTAGAAGATGTGGTTGGTACGATGGTTTGGAGTTGGTGTTGGTGGGAGTGTGATGTTGCCTGTGTGAAACATTATCGATATCTCTCTGAATGTGGCCCCTGGGGTGGTGGTGATGGAGCTGTAACGGTGGGGTGTTCTTACGCCTATACTGGCTGGTAGGAGGACCCCATCGTTGGGCCCTTCCATCATAAGACTCCTCTTGTTGGTGAAGTTGTTCGGGGCGATGATGATCGTAGTTCCTCCCCTCACGACGTTGGTGTGCATGCGTCGGGGAGCGAACACGTCTGAGCTCACGATCTCTTCTCTCAAGAGGATGTGGGATCATCTGTCGGGGGGCCACCGGATGGGGGACTGGGATGTTCACTTCAGTAGGCAGCACGGGTGGAAGATGTTGCGGTTGGGGTACAAAGGTGGAAGTTGGTGCTCAAGGTGGAGCAGCAACTGAGGTGGTAGTAGGTGCTGACATCGGTGGGTGGCGGACACCCTCATTGGGCCCGCACCCACTGAACTCAAGAACCGACAGCAAGGTCGAAGACATGAAGGCAAAGGGAAGAGGAAGTGAGGTTAGAGAAAGAGAAGAAAACTCTAGTGAGAGACAGGTTGGATGAGGTTCAGTCGCCGGAGATGAGAATTAGTAAGGGAGAGGGAGTTGGGTTAGGTAGGAGCTCCATTTTTCTTTTTTTTTCGGTAATGAAGTATTGTTTGTTACAATTGTTCCCTTGTAATTGTCAACACTTGCAACAATTTAATAAAATCTCTTACGGATGTCAAAACATTTGCAATGAATGGGTTTGTTGTTATTAATTTATTGTTGATGGTAGCACCAACAAGGAATTTTTTTTGCTTGCAAATAATCCATTATTATTGCAGGGTTTTCTACTAACATGATCTTAGACTTGCAGAAATTGCTCTCTATCATTCCATATCAGCAATATAAATCAACACATAAAGTATATATATCTTGCTACATAAATTTACATTACCACATGAATAAGATCTCCTAAATCTGAAATCTCTGCTGACTCGTATTCTAAGAGATAGAAAAACTGGAAGAGAAAGGGAAGAGAAAGTGAAGAGAAAGAGTACACATATAATACTACTTACAACGAGAAGAGCTTGATCACTACGCTTGCCAATCATGTGGAACCACTCTTTTGTCTTCTCGCTCAACTAAGCCACGACTTTACATCTATGTTTACATCTATGTTCCTTCTGCCCAGCTCACCAAAAATAACGTTTGACTTGCATTTATGCTAGCGTTCCTTCTGAGCCATGATCAAACTCAGATGTCGGATTATGATTGGGCGGGCCTTGTAGTGTGAAACCACTAATACGATTGATTGGTATTAAGAAAAACATCTTGCGGAAAGGTTGGCTAAAGATTTATTGTAAAAATATTAGCTTTTGTTAAGATAAATCAGAGGGATGAAAACAATACTGAATATTGAATTGAGTTCAACCAAGTACAATACTACATATATATAGGAAGAGAACGAATATCAAAACAACTCTACAACCAATATGGGACTATAATAATATCTAACATGCCCACTCAAACTCATGATGGGTCAAACAGTATGAGTTTGCCTACTAAGTATCTAAATCTCTAAACAGTATGGAATGTGGTGAAGAAATCTGCAGTCTGCTGGGAAGATGTAATAGAATGGAGATAAATGGTCCCTGCTTCAAAGTGCGCACGAACATAATGGCAATCAATCTCTATATGCTTTGTTCGCTCATGAAAGACCAGGATGCTTGCAATGCACTCTGGTCATCACAATGAAGAGGAGTAGCTCCTGTAAGAGTGACACCCATATCTGATAACAGCCAACGAACATGAACAATCTCTTTAGTAGCAGCTGCCATTGCTTTGTACTCAGCTTCAGGCGAAGAACATACAACAACGGCCTGTTTCTTACTTTGCCATGAGATCAGCGAATCACCAAGAAATAGACAGAAACTGGTGGTAGACCGTCTGGTAGTAGGATCACCTGCCTAATCTGAATCAGAATATGCACTCAGCTCTAGTTTGGATGTAGCAGGCATGAATAATGAGCGAGTAATAGTGCCCCGAAGATATTTGAGAATCCGAAGAAGAGCACCGTAGTGAACTGATGTAGGAGTAGAAACAAACTAACTGACAACACTGACTGCGTGAGCAATATCGGGTCTGGTCATGCATAAGTAGACAAGTTGTCTAACAATCTGTCTGTATCTAGTGGGATCAGGAAGGAGCCCACCATCAGTGGGACGAAGCTTCACATGAAGCTCTAAGGGTGTATCGGCTGATCTACTATCAGAAAGGCATGCAGCGGAGATAATATCTGATGTGTATTTTTGTTGAGAAATGAGTATCCTCCGAGATCCATGAGCAATCACTAGGCCCAAAAAATAACGTAGTCTGCCAAGGTCTTTCATATGGAACTGCTGATCAAGGTATTTCGGGGTGGATGTAATGCCTGCAGAGTCATCCCCAGGAATGATCATATCATCAACATAGAGTAGTAGAATTACTCTTCCCTGCGGTGATGACCGCATAAACATAGAATGGTCCTGAGAACTCTGACTAAAACCAGCCTTGGTGATGATAAGGCGAAAACACTCAAACCAGGCTTGAGGGGCCTGCTTCAAACCATATATAGCCCGACACAGCCGGTAGACATGACGAGGAGGAGTAGGGAGGCCAGGAGGAGGATCCATATAAACAACCTCAGATAAGGTACCATGAAGAAAAGCATTCTTCACGTCCATCTAGTATAACGGCTATTGACGAATGGCTGCAACAGCAAGAAGAGTGCGAACAGTAGTCATCTGTGCAACGGGAGCAAAGGTCTCATCATAATCAATGCCATACTCCTGAGTAAATCCTCGGACTACTAGACGAGCCTTGTGCTGCTCAATAGATCCATCAGGTTGATATTTGACCTTGAAGATCCATTTGCAGCTAATAGGCTGAACGCCCTCTGTTAGAGAAACAACATCCCAAGTGCCAGTCTGATCAAATGCACTGAATTCCTCTGCAATAGCTTTCCTCCATTTAGGATATTGAATTGCGCATTGATAGGTTCTGGGCTCATGTGTAGAGTGTATAGCAGTGAGGTATGCATGAAACTGTGGTGAGTAGGAAGCTAGGGTGGCAAAACTAAACTGGTCAGAAGGACCAGTGGCATCGGGTGTATAACGTGCCGGAGGAATATCAGAAGTGGAACGGGTAGACTGACGAAGATGTGGTGGACTGACAGGGTGTGGGGTTAGGACGGTGGAGTAGGTGCATGTGTCAGTGGGGAAGTAGGTGGGATGGGTGTTGGCTGCTGAGGGGATGCAGGTGGTGTTTCGATAGGGGAACAAAAGGTGTAGGAACGGCAGGAGATGTGAATGGAACCAGAGGAGTGGGATCAAAAGGAATACGGGAAGATAAAGTCGGGGGGCTAGCAACAACTGGGGAATCGAGAAATCTAGTATCCTTGTGGGGGGGAGGGGGGTCAGGTAGTAAAGGGAGTCTTCCACAAAGGATACATGTCGAGAAATGCGGACACGACCCGCTGATGGATCAAAACAATGATAACCTTTGTGTTCAGAACTGATACCTAGGTGAACACACTTAGCAACACGAGCAGAGAGCTTTGTGCGCTCAGTAGGAGGGAAAAGGACGTAACAGGTGCACCTAAAGGTACCGAGCATACTGTAGTCGAGAGGTGAATGATAAAGAGCCTCATAAGGCGTCGTACTAGTTAGGGCAGACGAGAGAGTAATGTTGATGAGACTAACAGAGGTCATGATAGCTTCAGCCTAGAAAGAACGAAGAGCAGAAGAGGAGAGTAAAAGAGCGTGAGCCTTCTCAAGGATGTGACGATGCTTGCATTCAGCTACACCATTCTGCTATATGTGAGGGCATGATTGCTGAAACAGGGTGCGGTGAGACTGAAGGATCGGTCTCATAGTGGTGGAAGTGTACTAACGTGCACCGTCCGATCGAAAATTCTTAATGCGCACACCGAACTGAGTGTGAATCATAGTTGTAAAGAACCGGTAAATATCAGGTATCTCAGATCACTGACACATATAAAAAATCCATGTATGTCTAGTGAATTCATTGATGAAGGCAACATAATAGAGATAGTCTTTCCATGAGGGTACGGGAGAGGGTCCCCATATGTCAGAATGAACAAGTTGAAAAGGGTGAGTGGTTTCAGAAGTTCTTTTATGACTAAATGGTAGGGCAGTGTGTTTGGCCAAATGACAACCCTGACAATCAGATAAATGTTTAAAAGTGAGAGAACCAAGGGCACCACTGCGAGCTATAGTCTGGAGTCGTCATGCGCTAATATGACATAAACATCTGTGCCACAGATCAACATCAGAGAAAACAATACCAACAAAGCAAGAAGGAGAGTGATGTGCACGAAGAAAATCTAGATAATATAGACGACCATTACGACTAGCATGCCCAAACTCCTCACCGGTGGAGGAATCAGTAATAGAACAACCTAAAGAGTCAAAAGTAACGACAAGACCACTATCGCACAACGTACTAATAAAAATAAGGTTTACTGATAAATGAGGAGCATAGAGAACATATGATAATGTGAGAGTGGGAGAGTTAATTGTCCCTGAGTGTGTAATAAGAAGTGGTGAGCCATCAGCTGTGTGTAGATATGGAAAGTGAAAGGGAAGTGTTGTGCAGGTGGTGAACAGTATATGATTACTAGTGAGATGATGTGATGCACCAAAATCTAAAATTCAGAACAAATTCATACCGAGAGTGGCAGAAAGTACAGGAGCAGAGGAGCCAGCATTGATAGACTGACCCATGAGCTGTAGTTCCAGCTGAGTGAGGCGTTGCTGAAGATTAGCCCAATCAGCAGGAGACGGCAAGGCCAGAGTGACGGGCATGACCGAGGATGTGAGGGAAGAAGCACTGCGAGGAGAAATGAGACTAGCGCTGCTATGACTGAGAGCACAATGCGGAGGAAGATGCTGCTGGTGTCTGGATCGAGGTAGGGAGTAGAGCAGTGCTACGGTGGCGGAAGTAGAGGTGGGGTAGGGTGAGGAATGATGTTAGGAGAAGGTAGGAGGCCGGGGGCAAACTGAAAGTGGTACTACTGCTTTTTGAATCTGGAGGAGGAACGAGAGGCAATTGCATCGGGAAAGTCAGTGGAGGCGGAAGTATGTGGAAAAGACTAAGATGCCATCAAGTAGTAGTACTTGTATATATATATATAAAATAATAATAATAATCATAATAATAATAATAATAATAATTTTTTATTTTTTTAAATAGAAAAAAAGAGTATTTGGATTGTGGGTAGGATATGGTAGATTGTGGGTTTCGGGTATGAGGAATTTAGGGTCTGTTGGATTGTGGGTTTCGGGTATTAGGAGTTTAGGGTGACGGCTAGGGTTTGGGTATGAGGAGATCTAATTGGAGATCTGATTGTTGCATTGATTGGGAAATGGAGGAGTCGACTTTGGTGGGTTCTCTGTTGGTTGGGAAATGGAGGAGTCGACTTCGGTGGCAAAGTGTCTAGGCAAGCTCCGTAGGTGGAGCGCCGAGCACTTGGGCTGCGCTCGGGAGGTCGAAGAGGCTTGTGGTGGAGTGGTGAGTTGAAGGAGGAAGTTGAGGAGTCGGTTGTCAAATAATGAATCCATCTAACAGTTGAAGGAGGAAGTTGAGGAGTCGGAAGTAGAGGTCGAGGAGGCTTGCGGTTGTCATATGAGGACTTCGGTGGCAAACGATCTTCTTGATTCTTCCAGTTGGGAATGAAGATGATAATGATGAACTTGGGGTTAGGGTTTCTTCTTCGGTTGGTTGGGCGGGATGTGGGAAGAGAACGATGAACAGGATTTTTGATGTTTTTTTTTTTTTGTTGGAATTTTAGGGTTTGATGGAGAAATTCAAGAAAGGAAAATTTTGTATAACTGGCTCTGATACTATATTAAGATAAATCAGAGGGATGAAAACAATACTGAATATTGAATTGAGTTCAACCAAGGACAATACCACCTATATATAGGAGGAGAACGAATATCAAAACAACTCTACAACCAATATGGGACTATATTAATATCTAACCGCTTTTGTTAGTTTATAATGAGAATGGGAAAATTTGAATTACCTGACTTATTCCCCTTAGTACTATGCACATAAAGGAAGAGCCGTATGAGAATAAAAAAAATCTCATATACAGTTTTCGAATAGAGCCTCCTTCCTTTTTGAATAAAATGAACGACCGTAATGGATGTCGGCTCACAGAGCCTTTTTGAATAAAATGAACGACCGTAATAGATGTCGGCTCAATCCGAAGAAGCTTTAATTATTATGAAGCAATGTAACCAGAAATTGTGGCCTTAAAGAGTTGTTCCTTCTTGAGACTTCATTTTCGAGTTTCAAACAAATTAATTCTCGTTCTATTACTAGGTGGATTACTAGTTATATCATTACTAGGTGGATTACTAGGCGGATATAACGAAAACCTCTTTTGAAACCACCGTGCATGTTTCCTTTAAGGTCGTTGAAATGCTTGCTAGAGGTGCCTATAATGGAACACTCATCAATTCAATGTAGTTCATACTCAGAAAAATAGGTATCAGTTTTGCATGAATAAATGCTCCCGTAGTTGCTCACAGGTCAAGAGCGTAACAAACCATAGTGTTCTCGTCATCAGAGATGGTTTTCATTCATGGGAATGCATCCAAATTCCCTCTTGGCTTAATTTATGCCCTAAGCTGTATTGAAATTCCATAAACAAATGTAATATTTTCCATAGCTGAATATATGATTTAAAGAAGAGGTATATCCACAAATTTGAGATTAAGAGGGCAAAATTGAGATTAAGAGGGAATACAATAAAGTTGGTCTTCATAAGAAGGATACATAAACAGTTATCCAAAATAAATCATCCTGTATTTGGCAGATCATCGTCAGCTTCCTTAGATACATTTCAATACAATTGTCAAAAATTTTAAATGATTGTACGTAAATTGAAAATACAGTAATAGCTCGATAGTTATTGATTCATCACCCTGACACCCCCCCAGTGCCACTCATGCTGCCTTTTCACCCTCATAATGTTGTCATATTAGGAACACTGTTGATGGATCTTACAAGGAATAAACCAAGCTCCACAACTACCCATCAAGGTAACTTCAGCCCTAATGGTCATAAAGAAGAAGCAGACCATCTTGTCGGACAAGTGAACAGACCTATTACTCTATTAGTATGGTTATGATTACGAACTCTCCAAAAAAAACAAGCAAAATTAGATACAAGCTAACTTGATTAGGAAACAGGGCCATGGGCTACAAACTTGATTGAGAAATTATGAAGCAAAATATTGAATTATTTAACTGCATAAAAGGGAGTATAGAAAGGAAAAATACAAATATAAAAAAAATCCTCGGGCATTCCAGAACTCTTGAACTCTTCATGTGAAACCTGTTGGGTTTATGTCTTGCATACTAGGTTCGATGTGAAAAGAACGGATGAAGCAGAGGTGGAGCTGAAAAGAGGTTGCCATTTCGAGTTGTTTCAAGGTAACAGTCGACTTCCATTAATAGCAGTTAACTACAACCTAGTCTGCTGTGCTCGACTTGCGGCTGCAGTCGATTGCTCTTGGGAGCAGTCGATCGACAGTGACATAGAAACTATTGGGCTTGGTCTTTGGTGGTTCTGTTTGAGCGCAGTTTCTTCTCCAAGTCGGATCGTACGGCTCATATCAGGGTATGTCGGACGGTGATTGTATCAAGACTACAACCTAGAATTTTTCTAGATCTCTATATAATATCGTAATGACCTTCATTGAGAGGTGTGCCAAAAGTATCGATCATCTGGGAGTTTTCCATTGTCAACATTATAATATCTTTTAGTGAGGCTTAAGAGAGATTCTTGGTGAGAGTGATTGTAACTCTTGTATCTTCCCTAATTGAAAATATCTTGGTTAGTTTTCTCCCTCGGATTAGGTGAAGCCAAACCGGGACAAAATTTTATGCTTGTGTTTTTTGTTTGGTCTACTATTGCTTGGTTGTTCATTGGATCGGTTGCCACATAACTCGGCAAATCCTAACAAGTGGTATCAGATTCAGGTTATAAATTTTTCGTGGTTCGTGGTTGCTCGAGTTCCTTGAGAATATAACAGATAAGAGTCTTCACGGTAAGATCAAATTTAATCTCTAGAAGGTGGACATATACGACGCATTGGTTCAACAGGGCTTATACCTTTTTCGAGAAAGAGATAAAAAGAGGCCAATCGGCATAAAGCAGGAGAAGTTGATGAAAATTTGTTCAAAAGCCTTGAGTTTAATCCAGCGGTCATTGACGAACGACGTCAAATACAACTTACTTGAGAAAAGAAGCGCGACAAGTCTGTAGGCAACTTAGAATTGTCGTCGTCACAGAATCTGATGTACTAGAAGAGATAACTATTTCCTTAATCAATGAAGGAAGATACTGCTCTTCAAGATCATATAGTGGAAGTCGGTAATGTGTTATCTGAATTGAGAGTGATAAACGTAGATGGTCTAAGCGAAGGGGATAAAGCTTTCAACTTGATATTCATTGTCAGATTCGTACAAGCATTTGATAACCACCATGCTACACATGAAATCTACTAAGGAGAAGCTTTCGGCGGCCGGTGTGATCAAGGGCCTGAAGGAGGATAAACTTAGAAAGGAAACGCATAGATCGGTATCTACTTCTATGAGTTTCATAGCGGTGAATGTGTTGGGATTATATCTTGTATACTCGTGGTTCGTATTAGAAGATGAAGCACGGAGGTTGAAGCGTCGAAAAAGAGCAGCAACAACAGGAACAGAGGCTGGTACAGTTAAATGTGCGATTGACTATACGCCTCTCAGGTCTGGATGCTATTGAGGTGCAGTCGACCGACTGCGGCGGTTGTGTTATTTTGGGCCTAGATTTTGGTGATTGTTTCAGCCTAATCTTCAACTCCAAGTCAGATCGTACGACTTCTATTTAGTAACTATTTCCACAGCATATATCGAACAGCAGAGATATCAAGTCTAACCTAGGGTTCTCTCTATTCTTCTTCTTCTATTTATTGTAATAGCTTCCAATATGAGAGGTGAAGTACTTCGTTGATTATTTTCTCCACTGCAAAAAGAGGCTTGAGGGATAGTTCTTGGTGAGAGTGAATTTGTAACTCCTTGTAATCACTTCTAGTTGAATATTATATCTCCCTATATTTTCCTATGGATTAAGCGAAAGCTAACCGCGATAAATCCTTGTGTTTTTGTGTTAAATTAGTGGATCTACTTGTTTGGTTATTCACGTATTTATCTCCCCATCCTCATTGCTCTAATTAGTTATGCTGCGCCACCGGTGTTAGTCGACACCCCCCAACAAAGTGATATCTTCTGGTTGCCAAGTCCCTTGGTGAAGATGACAGTTCCCAATATTTTGAAGATCAAGCAATTCAATGAAAATATCAACTTCAATCTTTGGAAGGTAGACATGTATGATGTCCTAGTTCAAGAACGTCTACAATTAGCCATCAAGAAGAAGGAAAAGCCATCTGACATGAAGGAGGGTGTTTGGGATGATATTTGTGAAAGAGTCATAAGTCTAATCCGACTATCATTGGTACACGAGGTCAAGGGCAAGTTTCTTGAAGAAACCCAAGCGGCGAGTTTGTGGAAAACTCATAGCTGACTACTCAGATTCGTCGTTATTAGATCGGATGCATTGTAAGAGGAAGTTATTCCGTTTGTCAATAAAACAAGGTACCGATCTTCAAGATCACATCACAGAATTCAACAATATGCTATCAGAACTCAAGGCGATAAACACGGATATGAGTGAAGAAGATAAAACTTTCAACTTAGGAAGGAGACTCAGAAATCATTATCTACTCCCATAAGTTGTCTAGCAGTGGAAGATCCTTCAAATGAAAGTCAAAGTGCTAAGAACAATGATCGATTTGTTGCCGATATTGCAAGAGGTCAGGGCATATCAAGAAATACTGTTGAAAATTCCAGAATCAGAATAGCACCAAGGATGACAATTCTACTGCATGTGGTTTACCCTTCTCAATTAGGTGATTCTTTAGAAGTTGATTCTGGTTGGTTTTTTGACTCGGAGAGTTCTACTCATATTTACTCCGAAAGAGTGTTATTTTCTACTTATAAGTCTACTACATGGCGCTGTATGAGAATGAAAACTAGAGCAATTTGAGAAGTAATAGGTGAGGGGACAGTTGAGTTAAAGATGTCAGGTGTGAACAAGTACACTCTAAGGAAAGTCAAGCATATTCCTCTGCTGAAATGGAATCTGATTTTCTTAGAAAATCTTGAAGCACGCGGCTGTAGGTATACAGCTCGAGGTGGTGTTTTGTCTATTGGTCGTCATAAGGTGATTAGAAGTATGAGTTATTGAACCAAGCCAATGCAATCTCTACAAGCTTTGGGGAATCTAAAATACTTGCACAATTGTGCAAGTGTTGCTTCTTTTCTCGATAATCCTACAAGCTCATCTAGCCTACCGCAACTAGCATCATCAACGCAAGACCGCGAAGTTAGAATATTGTCAAGAGGTGGAGCCTGCCTCGGGATAGGTGAAGTTCGTGCGGAGGTTGGCAACTCAATGTTAACGCCTACTGTAGTGTGCCCTTAAGGGGTATACTGATCGGTGAGATTGGGTAGACGATTTGTTCAACTAGCTAAAGAAACTATTGTTACAAGTATGTTCGCAAGTGGAGTTTATTTAAGTCAAGAGATGAATAATACATCGGGTTGATAGTACTCGTATGCAATCCTAGGTGGAGGTTGTTAGGATTATGTCTTGTATACTCGTGATTCGTATTAGAAGAAGAGACGATGAAGCATGGAGGTCGAAGCGTCGAAGAAGATGAGAAGTAAAACAACGCATCAACATCAGGAAAAGAGGCTGGTACAATCGATTGTGTGGTTGACTGTACGCCCTCAGGTCTGGATGCTATTGAGGTGCGGTCGACCGCACTTAGGTGCAGTCAACCAGCGGCTGTGTTATTTCGGGCATAGATTTTGGTGATTGTTTCATCTCAATCTTTAACTCCAAGTCAGATCGTACTGTTCCTATTCCGTAACTTCTTCTACATGAAATATCGAACGACTGAAATATCAAGTCTAACTTAGGATTCTCTCTATTCTTCTTCTATTCATTGTAATAGCATCCAATATAAGAGGTGAAATATTTCATTGATTATTTTTTTCATTGCAAAGCGAGGCTTTAGAGAGTTTTTGGTGAGTGAATTTGATTCCTTGTATTGAGTAAATTTGTAACTCCTTATAATCACTTCTAGTTGAATATTATATCTCCCTATATTTTTTTCCGAATTAAGCGAAAGCTAACCAGGATAAATCCTCGTGTTTGTGTTGGATTGGTGTATCCACTTGTTTGGTTGTTCAATTGATTCGTCGCATCTACCTCGCCATCCTCTTTGCTCTAATTAGTTCCGCTGAGCCACTGGTCTCCCAACATGATGGACTTCAATTGAAAGGGATAATGCGCAAAAGAGTGTGAACCGTTGCCACCATGCAGAGGGATTGTCGCAAATTTAACTTAGAGAGGTGTCAACATAGTCACTGCTTCTGAATCAGGTGATAACTTAAACTGTCTTCTTGTTTCAAGTTCTATTTATGTGAATTCTTGCTGGTTTCTTGATTCAGGTAGTTCTTCTCACATTTCCTTCGAGAGAAAAATATTTTCTACTTACATTCTACAACATGTCATGGTGTAAGAACGGAAATTTGTTAGATTTGTGATGTAGTGGGTGAGAGAACAGTTGAGTTAGAAATGACAGATGAAAAAGGGTTCACATTGGATAAGGTCATGCATATTCCTTTCAAAAAACCAAATTTGATTTCCTTAGAAGCTCTGGAAGCACGGGGGCTGCAGGTACACAGCTCAATGTGAAATTCATCAGTTTTGGATGATCGTCGTACGGTGATTAGGGGAATAAGAGATGTTCAACACAACCTCTACATGTTTTGTGAGAACGGGGAGACTCAGTCGACTGTTTTGAAGCTCATCGTTAATAAAGCATTATTGTAACCCCTATTTCTGATTATACAGATTTCCATTTCTTTTCTTTCTTCTCCATGTATTCTTGTATTTCAATTTTTGTATAAATTCTTTCCAATGCATTTAAATCCTTTTGAATCTCCTATTAAAACCCAAATTTATATTCCAAACTAGAATCTTGTCTCTCTTATTTTTATTTATTTACTTTGAAGCCCAAGTTAATCCATACTATCATTTTATTGATTATTTTGAATCCATGAGAAGCCCAACAATTATTATTAAATTTATTATATTTAATTGAAGCCCATTGATTTTTGATATATGTTATATTATTTAATTACTTGGTTTGAAGCCTAAAAATTTAGCCCATCTCCTATTGGATTTTAACCCAAACTCATATCCATCTCTTATTGAATCTTAGTCTACCCTAAACCCAATATCCATTAACCCAATTCTCCCCCCTTAATCTGTTATTGACCCAGTCAATAACACACCTCCCCGTATCCCTCATTTACTCCTCACGATTCCCCATATCTTCCCAACTCCCCACTCTCTCTCTCTTGATTACACAACAGCCAAACAACTCTTCATCTTCTAACCCCCGATCTACTGTTCACACCCCTAACCCTAGCACTGTGCAACCCCCAACCAAACCCCCACCATTGTGTAACCCCCCTACTTTACTGTTCATCGTCTCCCTCATCTCTCTCCCGTGTACTTCTCCCACTCGACCTCTCTCCCTGCCGTCTCGTCGTCATCCTCCGTCTTCGTCCTCCGCCGAAGCCTACCAATGACGAGCTCGACCCTCTTCCCTGTGTCTTCCCCGACCTTCAACCGCACGCGCACTCCTTCCATCTCGCCACTGCCGCCCATCTCTTTCTCCCTGCCGTCGAGCTTCACTCGACATCGCCCCATCCCCGAGCTTCCCTCCAACGTCAGTGCTGCCGCTCGAGCCTTCCGCTTGACTGTACCTCAGTCACGACACCCTGTCGCTGCACTCCTCCAAGCCGCCACCCAGTCGCTCCACCTCTCACCCTCGAAGCTTCCCCAGTCACAACCACCATTCCATCCTCGAGCACCCCGCGCCTCTCCCTCATCGCCGCTCGCCCTCGTCGAGCTCCCCTCGACGTCGCTGTCTACCTCCTCTGTTTCGAAAATAAAGCACCAATCCTTCTCGCCGTCCTTCGTCGCTCCTTTGACCACTAGCACCGTCGTTCCGCCATCACAGCGACCTCCTGTCGCCGTCGCTAGTCGCACCGCGCTATCGCCATCCACTCTCCCGCCATCTCTCTCTCTCTGTCGACGCTAAAGAAGAAGGAGAGCGGGGAATTGGTGTTCGGTGTGTGTGTGGGGATGCTGTTTAGTGTTTGTGAAGTGGATCAGGAGTTTGTGTTTCGGTGTTGCTGTGTGTGTGGAGTAGGGATTAGATTGAAGTGGTGTTTGGTGTTTTGGGTGTAGGAGATCTGATCTGGTGTTTTGCTGTTTTGTGGAGCTGAGTTGCTGTCTTACTGTTTGAATTTTTGCACGTGCGTTGTTCGTGGTTCGTCGCCCTGGATTCTGATCCCGTTATTCCTTTTTGCATATTTGAATCGTCTACAAAAGGCAAGTCCACTTGAACTCATTTAATTTTTCTAGTTCAAGTTTATTGACCTCCCGCAAGTAGTTCCTTTCAATTATCGTAATACTGTTTTGTGTACTTCCGTTGGGGGTATCGAGGTTTTACACGAGCTAACCCGACGTACTCATGACATCGTGCTATTATCCATTGACTCAAACCCAAACCTATATACACACACGACATGAACATATTGACTAGAACTTGCATATAAGGAAAATATATTGTGATCGAAGACATGTGGATTGATTGAGATCTTGTGACTCGAACTATGACATGATAAATTGACTTGTACACTGTAAAAATTCATTCTAAATGTTGTACATTAGTGTTAAAACATTTCATGATACAATAACATGTTGATTATCCACTTTGATGAACATATATGTGATAACATTTTATGAATTTCTACTGCCTGTTCTGTTTTGTACAGAGATTTCGACCCTGTTACCATAAGAATTAACACAAGTTATATAAAGATGAATTGTAGCCCTAAGTGTCTAGTTGCCGATAACTTCCAGAATTTTCGAATTCCGAATTGTAGTCTGAGTTATCGCTGTTTTAGTGTTACTGTGTCGGCTGTTTTCAGATTCACTACTTCAGATATATAATTATTATGCATTGTATCATGTTGTTGCATTCTTATCATCCCCTGACATTCTTATACACACTTGCATGAACATAATGATTGTTCATAAAAATACTAAACAAGCCGGGATTAATAAGGATTGACTTAGTAGTAGATAATCTCAAAAAATGTACTCGATAAGGCCTTATCATTATATCATATTGTCATGGAAGGAGTATCGATTGTGAATTACTGAATGTTAATTATAAATTATTGTTATTGACATCGAGCACACACTCTGTAGATCCCACCACGAAGTCTAAAACGTACAATGTTTTACGTGCACCGAACCTGTGGTATGGGACGCAGTAGTACGTGCACTAAATAGGAGGAATAACATACTAATGAACTTAAGTCGACACGTATATACTTGATCGTAACCATTGTTTATTGATACCGTTATTGTTTTTATAATTTGATCTTGATTCATATTTCTTGATGAACCTTGTTCCTTTACTCTCTGCTTTTCACTACTTGCTGTCCGTTCTTACTCTGAGGACAAATTATTCTTTCTTTTTAGATGAACAAGTACAGGTGCACAAAGAGAATTGCCAGAAGACATTGGTGAGCAGTCCTATGATTGGCGCAGGAGCTTGCCAGACGGTAATTGCTGTTTATTTCCAGTTGTTGGTTATTAAATTGGACTATTACATGTTTAGTCTAAATATTTATTTATGTGATTATGTTTTCTGCGTGGTTGTGATTATTTCATTGTCATGTTGTTGAGTTAAGGCTGGTACAGCTTATGCATGATATGAGTTGACGTACTTATATCACTCGCTGGGCCTTAGTTACGTGCATGTGTTTCCGTATTCTGGAAAGCGGGACGTGACAATTACCTAGTTGGCCACCACTAAAATCACCGAAGCGAGATCACAAGTTCGAATATCGTCAAGAGGTGGAGGATGCCTCGGGGTAGGTAGAGTTCATGCGAAAGGTAGCACCTTCGTGTTGACGCCTACTTAAGTATGCCCCTAAAGGAGGCATACAATTTGAGAAATAGCAGGTAGAGGTAAATTCGACTAGTAAACGAAGCCACTGAATCGGGTTGTTTGTAAGTGGAAAAAAAAGTCTAGAGACAATTAATCACACATGTGTGGAAGCATGTGTATACAATCCAATGTGGAGATTGTTGGGTTTATGCCTTGCATACTAAATTCGATGTGAAGAAAACGAGTGAAGCGAGAAGAGGTTTCAAGTGAAGGTGGTGCAGAAAAGAGCCTCTTGTTTCGGGTTGTATTAAGGTGACAGTCAACTGCAACCTAATCTATTGTGCTCGACTTGCGAGTGCAGTCTACTGCTCTTGGGAGCAGTCGACCGACAGTAACTAATGAACTATTGGGCCTGGTCTTGGATAGATCTGTTTAAGCCAAGTTTCTTCTCTAAGTCAGATCGCATCGTACGACACCTATCATGTGGCTTTCTCTTTAGGGTATGTTGGGCGGTGTATCACCAACATTTTCGTGAAAACAAAAAATATATATTAAAAATTAAGTCATCTTAATTTTTGTGAAGGGTGAAAAGATAAAGACAATTGTATGTAATCAATAATCTAACAGCACCCAACCGTCCCAACCTGATAAAAATGAAATCATAAACATAATTGACTTATAGCCAGCTTTATAAAAGACAAGTCAGTAATATGCTAAATACAAAATATAAATTGATCATCAATATATTCATCAAAACGTGCCCCCCCCCCCCCCCCCCCCCCCCGAAGAAGTTTAGGGTAATCAAATACACCCCAAAAGTAACTGCTTAGTGCTCACCAAGAACCATATCCAGTGAGAGCATATGAATACATTTTTGAACGTATATCAAAAGTGAAAATTTTGGTACACCAAGGAATGCATTCAAGTCCCTCTTCGCTTTATCTTTGGTCAGAATAAATGCAATTCCCTATAACAAATCTAATATTTCCCTGATTAAACAGAGATATATCAATTTGTAACTTAGCGGGCATAACGAAGAAAGTTGACTCCAAGTTAGGCATACAAAAGACATTTTTCCCAGAAGAAGAAACATAACAGCCTCTTGCAATACATTAAAACAAAATTTGTAAGCAGGAGAAGGTAATAAATGAAAATATAATAAAACTGAATAAAATTTCAACTTTGATAGAACAGCAGGCTTTCTTAGAATAATACTGAATAAAATTTGAAGATAGGATAATAGTGAATAAAATTTTGATTCACCACTAACCCTGCATACCTCTAAGAATGGAGTGAAATCATGAGATCTGCGACACATAAATATTAAGAGATGGTAATAAATTCCCGAGAAACTAATTAAGGAAAGGAGAGAATGACCTGTTCATCAGCATGTAAAGTGTAAACACAAGGAGGAACCGTCAGAAACACAGGCAAAATTGGATACAAGTAATGATTTAGTTTCCAAAGAAGACCAAAGTAAAAAAGCTAAAATATAAATGGAATACCTTTCCTTCTATTTCTATCTGCATTATTAACTGGCTGAAATTTTTGCCTGCAATGTAACAAACAATCCAGGATTGCCTCGCTGTTGTAAAACGCTTAGCTATAGGGTTTATTCCAATGTTAGCTGGTGGCATGGCCATATGGAAAACAAATTCATTATAGGCATGCACAATAAAGCAAGTTCATGAAAAGAAAATAAGCTAACGAAAGTCAGCTGTAATTTACCCTAAATCGAATTAGAAACAGAAGTAGGCTAAAAAGAAAGGCTGTAATTTACCACTATTAACCAGATTAACGACACAGATAGGCTTTATGAATTATTAGAACAATTTTGGAATGAGGAAGACCATACTAAAAATATAATAAAAAGTCATAAAATACGAGAAATCTATTATACATCTATGTTTGTACAACCATGTAAGCAGCTAAAAAGAAAGGCTTACGATTTAATGAATGTTAACCTTTCAGATTATACAGAGATAGATTTTTCTTTATTTCAATTTCTTCAGATATGCTCCATAGAACCATTTGGCCCAAGTATTAATAGAATAGATGATAGAATCTTCTTATATGAACTAGCACAAGTATTTGACATATATACTCAAGAAGGGCATAAAGACGACTTCTCATATCCCGTAGGATAAAAGAACTTACACCTAGAACTATTTCTTTTGAAACAATAACTAATTTTGATCTTGTCCATGGATTTTTGCAAATGGCTAAACCACCGCCTCAGCCTGGTATTCCTCTAGGAAGAAATATTCATGTACCTAACCAGGATGCATACAATTAGACTATAATACCAAGGCACTGGCAAGAAAGCTTTCGGTTTGGTAACCAAGAATAACTAGTATTCTTAAATGGTAATATTTCATTTAAGACTTTCTCTCGTACCTCTACTACAAAAGAACAGAAATGTATCTTAGATAACTTATGGATTGTTTTTAATAAGAAAGACCAAAAACATTTTTTAGCAACCATGAATTCCTTGTCAGAAGTTTTTAACCAGACTCAGAGGTTATAAATTTTATATAGTTTTGCAAGGTAATTTAGTTGGTGTTTTCCATACTTGGGTAGAAATAGTCGATAGCATAAAAGACTTCAAAAACCCAATTTACAAAGGATTTAACAGCCTTTCAGAAGCTTTAGATTTAGCCAGAACACATCTGGGACCTAACTATTTTCTTTCACCTTCTCTTAGAACAATGCAGGAAGCAGCGCTGGAATTTTCGATCACAAGAGATACACAAGGTAAAATTCTTTTATGTGACCATTGCGAAGCAATGGCTAGAACGGTTTAAAAACTTAATGAAAATATAAATTGTCGTATTTTTTAGAAACATAAATTATATCAGCAGATTGCAGAATTAGAAAGACAATTATTCCAAGCAAAACTGCCTCCTCCAAGGACTGCTCCCACAGTCAAAATCAAAGGGATGAGACTGGTTTGCATTCTCATCCGAATGCAATAAAGGATACTGTTGAGTCCAAAGCTACCTGTAAATAACAGCTAGTCCGGAGCAGTCCGGAGCAGATGGCTACCTGTAAATACCTACCAAATCCGTCGATGGCTGTGACTTTGCCAAAAAATCAATATAGAGATATCATTGGGTCTATAAGTCCAATGGCTAATCTGGCTCAAACGGTCGCCAGTAAAGACATCTCAAGTCCGTTAATGGGTGTGGCTTTCCCAAAAAGCCAAGGCATGCAGAAGAAGATCTTACATATTCACAGCTCACACAGGTACTCCAACATATTAAAGAATTACAAAATTTGCCAAGAAAAATACATCCAAAAATAAAAAAAAGAAAACAGAAACTCTTTAAAAGAGTCGTGATTGCAGAACAAGTATCACATGCCATAAAGAGTGCTTTAGCAAAAGAAGGTACTACAAGCCAAGTGGCAGAAACTGAAGAAAGAGAAATTCCACAGGATAAAGAAGAACTGAAAAAAATGAATACGTCAGACGCAGAAGTCAGTGGTGATAATGAGCCTATGTCACCTATGTCCTTTGGTTCCATAGCCATCCATAATATGAAAACATAAAAGCAAAGTTATCAAGACACGTCAACTAGCACTTCCTAAAAAAGAAAGGAGACACGTCAAAAGGCAGTTCCATTATCAAACGCACTCAGACAAAAGACCATAAATCCTTGACACCTCAAAAGATACCTCTATCATTCAGTGCACTCAAGAAGATGTCTCCAAACTCCACCATAGCTTTCAGACACCTCATCAGAAAAGAAAAATCGACTCTCCTCCAACTATAAAAAGACCTCTTGATGTAAAACTAACCCTAAAATAGAAAATTTCCAAGATTCTTAATGGATTAATTTTACCAACACGTAGGTGCGGATCAAAGTTGAAAATTTTAAACAATTAATTGGTTGAATGGATTTTCAAGAACTGAATCACGTTAACAATCCCAATTAATAATTCAACTCTACAATCAATAATTAAATTCCTAAATGTTCTTAGCAAGTAATAGATTCAATATTGATTCGTACTCTAATCAAGCATGTGGAACACTCAATTTCAATTATTTATGTAGACAACAGGCAAATCAGATAATATAATAGATAATAGAGCAGTAGAACGCAAATATTTAATAGTGGAAAGAGTATACCGAGTGCGAAGAAACCAGCGTAGATCTTGGAAGAAAACAGCAATGGCAGCAACAACTTCAAGAGCAATGGCAGCAAAGCGAGGCTGGCGAATCTAGGTTGGCGTCGGCGAACGGGGGCAGCGTCGACGGCGGCGACGCAGGGCAACATCGGGGTGGCCGGCGTCGACGAGAAGGGCAGCAGCGACAGCAGCGTTGGTTGGGGTTTGGCTGCTGTTGGCGTCAAAGTCAGGGGGGGGTTCGGTAAGGCAGCGCGAGTCGGGGGTGGGGCGATTGGGGTGGAGGTAAGAGGGGTTAGGTCGGGATTTGGGGAAGGAGGAAGAGGATGAAGGTGAGGGGAAGATGACGGCTGTTTGTAGGAGTAGGTGATTAGGGTTTTGTGTTGAGAATTTGGAAAATTAGGGTTTGGGTAATATTAGTTGGGAATTTTTAATTTAGGGTAGATTTTAGAGTTTATCACAAACTCTAAAATTGTATTAGAATTTATCACAAACCCTAATAATTTGAATCTCACTTGTATCACACAAAGAAAGAGGAAAAGCAAAAAAACTCAAACACAGTAAAAAAAAATAATAATAAAAAATGGCCTATCTTTCTCATTAATCTCAAGGCCTATAAATAGGCTCAAAATACATCTTGATACAAATCTCAAAATATTCTCAAAATCTAAAAATACAAAAAAGATTACATATGGCTATAATTACCAGAAACAAATATGGTACTGCAATAAAATTCTAAACTAAATAAGCAGCTGTCCTAGACGATGCCTGCGCTGATAGAAACACCCGAATCGTCTTGAACCGATGTCCTCATCACCTCTTCTCCTCTCCCTCAAGGCATCGATCGAATCCGAAATCCTTGCTCCACTCTCCTTCCATCTTTCTGAAATCTCTCCACCTCTCTTATGTACTATCTCCCTCTCTTGTAAAATAGTTGCATGATAAAATGAACAAGCTCCTGTAAAAGCATGAACTCTTCAATGTAAGTTTTCTTTCTTTTTGGGATTTCCCGAAAGGGAAACCTCTTACCTATGTGCGCTTTATGTCCCCCTAAAGTAAATTAAAGAAATAATGAAAGTATGTTTGTGCTTTTCCTTCTGCTCTTCTGTAAATGACTTGAAATATTATGATTCAGCTCTAATCTCTCTTTCATTTATGCATATCACAATTATCACAATAGCATATTTAGGCCCTAAGATAATTCTTATTAATCATGAGTGGCCCTATGGGCAAAAGAATGTCATATGAACGAGAAAAGGCCATGAGTGAGTGACATAAGGGGAAAGTGATTAAGTCTGGCTAAAAATTTGGAGTGTGCCATAAGTTGGAGTGTGCCATTAGCAAATCTTTTTTTTTTTTTTTCATTTAGTGTTTCCACTTGTCCAACTCATATCTTCGGCTTGGCTACACTCAATTTTTGAACATGTTGCTTCTTAACTGCTCAATACTATAATCCATAAATCATGGCTAGTCATATAGCTGTGTCGTAAAAATTTTCCTTCAATTTTGAAGATATCTTATGATAGCACAATACTCCAAATGCATTTCGCCATTTTGACCAACAATGGGTTGAGGCTTTACATCTGTTATTTAAGATTTTGTTGTAGTCCTCCTAAATAACAGAAGTAATTACTCCTAGGTTTTTCGTAGGCCTCAATGCAAACTACACCATTACAGTCTCGTTAAGTCATAATTTTACTAAATACATAAATTTTGTTGTTAGTCCTACTAGTTCTAAATCCCTTAAATTCTAATGTTTCAGTCTTATCTCTCTAAATTAAAAGCTATGCCTTATCTAATCTTGTCAATCAAAATTATATTATCTGCAAATAACATGCACCATTGGACCTCATCTTAAATATGTCCAGTTAATTTATCATAACTAATACAAATAGATAGAAGCTGGGTGCAAGCCTATGGTAATAAAGAATGACTTCATCTCCCCTCCCCTCGTTCCCACACTCCGTTCTGAGAACTGTGGCAAGGAAAAATCTTGTCAAAATTGAAAGATCGGGTTTGTATGCCACAGAGAAAAACAAACTAAGCATGTCGTCATTCAATAAATTTGTTTTAAAAAGGGTGAAGTACCAAAATACACAAGCGATGGAGGCTCGGATTTGCTATTATATCAGATCAGAGTAGGCTCAGATATTCAAGTTCTCTTCCTCTATATCAAAAGGTAAGCACTCGATACCAAAAGTTCAAAATGTACGCATGTACATACAGCTCATGCCCAACTCTCCAATTCAGAGAAACAATTCTTGCTTTACTTTGTTTTTTCATGAAGAAGCGGCTGCAGCAATGGCATGTGATCAAGCAAACCATGCAATGCTGCCAACGCCACCAAAGTAAACGTTGAAGTGTATAAGCAACAAATTCTATGTATAATTAAGTATACTGAAGAACCGCTTTGAAAATAAAACTACACATTTTTTATTTTCTGTAAACAAATCATCATTGCCTCCATACAAATAGAAAAGACATAAATATGAAATGTAAGATGAGAAAAATATCTCTAATATTATAATGGGAGAAGGGCCTAGTGTCATTTGTAAATATTCGTCATTTTGTCAACACGTGCAGCGCACGTGTTGGTAGATTTTTTTTTGTCCTTTTCATTCTCCCTCCCCATTTTCCCCATGTGCAACGCACGTGTATAATACTAGATTTTTTTTCCTTTTCATTCCCCTCCATTTTCCCCACGTGCAACGCACGTGTATAATACTAGTAATGCATAATGCAAGAAATTCTGACCCATGACAACCGCTGCCACCACAACCATTCAAGCAATTGCCATTAACAATGCACTTCAATTCCACCTTTTAACTCAAAAAAAAAAAAAAAAAACAATGCACTTCAATACAAAGCCATAAATTTTCCTTAAAAGCATAGGACACGGAAGTTTAGATCAGCACTTACATCACATACAGTGCAGATTGTACAGTGCAGATTGGAGAAACAATCACCTCTTTCTTTCTCTATGTAGTTTAAACAAAAACCTGCAGCAATGGCAAACTATGAACCAAAACATTTAACAGTGCCTATAACTCTGTCAATGGTGATCATGTATGGGCATGCACTTAATTTGCCTCTTGACTTTCTGTGTGTCTAAAAGTTGATATATTACCCCCTATGACCAAGGTATTCTTCCCCATTTGAACAATATGAATTAGAAGATAACGGTTTTAACCATAATTTTGAAACTAAGCGGCCGTACATAAATAATTAAATAAGAACAATAACAGCAGGCTTGACTTTTCAGATAAGTAATATAATTTTTGAAACCAAGTTCGTATGAGAGGAAGCATATTTCAAGGTAGGAGTACAGAAAATATATTCCCCCAAGTAAAACAAGCTATTGTTAGCAATATTATCAGTTATCACGGCCTCAATTAATATAGAGAAATGGGGTCTATGTAAAACTTAAATTCAATAAAGCGCAAGGCAATAAATTTTATGATTCACGTCATGCCAGACTCAAAACATGCATAAAATTTCACAAAAAAATTGCCCCAGCATCAAAAAGACTAGAGATTCAAGTAACAGAGGCAATTGGAAAATCACATTCAAATAAGGGGCTTAAAACAAATTTCACAAATAAAGAACTGTTTTGAGATGCTTGCCCCTTCAAATCCAACAACTGTGGCGAATGCTGCACTGGAACAAAGTATATCGATTTTTACCTTGAAAGTGCAAAAATGGGAGAAAATACTCCCCATACCAATAATATTTGCAAGAATGAGCACAAAAAGAAGACTGAAATCAGCCCATTTTCAAACATCGTGAAGCCATGAGGCCATTTGTTGCTAAAGCAAGTGGCTCTCTATCTGTCTTTAAATGGCTGTAATATCACCTGCCACTCTGCCAGGTAGCAGACCTGCGCCTCACCGCCTTGCCATTTGAACGCAATGTCAGATTTTCTCAACAAAACCCACTCCAATATTAACGTTTATCATACATTTATTGTTTATCATATAAACCAGTGGTAAAAGACAATGGTAATCATATGGCAGAAGCCTTGGATCTCCTTAATATTGGTGCCCCCTCCATGATGGAGGCATGCATCCCAAGGTATTGAGTTCGCCCAGTCTCTCTAATAACAATAACAATAACAATAAGGCCGCTATCACAAAATGTTTGGGTTGGCTACATGGATCCTTCTCCAACACTCAACTCCTACAACTCCTGCACTCAACTATAATGAGAGCCACCTCCTTCACCAAATTAACAATCCCTATTTGTAACTTAAATATGTATAGATAGAACTACATTCATGTTGGCAGTCAGCTACCTCACTCACCACTCCACCATTATCCTGACTTGGGGAAGGCAGAAAATAAACACTTTTAAGCACAGCACTTCAGAATAGAGAAGTGAGAAGAAACTACTGGAGGAGATCCTCATCTTCAACAAACCTTAAATACTAAAGATAAGGGGAAATCATCATCGTCTCTTAGCAGGACTTCATCATCGTCATCATCATCTAAAGCCTTATCCCATTAAAATGGGGTCTCCTAAAGAGTAAGGCTCCTCGAAGGGATGACAAATGTTTATGACCGGATGTTGACCTAATGTCAACCCTCTCTAATTAGTTAATGACAAAAGTCCGAAACTATGATAAGAGAGGGCTTACCAAATTTCTAGAAAGACCACTTGGCGTCCTCCAGATTCTCCAAGACTAAGGAAAATAGCCTCGAAGAAGGAGAAAGATGATAAATTCATTACAGGGAATATAATCTGACTAAGTCACATGTAAGCCAAGAGCCAAGAAGGAAGCCTTCCTGAAGTCTCTTAGATCATCAACAGTCGTTATGGTTAAAAAATGCATAAATGGATAAATGCATATAACAATCTCTCGTTTCGCTGCAGTGGTAGAATGCTATATTTTATCATTTTAAATTAAAATAATAACAAACCGTGCTTCATATTGCGTCGAAGAGGGAAAAAAGATAAAAAAACATTTAAAAATGTGGGACGGCATATCATCTTGCGTCAAAGAGAAAAAAAATTAAAATGGAGCGACAGCACTTGAAGTGCCGTCGGAGGAAATTAAAAAAAAAAATTAACGGAAAGGGAGAGACGGCACATCGAGTGTCGTTCGACAAAAAGAGACATTTTAATTTTGGGTTTTTAACATATATGCCCCTAACAAATACTTGAATATCATGTATGCTCCCGACAAATATGTATTTTCATGTTTGTCCCCAACAATACATGTCACTTCTCTTAGTTACCCCTCTAGATAAAAAAAACTCAAAAAGATCGAGAATTTTTAGTTTTTTTTAATGGACTTGATGAAAAATGACTGAAATATTCTATTCTCTACTATTCAAACTTTATCTTCTTCATCCTTGTAAATCTGGGTAATTGTTAATCCAACCGAGACTTATTAACAATTCTAAAAATTTCTTCATTTTTCTTCAAGAAATGGATAAACTAACAATGCATTTTAGAAACTACATATTTTTCCTCACGTTATTTTTCCAAACTTGCATTCAGTCTTGTTTTTTAATGATAGGTTATAATCTTCTTCATTTATTTTCCTTAAAACTGTTAAATCTTTTCTCATTTGATTGTCTAATTTGATCTTTTAATTTGATTTCTATTTATCTCGTAAGGGTAAAATCATGGTTAACTTAGTAATATCTAACATAGGGGTAAATATGAAATAAAGTCTAAATTGTTAGGGATATATACGAAAATACACATTTGTGGGGGATATATATGATATTATCATATTTGTTAGGGGTATACATGTTAAAAACCCTTTAATTTTTTTGTTTTTTTGTTAGCTTTACCGGAAGTTGGGGCTTAATTTAAGGCTTTATAAAAATATATTTGGATCATACTACCCCTTTTATTCTATATATGTGAACTCTCTGTCTCAATCTCTCAATCTAAATCTCCTCTCGGCTCTCAATTTCTCTATCTTAATCCTCTCGGCCAACTCTCTATCTAAATTTTATCAGCTAACTCTATATTTTAATTTTTTAATTAGTCGAAAAAAATGTTTTCAATACGAAGATTTATTGGTCGTTTGAAATCAAAGCGAGAACATGTGTCAGCTCAAGCCAGCACAAGCAACGAAGGTGAAGTGGATATGCCAAATGTCGACTTTGCCGATCAGTCCAACTGGAATCGTGTAGCAGACGATTCCAAACATATAAGTCAATATGTTACTGTTACCCCTGAGGGTGGTTTCTGTAAATTCAGGGAAAATAGGAAGGAACCGATCAAGATGTACAATCAGTACTGCTCACGGGTTTCACTTATTAAACTACTAGTAGAGCGGGAGGGATGACACCGTTTCATAACCATCAATACAAACGAGTCGTCGGTTCAGCTCGTGGAGGCACTCGTAGAGAGATGGTGGGACACTACCCACACTTTCCACCTACCGTGTGGTGAGTTAGGTTTCACTCCATTAGATTGGGTAATGCTTACGGGAATTTCTATCGGTATCGGCGACTTGCCTCCATGCAACGATGAGATTTACTCTTTTCAAGTTGTTCAGGAACGCTTCTTTCCAGAACTAACAGTAGATGATTGGAAATCACAAGGTATACGGGTTTCATTTTTCAAAAATTATTTTAGCGATACTTTGATTGAAGAGCCCAAACCGATAGGAATCTAGACATGAAGATCGAAAGAGCTTTCTTTATGTACTTTCTCGGTGCATTTCTTTTCTCTAATGGTGATGGGTTAGTAAGATGTGGTTGGCTAACTGCAGTTGTAGAACTCAATATTTTTGGCAAATACGATTGGGGTAGTCATGCACTTGCTCTGCTGTATTTGTCTTTGGACTCATGTAGCAGACTTAAACTGAATTGGTTTAATGGACTGTGGCAAGTGTTGAAGGTAATACTTATCCCATTAGATACTAATTTTAGACGAATAATGTTTTTATATTATTTCAATTTATCTATTCGTAACATATTCGATTCGATAATTATGTTTTACAGTATTGAGCTTACGAATACACAAATTGCTGAATTCCAGTTAAAGATAGGAACACCCATATGGAGACCCACATGTCTAATTCTGATGTATGGCCGAGAATTTTATGATGGAATAAAGAATTGTTGGATTCAGACCGATCTGATCCTATTAGGTATAATCAGTCGATGGCCCGTGATCAGTTGGCGATGCGCACTGTTTCCTCCATTATTTGGCAGCCATATAATTCGTCAACAATTACAGACGTGTATGAAATTAAAGTTGCTAAATATATTTCACGTTTTCGGCATGCTTTTACGTACTGCGACCAGGTATATTAATTTTTTTCATATTAATTTACAATACTTTCAATAAATAGTATGGTTATGCTAAAGTGAACAATTGATTGCAGGGTGTATGGTATCTTCGTGATCGTTGTATTCGCCAACTTACTGGTTATATTACTATCCCAAAAAGCCCACCTCCTCTCATGCGTTTCATTGCATCCAATACGACATTACCTGAACCTATTGAAGCTTCACCTTTTGTACGTCGTGTAGGGCAGTTCACTTATGATCAGTATTGGGCAAAGGTTTCAATTGGTCCTATAATGCCGAAACTTTCTCATGCATCCAATGTCGATTTCATTGGGCCAGCATCTATTAGAGATACTTCTGCTCAGTTGCCATATGCTGCACCTCCATGTTGACTACCGGCCAAGTATCCAACTCAATCCACTGCAGATACTTCATTATTACTTGGTCAACCTTACGTCGAAGTGCCACCTTTTCAAATCGGTACTCTTATAAAGAATTTGGACTTTAATGTCAATGTCCCGTTTCATCAGAGTGGGCAACCAACATATGTGAGTTACCAAAATTGAATATATATTTCTGTCTTTAATTCGTTATTATCTTAGAATGTATTTTACGTACTCTCATTATTTTATATATCTTATACCTTTCCACAGGAGGAGTTATACACTCGTTATCAACAATATAGTAACACCGAAGCACAGCTTCGACGAATGATACTGTCAGAAATGGTTTTGAGAGAATCAATTCCAACTGAATTACCAAATGCGAGGCGATCTGTATCGATGGGCAGGGCATCTCATTCCCGACATAGACCAATGAACCCGAATTTAGATGACACATGAGCATCCACGGCTCATATATGCCTGAAACTCAGTATAGTTATGAAGAATAGAAAAATTTGTACATTATTTGTATCTTGTATTTAATTTCTATTTGTAACACATCAGGGTATTAATGTCAACATGAGGGAAAAATTCTACATTATTTGTAAAACACAGTATATTTATTTTCTATTTATGACACATGAAGGTATTAATGTCAATTTGAATATTATGTTTATTTGTAATTTGTAAAATTACATAACTAATGTCTGTTTATTGTTTATTGTAATGTACTAATTGATCTTAGTCCTAAAGGATATTCTAGTCACCATATTAATGTGACATGGCAAGTCGGTTCAAATTTGGAATGTAGTGACAGAGGCAAGTCGGTTCAAAGTTACTTTCCTATCTACGAAGTGTAGGTTTTGACTTTTTTACACCTATTTGTTAACTTTTAGATTGGACAGGACATAATTAATGATTTGTTCTTCTTCAAGCGGCATGATCAGTATTTATATGCTGTCATCCTGTGTACATTTAAAATACTGATCGTAACAGGACCTATTTGTTAAGCCAACTTGTTTACAAGCATCCTGGGACTGAATAAAATACTGATCGTAACCTACAACAGCATCCAAGATCCGGTTGAAGAGTTGTTGGCGCATACGGAATCGACGGCGGAAAATTGAATCTGGGTACTGGATTTTGGGCAAAGTAGTCGTTCCACAACCGTCTATGACCTTCTCTTTCGCGACGAATGTAACGTCGACGATTAATTTGTTCGCTTGTTTGGATTGCCTTGCCAATCCTTACTAGACGGTTATAAACAATCCTAGCAACAACATTGTTGTCCTCTTCTGATGAATCGGAAGATGAACTCAAGGAAGAAGGTATATGTAAATTAGCCATGGGTATTTAGGAGGTAAATTTGCAGTGAGTTCTGCTCGCGTTGAAGTTTTTAAAGTGTAGTAGATAAATAAATGTATACAAGATGACAGCATATAAATACTGATCATGCCGCTTGAAGAAAAACGAATCATTATGTCATGTCCAATCTAAAAGTTAACAAATAGGTGTAAAAAAGTCAAAACCTACACTTCGTAGATAGGAAAATAACTTTGAACCGACTTGCCTCTGTTTCTACATTCCAAATTTGAACCGACTTGCCATGTCACATTAATATAGTGACTAGAATATCTTTTAGGACTAAGATCAATTAGTACATTACAATAAACAATAAACAGACATTAGTTATGTAATTTTACAAATTACAAATAAACATAATATTCAAATTGACATTAATACCTTCATGTGTCATAAATAGAAAATAAATATACTGTGTTTTACAAATAATGTAGAATTTTTCCCTCATGTTGACATTAATACCCTGATGTGTTACAAATAGAAATTAAATACAAGATACAAATAATGTACAAATTTTTCTATTCTTCATAACTATACTGAGTTTCAGGCATATATGAAGCCGTGGATGCTCATGTGTCATCTAAATTCGGGTTCATTGGTCTATGTCGGGAATGAGATGCCCTGCCCATCGATACAGATCGCCTCGCATTTGGTAATTCAGTTGGAATTGATTCTCTCAAAACCATTTCTGACAGTATCATTCGTCGAAGCTGTGCTTCGGTGTTACTATATTGTTGATAACGAGTGTATAACTCCTCCTGTGGAAAGGTATAAGATATATAAAATAATGAGAGTACGTAAAATACATTCTAAGATAATAACGAATTAAAGACAGAAATATATATTCAATTTTGGTAACTCACATATGTTGGTTGCCCACTCTGATGAAACGGGACATTGACATTAAAGTCCAAATTCTTCATAAGAGTACCGATTTGAAAAGGTGGCACTTCGACGTAAGGTTGACCAAGTAATAATGAAGTATCTGCAGTGGATTGAGTTGGATACTTGGCCGGTAGTCAACATGGAGGTGCAGCATATGGCAACTGAGCAGAAGTATCTCTAATAGATGCTGGCCCAATGAAATCGACATTGGATGCATGAGAAAGTTTCGGCATTATAGGACCAATTGAAACCTTTGCCCAATACTGATCATAAGTGAACTGCCCTACACGACGTACAAAAGGTGAAACTTCAATAGGTTCAGGTAATGTAGTATTGGATGCAATGAAACGCATGAGAGGAGGTGGGCTTTTTGGGATAGTAATATAACCAGTAAGTTGGCGAATACAACGATCACGAAGATACCATACACCCTGCAATCAATTGTTCACTTTAGCATAACCATACTATTTATTGAAAGTATTGTAAATTAATATGAAAAAAATTAATATACCTGGTCGCAGTACGTAAAAGCATGCCGAAAACGTGAAATATATTTAGCAACTTTAATTTCATACACATCTGTAATTGTTGACGAATTATATGGCTGCCAAATAATGGAGGAAACAGTGCGCATCGCCAACTGATCACGGGCCATCGACTGATTATACCTAATAGGATCAGATCGGTCTGAATCCAACAATTCTTTATTCCATCATAAAATTCTCGGCCATACATCAGAATTAGACATGTGGGTCTCCATATGGGTGTTCCTATCTTTAACTGGAATTCAGCAATTTGTGTATTCGTAAGCTCAATACTGTAAAACATAATTATCGAATCGAATATGTTACGAATAGATAAATTGAAATAATATAAAAACATTATTCGTCTAAAATTAGTATCTAATGGGATAAGTATTACCTTCAACACTTGCCACAGTCCATTAAACCAATTCAGTTTAAGTCTGCTACATGAGTCCAAAGACAAATACAGCAGAGCAAGTGCATGACTACCCCAATCGTATTTGCCAAAAATATTGAGTTCTACAACTGCAGTTAGCCAACCACATCTTACTAACCCATCACCATTAGAGAAAAGAAATGCACCGAGAAAGTACATAAAGAAAGCTCTTTCGATCTTCATGTCTAGATTCCTATCGGTTTGGGCTCTTCAATCAAAGTATCGCTAAAATAATTTTTGAAAAATGAAACCCGTATACCTTGTGATTTCCAATCATCTACTGTTAGTTCTGGAAAGAAGCGTTCCTGAACAACTTGAAAAGAGTAAATCTCATCGTTGCATGGAGGCAAGTCGCCGATACCGATAGAAATTCCCGTAAGCATTACCCAATCTAATGGAGTGAAACCTAACTCACCACACGGTAGGTGGAAAGTGTGGGTAGTGTCCCACCATCTCTCTACGAGTGCCTCCACGAGCTGAACCGACGACTCGTTTGTATTGATGGTTATGAAACGGTGTCATCCCTCCCGCTCTACTAGTAGTTTAATAAGTGAAACCCGTGAGCAGTACTGATTGTACATCTTGATCGGTTCCTTCCTATTTTCCCTGAATTTACAGAAACCACCCTCAGGGGTAACAGTAACATATTGACTTATATGTTTGGAATCGTCTGCTACACGATTCCAGTTGGACTGATCGGCAAAGTCGACATTTGGCATATCCACTTCACCTTCGTTGCTTGTGCTGGCTTGAGCTGACACATGTTCTCGCTTTGATTTCAAACGACCAATAAATCTTCGTATTGAAAACATTTTTTTCGACTAATTAAAAAATTAAAATATAGAGTTAGCTGATAAAATTTAGATAGAGAGTTGGCCGAGAGGATTAAGATAGAGAAATTGAGAGCCGAGAGGAGATTTAGATTGAGAGATTGAGACAGAGAGTTCACATATATAGAATAAAAGGGGTAGTATGATCCAAATATATTTTTATAAAGCCTTAAATTAAGCCCCAACTTCCGGTAAAGCTAACAAAAAAACAAAAAAATTAAAATGTCCCTTTTTTGTCGAACGGCACTCGATGTGCCGTCTCTCCCTTTCCGTTAAAATTTTTTTTTTATTTCCTCCGACGGCACATGAAGTGTCATCGCACCATTTTAATTTTTTTTTCCCTCTCCGATGCAAGATGATATGCCGTCCCACCTTTTTAAATGTTTTTTTATTTTTTTCCCTCTCCGACGCAATATGAAGCACCGTCTGTTATTATTTTAATTTAAAATGGTAAAATATAGCATTCTACGAATGCAGCGAAACGAGATATTGCTATATGCATTTATCCATTTATGCATTTTTTAACCATAACGACTGTGGATGCTCTTAGGAGGACTCTGAGGAGGACTGTAAATCTAAAATTAGAAGGAAAAAAATCGCTCCTTTGTGAAAGAAAACCCTTGCCAAGTCATGTTTGAAGGTGGCTACAAATTTTGAATCCATAATTTTGAAACTAACTGGGAAAGGCATAGTTAGAAACTTAGAATGAAAAATACTAACAACAATAAGATTGCAAGGTGGGTCACACAATAATCTTTGAAACAACAGCAGTAAAAACATTAAATCCTCTATCTGTCTTCCTATATATTCAATCTCAAAATTAAAATTTTAAAGTTTAATTGCTTACAGTTAAGATAGCAAGATGTTACAAGGCACCTCAGCACCTCACGTTGCCTAGCATAAACATTAGATAAAATAAATACTAAAAATAATGTTAATCATTTAATTATATACGAGTGAAAACTAAATAGAATTGTCAACCAATGCATGAAATCTCCAGGTACTCGACCTAAGGAGAAAAAAAAATCAGGGACAGAATTTACACTTGACAAAAGTCATGTACAGAAAGATCTTGTCAAAATTGAAAAATAGTTTGTTAAGTACTAAGAACGCACACACACTAAGCATTAAGCATGCAGACATTCACTATTTTTTTTTAAAGGATAAGGAAAGAGTATTAGAAAAGAGGCTCAGATTTGCTATTATATCACATCGTCGTGAAGCTAAGAGAAGCAATTCCTGCTAGATCAAAACGCATGTATGTACATACAGTTCATGCCAAGTCTAGTTACAATAGTATATAGATGAAGATACAAGGTCGGAGAAAAAACCCTTGTTTTTCTCAATTTATAACTTGTATCAGTGCCTGCAGCAATTGCATGGTGATTAACCAAATCATATTATGTTGCCACACAATCAGAGTAATATTTTTTTTTAGGAAAAAGGTGGAATAAGGCCACCCGCACAATCAGAGTAATAGTGCAATGCGATACCAATAAATCTCTAAGAAACAGCTCTGAAAATAGATCTCCAATTTTTTAATCTTCTGCAAGCAAATCATCATTGCCTTCGTACTAGACAAGACTATTATAAATTTGGAATGTAAAAAGAGAAATCCATAATGCATAAGAGCATCTGTAGTCGTTCCTTGCTAAATTTTGGGTATATAGCAATTGGAAATAGGAAAAAAGGAATGTTGCTGCAGTCGTTGAAAGCTATATTCGATTTGTCGCATGTTTTTTTTTAAAAGACGGAAGATTGTTGTTCGTCGTAGACTTTGCGGTGGAAAAATAATTCGGGACGAAAAATAATGTATCGTCTGTGAATCGAAAAAAATATTTAAAAAATCAAATTGATGTTTGGACGGTATATTATCCATCGTCTGTTAGTTTTTTTTTTTTTAATTTTGCAAGGACGGGAGATTATCTCCCGTCCGAAGCATGAATGGTGAATCCCCATAACCCGGACGATGTATATTCTCTCGTCGCTGCCATTTTTTTAATAATTTTTTTTATTGGTGGGACGTTGTATAATCGGTAGTCCTTTAAATGCGGCGTGATTTTGGGTTGAAATTTCTCGTCACGGGGTGTGTGGGGTTGTAGACATTCGATAAAAGTTAATATAAAAAAAAAATTCAAAAGGTAAATTATCTTGCCTGCCATGCTTACAGTTTGTGACCCTTCTACCCTTGCACATATATGCACATACAGCTCATTCTCCATATAAATTGACACTGAGCTGAAGAAGATTAAGCACACTACTAAACAAGATATAGCTACTATTTACAGTTTCGGTTCCACTGAGAAAAATATCTTTCGTTCTACATCATTCAACTCTCGAAGCGAAAATATTGCAAAATGTCGATTCGACGTTTTATTGGCAGGCTAAAATCAAAGGGTGTATCTAGTTCTGATCAAGGAAACAGAGGCAAACAACCTGAAGCAGATACTGAAGAATTTGATTTAAGCGATCAAACAATGTGGACACAGGTGGTCGACAATAAATTTCACATATGTAAGAATGTTACTGAAAATTCTTTTGGTGGGTTATGTAACTTTAGGGGTAGTTGGAAAAGTCCAATTAAAGCCTACAAAATATGCTCTCGTATTCCCGTAGTAAAACAAATAATAGATAACACTGGTTGGCAAAGATTTTTTACAATTGATACAGAAAAATCATCTCAGAAGATTGCCGAGTCTTTGGTTGAGAGGTGGTGGGACACTACCCACACATTTCATCTTCCGTGTGGCGAGTTAGGATTTATCCCGTTAGATTGGGCAATGTTAACGGGAATATCCATTGGGTTCGGCGATCAACCACCATGTCTGGATGAGGAATATCCATTCGAAATTGTACAATCACGCTTCTTTCCAGAAATTACTGACGATGATTGGAAGTCTCAGGGAATACGTTGTTCGTTCCTGAAGAAATATTTCCACAGCAGTGTGATTGAGGCAGCACTAACAGGCAACAATGTTGCTGCGAGAGTCGCAAGGGTTTTTTTTGTTTACTTCTTGGGCGAATTTCTTTTCGCTAATGGTGCTTCAGTAATTAGGTGTGGATGGCTTGCAGCTCTTGAAGATCTGACTAAAGTTGGCATATTTGATTGGGGTGGTCAAGCTGTGGCACTCTTGTACATGTCTCTGGATGCTTGTTCCAGGCAGGAGGTTAAATCATTCAATGGTCCGTGGCAAGTACTACAGGTAATTTTATTATTTACTGTAAATATTTGATTTATTATTTACATATTCGATATTAATACATTTTTATATTTTCAATATTTGGCATATGAATACACACATGTATGTGTTCCAATCACTGTAAAGACGGGAAATGTTACCAACGATATCCAGGCCGCTGATAAAAGGCCAAGAATAACACGCTGGAACAAAAGTGAAATTGAGTACAGAAGAACGGATCAAGTTAGATACAATGTATCTATTGCTGGGTACCAATTAGAGATGAGAACTCCTGCATCAATTATATGGCAACCGTATTTGGGGTCTTCCCATGAAGTTGAGAATGATATTATGTTGGCTAATATCATGTCTCGCCATCGAGTGATTCTCCAGTTTTGCGAGCAGTTAATAGTTTATATTTGTCAATCTATCCAATGTTACTAATTTTCAAGTTATTCATGTAATGTTTAATTTTATTTATATGTTACAAAAATGTTCTGTAGGGTGTTGGTATCTTGGTGATCGGTGTTACCGTCAATTGACTGGAATTATAGCAATACCAAGACAACCATCAGTTGTTATGTTCAGAATACCCGCAAATGATATATGCCCACCGGTTGACGCTTCCCAATTGGTCCAACCAGTAACCCAAAAAATATATGATAAGTATTGGTCCAAAATATCAATAGGTGCTATAATGAAGAAAGTATCACATGCAGCAAATATTGATTTCATCGGACCAGCTAGCATTACTGATCCAGCTGCACAGTTACCCTTCCCTGCTCCGCCATTTTGGGCTCCTTCTGAGTACGTAACACAACCAATTCAAGATCAGCCAGTTGACTACGGGGATTGTATAGTAGAAATTCCACTGTATTTCGGGGGTACAGTTAGAAGTTGTCCGCGAGAACCAGTTTATGTAGAACCCCGTGGGTCAAAATCTTATGTAAGTTTACTTTCCAACATTCATAATACTTATTTCCATATATTTCCAATTATTTACTACATATATCTTTCAACAGGAGGAATTGTACCAAGAACATGCTCTATCGTCTAATACGGAAGCACAATTACGACGGCTGATTCTAACCGATACAGTATTAAGGTCGTCTATTCCAACACAAGTTGTCGATCGTCAGAGATCAATATCTGGAGAACGGCCTTCACAGTCGGTTCGGGGAGGGAGGCGTTGGAATTTTGACTACAGTAATACTAATTATGGATCATCTAACCAATCACAGGAATATGTGCCTGAAACTCAAAATGAGTATGGGGAATAGATATGTTATGTCTTTATCTATAAATTATGTATTACGAATTTACATTAAGTTGTGTTTAAGTTAGTTTTATTCTTTTATTTATGGGCATTTTAGACAATTGGTTAAATGGTGATTGATGTGACACTTTGATATATCACATCCTGTCTTTATCCAGTTTTGTTTGTATCCATAAGTTTGAAGTCCAAAAAAGACCAATACTCTCATTCTATTTAAACTCATCTTCACCCTTTCGGAACGAGAAACCAGAAGACCAAAAGCAACCCAAACCTTCTGTAAATGGCTTCTTCAAGTAACGTTATGGATTCATCGTCATCTGACGAAGAGAATGATATGGTAGCGAGGATTATTAATCAACGCATGACTGTGTTGTCGTTAGTTGTTCAAGAAAATCGTGATACACACCACCGCCAATATATTCGTCGGGAAAGAGAAGATGGTGATAGACGGCTTCACAGGGATTATTTTGCCAATAATCCTATCTACGGTGATAGTCTATTTCGACGTCGTTTCCGTATGCACCGGGATTTATTTTGCCGAATACTCCAAGCAACTGTAAGTTTTGATACTTATTTTGTTCAACGTCAAGATGCAACAAAACATTTGGCTTATCCCCGCATCAAAAAATTACTGCCGCAATCCGTTGTTTAGCATATGGATCATCGGCCGATACAATTGACGAGTACGTACGTATTGGCGAAAGTACGATATTGAAGATATTGCGAAGCTTTTGTGTGCCAATTATTAATGTCTTTGGTCCAGAATACATGAGACATCCAACGGTTAATGATGTGGACAGACTATTGGCGGAAAATTCAGCTAGGGGATTTCCCGGAATGTTAGGAAGTATTGATTGCATGCATTGGGCATGAAAAAATTGTCCAGCAGCCTGGCATGGTCAATACAAGGGTCACGTACGTGAACCAACTATTGTGCTTGAAGCAGTGGCATCTTACGATCTATGGTTTTGGCATTCTTTTTTTGGAATGTCGGGATGCAATAATGATCTGAACGTACTTAACTGTTCTCCACTTTCAACATCCTCGATGGTTGTGCACCACCCGCTGAATTTGTAATAAACAATCATGCATACAATATGGGATACTATTTAGCTGGTGGTATATACCCCTCATTGGCGACTATAGTTAAGACTTACTCAGCCCCAGATACACCGAAAAAGAAGAAATTTGCACACATGCAAGAGGCTGCACGAAAGGATGTTGAGCGTGCCTACAGGGTTTTACAAGCACGATTTGCTATAGTGAAAGGACCAGCCAGACTTTGGGATGCGGACAGCCTATTATACATTATGAAAACGTGTATCATATTACATAATATGATTGTTGAAGATGAAAGGAAAGAAGGGATCAGTGACTATGTGTACGACCATGATTCCAACTCGTCATTTGTCATACCTAATAGGTCTGACCCAACTGAGCGTGCAGCTCGAACGGCACGCACTGTGCAGCTTCATGACAGACAAATGCATCATGCACTGCGTCTTGATTTAGTTGAGCACATTTGGAACGCATATGGGGAAGATGAAGAGAATGAAGATTAAGTGAAGATGTATTAGAGAGCAATGGACTACATGGAAAATTTGGGTCATGTTCTTTTCATTAATGTAGCAATATCAGTTTCTTAATGTAATGTTTTTTCTATTTTGATAATTAATGTATTACGTTTTTAATTCCGAAGAAGATTGTTTAATTAAGTTCGAAAGTGAATGGATTATCTTCATTTCGCAACAAATTATTAGATAACAACTTTAATGTTAACCAATATTTCAATAATCTCACTTAAGAACATTAATAATAAGTATAGGAACAACATACGAACAATACTAACAAAAAATAAAGATAAGTAGATGAAATTTAATACATCTTTAACCCGGCTGATAGCCCCCTTTTTGAGCGATTTCATGCTGTCGACTTAGAAAATAATAATGTTGATGATCAGGTAAGCTACTCAGATCCATAGCCATTATACGATCTTCTTCAATTGACACTCTAAAATCGAAATCTTTTTGTTTCAGCTCAAGCCTGTCTTTCTGATTGCTAATATAAAAATTGTTAAAATTACGCGTTTCTTCCACCATAGCGGAAACGTCACTGGCTTCAACAGTGCGCTTCCCTTTTTTCTTTGCTTCTTTCCTGCCGGGTGGTCTCGATAGTGGCGAAGGCGCTTTTAATCAATTGGTATATCTGAATCCCACTGAACGGATGTGGGGGAATGTGCTGAACTACCACCTTCGGTATATTGAGTATTCAGGACATTCTCGAAAATTTGTGTAGTACGCATGGAAAATTTTGGTTGATCTTTCAAAATTTCATAGCACTCTTCAAATTTGAAGGGCTTCCCGGCCGATTGCATATATTCTAGTCTTGCATCGCGTACCTATCATAGCTTATAAATTGTTAAAAAAAATACGTGAACGAAATATAATAAAAAAGTAACATAATCATCCCAATAAAATACATTAAAACAAAACAAACCTTATCCGCGTTCGTCGTACCACTTGCCGCTCTATTTGTCACACCGCTCAACTTCGCACTGTACAATGATACTTCCTTTGACATGGTGGAAAATCTACTAGAAAGAGAGCCGGTCGTTCGATCTGTTGCACTCCCAGACAAATTCTCAAATGTAAGATAAATCCTATTCCAAAATTGATTGCCAGTTTGATCGCTACTAATCAACGGATCTTGGGTTATAGCAACCCAACTTTGTGCCAAAAAAATAACCTCATACACGGTATATGCTCGGCCTCTAAATGGACGAGGATTGGCCATAAAATCAAATGAAAATAAATTTGAAAAATTATAGAGATAGGAAGAAATAAGAATGAAAATTAAAGGATTTTCTCTGTTTTGAATACCCTGTTGATAACGAATAGAGAGAGAGAGGAACTGAGAGAGCAGAGAGTACAAGATGTGAAGAAGCAGGAAATTTTTGGCTGTGTTTATTTATAGTAGACGATGCCTTAATATATTATGAAGTTTTTTTTATCCGTTGGACCCAATACCCAAATTTGGACGACGACTACAACTCTTTTATTCCAAACTTTTCCAAAATTTGGGTATTTAGCCCACGACTACAGATGCTCTAAGAAATTTGGAATAAGAGAGCTGCAGTCGTCGTCCAAATTTGGGTATTGGGCCCAACGGATAAAAAAAAATTCATAATATATTAAGGCATCGTCTACTACAAATAAACACAGCCAAAAATTTCCTGCTTCTTCACATCTCCTCCTACTCTCTGCTCTCTCAGTTCCTCTCTTTCTCTGTTCGTTATCAACAGGGTATTCAAAATAGACAAAATCCTTTAATTTTCATTCTTATTTCTTCTTATCTCTATAATTTTTCAAATTTATTTTAATTTGATTTTAGGGCCAATCCCCGTCCATTTAGAGGCCGAGCATATACCGTGTATGAGGATATTCTTTTGGAACAAAGTTGGGTTGCTATAACCCAAGATCCGTTGATCGGTAGCGATCAAACTGGAAATCAATTTTGAAATAGGATTTATCTCACATTTGAGAATCTGTCTGGGTGTGCAACAGATCGAATGGCCGGCTCTCTTTCGAGTAGATTTTCCACCATGTCAAAGGAAGTATCATTGTACATTGCGAAGTTAAGCGGTGTGATAAATAGAATGGCAAGTAGTACGACGAACGCGGATAAGGTTTGTTTTGTTTCAATGAATTTTATTGAAATGATTATGTTACTTTTTTATTGTAAATTTCGTTCACGTATTTTTTTTAACCATTTATAAACTATGATAGGTACCCGATGCAAGACTAGAATATATGCAATCGGCCGGGAAGCCCTTCAAATTTGAAGAGTGTTATGAAATTTTGAAAGATCAACCAAAATTTTCCATGCGTACTACACAAATTTTCGAGAATGTCCCGAATACTCAATATACCGAAGGTGGTAGTTCAGCACATTCCCCCACATCCGTTCAGTGGGATTCAGATATACCAATTGATTAAAAGCGCCTTCGCCACTATCGAGACCACCCGGCAGGAAAGAAGCAAAGAAAAAAGGGAAGCGCACTGTTGAAGCCAGTGACGTTTCCGCTATGGTGGAAGAAACGCGTAATTTTAACAATTTTTATATTAGCAATCAGAAAGACAGGCTTGAGCTGAAACAAAAAGATTTCGATTTTAGAGTGTCAATTGAAGAAGATCGTATAATGGCTATGGATCTGAGTAGCTTACCTGATCATCAACATTATTATTTTCTAAGTCGACAGCATGAAATCGCTCAAAAAGGGGGCTATCAGCCGGGTTAAAGATGTATTAAATTTCATCTACTTATCTTTATTTTTTGTTAGTATTGTTCGTATGTTGTTCCTATACTTATTATTAATGTTCTTAAGTGAGATTATTGAAATATTGGTTAACATTAAAGTTGTTATCTAATAATTTGTTGCGAAATAAAGATAATCCATTCACTTTCGAACTTAATTAAACAATCTTCTTCGGAATTAAAAACGTAATACATTAATTATCAAAATAGAAAAAACATTACATTAAGAAACTGATATTGCTACATTAATGAAAAGAACATGACCCAAATTCTCCATGTAGTCCATTGCTCTCTAATACATCTTCACTTAATCTTCATTCTCTTCATCTTCCCCATATGCGTTCCAAATGTGCTCAACTAAATCAAGACGCAGTGCATGATGCATTTGTCTGTCATGAAGCTGTACAGTGCGTGCCGTTCGAGCTGCACGCTCAGTTGGATCAGACCTATTAGGTATGACAAATGACGAGTTGGAATCATGGTCGTACACATAGTCACTGATCCCTTCTTTCCTTTCATCTTCAACAATCATATTATGTAATATGATACACGTTTTCATAATGTATAATAGGCTGTCCGCATCCCAAAGTCTGGCTGGTCCTTTCACTATAGCAAATCGTGCTTGTAAAACCCCGTAGGCACGCTCAACATCCTTTCGTGCAGCCTCTTGCATGTGTGCAAATTTCTTCTTTTTCGGTGTATCTGGGGCTGAGTAAGTCTTAACTATAGTCGCCAATGAGGGGTATATACCACCAGCTAAATAGTATCCCATATTGTATGCATGATTGTTTATTACAAATTCAGCGGGTGGTGCACAACCATCGAGGATGTTGAAAGTGGAGAACAGTTAAGTACGTTCAGATCATTATTGCACCCCGGCATTCCAAAAAAGGAATGCCAAAACCATAGATCGTAAGATGCCACTGCTTCAAGCACAATAGTTGGTTCACGTACGTGACCCGTGTATTGACCATGCCAGGCTGTCGAAAAAAATTTCCATGCCCAATGCATGCAATTAATACTTCCTAACATTCCAGGAAATCCCCTAGCTGAATTTTCCGCCAATAGTCTGTCCACATCATTAACCGTTAAATGTCTCATGTATTCTGGACCAAAGACATTAACAATTGCCACACAAAATCATCGCAATGTCTTCAATACCGTACTTTCACCAATACGTACGTACTCGTCAATTGCATCGGTCGATGATCCATATGCTAAACAGCGGATTGCGGCAGTAATTTTTTTATACGGGGATAAGCCAAATCTTTTTGTTGCATCTTGACGTTGAACAAAATAAGTATCAAAACTTACAGTTGCTTGGAGTATTCGGCAAAATAAATCCCGGTGCATACGGAAACGACGTCGAAATAGACTCACCGTAGATAGGATTATCGGCAAAATAATCCCTGTGAAGCCGTCTATCACCATCTTCTCTTTCCCGACGAATATATCGGCGGTGGTGTGTATCACGATTTTCTTGAACAACTAACGACAACACAGTCATGCGTTGATTAATAATCCTCGCTACCATGTCATTCTCTTCGTCGGATGACGATGAATCCATAATGTTACTTGAAGAAGCCATTTACAGAAGGTTTGGGTTGTTTTTGGTCTTCTGGTTTCTCGTTCCGAAAGGGTGAAGATGAGTTTAAATAGAATGAGAGTATTGATCTTTTTTGGACTTCAAACTTATGGATACAAACAAAACTGGATAAAGACAGAATGTGACATATCAAAGTGTCACATCAATCACCATTTAACCAATTGTCTAAAATGTCCATAAATAAAAGAATAAAACTAACTTAAACACAACTTAATGTAAATTCGTAATACATAATTTATACATAAAGACATAACATATCTATTCGCCATACTCATTTTGAGTTTCAGGCACATATTCCTGTGATTGGTTAGATGATCCATAATAAGTATTACTGTAGTCAAAATTTCAACGCCTCCCTCCCCGAACCGACTGTGAAGGCCGTTCTCCAGATATTGATCTCCGACAATCGACAACTTGTGTTGGAATAGGCGACCTTAATACTGTATCGGTTAGAATCAGCCGTCGTAATTGTGCTTCCATATTAGACGATAGAGCATGTTCTTGGTACAATTCCTCCGGTTGAAAGATATATGTAGTAAATAATTGGAAATATATGGAAATAAGTATTGTGAATGTTGAAAAGTAAATTTACATAAGATTTTGACCCACGGGGTTCTACATAAACTGGTTCTCGCAGACAACTTCTTCTAACTGTACCCCGGAATACAGTGGAATTTCCACTATACAATCCCCGTAGTCAACTGGCTTATCTTGAATTGGTTGTGTTACGTACTCAGAAGGAGCCTAAAATGACAGAGCAGGAAAGGGTAACTGTGCACCTGGATCAGTAACGCTAGCTGGTCCGATGAAATCAATATTTGCTGCATGTGATACTTTCTTCATTATAGCACCTATTGATATTTTGGACCAATACTTATCGTATATTCTTTGGGTTACTGGTTGGACCAATTGGGAAGCGTCAACCGATGGGCATATATCATTTGCGGGTATTCTGAACATAACAACTGATGGTTGTCTTGGTATTGCTATAATTCCAGTCAATTGACGGTAACACCGATTACCAAGATACCAAACACCCTACAGAACATTTTTGTAACATATAAATAAAATTAAACATTACATGAATAACTTAAAAATTAGTAACATTGGATAGATTGACAAATATAAACTATTAACTGCTCGCAAAACTGGAGAATCACTCGATGGCGAGACATGATATTAGCCAACATAATATCATTCTCAACTTCATGGGAAGACCCCAAATACGGTTGCCATATAATTGATGCAGGAGTTCTCATCTGTAATTGGTACCCAGCAATAGATACATTGTATCTAACTTGATCCGTTCTTCTGTACTCAATTTCACTTTTGTTCCAGCGTGTTATTCTTGGCCTTTTATCAGCGGCCTGGATATCGTTGGCAACATTTCTCGTCTTTACAGTGATTGGAACACATACATGTGTGTATTCATATGCCCAATACTGAAAATATAAAGATGTATTAATATCGAATATGTAAATAATAAATTAAATATTTACAGTAAATAATAAAATTACCTATAGTACTTGCCACGGACCGTTGAATGATTTAACCTCCTGCCTGGAACAAGCATCCAGAGACATGTACAAGAGTGCCACAGCTTGACCACCCCAATCAAATATGCCAACTTTAGTCAGATCTTCAAGAGCTGCAAGCCATCCACACCTAATTACTGAAGCACCATTAGCGAAAAGAAATTCGCCCAAGAAGTAAACAAAAAAAACCCTTGCGACTCTCGCAGCAACATTGTTGCCTGTTAGTGCTGCCTCAATCACACTGCTGTGAAAATATTTCTTCAGGAACGAACAACGTATTCCCTGAGACTTCCAATCATCGTCAGTAATTTCTGGAAAGAAGCGTGATTGTACAATTTCGAATGGATATTCCTCATCCAGACATGGTGGTTGATCGCCGAACCCAATGGATATTCCCGTTAACATTGCCCAATCTAACGGGATAAATCCTAACTCGCCACACGGAAAGTGAAATGTGTGGGTAGTGTCCCACCACCTCTCAACCAAAGACTCGGCAATCTTCTGAGATGATTTTTCTGTATCAATTGTAAAAAATCTTTGCCAACCAGTGTTATCTATTATTTGTTTTACTACGGGAATACGAGAGCATATATTGTAGGCTTTAATTAGACCCTTCCAACTACCCCTAAAGTTACATAACCCACCAAAAGAATTTTCAGTAACATTCTTACATATGTGAAATTTATTGTCGACCACCTGTGTCCACATTGTTTGATCGCTTAAATCAAATTCTTCAGTATCTGCTTCAGGTTGTTTGCCTCTGTTTCCTTGATTAGAACTACTTGATCAGAACTAGATACACCCTTTGATTTTAGCCTGCCAATAAAACGTCGAATCGACATTTTGCAATATTTTCGCTTCGAGAGTTGAATGATGTAGAACGAAAGATATTTTTCTCAGTGGAACCGAAACTGTAAATAGTAGCTATATCTTGTTTAGTAGTGTGCTTAATCTTCTTCAGCTCAGTGTCAATTTATATGGAGAATGGGCTGTATGTGCATATATGTGCAAGGGTAGAAGGGTCACAAACTGTAAGCATGGCAGGCAAGATAATTTACCTTTTGAATTTTTTTTTTTATATTAACTTTTATCGAATGTCTACAACCCCACACACCCCGTGACGAGAAATTTCAACCCAAAATCACGCCGCATTTAAAGGACTACCGATTATACAACGTCCCACCAATAAAAAAAATATTAAAAAAATGGCAGCGACGAGAGGATATACATCGTCCGGGTTATGGGGATTCACAATTCATGCTTCGGACGGGAGATAATCTCTCGTCCTTGCAAAAAAAATTAAAAAAAAAAAACTAACAGACGATGGATAATACACCGTCCAAACATCAATTTGATTTTTTTAATATTTTTTTCGATTCACAGACGATACATTATTTTTCGTCCCGAATTATTTTTCCACCGCAAAGTCTACGACGAAAGACAATCTTCCGTCTTTTAAAAAAAATCATGCGACAAATCGAATATAGCTTTCAACGACTGCAGCGACATTCCTTTTTTCCTATTTCCAATTGCTATATACCCAAAATTTAGCAAGGAACGACTATAGATGCTCTAATGCAATAAATTTTGATCCACCATCGCGGCCGCCACCACAACCATTCAAGCCATTGCCATTAACAATGAACTCAAATATGAAGCATGACTCATGAAATTCATAAAAGAATAAGTCAAAAATCCAGAAGCATGCATCAACATGATTCCAGATGGATAGAAAGAAGGAAGCCGGATCAGAATGCGAACTCCTTTCGTAACACGATGAGTGGGTTTTCTAATCTCTTAAAAACCAACTCATAGTTTCTAGCAGGGTATAACATACCCAAAACTCGCCCGACCCAGCAAATGCAAACGGGAGCATAGATGTTGTCTATCTGGTTTAGGGCTTATGGCATTTTAAAAAACAAAGGAACAAAACAGAACAAAAGGAAATTTACACTAGCAAGAAAATCTTCTCTTAGCCACAGGCCATTCACCATCCAGCACTTAGCTAGAGGGGGAAAAATGAAAATCACGAACACAATTTACACTTGAACTTGTCAACGTGACAAATATTTTATCTCAAAGTGAAGCACACCATTGGCACTGAACAAATCACTTGGGAAGATTTTTTGGAAGAGTTCCAACAACACTACTTTTCTCTAGATGTTCAGGATGAAAATGTCATGGAGTTTAGCAATCTGAGGCAAGAAAGTATGACTATGAGACGAAGTTCACCCAGTTGTCTCGCTATGCTCCAGAGATGAGGGTGAGGGTCCAGGATGAGGTGAAGAAGGCAAAGACCCCCGGGGGATGATGTTGGAACATTGTCAGTAAGAAATATTCAATGTGCAGCGCCAGTGCACCGTCTCGACGTCCCGATGCTGTCGATGTGAACCGAACAGGCAGTGCACTGCTGGTGAAATTTTTGTGGGCCATTCCTGGTCCGTTGGGCATATGTTGATGCCGGAACATTGTTGGCAAGAAATATTTGATGTACAGCACCATTTGCACCATCCCAACGACCCTAACGCTGCGATGAACATGCGATGCACCATTGATTTTTCAGCCAAAAATTTTTTGTGGGCTATTCCTGTTCGGTTGGGCATATGTCCAGTTGGAGCATCGTCAACAAGAAAATTGGACGTGCAACGCCGTTGCTCCGCCCTGGCGCTGCGATGTGCACTGTCATGGCAGCGCAACGCCGCTGATTTTTTGCACCGAAAATTTTGTGGGCAGATCATGTTCGGATTGGTAGGGGATGATGTTGGAAATGTGTATGACTACCCAGGGGTCTACTACCCAGGGCTTACTTTCTAGGGCTTCAACACAAAATGTGTATGACTCCGATGAGGCATGGAGGGTCAATTATGAGTTTGCCCACCCCAATGTACCATATGTGGATATGGATGATGAGGATGATGATGCACCGAGAGGTTCGGGGTCTCGCACGAGGCGATCCAGTACGTCAAGTGGTCGAGCAACAAAAAGCTCGAAGGCAGAAAGAGTGGATATGGCTATTGATGTAATTACCTCTGCTAATGTGGCAAAAACTGAAGTGTATAGGAAGAAAATGGCCGAACAAAATAATCCCTCGGATGTAGAAGATCCTTTCTCCATTGATGCGTGTATGGATATAATTAATACGATGAGTGAGCTTGATTACAAACAGGTTGGGAAGGCAGTTAAGTTGTTAGTTGAAAGCCGTGGATGGCGTCATGCCTTCATTCGTATGAACCCGAAGGCTAGGGGTATGTGGCTGAAGAGTCTTGTGGACGATGGATCTCATTTGTTTGAGTGGATCCATCACTTCGTAATGCTTATTTGTTTAACAATTTATTTAATATTTTTGTATGAGTTAATTTGTATTCTGAATATTTCATGGCACAATGTGGTGGATTTTTAATTGTAACGTTTTTATTTTAAATGCATTTGCTATTACTAGCTAAGGTTGTGTGTTTTTTTTGCTTTAACAATTTTAGATAACATAAGATGTTAGAGTAATGCTCTATATAATCTCCACTATTATCGAAGTATTAAAACTTGAACATAATTTATGCAAATGAATTCTACTTTTTCAGAGTGAAGTACTATTGCAAGTGCTACCATACTGATGGACACGTCAGATGATGATAGTGACGAATTTGATGACTTGTTGACACTCCAGTTCCTAGAGGCCACCTCTGAAAAAAAATCCACAATTCACTTCTAAACTAAAAGAACGTGAATATTTGCAAGAAATCCTAGATGGCCCCCCGAATAAGTGTCATCGCATATTCCGTATGAATCAAGATTGTTTTTTGGCTTTGTGTCAATATCTGAAAAATGACAACTACCTCGAAAAGACGCACGAGGAAGCCCAACATAGACACGTGTCTATTGAAGAAAGTGTTGCCATTTTTTTGTACATTGTCGGTCATAGTCATAGAATGAGAGGAGCTGCTGATCGGTTTCAACACTCAACAGAAACAATCGGCCGACATTTTACAAGTGTGTTTAAAGGTTTGGCAAGAGCAGCAACAGTTCTCATTACTCCTCCGAACACGACACGTATACATGAAATGATCACTAGTTTCACGGACTTTTATCCATGGTTTAAGGTATTTTGCCAACTCCCTGATTACTAACATATTATTGTAATATTTCAAAGTTTACTAAAGTTCTAGGTTTCAAATTCAGCAATGTAGAGAGCTATCGGTGCTGTTGATGGCACATTAACCGATGCTTAGGTATCCGCTAGTCGACACAATGCTTATCGTGGACGAAAGGAAAATATTACTCAAAATAGGCTGGCCACTTGTGATTTTGATATGATGTTCACATTTGTTTATGCGGAATGGGAAGAAAATGTTAACGACTCTCGTTTAATACAAAGTGCATTAACACAAGGATTGTTGCAAATCCCTCCCGATGATAAATATTATTTAGTAGATTGTGGTTATACGAATATGCCCGGCTTTTTAGCTCCCTACCGTGGTGAGCCATATGACTTGTAAGACTTTGAAGGGGCCAATCATGCACCGACCCAACATAGGCAACACTTTAACAAAATGCATGCAAGGCTGCAAAACGTCATTGAAAGAACCTTTGGTGTATTCAAAAAAATGTTTCCCATCTTCAAGTATATGACAAACTACTTTTTACAAGACGGGTTCTAATGGTTACAACTTGTTGCGCACTTCATAATTTTATACGTAGATATTCAGTAGACGATACTTTTTTTCGGATTTTGTAGATGAAAAATTAATTCATCAACAAAATGAAGATAATGCATCCACATCTCAAGAGTTGGATTTGTCATATTCCCAATTGAATCGTATGACTAGGAAAAGAGATCAAATTGTTACGGCAATGTGGAATGCGAGACATTAATGTAATGATAAATTTGGAGAATCTTTTTCCTAACTACTGTTTTAGCCTAATGTAGTTTGCAGCTTCATTGTACCATTCCAATATAAGGTTATAAGTGTCTTTGTTCCTTTTGTTTCTCATATACTTTATGATCAGGCATCAAGTTGATTTAAATATGATCATCATGATAATGATCACTAGCAAGTTAGATACATGAATTGTTTATGTGCATTACAATAATACTTCATTATTTGTTGTTAGAAGCTTACTGTGAATTCACTTGACCATTTCTTGATGTTCAGACATTGCACATGGATGCAGTTTTGTTACATATGATGGTCAAGTAGATGGAATAGAGTTGGATATAACAGGAAGTGCTTGTTTTCAATTTTAATTCAGCACAAAGTCTATTTCATTTCGGAGTCTTTGGGCAATGATGAGATGCACAAATTATATAATTTTTGAATGTGTGCCCCTCTTTCTACCTGGTTTTGTTGTATACGGGTGAATAGAAAAAAATGAAGGACCCATAGTGACGGCTTCTCAAATTTCATTCTTGTATGACATATTCATACCAAAGGGGAGGCACATCACAAGCATCAGAAAACCAAAAAATTAGAAGCATCAGAAGCCTCCCAAAAAATTAGAAGTATCAGAAGCCTCCCCTTTGGTATAAATATGTCATACAAGAATGAAATTTGGGAAGACATCACTATGGATCCTTTCTTTTTTTCTATTCACCAGTATACAACAAAACCAGGTAGAAGGGAGTACATATTCAAAAATTATATAATTTGTGCATTTCATCATTGCCTAAAGGCTCCGAAATGAAATAGACTTTGTGCTGAATTAAAATTTAAAACAATCACTTCCTATTATATCCAACTCCATTCCATTTACTTGACCATCATATGTAACAAAACTGCATCCATATGCAATGCCTGAACATCAAGAAATGGTCAAGTGAATTCACAGTAAGCTTCTACCAACAAATAATGAAGTATCATTGTAATGCACATAAACAATTCATGTATCTAACTGGCTAGTGATCATTATCATGATGATCAAATTTAAATCAACTTGATGCCTGATCATAAAGTAGATGAGAAACAAAAGAAACAAAGGCACTTATAACGATATATTAGAATGGTACAATGAAGTTGCACAATACATTTGGCTAAAACAGTAGTTAGGAAGAGGATTTTCCAAATTTATCATTACATTAATGTCTCGCATTCCACATTGCCGTGGCAATTTGATCTCTTTTCCTACTCATGATTCAATTGGGAAGATGACAAATCCAACCCCTGAGATGTGGATGCATTATCTTCATTTTGTTGATGATGAATTAATTCTTCAACAACAAAATCCGAAAAAAAAGTATCGTCCACTGAATATCTACGTATAAAATTATGAAGTGCGCAGCAAGCTGTTACCATTAGATACTGTCTTGTAAAAAAGTAGTTTGTCATATATTTGAAGATGAGAAACCTTTTTTTGAATATTTTTTTGAATACTCAAAAGGTTCTTTCAATGAAATTTCGTAGCCTTGCATGCATTTTGTTAAAATGTTCCCTATGTTGGGTCGGTGCATGATTGGCCCCTTCAAAGTCTTACAAGTGATATGACTCATCACGGTAGGGAGCTAAAAAGTCGGGCATATTCGTATAACCACAATCTACCAAATAATATTTATCATCGGAAGGGATTTGCAACAATCCTTATGTTAATGCACTTTGTATTACACGGGAGTCGTTAACACTTCCTTCCCATCCCATATAAACAAATATGAACATCATATCAAAATCACAAGCGGCTAGCACATTTTGAATTATATTTCCTTTTCGTCCACAACAAGCATTGTGTCGACTAGCGGGTACCCAAGCATCGATTAATGTGCCATCAACATCACCGATAGCTCCCTACATTACTGAATTTGAAACCTAGAACTTTAGTAAACTTTGAAATATTACAATAATATGTTAGTAATCAGGGAGTTGGCAAAATACCTTAAACCATGAATAAAAGTCCGTAAAACTAGTGATCCTTTCATGTATACTGTCGTGTTTGGAGAAGTAATGAGAACTATTGCTGCTTTGTCAAACCTTTCAACACACTTGTAAAATGTCGGTCGATTGTTTCTGTTGAGTGTTGAAACCGATCAGCAACCCCTCTCATTCTATGACTATGACCGACAATGTACAAAAAAATGGTAACACTTTTTTCAATAGACACGTGTCTATGTTGGGCTTCCTCGTGCGTCTCCTCGAGATAGTTGTCATTTTTCAGATATTGACACAAAGCCAAAAAACAATCTTGATTCATATGGAATATGCGATGACACTTATTCGGGGGGCCATCTAAGATTTCTTGCAAATATTCACATCCTGTTAGTTTAGAAATGAATTGTGCATTTTTTTTTTCAGAGATTGCCTCTAGGAACTGAGTGTCAACAAGTCATCAAATCCGTCACTATCATCATCTGACGTGTCCATCAGTATGGTAGCACTTGCAATAGTACTTCACTCTGAAAAAGTAGAATTCATTTGCATACATTATGTTCAAGTTTTAATACTACGACAATAGTAGAGGTTATATAGAGATACTCTTAACATCTTATGTTATATAACATTGTTAAAGCAACAAAAAAAAACACAACAGCAGCTAGTAATAGCAAATGCATTTAAAATTAAAACGTTACAATTAAAAATCCACCACATTGTGACATGAAATATTCAGAATACAAACTAACCCATACAGAAATATTAAATAAACCCTTTGTGTTGACCCTCCGTTCCTCATCGGAGTCATACACCTTTTGTGTTGAAGCCCTAGAAAGTAAACCCTGGGCAGTAGACCCCTGAAAAATTTTGGTCAAGGCATCATAATTTGCCAATCCCTTCGACCGAAATATTTTTGCCCATGGTTAAGTATAATAAGATGAGAATCACATACTATTATAAAAATAAAATATATATAAACCTTAACATATGTGTCCCAAACATCCTGCTCGCAATTGATTGTTTGGTTCTCTTCATCCCAACCCAAACCACTCGGCTTCTTCAAAGTCTCAAACTCCCTCCATTTAATCTTAAGTCTGAAATGTTTGTCCTTTAATTGTCTAACCGTGAATGTACGATTACACATGTATTTCATATGTGTAACAAATTGTTGCCAATCTTTGGCTTGAAATGTCGAACTTTTCAGACTATTTTGGTATACCTCCTCCATCACATGCACAAATACCCACTCAACAATTGGATTCCATAAGCCAACATCAGCATCCACCTCCATCTCCTTCCCCTTCTCCTTACTAGTTATCTATATTAGGAAAAAAAACGGCAAATAAAAAACAACAATGATAAATTGTTGCACTACAAGAATGAACCGAACTTATTTTTGGAAGTCAACAAATTTGTAGATGATGGCTTCTTGTGATAATGTTTCACAGAAACTTTTTTCACAGGAACAAAATGAACATTCTTTAATCCAATAATTAGAAGTATAGTCGACAATAGGATCAGAAGTCATCATCTCCAAATCCATCTATGCACATTCTTTAATCTTTCAAATCCTTCCATTAAAAAAAAAACCTATTTTGCAAGGATCTGGATTATCTCCTCAAAAACCGAAACCATAGCCTTGTAAGATGGAAAAGTTTTGGTTCCAATAAATCATATCTTGATTTGCTTGGTTTGAAGATTAAAAAAGTTTTCTCCAACAGATTCAAGCTTCAATCGTCGTTTGATTCGACTACCCCTTTCTCGAGTACACCTTCTCTTGTAAGTAGATCGGGTCTCACAAACCATCAACCCTAAATCGATGTAGACCCCACCAAATCCGACATTCTCAACCGTTATATGCTCTCAGCGAGCGACGCTACTGTTATGGCGGAGTAGATTTGGAGAAGAATGTGTCCAAAATCGTTGATTTTCGGTAGATTTGGGGAGGATGAGATATCGAGCGTGGTTGTCGAGAAGGGAGAAAATAGTAGCGGTGAAGAAAGTAAAGAAGACGATTGATGAAAGTAAAGAGCACTCGTGTAGAGAGAGAAGGGGCTTTGGAAATGACCGGTTTGGAATTTTTTGAAATGACCTTCAAAACAGGCCCTGTGAGATGAGGGTTAACCAAACACGTTTTGTTATTTAGAAAACTAAAAATGAAGTTAAAAGAACTATCCACACAGACCCTAAGAAGTTGCTGTCTTGACAAATTTTATCTTCCCTTGTTCAGCAATATGGAAGTAGAAAATAAAGGTAGAACCAAATTATGAAACTTTTTTTTAGCTAGGAAATTTTTGAAACTAATTGGATATACATATTTACAACTTAATAATAAGAAATATAAAAAATAATAGGGTTCAAAATAAGAGAGGAATATTAAAGTGAGTTGGCATGAAAAAGAAAATGTACACAAGGGATCTATTTTTAGCAAATCAGCATTGCCTCATTTATATAGAAAAGAAAATTATTAATTTGATATGATATGAAAATGAAAATACAATAATGCAGGACAAACTGATCCATCACCACTACTGCTCTAATACCCTGGATTGTTAGTGGACTTGGATTGTGTGGACCTAAGAGATTATATGAGCCTTCGAGAGATTGGTGGTAGCATGGCACAAGCACAGGTTGTGTGCATACATAGCATGCACAAAAGGTGTTTGATGAAATGTTTGAATGAAGGATAAAAATTAGTAGGAAAGGGATTAAGTTGTCCCACATAGGTGGTGAGAATAAGAGTATAGTGTATACATTAGGTTGCCTATGATCCAAGAGTATCAACTTAAACTAGCTCTTTTGGTGAGGTTATGCTCTGTGTTGAGGTCGTCGTTATGTTTTATTCTATTCATACACCCGTGTAAGGTTCAAAATGTTACAGCAGCCACTTCCACTACTCATATATTTCATGTTTACTCTTTCATCCTTAACCCTAAGAAAAACCCTGAACGGGAGTAGTTTAGGGTTTTTTCCCTTTTTTTTAATACAGAGTCAGTAAGATCAGATCAAAGCTGGTCAATTCGAGTCATAAAGATAGATGAGAAATAATCGGAGACAACTAACGGTGGGGTTCCACTTTGTACTTTTTGCAAACATAGAGTATCTTTTGTTTGCTTCATCTATTTCCCAAACCAGAGAGCTCCAATTTCTCTCTCCCCTAGGGTTTTTAAGCTGCCAACTCCAAATCTCTAAAACCATTTTCTTAAACATTTGCAAAGCCTCCATCGTCCTATCAAGCACGAATCTCAAAGCATATCCAAATCCAAATCCAGTGTCGAACCCTAATGAAGAGGTCGTCACCAATATCTGATCCGTTACTGATTCCGTATCGGTAACTCCTCTCCACCAAGTCGAGCGTGAATATCAAGCGATTCAGTATCGGCAACTCTCCTCCACCGAATCGAGAGCTTCTACATGCGATGCGGCGACTCTAATTTCATCTCATTAACCGAATTCTCATTCTAATTTTTAATTTTGTGTAGGGAATTACTCAGTTTTTTGCTAACTCGAATTTTGTGTGCATGAAATCTAAGTTTAGAAAGATATGATTGTTTTATTTTGGGTTTTAAAAAAATTAATTTGGTGATTTATTTGATGAGTTTTTTATTAATTTTGATTTAAGATGTACGCAAGTGAGAGATGGATTATTTGGTTGCCTCAATTTGGGCTTCCAAACCATAGTAGGGCAGGTAAGCTGATTAGCAACCTAAAATAACTTGGCAAATATGCAACATTTATTTTTTTACTAAAAAAGAATATACTATCGTGAAGTGTTCCCTTCACTGGTTATTAGAAACTATGGATAACATAACATATAAGCACTTTAGTGTATGTTTGGATATATAGGATTGGGATGACTGGAGTTTACTAGTAAATGGTGCAAACTCTCCACTCAAGAAAGACAGCTAAAATAAATTTATTATTGATCCATTTTGATTTTTTTTTTTATAAAAGTGCAATGAGGAGACAAAGTGGAGATAAAAGAAATGATTAGCTTGGATTAGAGTTTTGAGAACTTCATGTATTACATTTTAGTTGAAATAATAATAAGAGGTATTTCAATTGCAAACTGAGCCTCGAACAAACAAATGTTTAGATTATTGGTATTGTAGATACCTTCACACATGCACTTGGGTTACCAATGTATTTAGACATGCACATAGTGGTTATGAAATTAGAGTAAGCTCTATAAAACCTATATGATCATGTCTTTGCATAACTATTACAAGCATCTAAAAGTAATGCTGAAGTTAAAAAAAACTTTATACAGTGTTTCTAACAAACTATATGCATTTCAGGTAAGTTCCAGCTAATAATCAAGAAGGCGATGGTTGAGCTTAAAGATAGATATGCTGCTTCCTCAGATAATGTTTCCGACTTCAATTAATTTGTTGGACCTCTAAAACTATTTTATATAATCAAACCAGGTGCACCGTTCTGAAGATGTGTCGTAGGCACGTGTCAACAGGCAAACCTAGTTAGCCTATATTTTAGAAAACGATCACCTAATCTTCAAGTGCAAACATCAAACTGTCTACGGACAAGGTTAAGGGATGTAAAAGAAATCACAATTAAACGAGGGGCTCAAAACAACTCATACCAGAAGCCCAAGCATTGGAGGGTTAATCAAACCCCAACACTTTACCTTCTGAGCAACAACTCACTGGTCCCAGGACTTTATGGCAACAATGGTTGTCTTTCAAGCAACAAACCATCCCAACTGCCTCGCCATTAGAACGCATCCTCATTGGGGTTTACCATCAAGGGATTTTGTATGTTACACTCCACAAAATATTTGTGCAAAATTTAAGTTCTAATCTAAAGGGCATAAATCTTAAGGCTGGGAATTGACCCTAACCCGACCCGAGTCCGGCCAAGTCTGACCCAATTTTAGTAGAATACATGCCTGGATTTTTTCAAAATTTTCAAACCCGGGTACAGTAGTTGAGCCCGAATTAATTTTCGGGCTGGGTTCGGGTTTGTATAGGTCCGACCCGAACCCGACATGGGTTTAACGAATCGCCACTCCTCATGACCACATATATGGCCCAATGGGAACAGTATGAGATCAACGGCCATGATTCGATACTCGCTTTCTCAGAAAACCAACTGATCCTTCAGATCCCAACAATAAAAAATAAAAAACAAAGCCAACATGTTAAAATCAGTGCCTCTCTCTATCTCTCACTACATCTTTTTCCCTTTCTGGAAAAAAAAATTAACAGCAAAGACGGAGTAAGGACAACCCAACAATCAATCTTTTCCCTTCTATAACTTTTTTGTCTCTTTGTTTCTCATCCCCATCTTTCCAAAAGGACACACACACATAATGAAAGGGGTGGTTGAAGGAGGAAACATCGGTGATTGGCAAAAAAGTGCATCACTTGTAAATTTGAGGAAGAAAATGGCTTAGTTTGCAAAAGAGACGAACTGGGATCAGTTTCATTGTCCAATAAATCTCCTCTTAGCTCTAGTAATTAGCCCTTCTAACTAAAAATAAATTCTTTTTTTCTTTTTCTAATAGTTTTTTGATATTTCCTATCTGGGTTTTTAGTTTACCATCAACTCCCCAGGTAAAGGGTTTTGGGGATTATTTACATTTGATAAAAACATTGTTATATTTATTTTCGAAATTCATGTGAAACAATTTTCGGGCCGGGCTCGGGCTTTTCAATTTTACTCGGATTCAGACTTGGGCCTGAATTTTACAGCCCGACCCAAAATTGGGCGGTCTTGGACCCTACAAAAACTTTGGACTCGGGTTTGTACAAGTCTCGCCCGGCCCGTTGCCAGCCTTAGCTGCAAAGGTTGGCTGCAAAGTAGTACCATCCAAATTGCATCGCCATTAGAACACAACCCCATACCATATCAAACACCAAAACTAGGCAGGGTTTGGGAAGCAAACATCTGCAATTTCCCTTTCCTCTTTAAAGTAAGAACACAGAAAACCCTAGATGCCCGTCAATCCGTCCGTACATCAAATCATTGGTGAAGGAGGAGGCACACATCTCAAGGATCATGTGTACCAAAATACTACATGCCAACAATCAGAACAAAACCATCAACATCATCATCATCATCATCATCATCATGGTCCCTTAGTAGGGACTGTAATTCCAACATTGTGCTTTTGAAAAGAAAAAAATGGTTTTTTCCAAAGAGGCCACCGGCAAATATACCAATGCCAAAAATAAAGGTAAAGAAATTGTTACCTCCACCGTGAAATGGTTTTGAAAGGTGGATCATATATCATATATGCCATGGATCATCCACTTCTTCTTTTTCCGCCTTATTTTGGAGAACCCTAGCTCCTATTGTTGAAGAAGATCGGAGGAAATGGAGGAATTGTGAAAGTAGAAAAACACAGACAAGACAGTCACGTGGGCGGAGCTATTTACGAATGACCCACTTTTGAAAATATTAACTGCACTGACCCACTTTTGAAAATATTAACTGCACTGACCCACTTTTGAAAATATTTACACTACTAACCTATTTATAGACACGACAACATTAAACAGCATTAGAGCATCCCTAAGGACACTAACCAAATTGTCCAAAGTGAAATTTTGCCTAGTGAATTTGGCTTTCATCTCCAACCATGCTAGTCAAATTGACTAAATATCCAATATTTTATTATTTTTAAAATAAAACATATTATATAATTTTTGAAATCAAATTTCTTTTAAGGATCTCTCCATATAATGTACCGATGTTCATATTTAATGACAATTTTTGACAAATTAAATTTATTAACCATAATTAAAAATTCGATTTATTAACCATATATTAACCATAATTAAATTTATTTTTTGAATTATAATTAAATTTAAAAACATACACAGGATTCAACTTGTAAATTGCTGCCTCATTGGAATTTCAACTTCACTGGGGACTTCAGATGACAACACGGGATTCAATGAAATTTGACCATTTTGAGAATAACCCTCATTTATAAATTGATCTTCTGTGTTTGACTCACTTAAAAAATCTGTGTAATAGCTGTTTTCTGGAGTATTCATCTGCACATATAAAATATCTAATTAAACTGGCGCCCTAAATTATATATTAATCTATTTTCTATTATAAAAGCAAAAATAAGAAGAAAAATTTGTCCAGAGCCAATCTTAACCCTTCGTTTTATTTTGTTTTTGTTGATCAAATTGATTAGAGGCTATTATTGATTATATATAGAAATTTTCATATATTCATTAGTTGGCTGAGCCAAACACCTAATTAGGCCCACTCCACTCCAACCCGGCCCATTTACTCTCCATACATAAATATCTAACACACACAAAAAAAGACAAAAAAACAAATAATAAATAATAAATGTTCCTTTTACTCTTAAACTCCATAGCCACCACCGCATCACCACTACAAAAGCTGCTGCCTTTCTCCTCCATTCTCACCGATGATACCGCTACTCTTGACTTCTGGTAACCCCCTCTCATTCCTCTTCTTCTTCCTTGTTCTTGTTGATGTTTCTGATAATCAGTGTAATTTTTTTGGCTGTGTTCAGAACACTAGAATTTCATTCATCTCCTCCATCCCATCTGCGAGGCTTTCGATTCGGGCCGTGGCGCAGAAGGAATCCCAGATGGAGAAACCCCATATGTTAGGTTGTAATATTTTCTTCCTTTTTGGGATAAAGTTGTGATTTTTATGAGTGTTTAGTTGAAATTTGAGACTGATTGTGGATAGTAGTAGTTTTTTTCATTGATAATATGATGTCATATTCTGGACTGTTTCACGTCTACTATTGAAGGGCCCTTCACAGTAAAAATTTACAAATCCATCTTCTCTCCCTTTTCTGACCATCTCCTTCTCAATGGATCCCTCTCATAAGTCTTGCTTCCGCAAAAAGACTATCTTGTCTCCTCAAGGTGATATAAAAATCCTAGCTTTTTTCGATTTGATAAATGTAGATTGAGCAGACTTTGAAAATCAGCAAATTTAATTTAAAAAATTATCTTTTTTTTCCCTTTCTTAATTTTTAGTGCAAAGGATAGGCATGTGGAAATGAGTTACTTTTGGTCAAGTACATTAACATTTGACACTATTTTCACTTGATTTTAAAGGCATATTTTCTTCTATCTATATGACATTAAATGCACATAAACTATTTTCATAATTAGACATTGTTCAAGCGCTCTGGTGGGATCCCACGAACATAAAAAGATTGCAGTTTTGATAATATTTTTTTTAGTGATTATTTCTTTGGTCCGAACCAAGTTTGTATTGTTCTTCTCTATTCATAGACTACTTTGATCCAAGAGTCTAAAGTAAAACAATCATAGTTCTTTCGAGTTTACATTTTAATATTGATGTTATTGTTAAGGTTAACTTTCAACCATTAGATCTCTAAAAAACTATTAAAATTCTTCAACTGGCCTACATCATTGCAGAAATTGTACACTTTCTCCTCTTTAATAGTTTGACATACTAAACTTATGTTCTCCAACACCATACCATAACATTGTCAGCAACGCTTGGAGTCAAATTTCATAGATACACTTCAAGCACTTGCCCCCCTGATGTTTTTGTATAACAAATTACTTAATTCCAATGCATGATTCTGAAATCAAACAAGATATTTCAGTACATTATGAAATCAAACCAGAGTTTTCACTGAACCAGAACTTTAAAAAAATATAAATCAATAATCTCTAAAACACAAAGTCGACCTTTAAATCTTCCTAAAAAAAATTCTCATCAAAATTTTGTTATGTTTATTTCATGTTGATAATAGCATTTATTTTAATCTATATATACTTAATTAACTCTTACCACGTACAGAATTGTATGCTATTATATGCATCAGATGATGCGACAAATGGAAAAGATTCAGATGATTTGAATAATTATGACACTACTTGAACATATGTGTTTTCACAAGTGAATTAAACAAAATAAAAAGTTGAATAAAGTAAAGAGAAATACAACAGTAAGCTTTCTGATTCACTAAAATAAAAAAATCAATTGTCATAAATAGGATGACCACTTGATCACTTCACATACAGAGAAGGAACTTGTGATAGAAACTATGTTCTAACACTGTCACTAATGAAGATGTCCGCACATGTTTTGACTTCAACCATGACACTGGAAATAGTAATCAGAGAATGTATCATAAAGCTAAACCCTTTTATCCCTGCTCAAAACCTCATTTCAAAAAATATTTGTAGGTTATTTGAAGGTGGTGACCATTCCAATGCGGTAAATCGACATAACGAGAGGTGTCCCAAGGATCCTTCAATGCGAGAACCTAATCCTAAATCCACAATTCCTCAACATATTTTGCATACTGAGCCTCAGATAAATTCTCAATTCAATCTAGGATTTTTTTTTGTGTTGGATTAGATTGGGAGTTCAAGGGAGGGAATTCATTTGAAATGTATGTTCGAGAAACAATAGGTGTTAAATTCGTTTAAATGTGGTTGCTGAAAATTGTCCACGTACTTTTTTTCAGTCCTCCCGATTCCCATTTAGCATTGCATTTCATTTAAAAAAATTTAAATTATTTTTATTTGATTATTTGCATAATATGATGCAAAAGAGACTAAAGCCCTTATTTGGCATGTGGATTTTGAAGTGGGGGTGGAACTGAAATTATGGTTTGTAGACGGATTATGTATATGTAGTATTTAGTGTGATTGGATGAAATATATAAAATTTAGTCTTTCTTCCTGATCTTTAACTTTAGTATTATTTTTCATTTAGGAATGGTTGAAAAAAATGTTGATTGTGAAGCTGTAGTTGACGGAGAAAATATTTGCAGATAGATGGCAGATTGAGTTTGCGTGAAGTGCACACATTGTTTCTATCTATATACTATTTGTGTAAATTTCTTAATGTAAGCAACAATCTTCCTGTTTGCTATAAATCTTCACAGCATTCCATTTGCCAACTTAAATTAGATATTTTTGTATTCACCCTGTCATTTTGATTATTGGTTGTTCTTTCACCTTTAAATGGTCGATCAACATTCCCATCACTCCCATATATAGTCTCAACTTGAATACCACACAAAATTAATTGATTTATTTATAAGCTTTTATTTGATGTAGTTTGTTTTGGGTTACATAGCACTTTCAATGTAAACATCCTACTCTTCTTGTGAACCTAGGATAGAAGAGATACTATAATAAGCATTTACCTTTTAGTTAAAATTGCATAGTACAAGTAGCTTGTAGTTTAAATCAAACTATGTCATTATAACTATAATATGGCATAGCTCTTAAAGTATATTTATTTTAAACAAGTCCAAATGGACTTACTAGTTGGTGCGGACTGGCTTGTGCGCTGGCTCTTACTGTCTCTGGTTCGAATCCCGTAGGCAACAAATATTTGCAAACAGTGGATGTCAGAGAAAGATTTTCCTCACCTCGAATTATATACGGAGTTTGAAAAACGACTCCTACCAACTCTTTCCTACCAACTCAAAAACCCCAGATCTGAAGTAATGGGGGCGGCGGTGGCTGCCCCCCTTCGCCGCCCCCCCCCCCCCCCCCCCAAATCCCGTCGTCACCCTTGACTCTCCTGTAACACCCCGAATTTCAAATAAGGATAAATTTGAGATTCCACAGGATCTTTACTTCACTTCGTACAATTTTACAACGAAATTTTAAAACTTTTTATTCACAATACATCAGAGTTTATTTACACTTGGTTTTTACACAGCGGAAGAATAAAACTTACAACAATTGAAAAAAAAAATATAACTTGTACAATTTTACATCATTTGCAACTTCTTTCAAATAGTAATAGCATATCCACTTTATAACTTCATGAATGGTCCTTTACCTGCAAGTTAATCTGTGAGCTCGTTAGTTACTTACAACTGACGAAATGTCATACTCGGCCATCCTCTCTACGCCGGAAATAGTATAACGATCTTATTACTTTAAGAAACACAATAAAAATTGAAATGAATAAATGAAGTGTCAAAGGTGATTATTCTAAACATAAGTGTATGTCATGCCTTAATGCCTAATGCACACAATTCTACACTAGGATGACACTAATGCACACTTGTTCAGATTCTATGCATCCCATACTACATAGGTCTGAGGGCAAGTGCCTACGTACTCCATATTGAAGGGTTCGATTCCTTGCCATGAGACTATCCAGTAATAAAACAAGTTTTAGATTTATTTCACAGATACGGATCTCAGCCTCCCTAGCTATAATAACAGATCCCAGCCTCCCTGGCTATTATATCGTGAGAATAATTCCATAAATGCCCTTCTAGCCCCGGTATATATATATTCATTGGAGTATGGTAAACATCCACCGACTACCCTAAGTCCCGGATAAAATACAGTCCATCTCCTACGGAGCAACCACAGTCCACCAACTGGGTCTATAGCCACGGAGATCCACCGCTGACTATATAGAAGTATCCATTTACGTTTGCACAAGTCTATTACATCTTCACCTAAGTGTCTAATTATTTTTAGTTCACGACATGAATATGTTATCACCCTAGAATCAATTTTACCTCATACCGGATTTGTTCACAAAAATACGAGATCGTCCGACGGTATTATCTCGAAATCAAGTCTCAAAATCTTTCTTTCAAAATTACCGGTAACCGAGGTCTTACTAATTCTAAATCATAAATCTTTCATGCACAAGAAACATGGGTACACATACCCTTTAATAATCATGTCTTAACTTATTATATTCATGTCTCTAACTTATCCATAATTTGTTCTATGTCTCATTTTAGCACTATTCATAATTCCTTAATAATAATAATTCTTTTTCATGAAACCATTTCATTCAACATTGATCTCACAAAAATTTATCCCTTTCACAAACATGATTTTATCACTTGCAATCTCATTTGCAATTTAAATAATCAAGTATGCAACACAAATGAATAATCCCATCAAAGACAATTAATTTACAAATTAACATTTTACTTTTCTTCTAATGACATAAATCATGTTCTTTAACAATTTAGTTTTTGAAGACAAATATCAATCTATCTCAAAGTCACTTTTATTATCTCAAATATACATGAAAAGTTCTAAAACAATTTTAAAATAATTCCATTTTATTTTATATGAATATTAGGATTTTTCCTCATATTTTATTCTCATTAAAACTCAACAAAATGCCAAAAGAAAACATTAAAAAAAATTTAAATGGCGGCACTGGGGTTCGAACCACTCCCAACCGTAAGAGCGCCCAAGGCTAGCCTCCCTAGCCACTAGCCCATGTGGGCTTTGTGCCTAACTCCAGAACAAACCCCATTTATATCCACTATCGGCTCTTGAGTTCATTTAAAAAGAAAATGTTTTGTGCTTAGTAAGACTCGAACCCAGGCCGAAACAAAGAGACAACACACGCTCGACCACTGGGCCATTTGCGCCCAACAGCATGTAAGTCACTTTGTTGGCTTTTGTCCAACTTTTGGTTATTTTATTACTTTCATAAAAACTTAATTCTTCGTTTGATCAATTATTTTCATTAATCTACAAATAGTTTATTTAGACTGAAAAGTACTCATTAGTAAAAGTTCATGGCTTTAAAAATTCACATTTGATAATCTATCTAAATTTCAATCTATTTCTTCTCCTTTATTACATGAATTGAAATTCTTTATTTTGATCAAGCTATGAAAAATTTATATTCTCTTACAACAAGTTAAAATAAGTTATGTATACCCATTTTACTTTACAAAAATTCCTCTTTAAACATAAGAGAAATCCCTTCAATTATTTTCACAATTACTAGTTTCTATTAACATACAAATGACAATTATTCCTTACTTTTTGTTCTCAATTTCCAAGCATCATGACAATACTTTGTTTCTCAATTAATAGTAACATTTCCACAATTTGACATACATAAAAATATGAATTTATCTTCTAATTATCACGTCAAATTTTTACTACTCATTTAGCATGCAATCCCTACAATTAGAAAGTATAGGATCACCAACCTTGATTGAAAGCTTGAACGATTGAAAGAATGATCACCCCTTCTAGAGCTCCAAGACTCCTAATTCATCTTCTCCTCCTAGCAAGAGACTCCAAGAACAAGAACTCTCTTACTCTCTTTCTTTTCCTTTCCCTTATTTCTTGATTACTTTTTGGTGTGAGGAGAGAGTAGAATGGTGGGCTATTTATAGGTTTAAGCTAGGGACTATATTGCATAATTTCAACCCTAATAATTTACTCTTTTAATTACCCACCCCTTCACATTTCATAACTCTCAAATTCCCACCTTTTCGTTTGTCCACCTCTTCACATCCTAAACTCCCCAACTCTCTCATCTATTCACCTTCTAAAACTCCCCCTCCCAGGTGAAGTTCACACACAGCCAAGCACAAGCATATATACCCGGGTGGGCCCCTCTCTTCTACCAAAATTACACCTTATCCATTTAATCCCTTACACATTATTTAAGCTATGTTATCATGTATGTTTTCCAAACCAAAACATAACAGCCCATGTTTTCTATACCAACCATGGGCCCCCAACAACATATCACATTTTCAACATATATTACCAAATGCCAAAGCCATTTTGAATTATTTCAATAGCCAACTATACTTCATATATATATATATATATATATATATATATATATATATATATATATATAATAAAACACAAAGAAAGCTATCAAGTGGCTGTCCTTCAATCCTCCCAAAAATCAAAGGCCCAGATCTAACCTTCCAAAACATATTTTCCCCCCAAAAGTTTTCCCCAAAACTCAAATTCAAATCTACCACCCAAAACAACTCCTATATTTATTTAATTAATTTTTTTTTCTCTCTCTCCCTCCCTCTTCTATATAATATTAAAAAATTAAGAAATTAATTTTTTTAAAAAATATTAAAATATTAAAAATTTTAAAATTTTAAAAACTTTAAAAATAATTCAAAAAAATCAAAAAAAAACATATAATATGCTTTTTGCTCTATATTTGCTACTTCAATTAATTTGCTGGACCTCCAAAACGATTTTTTATGATCAAACAAGGTGCACTGTTCCGAAGACGTGCCGTAGGCACGTGTCAACGGGCAAACCTAGTATATATATATATATATATATATATATATATATATATATATATATATATATATATATATATATATATATATATATATTACACGCATATATTTACTTTTGAAATTATACGGGGTTTACACACACCAAAATTTATTTTGAAAGCAAATATGGTTAAATACGTTTACCGAAAACACGTGCATCGCACGTAAAATATCAAAATACGAAAATCGACATTATTTGTGAAAAATTATTAAATATAATCGAAAACAATATAAGCAAAATTATATTTACTAATTTATATATATATTTCATGATGAAATCACTACTCGTAGAAAGCACGTGCATTATACGTGCGGAAAATCGAAAAAGGCATTTTAATCAAAATAGGGGAAAAATAAATTTCCATTTTATAAAAATATATTTGAAAACATAAATAATTGAAACCTAGAAATTACCACCCGTGGCGGCAAAAAATATGTAATTAATACGTGCATTGAAAACACGTAGGGAACACGTAATATACAAAGATTGAAATATTATATTTTTGTTGACTCAAGATATGGAAAAATCAATACAGAAAATGTATAAATAGTTGGTAATCAAAATACGTGGTGAAAACACGTTACAGAATACACGTGCGTAACACACAGGGGCAAAATTGTAATTTTCAATTTTGCGGGGTGTTACATCTCCTCCATGATGCGTCCCCTCTCCTTTGCCCCCCGTCGCGACCCCATTCAACACCGCGTCGATGGTGAATAGCGTCCGGCGCACCCCTTCACGGCGACGTCAGGCGGCGAGGCCTTGCCGGCAACACGATCTGTTGGGGGGGGGGCTACGGTACGCCGCCACCCCGTCGTGCTACTCGCCGCAGCAATGAAGACCCAGATTATCGGCAATGCGGCGTCCCGTCGAGCTCCATCTGTCGCTCAGAGTCACCGCATCGCTGCTTCCCTAGAATCGACGTCGTAGCCTCGCCACAGGTCCACTGCCATCAAACTCGGCAATGAGAGCCCAGATCCAATTGATTTTCGGAAGATGAAAACCCAAATCCGCCGCCACCATCAAAACCAAGCAGCTCACAGATCTGTAATTCTTGGTGTTGGGGGTGGGTTTCTTAGTGGTTGGGGTTAGTTTAGGTTGAGATTGGTTAGCTTTGCTAGGTGTTTCACCGGTTGCTCTTCACGCTTGCCACCAAGTCCACACTCTTGGGACCAATTACAGTTATGTTTTGGTTTTCGATGGTTGGTAGTGCGTGTGAAGAAGCCGGGGTGTGCTTGGCTGTGCCGTTGTGTGAGACGGCAGGGTATTTTGTGGTTTGGAGGGTTGGTGGAGCTGTCTGGGTTGGGTATGTCTAGGTGTGATGTTTGCGGTGTAGGTCGGTTGTGGGGCTAGGACCCGATGACGGAGTCCCCCCATGATACTGCTTATTACATACTAGTATTTTACCACCATGAGACCGATTGTGGAGCTTAGGCCCAAGACGGGGTCCCTCCGTAATGGGTGCTCACTTGTCGCAGCTTCCGGGGTAGTGGTCTTAACTGTCACGGAGCGTCAGGGATGTGAAGAAGCAGGTGGAGGAAAATTTGATTCGGTGTGAAGATTGAGGTGTATAGTTGTGGGACTAGGGCCCGAAGACGAGGTCCTCACATGATCGTTACTGCACAGGATGGGGTTTGGGCCCGCAGAAGGGGTCCCCCCATGAGGTGCACAGAGGGAAGATGTTTGTCTTCTTGGTCGGCAGTAGAGGAGGCACACACTGTACTCGACCTTCCTTAACCCAATGCCACAGACTTTGCAACAACACCGCCACTACGTCCTCATTATTGACCCTGAAATCTACAACGTCTACCGCCCGCAGGGGCGAGAGGTGAAGGTGATTCTTCAAATTGGTTGTGATTTGGTTGGGTTTTACGTCCGAGAGTGAGTGAGAGAGGGAGAGAGTGAAGACGTTGCTTCTCACTACTCTATGCAGGTGTCTGTTTGTGCTAGACTGTGTCCGTGATTAGGGTTAGAGAGAGTTTTTTGCGACGACTCTCCTTTTGGGTGCGACTCCGATTGTGCCATGTTTGAAGTGGCGTTGATGAGGTAGAAGGAGGGGAGCGGCAAATTTTTAAATCCCACAGGATTCGCTTCAGGTGGGTAAGCGCGTGCCGTGGAGGTGGGTGCTCGAAGCTTACTTGACAGACATACAATTAGTTGAACCTCGTAGGTTAGAGTGAGAGCTGATTATATGTATTGGTCATGTCGCTTCATTTTTTTTTTCTTCTGTCTGTAGGTTGTATCTTGCTCCAGCATGCTGGGGTTGTTTTGTTAATTTCTTATTAATGAAATAAGGTGGCCTTATTCCACCTTTTCCCTAAAAAAAAAAACTATAATATGGCATAGTACAAATTTCAAAAATGGAAATAAGTAACATTTGAGGTACATTTTTCGTATCATTTAGTTTTTATTAATAGTATTAATAGTGTATTCTTATTTGGAGATTTTCAACAAGTTCTTCAAGTGGTACCACGTAGAACGAAAGAATCGAGTATTGCTTCTACCTTAGTAAATCCAGATCTATGCCAAGAAATGAAAATTATATAATTACAACAAAATATGAGGACAATATTAGATCTATTATTCAGTGACTTATTACTCCAAGTAGGGAACAGAGGGGAGTCTGTTGTCGGCGATGATTTAGTTCAAATTTTAAAGGAGATGATCATTGAATACTTAAACTATGAAGTATCTGAGCATGCCTTGCTTAATAGTGTTTTTGCTCCACTCCATCAACATGCGCACTCTACTGGTTACATCACCAAACGTGAAATTTTAGCAGCGAACATTGAGTGCGTTAATTCATTAAACGAAGAAATGATTGCAAAATTTCCTAGAGAAAGAAGTTCCTTACTACAGTTTTGACTCATAATTTATAACAACAATAATTTGTTAGCACATATATCTTATGCCTTATTTAAACATATACTTTACAAATAATATACTAGATCCTCTTTATGCATAAACCTAATAGAATTGCCACCATACTCTTTCAACTATTGTTTGCAAGGAATATGCAATCAATTCCTAGAACATAAGCTTTGATGACACCATGGCTGAAGTATTCTTGGGAAAATAATGATTAATCTTATGGAAAAATACAATGGAATCAATTTAGGATTTACTAATTTGTTCTTTTTTTTAAATATCTTATTTTTATATCTTTATGTTTTAGATTAGACAATTATTTACATGTTATTTTGTTTAATCAAGACTAGATATAATATTTAGAGTTATTAATATTTAAATTTTAAGTATTTTGTGTACATAATTAATATATAGTGTTCATACTTTATATTCATTTGAGTTCTTAATGATTTTTTTTCCTTATAATTGATTTTCTAAAAAAAATAGAACATTGTTAAAATATTCAAGCCATGGAGAGAGAGAGAGAGGTGAGGAGAGAAGTCGCCGTCTTCCCTCGGGACCTGAGCAAATCTTACGCTCAGGTGCTTCGACTCCCCCCACACAGACCCCCTCATCATTACCCTTCCCAACTTCCACTTCGATCCCCGTACCACCCCCCACTACAGTCCAAAACCACTCCTCAAAATGTCCCTTCACATCCCACCGCCAAAACCACTCCCTCTCTCCCCAAACCAAAACCCTATTTTCAGCCAAAGCCCACCACCGTTTTCCCCCAAAAATCCAATTTTTGGAGACGATCAGATCGCCGCTCATCAAGGAAGATGGAAATGCGATGCTTCAAATGTGGAGAAGGCGACCATCAAACAGCGGAGTGCAAAAAGTTGGGCTTCCATTGCTTTAACTGCAAAAAGTTTGGTTATAAAGCGAGGGATTGCCCTCTCCACAACAGGCGAGAGACGTTGATCGTTGATCTCCCACACAACAATGCCATATCCCAAGCCCTACTAGCACTGCATGCAAGTGCTTTCCTCCACCTCATCAACACACGGCAGATTCCCCTTACAAAGGACCTTGAATATGCGTTCAACTTCTCGTGGGGAAGACAAGGCCGATGGTGGTCGCTCAAGAGAGTCAGTGATGGAGTTTATCACGTACAATTCCCGACTACGATAGAGGCAAAAGCGGCGATAGCCGAGGGTGTCTTTAAGTTCTCTGGTTTCAGTGCGACTTTTTCACCGTGGTCAGTTGATTTCGGTGCGAGGTTGAGGCCGAAGCCTTGCTTCATTTGGATCAACTTGCCCCTACTCTCCTTCCACTTGTGGAATAGGGAGTCCATTGAGAGCTTGGTTCAACACTTTGGAAAACTTATCACACTCAGTCGGGAAATGTTGAATGCAGATAGCAGGGACCAAGCACTGGTCCTTATCGAAGTGGAAGACCTTACCCTGGTGCCAAAGTCCCTGACCATCAAGTATACAACACCTTGGGATCAGCAGAACCATATCCATGATGTTCCAGTCCTCTTACTTGGTAACCCCATCCCGGTTGAAGACGTGCAGTCGGGAAAGGTCCAATTGTTTACTACTGGGACCTCGGAGGAGCAGGGAAGCGCGAGTTTTTGGCGACCCATTGGTCATACTAAGAACAGGATTGAGGGTACGGCGGAGCGCCGGGGGCCGGCGACGGCCACGGATGGAAAGGAATTTTCAAACCCCCGAGATTTGGGGGATGGTAATCAAACGGTCGCGAGATCCTCGCATGCAAATGCTGATATGGAAAATATTTCAAATACCCCCAAACATATGGAATTAGCGCCATCTGTGGAGATTGCACCACTTCTTCCCCTGTTACCAAAATCAACGGAGGATCCTTCACCTGAGGAAAATCCCGCAATTCTGGCACCAATCTTGACCAACTCCTCGGAGCCAGCTGGCAGTCACAAGGAGGGGGCCCAATAGGCTGGCAAGATGGCTCCGCAAATCCCTGATGAATCCTCTGGAGATTGTTCTCAAGCTGAAGTTCGCGAAATGATGTGGGAAGGGAAGCTTGTCACACTGCCTCTATCCCTTTTTGACAAGATTAAACCGGCTGTGGAAGGTGCACTCCGTGAATCAAGGCTAAGAGAAGAGAGTAAAGTTGGTGAAGAAGACTTAGGGGTTTTCAATGAAGGAGCCAGTAAGAGTGGAAGTTTCCGCACACGCTCCCTGCTGAAAAAGACTGTCACTCGAGCTGCTAGCTCATCCGCTGCCGCCCCCCCAGGATTTCAGGAGAGTCCATCAAAGAAGGGGAAGCATTCACGATACATGGGCAAGCTCAAGAGCACCAGACCTTTTATGAAGCACCTGTCAACCACTATCAAGAAGAAGGCCACAGGTACATCCTCCTCGACTGCCTCCGTTTCAAATGCACATCTAAATCCTTTTGAATTACTGTCAAATGAAGATATAGTTGATGTAGCGACATCCATTGGAGTGGCGGCTCTGGGGCCACACTCGGTTGCAAAGTTCAAGGAACGTCAGAAAGCTGTAGTTGATCACTCTGATCAATAACAACATTCTGATTAGCAGTCTAGTTCTTCTGCTTTTGCTGTTTTTGTTGTGAGTGTTTTGGTGTGCTTTGTTCTTTCAATGAGGATTGCAAGCTGGAATGTTAGAGGGCTGGGCAACCCTGACAAATGCTCAATAATCAAAGATGGTGTTAAGAGTTGTGCACCTTCTATAATTTGTCTGCAAGAGACCAAGCTCAGGAATTCGAGACCTCAAAAGCTATCGTCAATTGGGGGAGTGACTATTACAAAATGGATCCAACTAGATTCTATTAGTAGCTGTGGAGGTATTCTTTTGGGTTGGAATAATCAGATTCTTGATTGCACGTACTCAGCGTTGGATATTTTTTCTGTATCTGCGTCCTTCAAATGCAGGATTTCAGCCAGAGAATGGTCAGTTACTACAGTTTATGCACCTTTTGAGCTAGAGGATCGGGAACTATGTTTTTTTGAGATTCAACAACGTAGGAGATTCCTAAATGATGCATGGGTACTTTGTGGTGATTTTAATGTGACTATGTCTGATGGGGAACGGTCTAAGGGCAAAGGCTCGAACAGAGACATGAGAGCCTTTCGTAATTTCACCCAGGACTTGGAGTTGATTGATCTACCTCTTTCAGGGAGAAAATTTACCTAGACAAACCAAAGAAGTTTTCCGACGATGGCCAGATTAGACAGAGTCCTTATTTCTGTGGAGTGGGACGTTCTATTTCCAAACTGTATCCAATATTCGCTTCCAAGAATCTCCTCTGATCACTGCCCCATTGTCCTTGATGACCAAGTAATCGCAAAAAGGGTGAACTATTTCAAATTTGAAAAAGCTTGGTTGCATAATCCAACGTTCATCCCTGCTGTTAAAGAATGGTGGACTACTTTCAGGTGTGAAGGGAATCCGGTTGATATATTTGCAACTAAGCTTACACTCCTTAAAGAAGGATCAGGCGATGGAGAAATGACAGGTTCGGACATTTTGCGCAAACTAAGAAGAAATTGCAAGATCAACTCCTGAAGCTGGAAATTGATGCTGAGCATTCAGCAAGTGCTATTGAGCCCATGATGACAGTACAAGCTGAGCTCCAAAATCTTATCAAAGCAGAAGCGGTCTACTGGAGACAGCGATCGAGAGTGCAATGGATTAAGGAAGGAGATGCAAACACGCATTTCTTCCACTGCATTGCAAATGGACGACGGCGCAGGAATTTTATCCACAGTCTGAATATTGATGGTACACTGGAAACAGCCCCACTCCAAATTAGAGAAGCTTTCGAAAAGCATTTCAAATCTATCTGTGGCACAACTGCTATCTCTGACTTCCAAATAGACTGGAACACACTCTACCCCCATAGGGTGCATAGCCTTGATCATTTGGAGGCACCTTTCACCATGGAAGAGATCAAGACAACGGTTTTTGGTATGAGCAGTGATAAAGCTCCTGGACCTGATGGATTTTCAATGAGCTTCTACCACAACTTCTGGGACACTATCAAAGAGGATCTCCTCAATATGCTCCTCGCGATTCAGAAAGGTGAAGGCGACTTATCCAGGCTGAACTACTGTAACATCATACTCATTCCTAAGTGTGAGGGGGCAAACTCTGTTTCTGAGTTCAGGCCAATCAGCTTGCTAAACTGCTCCTTTAAAATCTTCACCAAATTGCTAGCGAATAGACTAGCCCCGATACTGCACTCTCTTGTTTCATCCTCCCAGAGTGCTTTCTTAAAAGGTAAGTCCACGATAGATTGTTTTGTTGTTGCCCATGAAGCAATAAATTTGTGCAGCAGGAGACACTCCGACACCCTACTTTTTAAAATTGACTTTGCTAAGGCATTCGACACAGTGAATTGGGATTTCCTAGACCAACTCTTATTTGCTAGAGGTTTTGGCCAATCCTGGTGCAGATGGATCCATATGATCATGCGGATAGCAAAGTCTTCTATCCTCATTAATGGTGAAGGGGGTCATCAAATTAACTCGAAGAGAGGATTGAAACAGGGAGATCCACTCTCACCAATGCTTTTCATCCTGGTTGTGGATGTCCTAGCTCAGATGCTCCAAAATGGCCGCAGAAATGAAGTCTTCTCTCCGCTGCCGATCAGAGGCTCAATCGCAGACTTGTCAGTTCTGCAGTTTGCAGACGACACATTACTTTTTTGCAAGGGAGATGAAGAAGAGGTCATCACTCTCAAAATAGCACTGCAACTATTTGCTAATATCTCTGGTCTTGCTATCAACTTCGACAAATCATCCTTAGTGTATTTTGGAAAGTCAAAAATGAAACTTAAAGCTTTCTCAACTATTCTTGGATGCAAAGAAGAGAGGTTGCCCCTTAAATATCTTGGTATGCCTCTTGCTTCGGGTAAGCTCAGCAAACAATACTGGCAACCGTTGCTCCTTAAAATTCAGCGGAGGCTTTCAGTGTGGAAGGGGAAAATGTTATCTAGAGGCGGCAGACTGGTTCTTATAAACTCTGTACTTAGTGCCCTGCCGGTTTACTACGCCTCTTTCTTTAAGCTACCCCTTTGGGTAATCAGGAAAATTGATCAATTACGCAGTAGATTCTTCTGGTGTGGCACAAATAATGATATCAGGGGCATTGCAAGCGTGCAGTGGGCAAAAATTTGTCAACCAAAAGAACAAGGAGGCCTGGGGATTCTTGATCTAAGGGTGTTCAATGAAGCTCTCCTGATGAAGTGGTGGTGGAAATTGCTTGCCTCAGATTCCCTGCCCAGCCAAACTCTTAGAAGCCTGTATCAACGCAGTAATTCAAACCAACTAGTATGTCCTTCTACTGCCTCTTGCTTCTGGAAGGGTATATATCCGCTGAATGACCAATTCCTTGTTAACATCCAATGGAGCCTTGGTACGGGTAAGCTCATTAATTTTTGGTCGTCCAAATGGATTAATGGAGCCAGCATTTCTTCCCTATTTCCAAATCTGGCTGCCGCAGCATGGAATACTGAAGCAGACATTCTCTCACAGGGGTCTTGGTCTGATGGCTCTTGGACCTGGCAGCCGAGGCTAAATTGTGTCCTCACAGAATCAATGAGAGAGGACAAACTGCGCCTGCTTGAGTTGCTTGCAGACTTCCAACCGACAACTTCTGAGGATCAACCGTCCTGGCGACTGACTGCATCCTCTACTTTCACTGTCAAGTCTGCTTATAATTTCTTCATCATGGCTGGCCTCCGATCCCCATACTACACTGCTACTTGGTCCTCATCTGCCCCGCTCAAATGCAAAGTGTTCATCTGGCTGCTTAGTTGGAACAAGCTCAACTCAAAAGAATTTCTTCTCTCTAAAGGATGGTCGGGCCACACTACATGCATGGCTTGTGCATGTCCTGTTGAATCGACCTTTCATATCTTTTTTGAATGCCCAGTTGCTGTTGCAACTTGGAAACACTTCACCGCTATGCTAAATATTCATAACATGCCCCATCATTTACACGAGTGCTTCACGACCTGGTGTTTTGGAAATCACAATCACAGATTCACTTGGCATCTATTAACTGTCTCAATTTGCTGGAGTTTGTGGCTTGCTAGAAATCAACGCACTTTTTCTTCTAAGGACGTGCAAGCAAAGGACATTATTACTAATGCAATTTTTTTTATTTTCGCTCTTGGCTAGATGGGTTGGACAGCGGGAAAAAGAAGGCAAAGTTGATGAACGAGATGGAAATGGCAGGAGTGCAAGATACTCTTTTAAAGCAAGCACTCATAAGGACTGATCAGTTGGATAGCGACGAGGGGAGTTGCTCGGTCTAGACTTGCAGTGCAGAGCTCCTTAATCAGTTGATGGTTCTTTCTTTTGTTTTTTTTGGACTCATAGTTTTGAAACGTTGCTGATGTAACTCGTAAGTATTATTTTTTGGGTTATCTGATAGGGGTCTTTTGTTAAACGAGTTCTTAGTAGTTGATGGAGAAGGGGGATGAGATCATGTTTTTGTGACTAGTAGAGGAGTACGACAATAGTCCAATGCCCTCTCTACGACACAAATGCATGCTATCTCAAACCTTAACTCATCAAATGACTCATTCTTTGGAAACCTCTATTCAGATTGTTTTGTAATAGTCCTTAAACTTTTTCTTACTATATATATATATTTTCTGTGAGGTAAGGCAATCCTACCTTTTACTCGTCAAAAAATTGTTAAAATATTCAAGTGTCATGTCACCAAGCCACGTGCACTTGGTGCACGGTAAATTTCAACTAGTACTACAAAACAGAAGAACTAAATTAATTGCATAATAACCCAAATTAAAATTCAACAATAAAATCAAATTCAATTACAATTTAATTCAAACCTAACCCACATTAACATAACCCAAATTAACTAAACATAGCCCACTACCTTCTCAAAACCCAAACCCGCCCACTACCTATTTAAGTTAATTAAACCCCAAACCAACCCACTACCCATTTCATTTAATTAAAACCAAACCAACCCGTTAACCTAAACCAACCCATATCTTCAGAATCAGAATTTCTCAAAACCCAAATTAAAATTCTCCAAGCTTTTCTCTCACCTTGATGAAGAAGATGAACAGGGCGGAATGCAGGAAACTGGGAGGAACACGCCGGAGATGGGTTCTCGATTGCAGTGGCGAGCTTTTGGAGGCCGGAACGCATAAGAAGGAGATCAATTTTTCCATGTATTGAAGAAATTTATTTTAGAACAAATCTATAGAAGAAATTTGAAGTAATGGTAGTCTGCAATTTGTGATGTTTTTTATATGCTAAAATAGAGCCATTGAGATTCTAGCCGTTATCCTATTTTTTTTTCCAATTTTTTATTTTTGCCAAGCCTCCATCTTTCTCTCAATTTTGCCTATCACTATTCACGATCGGCAAAATGGCGAGCCAATTTGGCTAGCCGTTGGAGAGCCAAATTGGAAGCAGCTAGCCAAATTAGCCGATGACTAGCTAATTTAGAGGGCCCTTGGAGATGCACTTAGCAACAATGATATAGGTTGTTTTTATACCGTTGTTGTCAATAGCGACATTTGTATCTTTTTGAAACATCTTATAATTGATGTCACTATCACCAACAACGACATTTGCATATGATATGTCGTTATTGGGGATAGCGACATCAGTATAATAATTTTTCACATTTAAAGTGACCCCTTTTTCTCCTTCTCCTTTCACTTTATCTGTCTCTCCCTTCACTCCCGAACCCAAAACCCTAAAACCCTAAAGCACAAATCCGACTTCTCTTTACTCTCAAACTCTATCTCTCCTACCTCCTTTTCCTCTCATGCCGAAATCTGACTCCCCCAATCTGATAAATCTCCAACATTGTCTCTGGTCATCTTATACATCATCCACGGTGTATTCTCTTTGTGTGTCAACTTACGATTTCATCTGAAGGTATTCCTATAACCATATGTTTTGTAGTTTGCATAGATTGTGCTTGTGAGTAGTTAATGACTCGAATATTCGTTCATTTATTTATAGGTATGGATTACGATATACCTATTTGGTTATATTTTTGGGGTGAAATAATTCGAGATCCCGAGATAGGATATTATTATAGCGATGTTGAACTGGTCAATATTTGAGCGCCCTGTAATTTTGTATACTCACAACTAGTAGATAAGATATTTTAAATTACAAATTGGTGGAGTTTCAAAATAAAAACCCGTTTGGCGGGCGGAAAAGGAGAAGGACAATATTTCATGGTAGTGCCCGTAAACAATGATAATGCACTAAGGTCCATGATTGCTTTGACACTTGATCCAAATTGTAGTTGGACTGCATTGGAGTTAATATTGAGCAAATTAAGCCTCTCAATACTCAACCACTTGTTATTCCTAGTCCAAGCCCCGTTAGGAGTTTCAAACCAACTGCCGAGTTACATACAATAATACCTCATCAACAAGAAGACATTAGCACAACTCTAACATAACCAATTACCACAAAAAATGAGCCGGTTACCAACAGAAACCGAGTGGAACGTCATATTCTTCGTCTCCCCCTTCCACACTACCTAAGACATGTGCTATACTTGTAAGTAGAGTAGGGTTGGGTATAATGGACCCAGACCTCTTTGTGCGCGGAAGACGACACACCTATTGGATGCAAAGAAGATAGTTGACCAGCATCCTACACAAAGATATAAATTATTGTTATTGTGGAAAGCATAATAGACATGAAGATTATGGGCTAAAAAAAATAATCACGTCTTACTTTTGATGGTGGTTGGCATCTACCACTGTCCGACGGTTGTGATGATCCACTAGGTCACATCATTTATATGTCAACATTAATAAAGCATTTCTCATGATCAAAATTCGAGTTTAAGGGATTACACTACTCATTTCAATACACTACTCATATCAATTTTGAGTTTAAGGGATTACACTACTTGTTTCAATACACTATTCATATCAACTTCGACAACATCTGAACACTGCGTATATCCATTCATAGTTACACAAATCTTCAATATTTTGAAAAATAGACAAATTATTATATATTAAAAATTCGGCAGTTGAGTACTCGTACCAATACACTACTCATATCAATTTTGAAAACATGTCTCGATACTCGTATTATACTACTACTCATAACAATGTCCACAACATCTCAATACACTACATATTTATATGGATACATACATATAAATCTCATATCAACTTCCATTCATACATACACATAAAACTTCTTAACTTTGAAAAATATAGCAATTATTGTTTATACAAAATTTTCACAACATCTCATATATATATATACTACATTGTCAATTCCATTCATACTGCTACTCACATAAATTTTCATGACATCTCATATACTACATTGTCAATATAAATCTCATTACACAAAGTCAATATTTTTAAAGAAATCAAGAGTTTTCGAATACCTAGCAAAATTTCAGATTCAGGGTGAGCTGTAGAAGAATTGGCTTCGAGATCCAAGTGAACGGAGAATGGAAGGAATCAGAGGGGATGAGAATTAGGGTTTATAGATGAGTATTTTGTAAATTATCTGGGGATATAAAAGAGGACAGATTGAAGGAGAATAAGTGGGATATAGGGTTTTAGGGTTTTGGGTTCGTGAGTGGAGTGAGAGAGATAAAGTGAAAGGGGAGGGATAGAGAGATAAAGTGAAAGGGGAATGAGAAGTTGTGTCACTTTATATGTGAAAAATTTATTATATTGATGCAGATATTCTCAATAACAGCATATTGCATGCGAATACCGTTGTTGGGGATAGCGACATCAGTTATAAGACGTTCCCACACTTACAATTTTTTTTCCCAAGTCAAAGAGTTTACGATTGAGAACGAAATGTATTGTTGTCAATACTAAAAAAAGCGGCATGTGATATTTTTTAATATTATTTACAGATGCTGCTATTAGAAACAACTACATAAAAATAACCTATGATGTTGTTGTCAATATCGTTTAATGCCGATGTGTTCAAAATTAGTTGGTTGGGTAAATATTTAAAAAAATTGGTCAGTTTTGTAAATTTTTTTAAAAAGTGGGCCAGCACGGAAACAATTTGCTTTTTTAGGGAGGGTTAAAAAAAGTTAAAAAAAGACTTTTTTTCCCTAATTTGTTTCCTTTTCGTTTCTGTTTCTTTTCTTTTCTTTTTTTGTTTAATGATTAGAATTGAAATTGGAATGTTATAACATGTTAAAGCTTTCAAATGCCTGCCTTGAAGTTCTAGTTCTTTCTAATCTACCCTATGAATTCTCACAACTAAAAATCCCAGCCATACACAATATATATTTGATTTTCACATTCTCAATTTCAAAAAATAATATTAAAAAAAAGCTTCATAATGATTGTTCGATCACTCAAAAAAACACACAAGGATTGGGGGCAAAAAATATGCGAGTAATACCATAATAAATATAGATTTTTTTTCTCTGTCAAATGATTGATAATAATGAAGCTGAATCCAAAAATATCTATAATTTAAGGTTACTCACTCACTCTATACACAGAATGTTGAAGAAGTCAGAGTGTTGTTTGTTGTTTCTGTTAATAAGTCCTATTGACTAGGGCCGTGTATTTTGTTTATTATTGAAGCCCTTTGTTAGTTACCACGTTTCTAGGAGTGTAGAACATGGGTTGTTGCTTTCTCTTCCAGTACCTGTGTAGGGCTCTATTATATAAGCCAAAGTATGCTTTCAGTTTGATATCAGTTTTTCATCCAGACACTATCAGTGTGTTGTGTTTTTGGGTTTAAATCTTCACAAATTTTGGTATCAGAGCCAGCATAGAAATAGAGAAGAGAGATCAAGAGATGAAAAGTGTCTGTGTGTGAGAGAAACACAGGAGAGGATTGAGTGAGATAGAGTATGGCCGCAAAAGGGAATGACAAATTTGTGCAGCCGGGGATTCCCAGATAAGACGGGCACTACAATCACTGGTCGATGCTGATGGAGAACTTCTTTCGATCGAAGGAGTATTGGAGTTTAATTGAGCATGGTTTGGCTTCAGCATCGGATGGTTCAAAGAAGACCGAGGCACAACGCAAGCAGTATGAGGATCAAAAGCTGAAGGACCTGAAGCCCAAACACTATCTATTTCAGGCCATCGATCGTACGATTCTGGAGACCATCCTCGTCAAGGACACGGCAAAGCAAATATGGGATTCAATGCGCCAAAAGTACCAAGGATCAACTCGAGTAAAGAGAGCTCAACTGCAAGCCGGCCCTAAAGAGAGAGTTTGAGGATCTGCAGATGAAAGAAGCATAAGGGGTTGATGAGTACTTTGTGCGCATGCACCCTCACCATAGCTAATAAGATGAAGATCCACAGTGAGAACTTGACTCAAGTTGTTATCATTGAGAAGATACTGGGGTCTATGACCTCCAAATTCGACTATGTTAATTGTCTGTTTTATGGAAGAGTCGAATGATTTGGATCAACTCACAATTGATGAGCTCCAAAGCAGTCTCGCAGTGCATGAGGAAAGGATGAAGAGGCATGAGCGTGGCGGCGAAGAACAAGCATTGAAAGTTTCATTCGAAGACAAAGTTGGTGGTAGAGGAAGGGGACGTGGAGCCTTCAGAGATAGGGGACGAGGTAGAGGAAGGCAACCCTTTAATGAAGCCACTGTGGAGTGCTGCTACAAGTGCCACAAGTTAGGGCACTTTCAATATGAGTGCACTAGCTGGGAGAACGCTAATTATGTTGAGTTGGATGATGAAGATGAACTGTTATTGATGTCACACATAGAGCTTCACAACTCCAGAAGGGAAGACCGTATGGTTCCTTGACTCAGGGTGCTCGAATCATATGTGTGGAAATAAGAGGTGGTTTTCGCACATGGATGAGAGATTTCAGCAGCCGGTCAAGCTTGGGAATAATACAAGGATGGCAGTTACAGGCAAAGGCAACATAAGGGGTTGGAGATAGGAGGTATCACACAATCAATCACCGAAGTGTACTATATACCGGTGTTGAATTCTAACTACGGAATAACTCAACAATGACGATGAAATGCAAGACCTATAGAATCAAAACAATAGAACAAAGAACAACCAAAAGCAACACACAAGAACACACAATATTTTTTCGAGGTTCACCCAAAATAATGGCTACTTCCCCGCGCAGAGGCACTCCTGCAATTTTCACTAGAAATATGAAGATTGGTTTACAAATCTCTCAAAAACTCACCACCAAGGTGTAGGGTTTCTCTTTATCTCCTTCTCTCTTAATGACGCCTGGTAGTTCTCTATTTTTTTTTTCTTAACCCTAAAATCGTACACAATACAATATATATAAGATTCCACAACTTTAATCTTAGCCGCTCATCAATCAGCTTCGGGACGGTCGACCGCAACATCATGACGGTCGACCGGTTCTTTTCTTCGACTGCACAAGGTCCAACAGAGAGTAGAACGGTCGACTGCGTGGTTGACCGTACACTTGTCTGGAGCGCGGTCGGGGGGTGCAGTCGACCGCAACTCTGCCTGTAGCTTCAAACTACTTCTGACCTATTGCTCCAACTTCGACTCTCCTTTTCATCTGACTTCTCCAATCCTATTATCGTGTATTGAATCCACAAATCCCAACAATTGGAGCTAAAGAACAACCTTCTCAGCATTGGACAAGTTCAGGAGAAAGGGCTTGCCATCTTAATTCAAGGAGGAGAGTGCAAGCTGTATCATCCAAGGAGGGGGCTGATTATGAAGACAAGAATGACTATGAACTGGATGTTTATATTTCTAGTTTTGGTGTTGCCCAGTAAAGCTCCAGTGTCAAATACCTCTACCCGCTTTCAAGCAATCTCAGAAGACATGTCACACCTGTGGCATTGCCGGTTCGGTCATTTAAATTTCAAAAGCTTACGCACAATGCAGTATAGGAAGATGGTGAAAAGGTTGGCGGCATTGCCGGTTCGGTCATTTAAATTTCAAAAGCTTACGCACAATGCAGTATAGGAAGATGGTGAAAGGGTTGCCAGAGCTCAAGACTCCCGAACAAGTTATGTATAGACTGCTTAGTGGGAAAGCAGCACCGCGAAGTTATCCGAAGAAAAGCTCATGGAGGGCGTCTCAAAGGCTTCAGTTGGTTCATGCCGGCCGATATCTGTGGGCTGATTCGGCCAATGTCAAAGAGTGGGAAAAGGTACTTGCTTAGCTTCATTGAAGCCGAAAAATGGATTTATTTCTTGTGTGAAAAATCAGAAGCTTTTGGTGTGTTCAAAACTTTCAAGCAACTTGTTGAGAAGGAGAGTGGTAATTTCATAACATGCATGCGTACAGATAGGGGATGGAAATTTACATCTTTTGAATTCAATAATTTTTGTATGAACAATGGCATTAGAAGGCAGTTAACAGCAGCTTATACCCCTCAGCAAAATGGGGTTGCTTAGCGTCGGAATAGAACCGTAATGAACTCGGTACGGAGCATGGTGTCTGCAATAAAGGTTCCTAAGGAGTTCTGGCCATAGGCTGTTAATTAGAGTGTGCACGTGATGAATAGAAGCTCCACCATGGTGGTGAAGGATGATAAAATTCCAGAGGAGGCTTAGGGTGGTATCAAGCCTAGCTATAGTGGATTATTTCCTTGTATTCTGGTGTGCCGCACATGTGCATATACCGGACAGCAAAAGGGTGAAATTGGACGACAAAAGTAGGGCTGCAAATGAATCAAGCTATTCGCGAGCTATTCGGCTCGAGCACGGTCAAAGCTCGGTCAAAGCTTGGCTCGAACCGAGCTCGAGCTCAAAACTAGCTCGTTTCGTAAACGAACCGAGCTCAAGCTTGGTTTTTTTTTAAGGCTAAGCTTGCGAGCTATTCGGCTCGAATACGGTCAAAGCTCGGTCAAAACTCGGCTCGAATCGAGCTCGAGCTCAAAAATGAGCTCGTTTCATAAACGAGCCAAGCTCGAGCCTGAAGGTATTCGGATCGGCTCGGCTCGATTGCAGCCCTAGACAAAAGCTTCCGATGTGTGTTGTTTGGGGTGAGTGCTGAATCTAAGGCCTATAAGCTTTATGAACCGGCATCTAATCGTATTGTAGTGAGTAGAGACGTAGTATTTGAAAAGAATGAGTGCTGGCCTGGAAGAAGTGAAACTAGTTGTGTTAGAATGGGGAGATGATGAAGAGGGTTTGGATGTGGTTGTTGATGGGAGCGAAGATGAAGGCAGTGATCATGGGGAAGAATAAGAAGAAGGCCGAAAAGTGGTTCATTCATCACCTAGCTAGAATGAAGGGAGACAGTCAGAACCGATGGCACCTGGCTCGAATGAAGGGAGGATTAGGAGAGCTCCTGTCTGGTTAGAAGATTATGTCAATGGTGGTGGTTTCGGCTTATCAGAGGAAGAAGATGATGCTAACAACTTCGTGCTATTTGCTGCTACTGATCCCATCACATTTAACGAAGCGGTCAAAAGTGCAAAATGGTGAGAAGCTATGTGTTGCCACTGAAATTGGTATGGGGGCAAACAGATAGATTTGCGGATTCGAAGGAATGTGAATATTCAAACCTGAACGACTTCACCGGATTTTGACCGAGATCCTCTCGCCGTTAACTTGCAAAAAGTGCAAGAAACCGGGGTTGATTCCGGCGACGTACCCTCCGACGCTCTTGTCAGTAATCTGAATGATTAAGAAAGATCTTTTATTGGCAAAAGATTGATTACCTAGTAACAGTGGGGGGAGAGGGGTATTTATAGCCGCCTTAGGAATCAGTTTCAGGATAAGGTCAAATCCCTACTTCCCGGTGTAAATGGATAGAAGTGGTTAAGACCGCTGTTTAAGGATAATCATAAATCTGAATCCTCTCCTATCCAGTCAGACTGGGTTTCTTACGGATTGGTACCCGTACCCAGTAAGACAGATCCGTTTAAAGAAAGACTCAGTTCCCATTTCAGACCCGTTCATAGGTAAAATCACCATTTTACCCCTGAGCTTTAAGATTCGTACCCGATTTAAACGGTTCCGATTTAACCCTATTTTTAGCCATATCACAAGCCCCCCACTCCTGAAGACTGGATTTGATCAGCATTTGATGAGTAGTTTTAATGGCTTGCGGGGTTGTATCGGAGTCCAAATGAGGGGTTTCGAATCTTATACGAGGTGTTATGATGTTTTTCTGAGTTGGTAGCGCACTTAAGATTGTTCTTGAGCTCTTTTGGATTTTTGGTGATTTTCCTGATTTTTAATTATTTTTCGGATCATTTATTCAATTTTGCGAAGCGGTGATTTATTTTTCAAGAGCATTAATTAATTATTCTAAACAATAATTATTTATCCAAGGGCTCAAAAATATTTTTCCGAATTTATAATTATTTTTTAGAATTTTCAATTAATTTTCCTGAATTTTTAATCATTTTTTCGCAATTTTAAATAAATAATTCGAATTTAAGAAATAAAAAATAGATTTTTATTTCTATTTAAGATGTGGCACGATCTGAGCTCTCCATCAGCTTTGGGCACGAATTTCGGGGAGATCTAATGGCTGTGGTTGCATAGAAGCGGATTTCCCCCTTATTCGGGGGTCGGTGGCAAGTACCCTCGGCAATGTTGCCGACCCCCGCCAATCACCTCGAGGAGCTAATGCGTGTCAGGAAGAAGGCCGAAGTCGAGGGAGGGTCGGGGTCCCTTGCCGAGGTCCAGAGGTGCCTCGAGGTGGCGACACGTGTCAAAAGTGGTTCGGCGAGGTTTTGCCGAAGTCCGAACGAGCCATTTTCCTATGTTTGAGCATCGGTGCCACGAACACTCGGCGAAGTGTGCCGAAGTCCAAGTGAAAGTTTTTTCTCACGTTCGAGCGTTGGTGCCAAGAACGCTCGGCGAAGTGTGCCAAAGTCCAAGTGAGAGTTTTTTCTCACGTTCGAGCGTCGGTGCCAAGAATGCTCGGCAAAGTGTGATGAAGTCCAAGTGAGAGTTTTTTCTCACGTTTGAGCGTCGGTGCCAAGAACGCTCGGCGGAATGTGCCGAAGTCCAAGACGACCTATCGACAGCCTGGGGATGACAGCTGGCCGTTTGACCGTTGGACTTCTGACTATTTTGACCGTTAGTTATTAATGAGGCTGTACAACTTTTTGTCCTTTTGTGGTAAATGGGCCTGACTGTTGGATTTTTGGAGCCCACTATTCTCGTTTTGTGTGCCAGCTTCTATAAGACTCCACTCCCCCCTCATTTGTTCACTTCTCAAAATTTTTACTCAGGCAGTAATTCTTACTAACGAGAGCTTCCGGCAACTACTACCGTTTTCCGGTGATCTTTCCGACCGCAGCTGTCACTTCAAGGTAACTTAGCACTTAGTTTTTTTTTTTGTCAAAATGTCTTCCCTCTCCCCACGTTCGGAGCCCTCCCCTTCTGCTGGCGACGAGCCGTCTCCGATCCAGGTTCCTCACGTCGACAGGGGCAAAAGAGCCGAGATTCCTGCTTCGGTGGTAATGGAGACCACAGTGGAGTATCCGAGCAGAATGGGGGAGTTCGGGAGACTGCCGGGCGTTCTGACAGGGCTCCATAGGGTTCGAGAACTTCCGGAGGAACATGCCGAACGGATCGTATACGGGAGGGGGCGGAGTTTTGAGGAGAACGCTGCGAGGGAGACTTCAGAAGTGGACGACACCATCTCGATCCTCAACATGGCGGACTTGGTGGCGATCCGGGGATGCTTTCAGATCCCTGAAGAATTCGAGCTGATGCTGCCAGGTCCAGGGGTGAGGGCCAATTTGCAAATGCCGATGAACATATGTTTCTAGCCGGTTGACGCCTTTATCGCCAGAGCACGTCTGCCACTCCACCTCTTTGCCGTCCAAGTCTTGCGTTGGTTCGGGGTCAGCCCCATCCAGCTAATGTCGAACGGGTGGAGGGTAATCAATGGATTCGCCCTCCATTGCCAGGCGGCCGAGATCGAGACAGACCTGAGGGTGCTTTGGACGCTGTACCGGCTTCATCAGCAGCACAAGTCAGAGTTTAGGTACTATTTGGCTCCGAGGCACGGTGCTCGGCTCGTCAGCTACCCCGACTCAATAAAACATTGGCACGACAAGTACTTCATAATTCGGGGTCACGAGCCATGGTGTATCCCCTCGGATTGGGTTGAGGAAGTGACGAAGAGGGTGAGAGAGCTTTCGGTGCTCTACCCTAATGAGGAAGAGATGGTTCAGGTTCTCCTTGACCGGCCGAAGTTCGATTGGAGGGACCTGACGGTGGAGGCGCTCTCCAGGGGAGGGCTCAGCCGCATAGACCCTAGTATGCGGTTTTCTTTGTTAATTTTTCTTTCCTCATTTGATTTTAACTTGTGTTTTAACCACACTTTCTTATGTTACAGAAACTATGGATTACGAAGCCGTGTTGGCTCAGAGGGCAGTGCTCGGTAGCAAGGCTCCTCGGAAACGAAAGAGGGTCGCTACGAAGGTGACTGCCCCGAAGCCGAAGACGATCGCCAGTGCTGTCCAAGAGGCATCGGCTTCAGCGACGGTGACCCCGAGGGTGGCGACTGCGGCAACCTCGGCATCGGCCAAGGCAAGCGAGTTTCCAATGGCGGCTGCTCTCGGGATGGAGGTGGCTCCGTTGATAGCGAAGGCCGAAGCGTTCCCGACCGAGGAACACAAGAATTTTTTTTTCCGGACTGGTAGGTTCGGAAGTTGGACGGATTCCTCGGTGACTCGACTTTGAGTATGCAGGCCGTCAAACATTTGGCGACGCCGAAGGACCGTGCCGCCGTGGACGCCGGCGGTGTGGGAGACGATGCCCTCGAGATCGCCCGATCGGCAGTGTCGGTGAGTGTATTTTGATGTCGTGCGTTAGACGAATTACTCATTTATTTTGCTAACTTGTTTAACTTGTCTTCTTGCTGCAGATAACCGTCACTTCGGTCATCTCATGGAGAAGATCACCAAACTCGAGAAAGACCTGAAGAAGGAGGTCGACAGAGCTCGGAACAATAAAGCTCGGATTACGAACGAGCTTGAAAAGATGAAGGTCGAGGCCGACGGGAAAACAACAAGGTTGGAGTACCTTGATGGCCACGTGAAGAAGCTCGAGGATGATCTACTCCGGCAGAAGGAGGCAGCAGCGAAGCAGCAGGCAGAAGCCGTCGAAGCTGCTAAGATCGTGGCCGCGAAGGACACTGAAGCCGCGACCATGGAGAAGGCCCAAGGGTTCCTCGCGGCCAACATGGCAAAGGCCTATGCTCACGCCATCGAGCAAGTTACCGAGCGCTTCCCCGAGGTTGACTGCTCCGGGTGGCGCCTCTTCCCCGACCACGTCGATGGCTTTAATGACGAGTCAGATGAGGAGGAAGTTGGGGATGAGGATGCGGATGCCGAGGTCGAAGTCGTCGGGAGTGCCAGGGATCTGAGGTGACCCCTCTAGCGATCGTCGCTCCTTCGGAGGAGTCCGACCCTGTAGTTGCACGGCGCCACGGCAAAGAGGTCGCGTCTTGATTTCAGTTTTTTTTGCTTCATTTTTTTATGTATTGCCTAATAGCGGACTGGCCACCGCTCTTTTTGAATGAACGAAATCTATTTTCTTTGAATTTGACTAAGTGTTCGTGTCGCACCGCCTTGAAGCTTTGGCTATGTGTTTACAAAATTTTTGAAATTTGGCTAAGTGTTCATGTCGCCCTGCCTAGAAGTTTTGGCTACGTGTTCACAAAATTTTCGAAATTTTGCTAAGTGTTCACGTCGCCTCGTCTAGGAGTTTTGGCTATGTGTTCACCAAATTTTCGAAATTTCACTAAGTGTTCACGTCGTCTTGCCTTGAAATTTTCAGATCGTTGAAGTGACGCAACTCGTTGAAGTACCTTATGTGACCGAGGTGACTTGTCCCGAGGCTGGCCTAGGGGTGACGAAGTTATGCCTTGCTAGGTGCCGAGAGCGCCTTTACGAAGTTGAGTGGGGGCTTCGCAGAGCAGAACGTGAGCGGAATCATCTGCGACTAGTCGTAGGCCGTCGAGATCTCGAGATTCGGAGGTTAGAAGAGAGGCTCAGGGAGACGACCCCCGAAGGTGATGATGATGGTTCGTCGACAGCCGTTAATCTCGGCCTGAGGCTTAGGCGACTCCGCCATTCTTTGACAAAGATGACGGCGGAGAGAGATGAACTGGCAACTGAGAGAGACGGACTTTCGACAGAGAGAGATGAGCTGACAGCAGTGATGGACAAGCTGACGGTGGAGAGAGACAAGCTGACAGTAGCGATGAAAAAGCTGACGGCGGAGAGAGACGAGCTGAAGAGGGTGACTATCGTCAAGAGCATTGAGGTTACTCATCTCTGTCGGATTATCACCGACTGCTCCAGTGGTGCAGGCTCGGCACGGCTACCTCGCTTAAAGATAGATATGAAGGACGACTCACTGAAGGAACGAATCGTCGAACTTGAGCCGAAGGTCGCTCGTCTTAAGCCCCAACCTGAGCGGGTCAACGTTAGAAGCACCTCGTGCACTCGGGAAGAGAGTGATAGAGGAATTTCTTTCTATGAGCTTGCGACTCGCTCGCCCGTTACCCGTCGGAGCCCTGGTGACACACAAAGTGGGGTGGCCGCTTCGTCGAGCGGAGCGTCTGTCGAGGCTACCGTCAGAAGCAGTGCTGAAGATGCATCTCAGCTTGCCGGGCTAGAGACGAGTACCGAGGTTAGACGTCGGCAGTACAGCATTCGTCATCCCCAGGTGTCTCTAAACCGAAGTATCCCTGCCCCTAGGAGGCATTGAAGTAGTTGTCTGTATTCTTGTTCTTTTTGTTCTTCAAGTTTTGTACCTTATCATAAGGATGAGTGGTTGGTCTTGTAAAGAGATTTGTTCCTCAAGCTTTAATGCAATAATACTTATTTTTCGTACTTGTGTGTTTTGTTGGCACTTGTAGTTGTTGGCAAGTACTTGGAGCGGAGTCGAACCAAGTGTTGGACTCCGAACTCGTCGTTTAAGAGAAATTCAATGGTTGTGAGAGTAGTTCCGAATGGCGAACCACTTCTTACCCGCTTATAAGCGAGTAATTCAAAGTGGAATCGAGCCAAGTGTTGGACTCCGAACTCATCGTTTAAGAGAAATTCAACGGTTGTGGGAGCAATTCCGAATGGCGAATCACTTCTTACCTGCTTATGAGTGAGTAATTCGAAGCGGAATCGAGCCAAGTGTTGGACTCCGAACTCGTCGTTTTAAGAGATTCAACGGTTGTGGGAGCAGTTCCGAATGGCGAACCACTTCTTACCCGCTTATGAGCGAGTAATTCGAAGCGGAATCGAGCCAAGTTTTGGACTCCGAACTCGTCGTTTTAAGAGAGTCTCGATTGTGGGAGCAGTTCCGAATAGCGAACCACTTCTTACCCGCTTATGAGCGAGTAATTCGAAGCGGAATCGAGCCAAGTTTTGGACTCCGAACTTGTCGTTTTAAGAGATTCAACGGTTGTGGGAGCAGTTCCGAATGGAGAACCACTTCTAACTTGCTTAAGAGCAAGTTATTTGAAGCGGAATTGGGCCAAGTGTTGGACTCCAAACTCGTCGTTTTAAGAAAGTCAATGGTTGTGGGAGCAGTTCCGAATGACGAACCACTTCTAACTTGCTTAAGAGCAAGTTATTTGAAGCGGAATCGAGCCAAGTGTTGGACTCCGAACTCGTCGTTTTAAGAAAGTCAACAGTTGTGGGAGCAGTTTCGAATGGTGAACCACTTCTAACTTGCTTAAAAGCAAGTTATTTGAAGCGGAATTGAGCCAAGTTTTGGACTCCAAACTCGTTGTTTAAAACAATACAATCGGGGTATTAAACAGAGATAAACTGATCACAAGAGAATTATTACTCAAAAGAAACTCTTTATGGATTATTGCTAATCGGCAGCTTCTAGGTTGCGAGTCGTTATTACAATGGAAAAACAAATAGAATAGCCTAAATACTAATAATGCTTAGAGAGGTGTTCAAACACTCTCCTTGTACTTCAGCAAATGATCGGCGTTCCATGTTCTCGGTATCTTCCTGCCTTCGAGGTCTTCAAGATGGTATGCTCCAGGGCGAACTACCCTGGAGACCTTGTATGGTCCTTCCCAATTTGGGGCTAGCTTGCTCCTTTGGCTGGGGAACGAGATGGCTAGCTTCCTGAGGACTAAGTCTCCCTCCTTGAGATCTGTGGGACAGACCCTTCTGTTGTAGGATTGCTCAATTCTTCTTCGATAATTCTGTTGGCGAATCGAGGCTCTTTCGCGGAGTTCGTCGATAAGGTCCAGATTGGCTCGGAGCTCCCTGGCATTCTGCTCTTCATTATATGCAATCAGGTGGGAGGATGGCAAACCAACTTCTAAGGGGATTACGGCCTCGAAACCGTAGGTGAGGTTGTAGGGCGACTCTCCTCTGGTGGTTCTCTTTGTAGTGCGGTAGTTCTACAGTACATTAGGAAGCTGCTCTGCCCACAATCCTTTAGCCGACTTGCTTAGTCTCTTCTTGATGCCCGAAAGGATTTTCCTATTGGCGTTCTCTACTTGGCTATTGGATTGAAGGTGGGAGACGGAGGAGAACCGCTGCTGAATGCCAAGGTCTTTACAAAAAGAGCGGAATATTGCCCCCGCAAATTGTGTTCCGTTATCTGTCACCAAGACTCGAGGTATACCAAACCTGCAGATCACGTTCTTCTAGAAGAACTGTTGCACCCTGTTCTCAGTAATAGTTGCTAGTGCTTCGGCCTCGATCCACTTGGAGAAATAGTCGATCGCCACGACTAGAAACTTGAGCTGGCCTGGAGCTAGTGGGAACGAACCTACCAGGTCCATTCCCCACATTGCGAAGGGGGTTGGACTTGAGAGGGAAGAGAGTTGAGCTTGCGGTAGGCGACGGGATAGTGGAGAATTGTTGACAGGGGCCGCATTGTCGGATATGTTGCTCGGCGTCCCGAAGGAGGATAGGCCAGAAGTACCCATAATTAAAGACTTTACAAGCGAGGGACCTTGATCCCGAATGGGCTCCGCCTATCCATTCGTGGAGCTCTTTCAGAGCATACAGGGCTTCTTCTGAAGAGAGACATCTCAAGTAGGGTCGGCCGTCTACTTCGGTGTAGGAGCATTTGTACAAGACTCTCTCAACAAGGGTGTATCGCTCCGCTCTTGTTCGGATTCGGTGAGCTTCTTTAGGATCTTAGGGAAGGCTCCCATCTCTAAGGAACTCAACTAAAGGCCTCATCCAGTTATCTTCGAGTTGGACTGGTAGCGACTCCATTGAGTTAGGGGCTTCTTCTTCGATACTGGGCCTTAATAGAACTTCGATTAGGACGGTCTGCTCGAGGCCTTGGAGGGAGAAGGAGGCTAGTTTCGATAGGGCATCTGCTTGGGCATTCTCCTTTCGAAGGATCTGCTGGAGTTGTGCTTCCTCGAACGAAGCCATGAGACTTTTGACCTTGGCTAGGTATTTAGCTATACAGTCTCGTGCATCATATTCTCCCAAGACCTGATTCACACGAGCTGAGAGTCGCTGAATATTCGAACATGCTTTGCCTCTGCCTTGCGAGCCATGCCCAGGCTCGCTATTAGGGCTTCGTACTCGGCCTCGTTGTTAGAAGCCTTGAAATTGATGAGGAGGGAGTATTGGAGGATGAAGTCATCTGGGCCTGCTAGGATAACTCCGGCTCCGCTCTCTTCAGCATAAGAAGACCCATCCACATACACCGTCCAGATGGGTGGCCCATTTTTCGCTTGACTGACCTCAGGGATCGTGCTTTCCACTATGAACTCGGCTAGCGCTTGAGCTTTGATAGCCGTCCAAGGCTGATAAAATATGTCATGTTGACTCAGCTCAATTAACCATCCCATTAGTCGTCCGGAGGTCTCGAGCTTATACAGGACCTGCTTGAGCGGCTGGTCGGTAAGGATGACCACCGAATGAGATTGGAAATAGGGACGAAGCTTCCGGGCCGCCATAACCAGGACGTAGGCTATCTTCTCCAACATCGGATAACGGAGCTCGGCATCTCTAAGGACCATGCTCACGTAGTAGATAGGCTTCTGTGCATTGTCTTCTTCTCTCACTAGGACAACGCTGAGAGTCTGTTCGGAGGTGATGAGGTAGAGGTAAAGGGTTTCCCCGGGTATTGGCTTGCTGAGGAGTGGGAGGTTAACCAAGTAGGCTTTGAGTTGGTCAAACGACTCTTGCTACTGCTGGCCCCACTCGAAACCCTTAGCCCCCCTGAGGGCTTTGAAGAAGTGTGGCACTTTTCCCCGGACTTGGAGAGGAAGCGCCCTATAGCCGCGAGGCGCCCGGAGAGCTTTTGCACTTCTTTCACATTTGAGGGGGGAGCCATATTCAATATGGCCTTTATCTTCTCAGGGTTGGCTTCAATCCCCCTTTGGCTGACCATAAAACCCAAGAATTTACCCGATGAGACCCCGAATGCACATTTATTCGGGTTTAGTTTCATGTTATGTCTTCTTAGCACGTCAAAGGCCTCTTGGAGGTCGGCGACATGGTCAGATCCATTGATGCTTTTCACCAACATATCGTCGACGTAAACCTCCATATTCTGCCCGATCTGATCTTTGAAGACCTTATTGACGAGACGTTGGTAGGTGGCACCAGCATTTTTAATCCCGAAGGGCATCACTCTATAACAGTAGAGGCCTTGATCCGTGACGAAGAACGTCTTCGGGATATCTGGGGGGAACATTCGGATTTGGTTGTATCCGGAGAATGCATCCATGAAGCTCAGCAGCTCATGGCCGAAGTGGCATCGATTAAGGTGTCAATACTGGGGAGTGGGAATGGATCTTTGGGGCATGCCTTGTTTAAATCTGTGAAGTCGATACAGATCCTCCAACTTCCATTGGCCTTTTTGACCATCACAACGTTGGAGAGCCACTCTAGATAGTTAACCTCCTGTATGAACCGAGCTTTGAGGAGCTTCTCCATCTCCTCCTTTATAGCCTGCTGGCACTCGGGGGCGAACTTACGCCTCTTCTGCTGGACCGGTCTGGCCCCCAGAGCAACACTTAGATGGTGGACGAGGATCTCTTCGGAAATCCCCGGTATGTTGGCCGCTGACCATGCCAAGAGGTCATGGTTTTTCTTTATGCATTGGACTATATCGGAGCAGAGGACAGAAGGGAGGGTTTTGCTGATTAAGAATTTGCGGGTCGGATCTTCCTTCGAGAAGAGGACTTCTTCGAGCTCGTCTACCGATTCCGACATAGGTTGGGTGTTCCCTTGGGGAATTTCAAGGGCCTTGAGGGAGAGGACGGGTCCTCCAGTCGAGGTTATATAGCATTTACGGGCCGTTTCCTGACTTTCCCTCACTTCTCCCATGCCCACCTTGGTAGGAAACTTCATCTTTAGATGGTAAGCTGATGGGACGGCTTCTAAAGCAGCTAGGCCCGGTCGACCTAGGATTACATTATAGGCGACTAGAACGTCAACAACCATGAAGTCCATTGGCTCCGTTCGGATAGTAGGAGCTTTGCCAGTGGTTACGTCGAGGGTTATAATACCCTCGATCCTCACTGGCACTCCCGTGAACCCATGGAGTGTGTAACCGGCAGGCTTGAGCCTGTCCCTTGATAATTGGAGCCCTCAGAAGGCATCTAGAAAAAGGATGTTGACAGAACTGTCATTATCCACTAGAATCCTTTCTACCTTGAAGTTGGTCATGTAGAGGTTGATCACCAATGCATCGCAGTGGGGGATTCGGACACCCTCTATATCATCATTCGAGAAAGTAACTGGGACTCCAAGACCTTTGGGAGGGGGGGGCTATGCACCGAATTGACTTCCCTGACGAAGGCCTTTCGGGAGGAGTTGGAGGTTCCACCCATCAGACCTCCGTGGATGAGGTGCAGGATGCGCTCTTCCTCGAAGTCGGGAGTCTCGTCACTCCTCTCGGGCCGCTTGTTAGCCCTCCTGGGGGGTGGGGGAAGATCGGCTCGGTCTTTCTTCACAAATTTGGCGAGGTGCCCTCTCTGAATGAGGGCTTCGATCTTATTTTTCAAGGCCCGACAGTCATTGGTGTCGTGACCGTGGTCTCGATGGTAGCGGCACCACTTCTCCTTATCCCTCTTCTTCCCAGGAGTGTTCATCTTTGGGGCAGGAGGTAGAATTCCTTCTTTCTCAACCTCCATCAGAATGGCTGAGACATTGGCGTTAAGAGGGGTGAACTTTTCAAATCTGGGAGGCGGGCGACGCTGACCCCCGTTGTCCTTTTGAAGCTTTTTAGCTCCTTCATCTTCAGCGGCCTTCCTCTTGCTTCCAGAAGAGGACCCCTCGAATGTTGGGTGGTGCGCACCTTCTTCCGCCCGGATGTACTTCTCGCTTCTGAGAAGAAGATCGGAGAAATTTTGTGGGGGCTTCTTGGCTAGGGAGGACCAGAGGTCAACGTTGAGGACATTGGATTGAAAGGCGGCCGAGGCGACCGACTGGTCGATGGAGGCAATGGACCTGGCCTCCGCAGTAAACCGCTTGACATAGTTCCTCAGTTTCTCGCTCTCCTTCTGACTAAGGAAGAGTTATGAAATACTCGTCTTTTCTGAGCAGCGGCTGCTCACGAAATGGGTTATGAAAAGAGTCTCGAACTGTTCGAAAGAGAAGATGGAGGACGGGACGAGGCGGGAGTACCATTCCCGAGCCGGGCCTTTGAGAGTGGCTGAAAAGGTCTTGCATAGGAGGGCATCAAAGGCCTGATGGATCATCATGAGAGTTTTAAAACTCTCGATGTGATCCATGGGGTCTGATTCCCCCGTGTATGTTTCGAACTGCGGAGGCTTGAAATTTGCCGGAACGGGGGCCTCCATGATAGTACGAGAGAATGGAGGTCTGCTTGGACGAAGGGTCCTCCCTATTAGTTCCTCGTTCCTATCGAGTTGACCGATGCGCCTCTCCATCTCGTGGAGACGACGGTAGACAGCATCCTTCCTTTGACGGTATCCTGGTGAGCCTCTGGACTCATCTTTGTACGAAGGGGAACGTGGGCTACGACGACGGTAGCTTGGAGACTGGTGAGGACTGGTGATGTGAGGGCGGTGGCTCAGAGCTTGAGGAGGACTTTGGGATCGATGGCGAGGGCTCCGAACCGGCTCAGGAGCGGGGACCCTCTGAATATTATTGTTGTTGTTTGGCGAGGCATTGAGGGCCCGCAAGACTGCTGCCTGAAAGTCTTGGAATTCTGCTCTGGTGATGGATCTGTTCTGATCTCTTTGGGACTGCCGACCAGTGGGAGAACAGTTCCCCCTTCGATGGTACTTGGGGGACTTCCTCCGCCTCCTAGGAGGAGGGGACCTCCTACGGTCGCGACAGCGAGGAGATCGCGCATTTGGACGTCCTGAGCGGGAGCCTCCCTCTCGGGCCCGTCTTTCATCCAAATGGCGACGAAGATCTTTCTCTTTCTGCCGATTGATTATGATGTTGCGGAGATCTTATGAAGGCCGAGGATTATGGGATGCCATGGAGTCGGTGAAGAGGTTTTGTACCGAGATATGCTCGCGGTGAAGAGGTTGTTTCTGAGGATTAGGACGAGAGGTCCCTATACCAGCATTCTGGGGCCCGAGTTGAGTCTGCTGGGGTTGATGATTTTGAAGAGGAGGCTGCCCCTGCTGTAGCGGCGAATAAGGTTGAGGAGGGAGCTGTCCCTGTTGCTGGACGAGTTGGAGGGGAGCCTCCGGTTGCGGTTGGGGAGGAATGGGAGTGGGTCCACGGTTGGACCCTTTAGATCTTACTTTTCTTGGTGGCATGGCTGGAGGCGGTCTTAACTGGTGGAAGAGGTTGGACTGCTATTCGAGGTTTCCACAGACGGTGCCAATCTATTGTCGCTGAAATCGGTGTGAGGGCAAACAGATAGATTTGTAGATTCGAGGGAATATGAATAGTCAAACCTGAACGACTTCACCGGAGTTTGACCAAGATCCTCTCGTCGTTAACCTGCAAAAAGTGCGAGACACCGGGGTTGATTCCGGCGACGCACCATCCGACGCTCTTGTCAGTAATCTGAATGATTAAGAAAGAGCTTTTATTGGCAAAAGATTGATTACCTGGTAACAGTGGGGGGAGAGGGGTATTTATAGCCGCCTTTGGAATCAGTTTCAGGATAAGATCAAATCCCTACTTCCCGGTGTAAATGGATAGAAGTGGTTAAGACCGCTGTTTAAGGATAATCATAAATCTGAATCCTCTCATATCCAGTCAGACTGGGTTTCTTATGAGTTGGAACCCGTACCCAGCAAGACAGATCCGTTTATGGGTTGTTGGGTTTTGAAGAAAGACCCAGTTTTCATTTCAGACCCGTTTATAGGTGAAATTACCATTTTACCTCTGAGCTTTGAGATTCGTGCCCGATTTGAACGGTTCCGATTTAACCCTATTTTTAGCCATATCACTATGGATCTTGAAATCAGAGCTATAGAGAAGAATGAGACCCGGGAGTTAACAACTCTACCAGCTAGTGCCAAGCAAATTGGTGTAAAATGGGTGTTTAAAACCAAACTCAACGAGTTCGGTGCCAGTGGACAAGTGCAAAGCTCGTCTTGTGGCAAAAAGGATATGCACAGGAGCAGGGAATTGATTATAATGATGTATTCGCTCCAGTTGCAAGATGGGACACAATCAGAATGGTGATTGCTTGCTGTTGCGGCACAGAAATGTTGGAGCATTATTTTTCAATTAGATGTGAAGAGTGCTTTCCTTCACGGTGAGCTGGTTGAAGAAGTTTTTGTTGATCAACCTCAGGGCTACGAAAAGAAAGGAGAAGAGCACAAGGTATATCGGCTGAATAAGGCTTTGTATGGCCTCAAGTAAGCTCCAAGAGCGAGCGTGGTACAGTCGGATTGAATCCTACTTTGTCAAGGAAGGCTTTGAAAGGTGCACTTCTGAACACACACACTCTTTATTAAATCCAGTCCGGGAGGAAAAATTCTTATAAGTTAGTCTATGTGTAGATGACCTTATATTTACCGGTAATGATGTGGGGATGTTCGAAAGCTTTAAGAAGTCCATGATGCATGAGTTTGAAATGACTGATCTTGGGAGGATGCGATATTTTCTTGGAGTTGAAGTTATACAAAATGAAGAAGGGATTTATATCAGCCAAAGGAAATATGCCAGAGATGTACTCGAGAGATTCAGAATGTTAGAGAGCAACTCAGTCAAAAATCCGATTGTGCCACGGTCAAAGTTAATGAAAAGATGAAATGGGAGTGAAAGTCAATGTTACTGCTTTCAAGCAGATAGTTGGGAGCCTGAGGTATCTAACTGCAACAAGACCCGATTTGATGTATGTTGTTGGGTTAATTAGCAGGTTTATGGAGAATCCCACTGAGCTACATCTACAGGCTGCGAAGAGGGTGCTTCGGTATGTAAAGGGGTCTGTAAACATGGGAATTCTGTACAGGAAAGGTGGAGATGGAAACTTGCTTGCTTGGTTACACTGATAGTGACTCGCAGGTGACCTAGATGATCGAAAGAGTACTTCTGGTGGTTATGTCTTTCTGCTTGGAGGTGGAGCTGTGACTTGGTCGTCAAAGAAACAGCCGGTTGTAACCTTGTCTACAACCGAGGCAGAATTTGTGGTAGTTGCCCATGTGCTTGCCAAGGAATTTGGATGAGGAGAATTCTTGAAGCACTCTGGTCACACTCAGAACAAAAGTACAACATTGTATTGTGATAACAGCTCGACCATCAAACTCTCAAAGAATCCGGTGCTGCATGAGAGGAGCAAGCATATCGGTGTAAGATTTCATTTTCTTCGTGATCTTACTAGAGATGGTGTTGTAGAGCTAGTTCATTGTAGCACAGAAAGTCAAATTGCTGATGTTATGACAAAGGAAGGCATTGAAGCTTGAAGCGTCTGTGAAGCTCAGGGAGCAGCAGCTCGGTGTATGTATCGTACCATAATTAAACTGCTTGCAGACTGCAAAGCAGTTTAAGGGAGGAAATTGTTGAAGAAGTCAAGAGTGTTGTTTGTTGTTTCTGTTAAGAAGTCCTATTGACTAGGGCCATGTAGTTTGTTTGTTTGTTATTATTAGTTACCACGTTTCTAGGAGTGTAGAACATGGTTTGTTGCTTTCCCTTACGGTACCTGTGTAAGGCTCTATATAAGCAAAAGTCTGCTTTCAATTTGATATCAGTTTTTCATCCAGAAAATATCAGTGTGTTGTGTTTTTGGGTTTAAGTCTTCACACAGAAATCATGAATACAAATTTAGCATCAGATAGAAAATATTTGGCAAGTGGAAGAAAACATTAAGTGCAAAATACTTCAAAATTACAAACACAAACGACAGAAATATTTCAGGCTTGACCTGAAATCTCGAAATAAATTACAAGTATTGAATGCCCCCAACAAAATATGTATATATATATATATACACCAAATATGTTACAAACAGTTATTCAAGCAAAAAGAAGAGGGGTGCAAATTTATCAATCAATACATATCATTCTGTAAAAACTTAAGAGCTAAAATCACAGAAAACTATCATGGCCTATTTGAAAAAGCTATCATGGATCTGCTTAGCGAAGCGTGACTCCCGCAAAGCTTCAGTAAAATATAGCAAGTGGTTGCAGCTTCGTACTGAAATATAACTCAGAGAAGTACTAAACCGAGGGCATTTTGCATGTGCCGTTAAGATAGTTCATGTGCACTCTCTAGAATAAAGCAAGTCCATAATAGTTTTTTTCCAAAAAAGCCTCAAAGCTAAAAAGAGTAAACGAACAAAGGCAAGTTTATAATCCATGCCCAGGTTTTCTCGCTTGAGAAGTTGTGGCCTCGGGAACAATGATGTTCATAAATTTCCTTTTTGCAAAAGCTAACCACCATTTGTTTGGAGTTCCGTTAGGCCTGTAGGCACAACTCAACAATCGACCACTTGTCTCCTCCCTGATTTGTTTCAAATAATTCCTGAATAACTCTGCACTTGAGAACAACAAAAAATGATTAGAGACAACGATATCACAATTCCCTAATTGATTTAACAAATATAAATCTCTACTATTATAACTCCAAAAGTATTTCGTGAAAAGGACAGGAAAATAATATTTAACAAATATGAATCACTACTATTATAACTCCAAAACCATTGTCTTAAGCAAGCCATCCTCTTCCATACTATTTAACTAGATTGTAAATAATGTGACTGATTTGCATGATCAGCATGTAAAAAAATTAACAAAAAAACAAGTTAATACTAGTACCAACTGGAGTCATATAGGACAACTATACAAGCATGCTCCTTTAGCTTTTGAAGTTTTAGCACATGTCATGAACATGCTTATTCCTTCTCAAGGACACTCTACACCCAATGCTCAATCATGGTGAGCAAATGCTCAGCTGTTGCTTGTAATGAATTGCACAGGAAAGAAAAAAACTTACTGGATTATGGTTATTAGTCATTTCTCATTATGAAAGTATGAGATATGAAGATCATAATAAGAAGATATAAAAAAACGCAAGTGTCAGTGAAATAAGCCTTCTCTTAGTGAGCAAGAAGTTCGGAGTTTGAATCCCGCTTGCACCATAAAACCCCCAGTTAATCTATATATGGGGTAAGTGTGGGTTTGTGTGGATATGGCCTTGTTCCAGAAAAGAAAGAAAAAAGAAAGTAAAGTATTAAAAAAAGTCAACTCTCATAGAAATATTCCAAGTTTGAAAAACAAAATTTGAGCCACTAAATTGATCTGTCTAGCAACCGAACAAGTGAACGACCATAGAAAAGAAGTTTCAAGTTAACATGAAACTGCTGCATAACCCACCTTAAAGATAAAACACATGAAACTGCTGCATAACCCACCTTAAAGATAGTGAATACCTACTCTGATGATCTAATCTTCCAGTTGTTCACCACTCTAGCTATTAAAACTCTTTTATCTAGAGGATATTTTCATTTTTGCCGATGGTTCAAATAAAATGGTAAAATATAGTTCAACACTAGTGAACTATAGCTTTACGATAACTATAACTAGAAATTTTATAATATGCAGTGCGTGCAAGATTAAAATTTGAACTAATCAAACATTGTCATAAAATTTTACTATTTCTGAAGTATATGACTGAACTCATCTCGACAAAAGAGTAAATAATAGTGCAAGGTCCACATGTTCATTTTATTGTATAAGAAAAATAATATCCTTGCCCCCTCACCAAACAGACACAAACACAGACACACACCCCACCCACTGATACCAGCTCTCCTCTAAATACAATAGTAATAAAGAATACTTTCCATTTGGATCCAAATGGAAAGTATTCTTTATTACTATTGTATTTAGAGGAGAGCTGGTATAAGTGGGTGGGGTGTGTGTGTCTGTGTCTGTTTGGTGTTGTTTTGGGGGGGGCAAGGATATTATTCAAATGGATCGCACTCTATGTGCTTTCTTCTATTAATTTCAAACAAAATAGGGAATTGACCATGACTACTTAAGTATGGACCAGTGTTACCAGGTTTGCACTATGTTTTGGTTCGTGGTACGGGTATGGGATCGCAGTTCAATACCTTGAGCGGTGTACCGAGGAGGTAGGATGAGTTGGAACTCTCATTTAATTTTTATATATACATACATATACATGTGTATGGACATGTAAAGATAGATACTGAGAGAAAATTAACACATAAATACATAGCTAAATATAAGAGTATAAAGTAATGCCTGCTAGATGAGAAGTTTATGAATTAATGAATAAATGTGTTCATTTTTAAAATATGGAAAAGCATGTATGCGGATCGCTAGTTTAAGAGATCCGGGATCGAGAACCTACAATAAATTAGTTCGCAGGATTCGGATCATGGTTCGGGGGGAGGTTGGGAGAATGCGGTATGGGCCATTTAATTATGTTCAGTAATTTCCGAGACCGAAGAAAAATGTATGTATTGCGTGCATCGTTCACATAGATTAGAAGTATGCAAGATATTAGCTTCACATATATTGGGGTGGGCTAACCTCACAACTCTTCTCACATTACTACAGTGATAATATTAAGGACCTTTTTATGGTGCAGGCTGGTAACAATCTTTGTATTTTTAACCAAATTTTAACTATCACTAAATTCACTATAAATCATCGGATGAACATCTATCTTGTACTAGGATAAAATGGTAGACTTGTAAATAAACTTAAATTTGAGGGTTTATTTAATCGGTAAATACTAGTAATTTTAACTTGTTACTTGTCCCTCCTGATTTTCCTCTTTCTATCTCATGCTTCGTCCTCCCATCTACATTCTTCATTGTTCGAGTATCACTGCCGACGCAAGTCTCTTTAAAATTACCATCAGCAGTGAAATCACTACTTTCAAGTCTAAGTATCATCTCAAAGTTCCTTCACTTCCTCATTATGATGTGTTTAAAAAATAATTGCATGAATTTTACAATTACCATGTCAAATTTCCAAACTGACAGATTCACCATAAAAAAGATGACCATATTTGATGAGTAGGCGGTGGAATTAAGGGACCCACACCTCCTCATCCTTCCTTCAACTCCCTATCTTCACATGATTTGCCCAATTTGATCAAAGATATAAAATTCATTTATGATTAAATATTTAATTAAAATTTCCAATAAATTTTATATTAGAAGTGAATTTACGAGGAGCTCAACGATGGGATTATGTCTACACAGGAAGTTGGCCTGACAGGCAGTCAGAGGAGGAAAATAGCCGGCGAGGGTCGAAAAGGGTTGTACGGAGCATGTGGCATCAGTGAGGAGGGGCAATGGAAGAAGAGCGAGGGTGGTTGGTGTGAAGGCTGCAGTGAAGGCAATGATTGATAGTGGACGAAGGAAGAAGATGAACGGGGTATAAAATTTGGTTCCATAACTAAATGTAGGTTAAATTACTAATCTATACTTTTACCAAAAAAACTGTGAACCTCCTACTTCTAAGGAGCAGTCTAAATATAGCTATAGGAAATTACTAGTTTGCACCAACAAGACCCATACGACCAGAAAGTGCAACATTAACAGCCAAATAGTTATTTACATAAGCAAGTTTTTGTGTCAAATTTCATTGAAACAGTATATAATTGAAGGAAATGATGAAAAAGCAATAAAAATTGAACATACCAGCTTCATCATTAGACTGAGGAAGAGTGAAGAGTCCAGGAAAAGGGAAGCCTGTTTCTCCAGGTACAGGAACATTCTCAAGGCCCAAATTGATGATGGCCTTTGTCCCAACTGCCAGTGTTCTACAACCATCAAGTCTTTTCAAGGCCACGTTAATATAAAATGTCAAGTAAATAAGGAGCTTGTCGGCCGAGCTTTTTATGTCAAAATTTCTAAAGAAGACATTTGCTCGAAAGAAAGAGATTGCTTCATCAATAATGTCATGTTTTTCTGGATTGATGAAAATGAAAGAGTAAACGAACAATTGGAACACAACACAAGAATAATTTGGTTCAGAAAAGAAAATGAAGTACCTTGATCAGCAATTGGAGCAGGACCTTGGATGTGGGTTTTTAGAGGAAGGAGAGGGCACCCACAAGCTCTACTAACTCCTTCTTCATCCAAAAAACTAGAGTGATAGACCTATTGAACAAACAAAATTGTGAAGAACAGACATGATCCAAGTATGCTATGCCAGATACGGCAAAACTTAATTACTGCATATTCTACCTTAATGTTTTGCTACCTTCTGTTTAGGCTCAACACAATGGTTGAGACAGCCAACATAGTTCAAAAAAAATTGTTCCATAATGACTATGCAACAATGCTTGCTTAGCTACATATACAGCAATGCATGATACAGTTATACTAAGAAAATAGTTTCGCGTTACAACATAATCAATACTAATAAAACCAAATGATGGTCTAGCTAATTAATCAATATTGAGGAATCATGCGGAATTTGCATATCAAGATATTCGATGTTTCTGATACTTCACCAGAACAAAAAACCCCAGATTTTCTTTTACAAAACAAAGAGAGAAAAGTACCCATTTGCATGGTTATGAAATTCACTATGATGCCCATCACGGTGATATCTCTGTATTCTGCAGATCTAATAACTATTTATCAGTTACAAAATGAAAAAACCAAATGGACAACTCGCTTCTTTTTATAATAGTCAGTGACACAGAGCTGGTGTATAGGCATGTATGACTTCCAAATGAGGGCCTCTTTTAGTAACTTCAACTAACTTTACCTCTCTAGTTCATAACATTGGAAGAAAACAATAGACATTGGGAAAAGATGATCAATAAGTGGTTACCTATAGTTTGACCAACCGGAAAAATTACCTCATTCCTCAAATCCTACACTTTTTTACCACTTAAGCCCCTGGTTGAAGAAAGTGCAGAAAGTTATTGCTTTCCACAATTTTCACTACCAATAATTGACCAACCTGAAAACGCCTCATTCCTCAAATCCTGTATTTCTTCACCACTTAAGCACCTACTTGTAGAAAGTGCAGAAAGTTTTTGCTTCCCAGTTCCCACAAGTACGGTGTGTGTGTGCGTGTGTGAGAAAGAGAGAGGCACCTACTCAAAAAGGATGCAGCAAGCCTTAACTACTCCATCAGATAAGCTTCTATGTATGTAAATTCATTTTCTACCCTCTGTGCTTAATTTTTTACTTCCATGCAACCAAACCACTGTCAGCTTAATTTCTTAATTATCATTATTCCACACCAAATAACTCCGATGCTTTTCCAAATGCTCTCTGTATAGCAATTAACTACATCAAGTAACTTTGAAAAACACAGTTTGATTTTCAGTCGTAAGACCTGACATTGTGGTAAGAATTCTGGATTACGAAGCTCATTCAATCTAAATAAAAGACCTGTGACCCTATACCGTCTGTCTCCATAATAATCCCCACCTACCTATGAAGCATGGACACTTTTATTTGGTTGGCATGTTTTGTTAGAAATGTGATGGATAGGGACACACGAAACCGACGTGACACTTGATATTTTAGGGTAGTTTCTCAAAATCGTCCCCATATCGGAGTGTTGTGTCGCATCATGTTTGTGTCCGTGCTCCTTAGCCAGCCACCCACCATGTCACACAGACGCCTAAACACAGCGATTCTCTGATTTTTCTCCTCTTCAGCTCCTAACACCTAAAGGAAGTACGGGTCTATGATTATCATCACTCTATTTCCTAGTAATAATGAATAAACAGATAAAATTGTGTGTCAATGCCTTAAAAGAAAACTACGTTCCTCATTCGAACTAGAACATGATTAGCTATAATATCAATATGATATTACATAACATGTGATAATCTGAAGCAAAAGCATCATTATCTCGAAAAGGAAAATGGTAAATAGCAATGTTTTCAACTATAAGTCATATCATATGCAGCAATAGAAACAACAAGAAGAAGAAAACCATAATATCAAATATGACACGCAACGCAAGCTACACAATGTACAGTACATCTCCTTGTTCTACTCGAAAGAAATCCATCAATCTGCAAGCTACACAACGTTTCCCTCAGAAGATTAACATTTTAAACATTGATTGCCTCTAATAACATATTCGTATCACCAACCACAAATCGAGGAAATTTGTATAACTAATTCACGCTTGGTAACAATAATAATTCCTATAATCAAACAACCGAGACAAAACTAAAATCCACCGACAAATCGAGAGAGAGAGAGAGAGAGTAGTACCATGTTATTTCGAGCGCGATTGAATTGGGAATGAAAGATTGCGGATTTATCCAAAGGTTCTGAATTCAGAGAGAAATGGATGAGGAGGAATGGAATGTAATAAAAGAAAGGGAAAGTTGGGGAATTATTCTTTACTTTCCCTCTTTTTTTCTGAAATGAGATCTCATCTAACCTGACATCATATCATAGAAAACTACAGACAGAGAAAGAGAGAATTTTATTTGGAATAATTTTTATTTTACTTTATTTTTTTGGTTGGTACGCGCTAGTAGAGTTTTTTTGTCTCAATACGCCACTGCCAGTTTTAAAACTATTTCGCTGGCTACTTTATGTCGCGTTAGCAGCGGCCGCTATTTTTATTAGTGACGACTTTTATTTGAAAGTCACTAATAGAAATAGCGGTCTATATTTTAAAATATTTGGATTTTTTTTCTGCTATTCTCACTAACAATCTTAGTATATATGAGGTCGCTAATGGGAATAACGACCTCAAGTGAATGTATTGAGACGCTTATCAATTGCTATAGAGCTTTTGCTCTTTTGGGGAAAAAAATTAAAACTGAGGTTGCTATTGGGAATAGCGACCTTGGCATACTTCGGTCGTTGTTCGCAATAGCGACCTCAGTAGGAAACTCAATCTCTTTGTTCCTTATAAAATTTTTTAAATAGTTATACAACTAAGACCTCTATTCGGAATAGCGACCTTACTACAATAAATGTCTCTATTTCGAATAGCGCCCTTAGTACAATGAATGCCTTTATTCTGAATAGCGACCTTTGTATAACTAAGGTTGCTATTCAGAATAACAACCTCAATTTCAAAAATAAATTAATTGTTATTTTTTTTTAGAAAACAAAGACTCTCTAAATTTGGCTAAGTGTTAGAATACAGTTCATTAAAGGTCGCTAATCTCATTAGCGACTTCATGTATGTTTTGGTTGCTAATAGGAATAACGACAACAAACAAAAAATTTCAAATATTTAAAAACATAGACCGTTATTCCCATTAGCGATTTTCAAAATGAAGAGGTCGCTAATAAGAATAGCGGCCGGTATTGACGTGGCACAAAGTAGCCCATAAATGCTAATTGTTTCGAAACTGTCTCATAATTGCAAATATTTTCAAAAGTGGCCTATTATGGCAAAAGAAATCGCGCTAGTATGAGTAGTAAATTGGCCTTGGGCTTTAGTCGGGTCGTAAAAGTTTTTTTTTACTTCTTTTGTAATGCATGTTGGTTAGATAGAAGAAAAACCGAGTGACCGCTAATTGTTTATAGGGTTTTTAACATGTATGTCCTTAACAAATACTTAAATATCATGTATGTCCCTCACAAATAGAGCTGTTATCGGGTCCTATCGGGTCGGGTCCTCCACTACCCGGACCCGAATCCGGTACCTCACGGGTCCAAAAATTGGACCCGAAGCTGCGAGAATCGGGTCCGGGTCCGGGTCCTAATTAAAAAAATCTACCTGTATGGTCCAATAGCGGGGAATAAATATTTGCACTTAAGTATTTTTGTACCCGATACCTTACGGTTTCAACATTTTTTGCACTTAAATACATGAATAAATATTATATTTATACATATATCTTCAACAATTACTATTTACATGTATATCCCTATAACTCTATTATTCAAATTTCATATTTTTGGGGTATGTTTTTACAGGTCCGGGTCCGGATCGGTTCTTTTATTAGTGGACCCGGACCCGGACCCGGAAGTGCATCGGGTCTTAATTTAGGACCCGGAGCCATATAGATCAGGTCAGTTCCGGTCCAATGCCAGGTCCGGGTCGGATCCGGATATCGGGTAAATGTGAAAGTGCTACACACAAATGTGTATTTTCATGTTTGTCCCCAACAATATATGCAACTTCACTTAATTACCCCTCTAGTTAAAAAAATGCAAAACGATGGAGAATTTTCAATTTTTTTAATGGACATGACGCGAAAAATGCCGATTATTCTCTTCTCTATCATTCAAACTTTATCTCCTTCATCCTTGTAAATTCAGGCAATTGTTGTGTTAATATAAATCAGAGAGAAATGAAGACAATACTGAATATTGAATTGAGTTCAACCAAGTACAATACCACCTATATATAGGAAGGGAACAAATAGCAAATCAACTCTACAACCAATATGGAACTATAATAATATCTAACACCCCCACTCAAACTCACGATGGATCAAACAGTGTGAGTTTGCCTACTAAGTATCTAAATCTCTGAACAGTATGGGATTTGGTAAAGAAGTCTGCAGTCTGCTGGGAAGATGTAACAGAATAGAGAGAAATGGTCCCTGCCTCAAAGTGCTTACGAACATAATGGCAATCAATCTCTATATGCTTCATTCGCTCATGAAAGACCGGGTTGCTTGCAATGTGCAATACACTCCGGTTATCACAATGAAGATGAGTAGCTCTTGTAAGAGTGACACCCATATCTGATAACAATCAACAAACATAAACAATCTCTCTAGTAGTAGCTGCCATTGCTCTGTACTCAGCTTCAGTCAAAGAACATGCAACAACTGCTTGTTTCTTACTTCGTCATGAGATCAGCGAATCACCAAGAAATAGACAGAAACCGGTGGTAGACCGTCTGGTGGTAGGATCATCTGCCCAATCTGAATCAAAATATGCACTCAGCTCTAATTTGGATGTAGTAGGCATGAATAATGAGCGAGTAATAGTGCCCCGAAGATATCTGAGAATCCGAAGAAGAGCCCCGTAGTGAACTGATGTAGGAGCAGAAACAAACTGACTGACAACACTGACTACGTGAGCAATATCGAGTTTGGTCATGCATAAGTAGACAAGCTGTCCAACAATCTGTCTGTATCTAGTGGGATCAGGAAGGAGCTCACCATCAGTGGGACGAAGCTTCACATAAAGCTCTAAGGGTGTATCGGCTGATCTACTATCAGAAAGGCATGCAGCGGAGATAATATCTGATGTGTATTTCTGTTGAGAAATAAGTATCCCCCGAGATCCATGAGCAATCTCTAGGCCCAAAAAATAACGTAGTCTACTAAGGTCTTTCATATGGAACTGGTGATGAAGGTATTTCTGGGTGGATGTAATGCCCGCAGAGTCATCCCCAGTAATGATCATATCGTCAACATAGAGTAGTAGAATTATCCTCCCCTGCGGTGATGACCGCATAAACATAGAATGGTCCTGAGAACTCTGACTAAAACCAGCCTTGGTGATGACAAGGCGAAAACACTCAAACTCGGTGGGGAAGTAGGTTGGATGGGTGCTGGCTGCTGTGGGGATGCAGGTGGTGTTTCGGCAGGGAGAACAACAGGTGTAAAGACTGCAGGAGATGTGAATGGAGCCAGAGGAGTGGGATCAAAAGGAATGCGGAAAGGTAAAGTCGGGGGGCTAGCAACAGCTGGGGAATCGAGAAATCTAGTATCCTTAGGGGGGGTCAGGTAGTAAGGGGAGTCTTCCACAAAGGATACATGTCGAGAAATGCGGACACGACCCTCTGATGGATCAAAACAACGATAACCTTTGTGTTCAGGACTGAGACCTAGGTGAACGCACTTAGTAGCACGAGCGGAGATCTTCGTGCGCTCAGTAGGAGGGAGAAGAACGTAACAGGTGCACCCAAAAGTACAGAGCATACTGTAGTCGGGAGGTGAATGATAAAGAGCCTCAGAAGGCATCGTACCAGCTAGGACAGGCGAGGGAGTAATATTGATAAGACTGACAGAGGTCATGATGGCTTCAGCCCAGAAAGAACGAGGAGCGAAAGAGGAGAGTAAAAAAGCGCGAGCCGTCTCAAGAATGTGACAATGCTTGCGTTCAGCTACACCATTCTGATCATGTGTGTGAGGGCATGATTGTTGAAAAAGGGTACCGTGAGACTGAAGGATCAATCTCTTAGTGGTGGAAGTGTACTCACATGCACCGTCTGATCGAAAATTCTTAATGCGCACACCGAACTGAGTGTGAATCATAGTTGTAAAGAATCGGTAAATATCAGGTATCTCAGATCGCTGACGCATAAGAAAAATCCATGTATGTCTAGTGAAGTCATCAATGAAGGCAACATAATAGAGATAGCCTTTCCACGAAGGTACGGGAGAGGGTCCCCATATGTCAGAATGAACAGGTTGAAAAGGATGAGTGGTTTCAGAAGTTCTTTTGTGACTAAAGGGTAGGGCAATGTGTTTGGCCAAATGACAACCATGACAATCAGATAAATATTTTAAAGTGAGAGAACCAAGGGCACCACTACGAGCTATAGTCTGGAGTCGTGATGCGCTAATATGACCTAAACATCTGTACCACAGATCAGCATCAGAGGAAACAATACCGGCACAACTAGGAGAGTGGTGTGCACGAAGAAATCTAGATAATATAGACACCCTGACGACTAGCACGCCCAAACTCCTCACCGGTGGAAGAATCAGTAATAGAACAACCTAAAGAGTCAAAAGTAACGAGAAGATCACTATTGCACAATGCACTAATAGAAATAAGGTTTATTGATGAATGAGGAGCATAAAGAACATATGGTAATGTGAGAGTGGGAGAACTAATTGTTCCTGAGTGTGTAATAAGAAGTGGTGAGCCATCAGCTGTGTGTAGAGATGGAGAGTGAGAGGGAAGTGCTGTGCAGGTCGTGAATAGTGTCTGATTACTAGTGAGATGATGTGATGCACCAGAATCTAAAATCCAGAATGAATTCATACCAGGAGTGGCAGAAAGTACAGGAGCAGAGGAGCCAACATTGATAGACTGACCCATGAGCTGTAGTTCCAGCTGTGTGAGGCGTTGCTGAAGATGAGCCCAATCAGCAGGAGATGGCAAGGCTGGAGTGATGGGCATGACCGAGGATGTGAGGGACGACGCACTGCGAGGGCTGCTGTGACTGAGAGCACAATTTGGAGGGAGATGCTGCTGGTGTCTGAATCGGTTTAGGGAGCAGGACGGTGCTACCGGTGTCGGAAGTATAGGTGAGGTAGGGTGAGCAATGACATTAGAAGAAGGTAGGAGGCCGGAGACAGACTGAAAGTGATGCTGCTGCTGTTTGAATCTGGAGGAGGAACGAGAGGCGGTTGCATCGAGGAAGTCAGTGGAGGCGGAAATATGTGGGAGAGACTGAGATCCTATCAAGTAGTAGTACCTGTGTGTGTGTGTGTGTGTGTGTGTCTATATATATATATATATATATATATATATATATATATATATATATATATGTAATTTTATTCTTTTTTTTTTACCTTTTTTTTCCGGGATTTTTTTTTGAAAGAAAGAAAGAAAGAAAGAAGAAGAAGAAGAAATAGGGTACCCCAAACTGAGCGAAAAGTTAGTGACGACGAGGACACCGGGAGGGGTGGCTAGTGACGACGCGGTCACCGGACTTGATGGCGAAGTTGAGATCTGATGACGATCTGTAGTTCGGATCTGGAGTTCATGATGATCGGATGGTGATCTGGAGGTGGGATCTGTAGTTGGAGATCAGATCTGTAGTTGATGACGATCTGATGGCGGCAGGAGTTGAAGTTCTGGAGTTGAAGAAGATGACGATCTGGAGTTGAAGGAAGAAGATGACTGTGGAGGTGGGATCTGTAGTTGGAGATCAGATCTGTAGTTGATGACGATCTGATGGCGGCGGGAGTTGAAGTTCTGGAGTTGAAGAAGATGACGATCTGGAGTTGAAGGAAGAAGATGACTTCGGGGTTTTTTGTTGTTGAAGAAATTTGTATAACTTTGGCTGTTGGAATTTGAGGATTTTTGGATGGGAAAACTTTAAGAGAAGAAAATTTGAGTAATTGGCTCTGATACCATGTTAAGATAAATCAGAGAGAAATGAAGACAATACTAAATATTGAATTGAGTTCAACCAAGTACAATACCATCTATATATAGGAGGGGAACAAATAGCAAAATAACTCTACAACCAATATGGGACTATAATAATATCTAACATGTAATACCCCAGATCAGTCGACTGGTACTGCCAGCAGTCGACTGATAGAGGATAGTCGACTGGTACTGCCAGCAGTCGACTGGCCCGTGAGATTTGTGAGAGATTTGAGTAATTTAGTCCCATATCGGGAATTTGCGAGGATAATCAGAGTATAAATACTATTGCCGAGGATCAAGAGTCACCAATTCGGTTAACCACCTTTTGAGAGGCAGCCTGTGGTGGGCAGTGGAACTACATAGTATTTATAATTTGTCTGAGCATTGGGGCGGGGCGTTACAAATGGTATCAGAGCCGACTTTCGACCCACCGGGTGTATCTGCACGATGAAAGGGTGCCTCCGAAGGAGGGGGGCCTATTCGTGGGGTACATATGCTTGCGTGATGAAAGGGTGCCTCTGAAGGAAGGGGGCCTATTCACGAAGCATGCCAGGTGCTAGAAAGGACGGTCATACACTGAGGTGTGCCCTGTGCTCAGCGAGGACGCTGATTCCTAAGGGGGGGTGTATGTAATACCCCAGATCAGTCGACTGGTACTGCCAGCAGTCGACTGATAGAGGATAGTCGACTGGTACTGCCAGCAGTCGACTGGTCCGTGAGATTTGTGAGAGATTTGAGTAATTTAGTCCCATATCGGGAATTTGCGAGGATAATCAGAGTATAAATACTATTGCCGAGGGTCAAGAGTCACCAATTCGGTTAACCACCTTTTGAAAGGCAGCCTGTGGTGGACAGTGGAACTACATAGTATTTATAATTTGTCTGAGCATTGGGGCGGGGCGTTACATAACATGTTGATCTAACTTAGACTCATTAAATCCTTTTAAAATTTTTCATTTTTCTTCAAGAAATGGATATACTAACAGTGCATCTTTGAGAACCATATATTAATTTTTCCTCACGTCACTTCTCCAAATTTGCCATAAATCTTATTTTTTAATGATAGATTATAAGCTTCGTCAATTATTAATCCTTAATACTGTTAAATATTTTCTCATTTGATTGTCTAATTTGATTTCTATTTGTCTTGTAAGGGTAAAATCATGATTAAATTAGTGATATCTAACATAGGGTAAATATAAAACAAAGTCCAAATTGTTAGGGGCATATACGAAAATACACATTTGTGAGGGGTATATATAATATTATCATATTTGTTAGGGGTATACATGTTGAAAACCCTTGTTTATATATCAAAAATGATCGTGGAAGTAGTGCCTAGTTATGCAAACTCCACCAAATCATAGACTGTCATCTTTCACAAGATGAGCAAGGCACTGAGATGGTTGTTGTTTAGTGTTGCGTTATACTATACACTTAGAGCATCTGTAGTCGTTCAATCTCAAATTTTGGGTATTTGGCATATAAGAATAGAAATTCTGAATTTGAGTTGTAGTCGTTTTAATCCAAATTTTGGATTTTCATTTTAAAAAATCGACGAACAATAAATGATTTCACGTCCCACCAACAGACGAAAAATTATTTCCTATCTAAGGATTTTTATAAAATAATAATAATAACACGGGCAGGAAATCATTTACCGTCCTTTTTTTTTCTTTCAAACTAACTCCTAATTTAATTCTAATTAACTTTTAATATAATCCTAATTAAATTTCAATTAAAACATAATACATACCTATAATAATTTTTATAGGCATACTTCTTTTAAAAAATTTGTCCACATGTGAGAAAAGTGGGTCCCGTCCGATTTTTAAAAAAAATATAAAATCGACGGACGGTATACGATTTCCCGGCTGATCATTTTTATTAAAAAAAATTGATCAGGCGAGATATAATTTCATGTCTGATATTTTTTTATATAAAAAGGAACGACGATCTTTCGTCCGATTCAAATATTTGTAATAAAAAAACGGACGAAAGTTCATCGTTCGTCGGCTATAGTTTCCAAATTCATATATCTCTTGCCAAATATAAACAACAACTGTTCACATAAAACCCAAAATTTGAGCATATAGCCAACGACTACAACACTCTTTTTACTTTATTTTGTGGAAAAAATGTCTTTTTAGCCAACGAGTGCAGATGTTCTTAGCAATTCAAAATTGATGGGTCAAATAGTGAGTTTGGTTAAAATACGCTCGCTGTTTGAGATGGTGAGTGTAGGCTTAGGTGTTTTTCCACAACTTGGAGAAAAAAACTTGAAGAAAACTATCTCAAACAGCGAGGGTATTTTAACCAAACCCGCTGTTTGAGACATTGAGTTAGATGAAAATACCCTTGCTGTTTGAGACAGCGAGTTTTGTGAAAATACCCTTACTGTTTGAGACAACGAGTCTTACTTTGATATTTTTTCTTCAAGTTTTTCCTCCAAACACCTAAGCGCACACTCGCTATCTAAAAAGTAAGGGTATCCAAACTCGCTATGTGAGATAGTGAGTTTGTTATTTTGGTAAATACTTTCAAAAGTAGATTAGTGTGGTAAATACTTCCAAAAAGTGGGTCGTTATGGCAAAAAATTCCGTTTACGTTGAATTAATTCTTTTCCAAAATACACAAGGAAATTTTGTTTCTCTCTTTTTCTTTCGTTTAATTTTTTTTTTTAACTTCTTGCGAACATAGAGCAAAACTGATATTCGAACATGAGCTCCTACTTACTCCCACCCCCACCCCCACCCCCACTCCTCATCACCATCTTCAGCTCCTCTGACCACCCTACCGGCCTACACCCAACTCCTCTCTGAGCCCTAACCCTCCATTGCATCTCCACTGGCCACTCTACTCTCCTTTTGTCCTCTCCCCCCTTGCACCTCTTCTCTTCGTTTTGCCTTCTCTCCCCTTGTTTCTGATTGGTGAACGCTGATCTGGCTCCCCTCTTCTTCTTGTGTCTTCGGACCTTCTCACTTCATCCCATATGTTGTCGGAACTAGAACTCAGTGGATGCGGACCCAACGAGAGGGTCCGCCATCACACGGCTGCCCCAACTCAACCACAAGCTATGGCTGAAACCGATGAACCTCAACCTCATAGACATATCCATACATCAGCCTCTATTACAACCTCTGACCAAATCCCAAATGTGGCTCCTCAGCCTCATTGCATCGAGGGTGAACCCTCGGGGCTCAGAGTTGCTGTCCCCCCTAAGCGGGCACATCGAAATGCACATCCTCGGCCTGAGGGGGGAGGCTCATTTCATCATCGCCCACGCGATGAGGTGCTGTCGAGAGGACGGGCCCAAAGAGAGGGTCCTCCTACTGGCCAATTACAGCGTAAAAGAACCCCCCCGTTGGGCCGGCGTCATGCTCAACATCGTCAGTACAACCCCGATGGACTTAAAGGGACGATAGCAGGGTAAGGTATGCTACAGAAAGATACAGAGATACCCAACACCCTCTACACAGAGAGATCCAACATCCTCACATGCACAGTGACCAAGGCCGCCCAATCTCCCCTCCTAATCTTACTACGCCAGGGCCACAACAACAACAGCCTATTTCTAACAGGCCCCGTGTGGAGCACAACAAGCCTCTCCAACCCCAACAGAATGTTTCACCCCCCCTCCCCCCATCAGCTACTCCCAAGGAAGCCAACCCCAGACCACCCAAGGTCCACCGTGGAATGGGCCCAAAGAGGGGGTCCACACGGTGGAGCTGTGGAGGCTATGGGTCTACCTCCGATTGGGGTAGAGACGGAAAGATGGCAAGAAGTTAGTTACAAAAGAAAAAGACAGTCAAAATCCCCACCGACAGTTACAAAAGATCTCAAAAAGCATCAGAGAAGGGGTAAGCGCAAACCGGTGTCGTGCTTCAACTGCGGTGAGTTAGGACACTATCGGACGGAGTGCTCCAAAGAAGTGCGCTGTCTACGGTGTCTGATGTGGGGTCACTTATCGTACAATTGCACAAACATCACTGCCTCAAACAATGACGAAGAAAGACGAGTGTACAAGGGGCGATCTCCTGACAACCCAACGTCCATCAAACTAGCCAACAGCCTCGCGGCTATAAAGTCGGAGGAAGCGTGGTTGAGAATGTGGTGCGCAGTGGCACGAGTAACTATTGGCAGACCTTCGGAGGCTCACATCCTCCAAGGTGGCCACTGAGGGCGGACCGGGATTGGGTTGTCAAACGAATGGGCCCCTTCATGTTTATTGTCTCCTTCCCATCTCCTCAGAAGATGATCGAAATCACCGGAGTTACCACTGTGGACTTTGGGCATTTTAAATTGGATTTTGAAGCTTGGTCGCCAAGCTTCGGTGCAGAAAAGCCACAAGGGGATAGCTACTGGGTATGGGTTCACAACGTACCCCTTCATTGCTGGAAGAAGGAGGCCTTGTAAGAGATGGTCTCTGACTTCGGCAACGTTGAAGAAATTGACGAGAAGACGGTTCGTAGATCGGAGTTAGTATCGGTAAGAATTCGGATTAGAAGTAGGGACATCGCTCTAGTGCCAAGATTTGCTAAAGTATACACTTACGAGGCCTCCTACCTCATACGCTTTGTCCTCAACAAACGCGCAGGCGACGAGGCTGGTCAAATTTCCATCACTTCCCCAGTGCCTCCAGCATCCCTCAGAGATGGTAGAAGCTACGAACAAGTGATTTCACCAACTTGGGTGCTCATCATAGATGGATCCCACGAGGTGGAGAGGGCCCATAGAGAGGTTATCAAGGCGGCGAGAGAGATGGAGGCACGCCAAGAGGTCACAATTGAGGGATCAGGGAGTTCTGGGGCAAGGCGGGACGCCGGTGGTCGACTGCAAGAGCGGACCAAGGGATCCAACGGCCAAGCGGCTAAAAACCCAAATCTGATAAACATCTCGGCATCTAGGGATTCTCTGGAAAAAGGAAACATGCAGATTACCCAATTAGGAAAGGGAGCGCTGCAAAGTAGTCAACTTTGGCAGGAGTCTAGAGAAGGGCATGCAGTGGAGCTGGGTAGGGAAGCAGGGGTGGCAGGTACCCAAAATGGCAATCACCAACCCCGTTGCAGCAAGCATGCTTCGGAGCTGGTAAGGGACAAGCCCAACTCCGACAAAAAGACAACAAAGAAAGCTCAGACTACTAGAGAGTGGGTAGAAAAAGTGTGGAAGGCACCAAAGGGGCATAAAGAGGCTTCTTTGGGAACAGGGTTTCAGATTTCAGAAGCCTATTTGGGGAAAGAAAAGAGCGGAGTGCTGCTCGCTCACAGCGAGGAGTGCTCTGAGGGGACGGGTGGCACTCGAGATCTGAGGATGCCCAAAAATGGGTATGAAGCCAACGAAGTGGAAGAGAGCCAGAACGTTATGAGCCTTATGGAGTTAGAAGACGAAGATAGGGTTTTGGCGCTCAATGTAGCGTTTTTACCGCCCTCTGCATCGATAAAGGAGATGCCTGTTGTTGCCGCTGTCTCACCCACTCCGCTGTCGCCACGTGGGTGGGGGGGTGAGCTCACCACATGCGACAGCGGAAGGGTCGCATTGAAGTTGGTGACGAGTGGTAGCCGCACCGCGGCATAACTGGGACCAGCGGTGTGGTACACCGCGGAGGAACGTGTTCTAACAAAAATTTTGTTTCCTATGCGGGTGAGGTTGGGGTGAACCCCATAGGAAGTCTTGGGCCTGTAGAGGGGCCCAAGACGCTTCTTGTCGCGCCTACAGCAGGGAACACTACTGTCTCAACCGAGCCAACGGTGTGTGGGCCCATCGAGGGGTCCACAAAAGGAAGCACCACGAATCTTGAAGCGCCTTCGTCGTCTTGTGGGCTCAATGAAGAGTCCACATATAGTGAGGCATCTCTACAGGTACTAAATCAGCATGCAGGTAGTGAGAAGGACCTAGAGGGGCGTCTGAACCTGGACGTTGACTTCTCATTTACGGATGAGGACTCTGAGGACTTAGAGTTTTTTTCTGATACGCAAAAGGAGTTTTCGCCAGAGATGGTTCTGTCCACTTTGCCAGAGTCAGCCCCAGGATACAGCACTGGATCGTCTCAAAGGACGGTTGGTTTTAGGGTGAAGAGGTCACCTAAGAGGGCTCATGCGGAGTCCTTGGATGACTTTCTGGAGAGAGCCGCGGCCGCCAAAGCGGCTAAACATGTCAATGGAGGCACAAATATTTTTCTTGCTAATATTTTAAATTTCATGTCAGACTCTGAAGTTTTTCTATTAGCAATTACCTGTGGTTTGAAAGTTTATGATGAAGACCGCAACGCGTTTCTTCTTAACAAAATGAGGGGTTGGGAATCTGAGAGGGTTAAAGATAGTGTTCATAAGGAAATAGGAACCAACTCTAGGGGGATAATGGTCGCTGAGGGCGAAAACCGCCCGAGTCCCTCACACACTGCCATCTCGGACACGGTTCCCCAATGAATACACTATTCTGGAACGTCCGGGGTCTGGGGGATAAAGGTAAAAGAGATATGGTTAGAGATGTTCTAATGAAGTCCAAGGCGGAAGTGGTTGGGCTTCAGGAGACCAAACTTATACATGGGACCAAACTCAAGAGATTAGGGGGGAACAGAATCAAGGAATGGGTTTTACGCCCATCTGCGGGAGCCTCGGGGGGAATTGCCATTGGCTTCAACTCGGACCTGCTCACTTGTTCAGAGGTCTATAATGGTACATTCTCCCTGACTACACGACTGGAACGACGATCTGATAAGTATATGCAAACTATCACAGTTGTTATGGGCCGAACGTGGCTTCAGAGCGTGACGCCTTTTGGCAAGAACTGGTCAATATTCGTCTCCGTTGGCCAGGGGCCTGGATTGTCGGAGGAGACTTCAATATTACCCGATTTGCGTTCGAGCACAAGGGTAGAGGTTCCAGCGACAAGCACAGAGCAGAGTTCAATAGGGTGATAACGGATCTTGAGTTGATAGATATCCCTATTAATGATAGACTATTTACGTTGTCTAACATGCAGGCTACTCCAATTATGGCAAAATTGGACAGGATTCTCGTATCGATAGTTTGGGAGGCTAAGTTCCCCTTTGCAACTGCTAGATCGATCCCTAGACCAACGTCAAATCATACTCCAATCCTTCTTGACATTGGGCTTCAGGGAGCCAAAAGACATAGTAAATTCCGATTTGAGAAGGAATGCCTGGAGATTCAGGGCTTTCACCACCTGGTGATGGAAAACTGGGCGCTCCCAGTGACTGGCACAGATGCTGCGGGACGATAGTGTGAAAAATTCGCAGATTAAGAAAGCGGCTACGTAAATGGAACTGATCTAGGTTCTCAACCATCTGGCGCGCAAAAGATTCCTTGTTGGAAGGAATTGATGAACTTGAAAGACTGGAGGAATTGAGAGACCTGTCAGAGGAGGAAAGACATAGACTCCTGGAGCTCTGTGAGAATATTGCCAATCTCTATAAGATGGAAGAAATTAAATGGCAACAAAGATCTAGAATTTCGTGGCTCAAAGAGGGAGACGCGAACACGGCCTTCTTCCACCGAGTGGCAAGTGCAAGGCGCAGGTCCAATCTTATTTTATCCTTAGAAACAAGCTCGGGGACAGTACAAGATGAACAAGTGATCTCCACAACCTTCCAAGGATACTACAAGGACCTCTTGGGGAAGAAGAATGACTTTCGGGTCCCACTCAGGAATGATTTCTGGCAGACTTACCAGACCGAGTCATCGCCTTTGCTATCCTGCCTGGAGTCTCCGTTCTCGGAGGAGGAAGTTAAAAAGGCTATCAGTCACATGGGAGCGGACAAGTCGCCAGGGTCAGACGGCTTCCCAATGATGTTCTTCCAAATTTTTTGGGAAGAAATTAAAGGGGACCATATGGCATTGCTGGATGACTTTTTTAACAATAAGCTCAGATTGGGTATGTTTAATTTTGCGGACGTAGTCCTGATTCCCAAACGGAAAGAGGCATCGAAAGTGGGCGATTTTAGGCCGATCAGCCTCATAAATTGCTCGGCGAAGATTATTACAAAAATCCTAGCTATCCGCCTGGGGAGTATTATGGACAGCCTTATCAACAAGTCTCAGTCGGGCTTCATTAAGGGCAGAAATATCCCAGGGTGGTACTCTTCCTCAATGATATGCCAATTGTCGTCGCCAACAGGATTGAAGTGATCAGCCATCTTTAGAAATAGGGAGGAAGAAACATAAGTCATAGAGCAACACAAATGTAAGTCACTTACATTTAAATCTCTAGACTCAAACACACACTCTAATGTCTACTTCTAGGGTGTCGTTCCTTATAAATTTGTACCAGTGTGAAACGTAGCTCTGATACCACCTCTGTAACACCCCGAATTCCAAATACAACTGAATTCGAGATTTCCACAGGATCTTTTCGTCTCATTCGGTACAATTTTATAAGGAATTGAAAACTTTCCATTTTACATCAGAGTTACACTTTACATTTTACAGCGGAAGCATATAACACAATAATTTACATGTAATGACAGCGGAAGCAATTTACATCATTCAAATAAATGTACATCAACAATGAATAATTTGTAAGCATCAGTTCTCCTTTCAATTTTATCAAGCCATTTATCCTGCATACAAAACTGTGAGCACGTCAGTTTATTCAACCGACAAAAATTATACATGACCATTCTCTCTATGCCAGAAACAGTATAACGATTCTCATTTCTTAACAAATCACAAACTTGTTCACATATCAAATTAAAGGAAATACCCTATTGATGTCGTGTTGTGATTGTGCACTTAGTCATTAATGCAATTATTTATATTATATGACACTAATGCGCACTTGTTCGGATTCTATGCATCCCATACTACATAGGTCCGAGGGCAAGCCCTTAATTGTTCTTCATCTTGTAGGGTTCAATCCCTCGTCATGACTTAATCTACTACTGTAATTACGGTAAGTATCCTAGATGTTTTCCGACATACGAACTCATGTCTAGGCGCCCTAGAGAAAATCCCAACGCACTGACACATGACTCATCATGCAGGCATCCTGTGGTAATTCAGCTCATACCATAGACATGACACCACCCGCAGTCGTCAAACACCCCACGAGCGTCGCCACCGAGACGGTACTCTGGAGCAGTATCCACGCCCTATCATGACTCATCATGGGACATCCTGGGATACGCTCTCGCCACCAATCCAATGGCCCTCATACTCAATGTTTTTCTCTTACTTTCATCACATCTTCACTATGTATCTAGTCCTTATTTTCTTAGAATCATGAACAAAATATAAGCTCTAGAGTTAGCCTCTCCACTATACCGGACTTAATCATTCATTCAACACGACCAACCTTGGTCTTTCTTTTCAAATTTCATTTCGTTTATTTCCAATTGCCGATAGGAGAAGTAGCTACTCTTTTGTTTCAATTTCAATTCACAATTATCAAAATTGAGCGTTACCAGCTCATGAGTTCATTTTCATAATCTCAATAGACTTTTCTTTTCCATGTCCATAACTTTCACATTCGTACAGCTTTCATAAATTCAAATAAATGATTCACTTCATTTCAGGTATAGACAAATAGAGTTTACTTAAATTGTCACAACCAATAATCATTCAACATAAGATTCATAATCTTTACCATAAAACAATTCATAGAATTTCTGAGATATCAAAAGTGATCTAGACAGTCGACTTAGAGCTTATCCAGTCGACTTGTTCAGTCGAAGAAAGTTCTTCAATAACCGCTCGGAAGAGTCGACTGCTGCACATAGCCAGTCGGCTGTTTCGCAGCGTTCAAAATTTAAATATCATTTACGGGGCAGTCGACTGTCATTCAAACCAGTCGGCTGTTCCACAGAGTTCAATTATACAACTTTTCAGGTTTAGTACAGTCGACTATTACATACATTCGGTCGACTGAACAGGGTAAATTTTCAAATTAAGGGATCATCTCTCCCTTCTGTTCTTCATTTAGCACACAGCATTTTATTCAATTACAGTACGTTCAAATGCCAACATAAACATGTGATTCTTATCTATTCACCATCATCATAACATAGTTTATGATTAAATGTAAATTTCACATGCTAATATTTTCTTTTCTCCAATGAGATACTAAACATACATTTTTTCTTTACTCATCATTTATCTACGAAGATGAATATTATTCTAATTTAGCATGCTAGAAAATCAAGTTAACAATTCATATTAAATATATCGTTTCATGGAATTTTGAACTGTACATATTTTATTTCAGTGTACCAGTCGACTGCTCACATGATCGGTCGACTGTACCGGTCATTTCCAGTTCTCTAATTATCATTAGTTCTTTTTCATTCATTCGTATTTTCAACATTTTGTACAGTATTAATTTAGCAATCATCTTATCACTTCAGTTTATAAATACATACACAATTCAATCTCAATCTTAACATGAGTTCTATTTTAGAAGTCATGAGAAACACCCACCTTGTTGACGAAATAAACGAATCCCGTAAAGCTTCTTAATGCGATGCACGACTCCTTGCTCCTTGCTCCACACCGAAGCTCCCTCTGAAGTGATGGCCGGCCTCCAAAAGCACTCACTCTCAACTCTCTTAAAAAATATAACTCTCTTCTCACAATGAAATTTTGTGTAGAAAACAAGTAAGTGAGGGGGTATTTATACACAATTTTGGGTGAGATGGAGGGCTAGGATTTAGTAGATGGTTATGAGATGGAGGGCTAGGATGAGAGTAGGAGTTGTAGTAACTACCCACAACTAAGTAACCACCCATACACTAACTCTACTTCTCCAGAACCGGCCAAGGAGAATAGTGTGCAATGCACACCATGTTGCATGCACGTGCTATTCTAGTCTCCATATAAAAACTTGTACATTATACATTATAAAAATAATCTTTTAAAAGATGTTACCTCACAAGTTGTTATTAAAAGAATTAATTCATGGGCTTAAATTGATGGGCCAAAATATTAGTTCTTATAAAATAAATAAATTAGATTTTTGGACTTGTGTTTATTTGAAAATAATTTAAAGAACATATATACATTCATATGCATATACTCATCATCCATAAAGAAAATAATTATAAGATTTCATATTACGAAAACTGCACGTGCACACTACGTGCAAAATAAATAAGTAATTTTCATAAATAAAAATCGGGGCATTGCAGAGGGACTGGCTTCACCAGTCATGACAGTGCTTATGACAGCTTGTGTTTTGTTTCTACCTACGGTACTCTCTGGTTGCTGGATGCTTGAGTAGTTAGACCCACCCCTCAGAGTTTGTTGGGGGTGTATGTTTGTTTCCTTTCATTTTCTTCCTGCATTGTACTTTTGTTTTGTTCTGTTGTTTTCTCCCGGTACGTCGGGGTTGTTTTATTAACTTCTTATTAACGAAACAGGGTGGCCTTATTCCATCTTTTACCTCAAAAAAAAACTTCTTGCGAACAATCACGAAAATCCAGATTTTGATGAAATGTTATATGCTGCAGCACTTCTTCTGAGCACACGTATGACAAAAGACAACAGGGCGGAAGAGCGAGTAAGTACATGGTCCAAATGCCATGTAGTTCTAATACAAAGGTGGGCGAGCTCACCTTCTCATTGCCAAAAATGAAAAAAAATAAACATGTAAGGCTCACGTTGCCATTCTAATGTTGTTTCAATCGATTATTATTTCTTCAAATTTCTGCCAGATTTGTCAGCTTGCAACGCCTTTGATGTAAGATTGTAAGACGCTTGTAATTAGCAAATTTACTTTTCATTATCTTTTGTTTAACTATTGATTGTAATACACTTGCAATTAGCATTATCATAGACTCTCATCATCCTCGGTATGACAAGGCATTGAGACATGCTTTAGCTATTTGAAAACGAGTTGCGCCTTCTCATCAGTGCTTTAGAAGTAGGACCGTGATACATTTCACATTGCAATTAGCTTTGTCATTTATTTTAGTTCCGCATAATATGCTTAGATGGCCTAGTGAGGCACAACTCCAAATCGGACTCTTATCCATCCCAAGGCATCTAGTGGATATACACGCTTGGTAAGTAACGACCAACCAATAATGTCGACATTTTGATGGAGTTAGTGTTTTACACCCTTCTGTTTTCTGTCTTCACTTCCATCTTTTTGAACACTGCATTTATAGCGATCACCACTTCCATTAGCACCATTAAACTCTTCTCTCTTGTTCTCATCATGACCTGCACTATCGCCACCTATCACCAATGCATTTCTTTCCAAACCTACAATCACTCCCTACTATCTTCAACAAGGTCATCCCCACCACCACCACATACTCATTCCTTCGCCAACCCCCACCACAAACACAATCACCCTTTATCAAATTCCAATCCAATATCTTAAACAGGAACTCTCATTCCTTCGCCAACCCCCACCACAAACACAATCACCCTTTATCAAATTCCAATCCAATATCTTAAACCGGAACAAAGATTACTCACAAATAAACACAAGTTAAATTCAAATACCAAAGAGAATAGGTTCCTTCACCATCATTGAATTGTTTGCTCAAGTCATTCAACCGCTATCATACCAGATAGGTCAATAATACACATCTTCCTCACAGGGATATTGCCTTCAGAAACGATGAATCCAACATCAGTAAATGCATATTATTTACACTTCAATCGCTAAAATTATATAATCAGCAGCCTCTTCCAAACCGCCCAAACTAATTTTTTGTGGATTCTCATAAGCAATCGAATTTAGAAGCAACAAGATTTGCTATCAAACCAAGAACATTAAGAGGATGCATTCAAGAAACAAACAGTAAACCTGGATTTCATCTGGAAGTCTCAGTAACTGTCATGCAGAAAACAGCAGATTAGGCTCCATTCATGTTCCATTTGAAATATATGTTCATCAGAAAAACCACACTTCTAATTATAAAGATAGTATATCATCATTAGAAGTAAATAATGAAATTAAACTCCAACCCAGATCACTATCTATTACGAAAATTAATTCCTCGTAACAGATTCAAACAGAAATATCACAATAACAACCAAAATCAAACCTAACACAAAGTGCACAATTCTAGGAAAGTTTTTAGAACACAAGGCCAAAATTCATGAAACAACAGCAACAGTTACACGATGGCATTGGCAGCACTAGCAATCCTTGGCCAGAGGTCGGCACATTCTTTCCCAATGGGTCCAGTAATAGCAGATCCTACAACCATAACCACATTGAACCCATTAAATTATTGAATCTGGGGACTAAATCAAAGACAACGCAAGTAATCAATTAATAAACATTCTGAGGTCAATTTCCATAGAATAAAATCAAAAATAAGATGTGTACAAAAATATTTGAATATACATTCAGTTAATCTTGGGTGAGAGGGAGAGGGAGAGGGAGAGGGGAGAAGAACTTTGGGGGGGGGGGGGGGGGAGGGGGGGGGGGAGGGGGGGGGGGGGGGGGGACAAAATGGAAGTGATATATAAATGGGAAGGAGTTAAGAGCATTCCCAATGGAACCCCATGTCCATCCCCATCTTGGGGTTCCATTTTGACATATTCCTTGGAATATGCCATTTTGATTTAAGGTTTCAAATGGGGTGCTCCAATGGTACCCCAATTTGGGGTTTCAAATATTTGTTTTGTAATTTTTTTGCACAAAACTATTTTTTTGAATGCAAAAGGATAATACAATTAATTAAAAAATTAAAATACAATTAATTAGACATAGATAATACATTTACTAAGAAAGAGGTAATACAATTCTTGATTGCCTCGTTAAAAAACCCGTAAGAAAAAGAGTAGCATGTTATTCAAATTACAAAATATTAACAATTAAACACCATATACACTTAAAACAAACCTTGGAAGATATCCAATATTGGTCTTTATTTAAAAAATTAACAATAGTATAATTATTGTCTATTATCATCTATAAATAAAAAATATTTAAAAAGTTTAAAAAAAACAAATCAAACAAATAAATATATACTAATATATTCCATAATTAAAGGAGGGTTTTTTTTGCAAAAGAAACATTTTGCGGTTCAGAAATTGGAGCCGCATATATGCGGCTCCTATTTCTAATCGCCATTTTTTTGCGGTAGGGGTACACCTTTTGCGGAACGGCGGCGGGGGGGGGGGGGGGGGGGGGGGGGGGGGGTGCTCTAAATCCAAGTGTGTGTATCCCTAATGAAATTTCGAAGCCCAACACGAACATGAAATAAACTTGGAAGTTTTTTTTTCCCTTTCACTTTTTGTGCCGAGATAAGCTACAATTTGTACACATCTAAATCCACTTTTAACAAAGAAAAAGAAAAAGCTCTAAAGATCAAAAATTGCTAATTCTGTATTTTAATATTAACAAAGTCGGATGAATAACATCAGAACCAGTTAATGATTAGGTGGTATTTTCTCATGGTCAAATGCATTCAAATTCTCAAATCAACAGACTACAAAAGCAGCTGCTTATCTTAATAAATAAACTTAAATATTTTATCAACTGACAAGCATTGGCGTCGTTACAGATTATTAACAAGACAAGTTTCTGCAATAATGTACTTAAAACAGAACAAGTGTATAGCCTAACCTTTCATTTCTCCCTTAGGATTCACAATCACCCCAGCATTATCTGCAAATTAAGAAAAGAACATTACCATGTTAAAGAATGTGAGGTGAATCCAAAACAATGGACTACAATAAAATGTCAACTGTTTAAAATTTCAAATTGCAACACTTTGAAGAATTGTCCTAGAAAACACATGCATAGCAAATGCACAAATCGGTAAATCCATTAGATTTCATGCAAAAAAAATCAAGCAAAACAAATAATAAACATGAAACCATGTGAGAAGCATAAAAAAAACCCCAAGAAATGCGGCTACAGATGCAACTGATGTAGGGCTGAAATGCATGGATATTTATGAACATATCTAGTTCATCTAGTTAACAATTTGGATTTCACATATCAACCTTGCAAACTCTTGTTCATACTTGTAATAAATGGACACAACAAACCAGTATTTGTTTAACTTTAATATTGGTCAGAAATAAAAGTAAGTTCAGTAGATCAAATATTTTAGTTACTTGCAAAATGCTTAGAAGGATTGGTTCATCTGTACAGGTGTATAACCATATGAAGCTAATGATGGATACAGAAGAGGATATGCCCAGAGCAGTTTTCCCCGCCTAATAGTAGGTTCCTAATTATATGGATTGGAAATGATGCTCTAGTTAGATGTTTAACAATAACAACAATGGTTTACTTAGATGAGAGAAAAAATTTAGTTTAAAATCATATTCCAGGAGACAGGTAACACAATGCAACAGTAGAAACAACATGCTGTTTAATCCTGGAAACTAAATATATGCTTGAAACGGCGAGTGGCAGAACCAGTCATGGCCACGCAATTTGTAATGAGGCAACATAACAAGCAACTTTCAAACAGCAGGTAGTTGGTACAACATCAATCACCAATGCAGTCTAAAATTAAACTATGAAGTTTAAACAAAGACTAACAATAAGAACTAAACAAAATTAAAGAGGAAAATCAAACTAAACGACTACAATTATACGTAAAATTTCTAGACAAAAATCGAACAGACAACCATACCAGCCACTCTACCCAATATATAATTGTAAATAATAAGGTACGGAGCAGAACATAGGCAAAGAGAAGTAGTATGTATTACCTTCAAAGTACATGAAAACACCATCCTTTCGGCGCCACGGCTTGCGCTGCCTCACGACGACAGCTGGCATGACCTTCTTCCTGAGATCAGGCTTCCCCTTCTTAACAGTCGCCATCACCATGTCACCAACGCATGCAGAGGGAAGCCGGTTGAGGCGCCCCTTGATCCCCTTCACTGAGATGATGTACAGGTTCTTGGCTCCAGTGTTGTCAGCACAATTGATCGTTGCCGCCACTGGCAAACCCAGTGACATGCGGAACTTGTTCCCCGCGGAACCACCACGCCCTACCAGATGATCGAACCAACATAAACATTTTGCCAGTAGTAGGGTATAGAATTACTAGCATGGTACAAACATCACTTGGAAACATACGATGCAAATCAATTCAGTGAGAGATAGAGAAAGTTAAGAACAGGAAAAGACTACTAGAACTTCTACCCTGTTAAACTAGTCGATGATTACAAAGTTCTCACAATCTGTAAAATTGGTTCTTGCATGGCAACCAACAACTAATCAGGAATTATATTATTATCTGTCCACAAAATTCTCTCAGCTTCTAGTGATTACTCTTATGATAAAGACATTTACATTCAGCCTTTCGAATTAACAGCTTCAGTTTAAATTTAACATTTCCGTTTATTTTTTTATTACTGCATAATAGACAACTTCTTATTGAAAAAAATTACTAGAATTACTTTCCCTGATCTCCTCCTCATAAGTAAAATTTCAAATTCCATTTTGATTGATCTACAAAAATTAATAAATATAGCATCATATACACTAATCAAATTCACATACTTCCACTTCAAAAATGCGACTTTTAGCAATAAGAACATGATTCCGTTACCGACTAATCGTAATCCTAAAAACAAATACGATCAAAACCCTACATAGGATCAAAGGAGAATAAATCAACAAGAGAGTAATTAATGCATCGGAATGAAACCGCAAATAGGGGGAACTGAGAAGAGAGAGAAAGAGAGTACCTCTCTTCGACATTCTGGAGGACCGATCACAAACAGAAGGGGAGAGAGCGGCGGCTTCTTCATCATATATGGTGGAGAATCTTAGGGTTTTGTGTCATGTTACCTAAATGTCCTTAACTTTTGAAATATTTATGAAAATATTTTTTTGTTTGGGGGCAGCCTGTAACTAACCATAACTTTAAAACAATTTTTTCAACTACCCTACATTGGCTCCAATTTTTTATTTTTATTATTTTTATTTATAGTAATGCTTCATCTACTACCAATTTCACTACCATTTTGTTCACTATCTTAGATAATATATTCCTATTGAAGAGTTCTCTCACCTACTCTATCTTTCCCTACCTATTGGAATGTGCCACATAAGGTAGTGAAAAAAAATGTAGTGAAATTGGTAGTGGATGTAGTATAGTCTTTTTTTATATGCCACTTTTTAAAAATATTTAAAGAAAGATGACAGTTGTTAAAGTATTTGCACTCGTGAACTCAGCAACTAAACTCGCTGTACTCTTTTTTTATATGCCACTTTTCGAAAATATTTGCAGAAAGATGACAGTTGTTAAAGTATTTGCACTCGTGAACTCAGCAACTAAACTCGCTGTTTCAACGGCGAATTTAGTTGTTTCATGTTCGCCATTGGAACACGACGAGTGTTTTTTAAAAAAAAAGAAACTCACTGTTCCCAACAGCGAGAACATTTACACTAGACTCGCTGTTGGGAACGGCGAGTTTAATATATATATATATATATATATATATATATATATAGGGTCGCCTTCGGTTGCGAACCCCTATGTGCGAACTCAGCTTGCGAACTCCTGTTTGCAGCGTTGGATCCAAAATAGCGTAATCGAATGGCTGTGATTGAATCCGCTCTCTTCCCAGTTATCTGTGGGGGTAATTTGGTCATTTCATATAGCATCCCATTACCCCCTCACTCTCTTTCGTTCGATCTCTAATCTCAGAGCCAAATCGATCCCCCCTTCTCTCTTTCAGGGCGAAACCCTAACTCTTGAAATGACCCAATTATAATCTCAAAGCCAAATCGACCCCCCCTTCTCAGTTATAAGGGTCGCCTTCTTTCTCTCTCAGAGCGAAATCCTAACTCTCTTTTGTTCGATCTCTAATCTCAGAGCCAAATCGATCCCCCCCCCCCCCTTCTCAGTTATAAGGGTCGCCTTCGGTTGCGAACCCCTGTGTGTGCGAATTCAGCTCTCTCTCAGAGCGAAACCCTAACTCTTGTCTGTGCGAATTCTTTGTGCAAAATCCTCGTTCTCCTCGAATCTCAGATCGAAATCGATCCTCTTCTCTCTCTCTTCGCGAAACCCTAACTCTTGTGTGCGAACTCCTCCTTCTTCCAAATTGGTAACCTCCCACCCCCTCCCCCGCTCTTCGCCCCCCCGCGAAACCCTAGTCCGATTCATTCGACGACGAAACCCTACCTCCGACCGCCCCCCTACTATCTCTAATCGTTTTCTCCCATTTCGAAACCCTAGGGTTTTGATCAGGTATAATTTTTTTTTTTGTTCCGTTTTCCTTTTTTCTGCTTGAATTTGTAGGAATGAGGTATTTGTTTTAAGAGAGAGCGAATGTTTTGTTTGAATTTGTAGGAAGCGTTTGAGCTTCACTGAGTGTTTCTTCATGTCTTGATTCCGACTATGGATATATTTTTGCCAATACACTGATGCTTGATATCAATTGAGGGAAGTGTTTGATTCTGACTATTCCTTTTGTTAAAATTTTAATTGCTTACTTTATTGCATTTTGGTATAGGCAGTGATGACAATATAGAATTTACAAGCATTTGTCGGCATTTTGCTGCTTCTTCTGTTTGTGTACTTTTGTGTTTATATTTTACAAGCATTTGTACGAACAGTTCGCACACAAGAGTTCGCAACGGAAGGCCAACCATGTAAAGTACAATGAGTGCAGCATTTAGTTTATTTACTCACTGTTTTCACCATGTTTGATTTCACTACAAAAGATACTCGATTTCCCTGCGTTTTTTTAAGTCTTTGCCGGCGTTTTTTTACACCGGTGAAACTTTCGCCGGCGTTTATAATAGCGCCGGTCCAAATGCCGCCGAAGCGAGCGTCGCGGAAAGGAAGAGGTCTACACCGGCGGTTTTACTAGACGTCGGTAAATATTACAACTACACCGGCGGTCATAAAATGCTGGTGTATGGGGGTCTTTGAGTGCCGTTCTTTTACCCCAATATACATTCACCGGCGGCCATAAACCGCCGGTATTTATCCATTCACCGGTGTTTCTACAAACGCCGGTGTAGAATGAAAGTATACCGGCGGTCTATGTGCGTTTATGAGCGCCCGGTTTTCCCTACTTACAAGCACCGGCGTGACCAAAAAACGCCGGTGTAGTTAGGTTCACCGGCGTTTTATAAAACGCTGGTGTTTCTTGGTGCCATTACAGCTAGCGACATACACCGGCGTGTGTAGGAACGCCGGTATATCGCACACTGCAACAAATTCATTAGATAGACCGGCGTTTTTTAAAACGCCGGTCTAGCTATGCCCGTTTGTTTTCATGCTCCGGTTTTCCGTTCGATTTCAATTCACAGTTTCATTTACAAAACCTGTAAACTAATTCACAACTGATTCAACCAATTTCGTTGCATATTACTGCGCAAATCATAACCAAACACAAGAATAATTAAAGATAATAAAGTTTCACACGTGTCATATCAACGTCCAAATTCATTGATTAATTAACAGTCATAATTAACAAATTAATATAGTGACTAACATCCCAAATATCCAAACAAACCAGTCTGACAAATATCCCAAATATCCCAAATTAAAAGTCTGACATAACTCTCATAAAAAAAAACCAGTCTGACATAACAACAGCAAGGAGGACATAAGAACAACAACCATACAGCAAGGAGGACATAAGAACAGCAAAGAGGACCGCAGATTCATACCCCTCAAGTAGCTTCAGTTCTGATCATCAGAATTTCCTTCATCTGGGCGACCGCTCTGTGAAAAAAAAATAATAGTTTAATTCAACAGTAGACCACAATACAGAATATACATATTTTTTGAGAATCAGCAGGAAGATCTACCTGTATCTTAAATTATAAGATCAAAGTGCCAATTGCAAATGGAATTGTTAATGATATATACAGAGGTAAAATAATTACATTGCACTACTAAAAATCTAGTACTTAATTTTGTATTTAAATACATCTAAAACAACAAAACAAATTAAAATTCAGTATCTAACTTGAAACCTTAATATTCTCCTCTGATTGGGAATATCCACTATCTAAAACAGTAAAACAAATGAAAATTCAGTATCTAAGCATGTCTTTCATGGATTGTTCAGACAATCCATGAAATTGTACATCGTGGAAGGAAACCAAATATAAGAAAAATAAGAAAAATAAGATAGGGCTCATATCAAGTGTATTTTTAGGGAACTGTCATCGTGGAAGGAAACCAAATATAGAAGCCAGAAATGGAAACAGAAAGAAGAATGGTAGAGACTTTGTATACACCAGGCTAACACAGCGGCATTTTCCTCATCTCTCTCTCATCCCTTATTTCCCTTCAGCACAAGAACACAAAGAGACATCAGCAACAACAGCAAGAGCGACAAGAACAACAATAGTAATAAATTATTATGAACAAGATGTCTCTATATGTGTTTCCAGATCTCCACTCGCGCCCTCTCTTTCTAATCACAGCCCAATTAAGAACATAGACAACATCCACTAAACAATCCAATCACAGCCCAATCAAAATTTGCCAAAGATGGCAATCAGCTTCATTAACAGTATCTGAAAATGAAAATATCCATTATCTGAGCATATATGTTGCTCTACTAATTCTTTAGCCCAACTAAATCTAAAACCCAATTGCTGTGCATATCCGGAGGATTTTGGCATACAGCTATACCATCCTCAGTTCACAGTGAACCTATTTTGGTCAAAAAAACAAGCCAATATGACAATCAGATGCATGAAAATAAGTTTCATTAACAGTAAAAGAAGATGAGGATGCTAGCAGCATACTTAGTTTGGAAGTGAACCCATTTTATGTTAAAAAATCATGCCTAAGATGGCAATCAGGTTCTCTGATAGTATCTGAAAATGAAAATATCCATTATCTGAGCATATATGTTGCTCTACTAATTCTTTAGCCCAACTAAATCTAAAAACCAATTGTTGTACATATCCGGAGGATTTTGGCATACGTAACTATAGCATCCTCAGTTCACAGTGAACCCATTTTGGTCAAAAAAACATGAGTTAGTAGGTTCCAATTATTTGCTCAGTTCACTAGTAAATTGAGTATCTTTTGTAGAATTTGTATTTGCTGAGTTAGTAGGTTGCAATTATTTAAATGAAAGAGGGGTTAATTTATACTTGTATTATGGTTTGAACTCATCGTGCGAACCATAATTCTGATCGTCCAATCAAAAAACCCTCCATCGAATGGCTGTGATTGTTCACACTCTCTTCTCAGTTATCTTTGGGGGTAATTTGGTCATTTTTCGATTAGAGACATATACTCCTCCGTTGCAAATGGAGGGGTAATTTGGTAATTTGGTAATTTTTCGGTTAGAGACATATACTCTCAGTGACATCTTTTCAGAGGTTTTATTTATTCAGATTATGGTTGCAACTAGTTGGCATGGCATAATAATGCAACCGTAGTGAGATCATGCATCTGAATAAGTGCTATACTAAATCCTGATTCTATTTGATGAGTTTTTCGCATTTTGTTTAGCTGAAGTCGGGAAAAAAAATTGCTGAGCTGAAGCTGAAACTTTTTTACTTAAATGTGAAACTGAAACAAAATTTTGTTTAGCTGAAATATGAGTTGAAACTGAAACAAAACATGAGTTGAAACTGAAACTGAAATATGAGTTATTATTGATCATGAAATGCCAAATTTGTTTTGGTTTCATGTACCCCAAATTTTATTGAGTATCATTGATGCGGTTTATTTCTGGGAGACGTGTGGATGCACCAGGTGTGTGGTATTTGGAGCTGACATGGCTGATCATGGGTCTCCTGTGCCTCTGGGAGAATCGGAGGGCCTAGGCTGTGACAGGTCATCCTCATGCCTCGCCAGGACGGGGGGACGGCCCATGGGGCTGTCACGGATCGGAGGCCGAAGACCACTGAGGCTCGTCGGATACGAGGAGACCAGTTCTGTGGGGGCGAACTGGAGATTCGGCGCCGACCCTGTAGTGGCTCGAAGCCGAGCTAGACTGCTGTTTTTACCATTTTTGAGTGAGAGATGTATTGGGCCCTGGTTGGGCCCCAAGCCATTTTACCCTACCACACAAGCCCCCCACTCCTGCGGGGGTACGGGAGCTAGCCGTGGAGGAGTGTTTACGGTTGTAGAAATGGGATGGCGAACCACTGGGCCTTCATGAGGGGGTTGTCCTGATGTTAGAGCGACCCTCAAGCCGGCGAGGGTCTCTGGGTCGGCAAGGGTGGTGGTGATCTGTTTGGACTTCCTGAGAAGATTACCCTGGTGCCAGACCTAACCTCGAGCTGGCGAGGGATTATGGGTCGGCAAGGGTGATGGCGAGCTGTTGAGCCTTCCTGAGAAGACTACCCTGGTGCCAGACCTGACCTTGAGCTTGGCAAGGGATTACGGGTCGGCAAGGGCGATGGCGAGCCGTGGAGCCTTCCTGAGAAGACTACCCTGGTGCTAGACCTGACCTCGAGCTGGCGAGGGATTACGGGCCAATAAAGGTGATGGCGAGCCGTTGAGCCTTCCTGAGAAGACTACCCTGGTGCCAGACCTGACCTCGAGCTTGGCGAGGGATTACGGATCGGCAAGGGCGATGGCGAGCCGTGGAGCCTTCCTGAGAAGACTACCCTGGTGCTAGACCTGACCTCGAGCTGGCGAGGGATTACGGGTCAACAAGGGTGATGGCGAGCCGTTGAGCCTTCCTGAGAAGACTACCCTGGTGCCAGACCTGACCTCGAGCTTGGTGAGGGATTACGGGTCGGCAAGGGCGATGGCGAGCCGTGGAGCCTTCCTGAGAAGACTACCCTGGTGCTAGACCTGACCTCGAGCTGGCGAGGGATTACGGGCCAACAAGGGTGATGGCGAGCCGTTGAGCCTTCCTGAGAAGACTACCCTGGTGCCAGACCTGACCTCGAGCTTGGCGAGGGATTACGGGTCGGCAAGGGCGATGGCGAGCCGTGGAGCCTTCCTGAGAAGACTACCCTGGTGCTAGACCTGACCTCGAGCTGGCGAGGGATTACGGGTCAACAAGGGTGATGGCGAGCCAGTTGAGCCTTCCTGAGAAGACTACCCTGGTGCCAGACCTGTCCTCGAGCTGGCGAGGGATTACGGATCGGCAAGGGCGATGGCGAGCCGTGGAGCCTTCCTGAGAAGACTATCCTGGTGCTAGACCCGACCTCGAGCTGGCGAGGGATTATGGGTCGGCAAGGGTGGGGAGCGAACCGCTGTGCCTTAGAATGTTTGAGCAGGGTAGCCCGCTATTTTTGCGGAGCATTAAAGGCGCTCTGGGATCTGTGTGATGTTCCAATTTCCCAGGGGCCTTAATTGCACCGCCTAATAGATGCATGGCGCATGGGCTTCCGTTGTTTGGTTTTCCCCATGTCATAAAGGCCGGCCTATGGGGGAGGCTATAAGTACCCCTCCCTCCGCAGCGGGTTGGATCACCGCAAGGGTGGTCTATTGGCCATCAGAGGTGTCTGCTCCGGCGGACGTCTGTTTCTTGCAAAATTTTACCCCCGGTCGTGTCGGAGAGGTAGTTGCTCTGCCGCCCGAATCTTCTCTTGGATCTGATGGCTCTGATACGGTAGCCAGATCTAGGGGAGATCAGGGCGAGAGGGATAACGACCGAAATCCGGACCGGTAGATAAGGAGCCTCGGATTGGTGGTGGCTCTGCCGTCTGGATCCTTTTTCGGGTCAGACGACCTTGATATGGTTGTTTGGCCCGAGAGAGATCCAGACGGGAGGGGCATCAACCGCATTCCGGACTTGGGGCTGAAGAGCCTCGGATAGATGGGTCGTCTCGGATTGGAGGTTGGCCAATCTGTCTTCCGATAGGGCTCCAGGCGATGGTGGTTTCTGTCCCACCCTCGAACAGTTCGGGATTTCGGCTGTCGAGGCTGTAAGCCCCGAGCTGCTCGCGGGTGAGAGGGGAACCGACCGAGCCCTGGAGCCCGGGGCGTCTGTCGAAGGACGGCGCCTTAAATCTTAAGTAAAATGTTCTCTCCGCCGAATACCCCATCCGACCCGACCCCTGCGTCAGGCTGCCAGCCTGGCACTGGATGACGTCAGCAGCGCACGTTTCGAGGACGTGGCACGATTTTCCAGGCGGCAGTTGCACGTCAATAGGTGAACAGTAATTGCTGAAATCGAGGAGTCGTTTTCATCTTCTATAAATATTCCCCCCTCTCCCCCTTTCGCCCACTTCTTTCTCGCGGCTTTCCTTTTCAAAAAATCTCCCAACACTTCAGCGCTCGTCCCTGCAGTTGGCTGTACTAGGCTCGTCCTTCCGAAGTGACCCCAGGTTAGTTGGTAAGTCTGTTTAGTTTAGGCACAGATGGATAGGGCTCAGTCTGGCTCGTTAGCGTCGACGTCTAGGGGGGAAGTGAAACCTGTCTCCAAATCGACATCGTGGGAGGAGCCCGTGCTTGAGGAGGAGTCAGTACACGCTGCGGAGCCTTCCGATTCGGTTTCGTGGGAGGAACCAGTAGGTGAGGAGGAGGAGGTACACAGTGTGAGGCCGTTACGCTCCCGACGTCCCTTCGTGGTGGAGAGTAGCGAGTCGGAGGATGCAAGTGATGGTTCGGACGGCGTCCGTGTTCTGGAGTTGACTTCCGAGGAGGAGGGAGGCGAGGGCGGCACAGTAAGGAGATCCACAGTTCAGGATGTGGGTCCGAGTTCCATGCCGACTGGTCGGGGGCCATTATCTACCCCCTCGCCGGAGCGAACCAAGAAGAGGAAGAAGGCTCCGAGGAAGGCAGGACCGAGGACTGGTGGTTCGAGCCAGGCACCTGTTTACCGCAATTTGTTGACAGGTTCGCCCGTACAGCCGAAGCCTTTCCGTCAGTATCCCGACGACCTATCTGACAAGGAGCTCTTCGGCCTACAGCCCTCTTCGCCGAGTCGGAAGAGGGTGATGATGGACGCGATTCCGACCGTCTTGGAGGGTGGGGACTTGGAGGTTTTGCAGCTGGCGTACCACATAGGACCTGGCTACGAATTGATGTTGCCGAGCTCTACTCTGCGCCCAACCGATCCCCTTTCTGCTTGGTATTGCGTCTTCCCAGTGGACGCCTTCATCTCTGGACTGAGGCTGCCAGTCCACACGTTTGTTCGGGAAGTGCTGAACTGGGCCTCCTTGGCGCCGATGCAGTATGGGCCGAACTTTTGGAAGCAGATTATTTGTTTTGTACTGATGTGCGAGGAACAAAAGGTACCCCTGCGGTTGAATGTGTTCCGAGCGATGTTGATGATCAGCTCGGCGGCCGAGGGTGTTTACTATATCTCCCCCCGGAGTAAGGGGAAGGTCGTTCACAGCCACCCGGACTCCATCAAGGATTGGAAGAAAAAATATCTGGTGATCCGGAGTGAAGAGCCCTGGGACATTCCCACTCGATGGAACCACTCCAAGCCGAGCTATCAACCGCCGAGGCCGAGGGATTTGACGGCCGAGGAGTAGGGGTTTGTCGAGCGCCTCCGTCTGTCACAGAGTATCGATTGGACGAAGGTGACGGAGGCCCACCTGGCGAGCGTTGGACTGAGCCCAGCCGTTCTGCGTATGTAGTTGTTTCTTTTCTCTCGATCTTTTCGTACTTTCTTGCTCATTGCTCTTAATGGTTTTTTCTGCAGATATGGATGAAGCATCGATCAAGGCAAAGAGGCTCGCCATGAAGAAGGAGGACGCCGAGAAGAAGAAGGGGGAGGCGACGAAGAAGCCGAGAGAGTCGTCCCTAGTCATCTCGGAGGCCCAGCTCGAGCCAAGGACCAGGAGGATTCGCTCGGAGACGAGCAAGGGGGTGGCCACTTCGAGGGGCAAGGGCCAAGCGAGGGCATCCGATCTAGACAAGGGGAAAGGCCCCTTGGTAGAGGTCGAGGAAGAGGACCCGGTGGTGGAGATGTTGCGGCAACGGTGGGCACCGGACTGGTCGGTTCGGATGGGCAACTGTCTGACCGAGGAGGCCCAGGCCGTTGAGGTGGTGGAGAAGTTGGCGACCCCTCGCGACCGCCAGGTGATGGAGAGCGAGCCCGTAGAGGTGGCGTTTACGCGCCTGGCGCAGGCCACCGTGCTGGTAAGCTTGTCGACCTTATCCCTCTCGTTAATTTTGCTGCGGGAGTCTTTTTCTTATCTGCGCTTGTCGGTCGCAGGCTTGTATGCAGGGGGCTAACGTAAAGACCTCTACGAAGCGTCCCTGTCACAAGAGCGAGCTCGGGCGGATAAGAGCGAGCGGGAGATGAAGGAGATGCGGATCGAGCTCGAGGGCTCGCACAAGAGGGAGCAGCAGATGAAGCTCGAGCCCGAGGCCAAGGATGCGGAGTGGGGGAAGAGGGTGGTCTCCTTGAAGAAGAAGTTTGCCACGGAGAAGGAAGAGTTGACGACTGCGTTCGCCAAGAAGAGGGAAGAGCTGACGGATGCGGGTCAGCGGATGGTGATCAAGGCCCAGGACGAGTGTTACGCGAAGGCCCTCAGTCATGTGCGGCACTTCTACCCGACCGTCGACCTGTCCAACTTTGAGTATGACATGGAGATCGAGGGGACACCGAAGACTCCTGGCGAAGAAGGGCCCATTGATAACCCGGCTATCGACCCTCCTGCGAACCCGATTAATGCTGAGGTGGGAAAACAAGTTGTATAGTTTTATCTTTCTTTTTTCCCCTCTCGATTGTATTTGCCTTCCGCGGACTGGTCACCGCATTTTTTGTAGGAAGCAGCTCAATTTATAAAAAAGTATTTTTGACCGGCCAAGTGTTTTGACCTCGGATATTTCCGAACCTCCTTGCTTATGTATGTTGAGTTGGTTGGTTCTCTTGTAGGTTGTGGCTTCCCTTCCCGAGGCGGACCCCCGTCGTTCCGACGTGGCGTGGCTCCGGAGCAAGGTTGAGGCATTGGAGGCCACTTTGGTTCGGTACCGTAAGGGGGCCCGTAACATTGATGCGGCCTTTAATTATTACAGAAACATGTCTGAAGCCCTTAGTGAGGAGGCAAGCCGGCTGAGGAGGGCGATGGTGGATCGGGAACTCGTGGGTGTCGGACTCGGATATACTATGTCGAGTTCCTCGGTGCAGAGGCCCTCCTCTGAGAAGCTACTTCGCGATGTGATAGTGGAGAAGGAGGTGGAGATACACCGTTATCGGACGATGCTGGGTGTCTCGACATCTTCCTCGGGGGGTCGGCGAGCGGAGGGGGTACCCTCTACGCTGCTGCTATTGGAGCGTATGCAACCCGTTGATGCCCAGAGCTCCGTGGCCGGTGTGTCGACCGTGGCCGAACCGAAGGACCATTATGACAAAGAGAGAGTTCCAAGTTGTTCGATCGGGGTGATCCCGCCATTCGTCGGACCAGAGGGGCCCTGAGAGGGGCGGCTTCCTTCAGTTTGAGATGAGAAAAGTGTTTCTGTAACGGTCTTTGTTTGTTTTCTCATAACCCAATAAAGGAGTATGAATAAGGAATTCATTTCACTCTTTGCTCTGGTTGATAGTGTAAGGAATGATGAAGGGAGCGTGGTTCGGCCCTGTCGGTCCGTGAGGGATCGGCGTGGGGTGTTGTGAAGTCTCCCGGGCCTGATGTCGGGTCGGACCTACCGAGGCGTCGGGGACGATACCGGGGTGAAGACTTGGGTGTCGATCCCCTTGTCTGGTATTAGGTCGGATCTGCCGAGGCGTTTGGAGTATAATAAAAAGAGATTTCTTTCGTATAAGATAGGGAGGGCTGCTAAAACGGCCCTTTACACACGAAAGCTTTACAAAAGATTTACTTTAAGTCAAGTTAGAACCTATGCTCGTCCCTCAAGGAACTTCACTAGGTGCTCGGAGTCGAATGGGAATTCCTTCAGCTCGACGGCAGGTCCGGGGGCAGGGTCGTCCCTTTCCGGTTTGAACTCGACGGAGTCGAGGGAGAACACCCCTCCCCCGACGGTGGTCATGTAGCACGATCGCGCTGCTTCTTGGCTGCCTCGGACGATGCCGACTCCTTGCAGGGTGGGAAATTTAAGTTTCAGATGGTAAGCCGAAGGCACCGCTTGGAGGGAGCATAGTCCGGGTCGGCCGAGTATGGCGTTGTAAGCCGCCTTGACGTTGACCACCATGAAGTCCATAGACTCGGTCCTCTTGACGGGAGCCGATCCTGCAGTAACGTCGAGGGTAACAATCCCCTCTATCACGACAGGGACGCCGGAGAACCCATGCAAGGTGTATCCGGCCGGCTTGAGTTTGCCTCTAGGTAACTTGATATTCTCGAAGGCTTCGAGGAAAAGAATATTAACCGAGCTGCCGTTGTCGACGAGGATTCGGCGAACTTCACAATTAGCCATGTGGAGGCTAATGACGAGGGCATCGCAGTGGGGCAGGTGAACGCCTTCGAGGTCCTCTCCTGAGAATGAGACCGGCATTGGTTGTAGCTTGGGCGAGGGGTTGTCTTGGACAGCATTCACCTCTCGGATGAAGAATTTTCGGGAAGTATTTGATTCTCCTCCCATTGGCCCTCCGTGGACACAGTGCAAGATGAACGGCGTATCCGCGGCTCCCTCGGACTCGGGATCCCGACCCTGGATGCGGTTCGGAGTAGGGTTCGGAGGCGAGAGCCTCCGGTTCCTAGTATCTCGTCGATCCCGTGGGACTTCTCGGGTGAATTCTCGGAGGTACCCCCTGGAGATGAGTTCCTCAATCTCGTCTTTCAGGGCCCGGCATTGGTCTGTTTCGTGCCCATGATCTCTGTGGAAGCGGCAGTGGAAGCACTGATCTCGGTTCTTGCTGTTGTTAGGTCGGGGAGGTAGTCGAATAATGCCTTTGTCTTCGATTTCTAAGAGGATGGCGGATACGTTATGTGTCAAGGGAGTGTACCTCTCGAAGCAGGGGACCGGCGGGATCTTCTTCATGGCCCCCGCGTCCCTTGGAGCCTTCTTTGATGGTTCGACTTCTTTGGCCTTCCGTTTTCCCTTCCCGGTGGCCTCTCTAGCATCTTCGGGGCTAAGGGCCTCTTCTGCCCTAATGTATTTCTCGACCCTGTTGAGGAGGTCGGGAAAGTCGACGGGGGGTCTCTTCGCCAGAGAAGCTTTCAGCTGTCCATGACGGACGTTGTGTCGAAATGCCGCGGAGGCGACGCCTGGATCAAGAGAGGAGACCGACCTTGCCTCCGCGGTAAACCTCCGGACGAACACTCTGAGTGACTCTCCCTCTATCTGTCTGAGCCCAAGTAAAGAGGCGCTGGTCCTTTCCGCCTTCCGGCTGGTGACGAAGTGGGCAAGAAAATTGCCCTCTAGTTGGTCGAAGGAGTAAATGGAGTCGGGGGTGAGTTTCGAGAACCATTCACGAGCCGGACCCCAAAGGGTGGCGGGGAAGGCTCGGCACAGCAGGGGATCCGAGGCGCTGTGAATCATCATGAGGGTTTTGAAACCCTCCATGTGATTAGCGGGATCTCCCTCGCCGTCGTAGGTCTCGAATTGAGGTGGTCGGAAATTCCTGGGTATTTCCGCTTGGAGGATGGGGGCGGAGAAGGGAGGACGGACAGGTCTGTACCCCTGAGCCGCTCGTTGGTCGCCGTCTCCTATATGATCGAGGCGATCCTCCATTTCTTGGAGGCGCCTTAGGAGTACGCCATCATCCTCTGGCTGGATTGTTGACGGGCGCGACACGCTGGCCTCGGCATCCGACCCGGTTTGGGAGTGGAGGGCTTCCTCCCTGGGGGCCCGTCGGAGGGCCCCGAGAATTTCTCTCCGGAAGTCTTGGAACTCCTTGTGAGTGACGGGGGCTCCCTCGACCCTGTTTGGTCGGTCTGAAGGTTGCCTTTCGATGCGGCTGAGTGCTGGCCTCCGTCCCTCGGGCGGCGGTCTTGGATGGTTCGGGGCCGGGTTGGAAGCGGCCCTTCCCCTGCTGCGGCTAATCTGTCGGTTGACGATTACCCCCCGTAGGTCGGGCTGGAGTTGACGGGTGACGCTCCTTTGGGACCCCTGATGGGAAGCCCCGTGTTTTGAAATGTGTGGCCCAGCGTTAGCAGTTGGTGGGGGCGAGTCCCGTCGGTTGACGGAGGAAGCAGCCCCCTTGCCCTTGGAGGCCATGAAAGTTCGGCTGTCGAGGTCCCTTGATGGTCGGGCTCGGGTCGGCTTCTGAAGCAGTGTTCCCACAGACGGTGCCAACCTGATGCGGTTTATTTCTGGGAGACGTGTGGATGCACCAGGTGTGAGTTCGGGCTCGATTTGTATTGAAGGAGAAAGCTGCTTGTCAGACGACCCTCGGCTGACCGGGCAGTCCCTGCGACGGGCTTGGAGTGGGGTGGATGCCTCGGCTCGGATCAGAGGGTTCGGATCCGAGGTCTGGTGTACCTACAGACGGCCCTGAAACACCGGGGTTTATCCCGGTGGCGGACCCTCCGACGATCTAGTCAGTCTCTGTGAGAGAGTAGCAATAACTAGGTGAATTTAAGTGGCAAAAGATTGGTTACCTGAAAAGGTGGGCGAGGGCCTTGTATTTATAGGGAATCCCAACCGGGTATGGATCCGCTTGGGGGCCGGGTCTGGACCCAAAAGCCCATGGGCCTGACGTGGCAGGAGGCCCAAGAGGTTTAGGGCGGACGTGGCAATGCCCAGAGTGGTATAGGGCTGACGTGGCAACGCCCTAAGTGGTATTTGGAGCTGACATGGCTGATCATGGGTCTCCTGTGCCTCTGGGAGAATCGGAGGGGCTAGGCTGTGACAGGTCATCCTCATGCCTCGCCAGGACGGGGGGACGGCCCGTGGGGCTGTCACGGATCGGAGGCCGAGGACCACTGAGGCTCGTCGGATACGAGGAGACCAGTTCTGTGGGGGCGAACTGGAGATTCGGCGCCGACCCTGCAGTGGCTCGAAGCTGAGCTAGACTGCTGTTTTTACCATTTTTGAGTGAGAGATGTATTGGGCCCTGGTTGGGCCCCGAGCCATTTTTACCCTACCACAATCATGTACCCCAAATGTTTTTTTGGTTTCAGTTTCAGAGTAAGTTCTTGGTTCTTAGTCAGTGAGTTCCATTTTAGAAATTTTGTATAGATTTAATCAGATTATGGTTGGAACTAGTTGGCATGGCATAATAATGCAGCCATAGTGTGATCATGGTTATGAATAAGTGCTATATTTTCAAGCTTGATTCTATTTGGTGAGTTTTTTAACTTGCCATGTACGAGGTAAATCAATGCCTATAAGAGCTTTAAACAACATAAAGAGCTCATTATACTTGGAACAACATATGTGCTATACTCATGCTTGATTATATTTGACTTATTTCATAATTATTTATTATGTGCAAGGTTATTCTGAGCCTATATGTACTTCAATTGTTTACAATTTACGGTGATAATAGTGCAGTCTGATATTGCTAAGCTTTTTATGTTATTTTTTGTAGGGGGTGTGGAGCAGTTCGCTCCTTTTGCTACTTGACAGAGCTTCGAGCAGTTTCAGCATCAGCAGCACCATTGCATATCACCAGAAGTCCGACATTTTTTTTCATCTTTTAGTTTATACTACTAGGGTCGAATTTGTATAATGATATTCCACTGTATAATGTAATATGAGGTTCGTGTTTGTATACTGTAAATTTTTGGTATAATAAAACTTTTTAACTTAAATATGAAACTGAAACAAAATTTTGTTTAGCAGAAATATGAGTTCAAACTGAAACAAAACATGAGTTGAAACTGAAAGGATGAGTTGAAACTGAAACTGAAATATGAGTTGAAACTGAAACCGAAATATGAGTTGAAGCTGAAATATGAGTTCAAACTGAAACCGAAACAAAATTTGAAGATGAAGTATGAGTTGTAACTGAAGCTGAAATATGAGTTGAAACTGAAACTGAAATATGAGTTGAAGTTGAAATATGAGTTGAAACTGAAACTGAAACAAAATTTGAAGTTGAAGTATGAGTTGAAACTGAAATTGAAATATGAGTTGAAGCTGAAATATGAGTTGAAGCTGAAGCTGAAATATGAGTTGAAGCTGAAGTATGAGTTGAAACTGAAGCTGAAATATGAGTTAAAACTGAAACTGAAATTTGAGTTGAAGTTGAAATATGAGTTGAAACTGAAACTGAAACAAAATTTGAAGCTAAAGTATGTGTTGAAGCTAAAACTGAAATATGAGTTCAAGCTGAAATATGAGTTGAAACTGAAACTAAAATATGATTTGAAACTGAGACTGAAATATGAGTTGAAACTCAAACCGAAAAAATTATGAGTTGAAACTGAAACAAAACATGAGTTGAAATTGAAAATGAAATATGAGTTGAAGCTGAAATATGAGTTGAAACTCAAATTGAAACAAAATTTTGTTTAGCTGAAACTGGAATAAAACTGAGTGAGAAAAATGTTGTTACGAGCCAAAAAATCATTTTCCCACACATGCAAACGGAACTGATAACAAGAACCAAAGAAATGCAGATATGGTGCTAATAAACCCCGAATTACAATAGATTCCAACAAAGTAAATTGATCAGCATAATTTCTAGCAGGAGCCTTTCTCAAATTATATTCGAAGTAAATTATTTCATACAAGAAAAATATTTAAATCGCAGACAAAATATACATAGGTTTCCTTTTACAATGGCCACAACCACAAAAGATAATTATTCCGTGAAAGTGGTACAAAAATAGACTACGAAAAGAAAAGATAATCAAGACTATCATCCCATGGCAATAAAGAGCTCAATTTTCTGTAATGAATTTCCAGCATCACACATTCGGTCACCTCCAGTAACCGTACAAACTGCAAGCAATAAGAAAGAAAGGGTTTAGATAGATGATTCGTAATTATTTATCTGAGATATCAACACAACTAATCTGAAAATATTTTAAGTAAATGTAGGCTCAGAACACAACCTAGCATATAACAGGGTTTTAGATAATTATCAACTGAATCAAGCATGACTGAAAAGCATCATAATTATGTTCACACTTGGGCTGCAATACTATGCCATGCCAACAAGTTGATCCATAATTTGATCAAAATTTTGAGCTGAAGCTTAAACTTTTTAACTTAAATCTTAAACTGAAACTAAATTTGGTTCAGCTAAAATATGAGTTGCAACTGAAACAAAACATGAGTTGAAACTGAAATTGAAATATGAGTTGAAGCTGAAATATGAGTTGAAACTCAAACTGAAACAAAATTTTGTTTATCTGAAACTGAAACTGAAACAAAACAATGATTTCCAAATAAGTCGAAGGAGCAAAACAATCATGTTTCGGCCCAAAAATGTGGTCTATGATATACAGGAGCCCATTTCTCGCGAATTTCAAATTTATTTTGCAACCACTTATTATTTTCCACACCATACTTACAAAGCAATGATTTCCAATTTTCTTCAAAAGCAGTACAGTCATCAGAATTGTAGACAATATTATTAAAAAATTTCATAAACTCAACATCTTGGTTCATTTTAGGCACCTTCTTGGCCCTGGTCAAAAAGTGCGGTCCTTGTCAAAGATTCTCCTCGGTAAGAAGGGCTCCACAAGCAAACCTCCGTTCTCTAGCCAATCCGACCCCATTTGCTATGTGGGGGATAGATCTCGTATGCCCCTTTCCGAAAGCAACTGGCCAAAGGAAGTTCCTGGTAGTAGCCATCGACTACTTCACCAAGTGGATCGAGGCCGAGCCCCTGGCCACGATCACCGAGCAGCAGAATCAGCAATTCTTCTGGGAACACATCATCTGCCGGTTCGGAATTCCGCACATATTCATCAAAGATAATGGGACCCAGTTCACGGGCAAGAGTTTTAGAAAGTTATGTGAGGATCTCGGCATCCAACAACGCTTCTCTTCGGTGTGCCACCCGCAGTCGAATGGTCAGGCCGAGAACACGAACCGCCAGATCCTTGACGGTATAAAGAAACGGCTTGATAATTCTTCCAAGGGACTATAGGTCAACGAGTTGCCGAGCGTTCTCTGGGCCCATCGAACGACGAAGAGGATCCCCACGGAAGAGTCTCCCTTCAATCTGACTTACGACTCGGAGGCAGTGATCCCTCTCGAGATCGGACTCCCTTCGCCCCGAATCATGGCCTTTGATGAAGAAAGCAACTCGACACAACTGCGTGCCAATCTGGACCTCATAGACGAGGTTAGGGAAAAATTCGTCATCAGAAGGAGCACATATCAGCAGAGGATCGAAAGGTTCTATAACAAAAGGGTCCATCCACTAACATCAAGCTCGGGGACCTCGTCCTCCGAAAGTTGGTGGTGTTTAATCCCGGACAAAAGAGGAAGCTGGCATCCAACTGGGAGGGCCCATACAAGGTCTCTGAAGTTATTTGCCCCGACACATACCGCCTCACCGACCTGGAGGGCAAGGTTGTGAAGAGACCCTGGAACGCGGAGCACCTTATCAAATTTCTCGAAGAAGAGGGTTAGCCCTTTGTAAATATCCTTCTGTAAATAAAAAGATGTAATCGGCACCACGTGCCTCATTTTGTAAGTCAATATGATGTAATTGTTTACCTCTTTAGCCTCATGCCAGCTTTCTTAAAACAAGTTTGGGGTTCGACGCTCGGTTGTAACTGCGAGCCACACCAAGCTTCTCCAATAAGTCTGGGGCTCGGCGCTTGGTTATAACCGCGAGCCACACCAAGCTTCTCCAACAAGTTTGGGGTTTGATGCTCGGTTGAAACCGTGAGCCACAGCAAGCTTTTATTGCAAGTTTAGGACTCGATGATCGGATGTCGCCGCGAGCCACACCAAGGCTTTTCCTACAAATCTTAGGAATCGGCATCGACCTCGAGCAAGGCCTTGGCTTTTTCAAGCTCTACGACCTTTACGCTCGGCGATGACCTCAAACTACACTCCTGCTACCTATTTTAGAACAGGTATGGGGGCTCGGCATCGACCTCGAGCAAGGCCTTGGCTTTTTCAAGCCCCGCGACCTTTACACTCGGTGATGACCTCCAGCTACACTCATACCAACTTTCTTAAAGTGTGGGGGCTCGATACCAGCCTCGAGCAAGGCCTTGTCTTTTTCAAGCCCTACGACCTTTACGCTCGGCGATGACCTCAAGCTACACTCATGCTACTTATCTTAGAACAGGTATGGGGACTCGGCAACGAACTCGAGCAAGGCCTTAGCTTTTTCAAGCCCCGCGACCTTTATGCTCGGCGATGACCTCCAGCTACACTCATGTCAGCTTTCTTAAAACAAGTGTGGGGGCTCGGCATCGACCTCGAGCAGGGCCTTGGCTTTTTCAAGTCTAGCAACCTTTACGCTCGACGATGACCTCGAGCTACACTCACACTACCTATCTTAGAACAGGTATAGGGGCTCAGCATCAACCTCAAACAAGGCCTTGACTTTTTCAAGCCTAGCGACCTTTATGCTCGGCGATGACCTCGAGCTACACTCATAGTACCTATCTTAGAATAGATATGGGGGCTCGACATCGACCTCGAGCAAGGTCTGGGTTTTTTCAAGCCTTACGACCTTTACGCTCGGCGATGACTTCCAACTACACTCATACCAGCTTTCTTAAAACAAGTATGGGGGCTCGACATCGACCTCGAGCAAGGCCTTTGCTTTTTCAAGCCTAGCGACCTTTATGCTCGACAATGACCTCGAGCTACACTCTTACTACCTATCTTAGAACTAGTGTGTTGGCTCAGCATCGACCTCGAGCAAGGCCTGGGCTTTTTCAAGCTCTGCGACCTTTATGCTCGGCGATGACCACCAGCTACGCTCATGCCAGCTTCCTAAAAACAACTGTGGGGGCTCGACATCGACCTCGAGCAAGGCCTTGGCTTTTTCAAGCCTTGCGACCTTTTACACTCGGCGATGAGTCAATGACCTCAAGTTACACTTTCCAGTTTTCTTAAAACGACAAGGGGGCTTGACATCGATCTCGAGTAAGGCCTTGTCCTTTTTTCAAGCCCTACGACGTCCACACTTGGCGATGGCCTTAATTTACGCTCCTGCCAGTCTCACTTGACAAAATATCAAAGTTGATAAGAAATCGAAATTTTATTACTCATAAAGCGCCACAAACGACCACACGATACAATAGAGATATTACAAATCACTCGGCTTAAAACTCGAACTCAGTGCTTCCCGCGGAACCCTCGTGGCCGACGCCACCCGTCTTGAGCCCTGCGGAGCGAGACCTTCCCCCCGCATTGTCACGCCCCGATTCTCAAAAACATGGAATACGAGCACGTGACGAAGCCCAGCGAATGATTTTAACATCATCCATAAGCCGTAGGATCGACTCAGCATCACAACAAGAATATACAAGAGAGATATATATAACCAAGCATGCATGAATAATTTATAAAGCAACAGAAAACAGTTTGAAAATAAATAATAATGTCCACATTGTTTTCAAGTCTGGGTTAAGTGTAAAACTTGGAAACAAGTCTTATACAGCAGAAGAAATAAATACCTTAAGGAAAGCAATTATTTAAACAAGTCCTTGCTCCAAGCGAAGCCTGAAATGTCTGCTCGCCAATTCCAGCAGGTAGCTTGTCTCCCACGTCTGCTTAATAAATAAAAAGGGAAAAATAGGGGAAAACAAAAGAAAATGCCCTTAGTGCAAGTTAGGACCACAAATAGTAAAAAACGAGTACAAGTAGTGGGGAACAAGAATTGGAATCAAGAATGTAACAGGAATACAACAAGTACAGGAAATTCAAGAACTAGCTAGCAAGGAGGACAACTTAAGTGAACAGGCTGGATAACAAATACTAATGGCGAAACAAGTGACAAGTGAATCTGTAGGGATATCTAACCTTAAGTGACAAGTCTCAAGTCTAGTATCATGTAACAAGTGCCAAGTCTAGTGTCAAGTATCAAGTTGTCAAGTACCAGGTAACAAGTTGTCAAGTATCAGGTAACACGTATCAAGTTCAAGTTTCAGGTTTCAAGTCTCATGTATCATGTTTCATGTATCATATCATCAAGTATCAAGTAACAGGTGTCATGTTCAAGTTTCATGTTCAAGTCTTATAGTTATTACTATCTAGGTAGCACTTCATGCATCCATCTTTTTATTACATGGTTGCTACAGACAATGCAACTTCGTTTAGGCCTAGTAATGGAGTCTATATGGCGGTGTACTCAGGTATCAAGCATCAAGCAGGCACTGTTCATGAATACAAAAATAAATAATAGGTTCACGAAGCAAGTTCGTGAATACTAATAGGTTCAAGACCCATACGGTGGGTTCATGAATACAACAGGTTCATGAGCCAAGTATCTGACTCCATAAATTCATCACATGCAACAGGTTTATGAACCGAGTACTAGGAAACACGGACCCCCTTCCGAGTACACTTACCTATATTGTCCACCACTATGGTCTTTCCCTTAACCCCGGCTTATTACATTTGTTCAGGCAGAATTTGTGTATTTGAGTTTATACATGTGAAACAGGGTTGAAATAATATAAATTAATTCTAAGAAAAATTGGAAATGTCCTATAGGGTGTCCAACAACTACATATAAAATTTCAAGTCAAACGCTTGCTGTTTACATAGCTAAATTAATTCATAAAGTAAATGTGTGCAGCAGCTTTACGAATATGCGTCTACCGACACAGATGCAGTAAAACTGCAACAACTCCTAGACCATAACTCTGAATTCAAAAATTCCGGAGGCTATCGACATTTAGACATCCAGATATACATTCTCTATTCAGGGCTCGGGTTCAGATTCTAATGTTAAAGGGGTCAAAACAGCGAAGCAAGATTCAGGACTATAAGGGAATATCTTACTAGTATAGGTTACATGGAAATTTGTCATTAGGCGTCTAAGTTATTGTGTGATATAAAATACAGGATAATGGTGGTCAAACAGCAAGTAATAATTGTTTTTCAAGTCAAATGGTTGCAAGTTCATGTGTCTACAAATTTAGGGCTCCTTAATTCATATGTTCATGTGTTCAAGGAATAAACTGAGTCCAAGTAGTTATAATTTAACACAATGAAATTTTGTGACTCTTAGAATTATAAATTTTAGAGGTTTAATATTGATCAATAACGATAGTCAAGGAGGAGTCACAATTCTAACTATTTGTAGTATTTTTCAAGGGATGCTTGTACTAGAACAAATAAATTGTACAAGGGATACTTGCCTTAATTTGCCGACGATTAGACCCACTTGTGGAAGGAAATTGGATCGAAAAATCCCGGAAGAAGTCTCCCAAAAATACGTGTGAAGCACGTGCGAAGATCGACCGTAGATCGAGTTTTCCCCCACACCAAATCGCTCCAAAACAGCGAACACGCTTCTGGGATCTAGCGCGGCAAAACAGCGAAGCGGCAAACTCAGCGAATCAAAACGCTCCAAAGCAGCCAATCTGGCCAGAACACGGTACAGCGGATCTGGGATTCGCTGTGGGCAAACACCGAACAGCGATCAGATCTGGCTCGATCGCACGGATCTTGATGCGATCCGATGGTCGAGATTTGATCCCGCCTTAATCCGTTGTTCTTCTTCTTCTTCGACGAACCAGCGAGCGAGAGCGAGAGTGGCGACGGTGGGGTTCTTCAACGGTGACGACGCGGAGGATGACGGCGGCGGAAGCAACGGCACGACGTCGAGAAGCGACGCGCGCGGCGACTCTGTTTGTGGTTTCAAACAGGGGAGGAGTTGGGTTCGATGGTTGGATATGTGATGGCAGTGGGCTGTTGGCAGTTGGTGACGAATGGGGGAAGATGAGGCAATGGAAGGTGAGGGGATGGCGAGGCGATGGGCGGTTTTCGAGAGCTTGGGAAATGGCGAAGTGTTGAATTGGGTTCGGAAGTGCAATGATGGTGGAGACGATGGTGGATGGTGGCTGGTGCTGTGGTGGTGTTGTGGATGGAGGTGATGGTGAGGGAGATCGAAGGTGATGGTGGAAGAGACGATCGGAGGTGGGGGATTGGTTTCGAAATCGAAGGAGAAAGGAGCAGAGGTGGAAGAAGGATTTGCAGCGGGTTAGGTTAGGGCTAAACAGTGATTAGGGTTAGGGGGTTAGGGTTAAGGAGTTTAAATAGTATAGGGTTTGGGTTTGTGGGTTTTAGGGTATCCGCATTGAATAGGATCCAACAGGTGAATTGGTCAAAATGTATCAAAATGAGGATTAAAGAGATAAATGAGAAGAAATGGTCAATTCTTCATGAAGAACTACACAGAGTGCACACAAATGAATTCGATAAAAGGACCAAAAATTGAGTCGAGACAAAAATAACGATTTTATTCGATCTAAAACAAATTACAGGATCTCAAATAGACGAGAGAGTACAATGAGGCAAAATACAGTATACGAATACAAATACGGGGAAACAGGAGTTACACGCATGCTCCACCTACGCAGGTAGTAAGGACGTCCCGACGATGAAACTCTGCGCATCGGCAGGCCTCATCATTTTCAGATAAAAGGTCGAATTTTTGATTGACTCATATGATTTTCTATGGGTCACTAAACTAAAGGGAAAAAAAAACCAAATAACCTGGACGAAAGGCAATTTGAGATTGCACAAAAGTGTTCAAATTTTCTATAACCTTGCTATATTTTGCCATTTTACGACTGCAACAAAATAACTAAATGCTATTTCTAAATATGTATATATACATTTTATAGCATGCACGACTATGGATGCTCTTGCAAACCAGTTTTGGAGTTGAGGGACTAAGGGAGGTGTATTGGATTAGGAATTTAAAGACTTTTTTTGCTTTAAAAAGTCTTGTGGATTTTAAAAGACTATGCAGAAATGTAATAACTTATAAGATTTTTTTAAAGATTGTTATAATCCAGATTGTCTTGTTGGGATTTTAAAAGATATGTATCATAAGAATTTATAGGATTTGAAAGGATTATATGGATTTATAAGATTTGAAAAAATACATGGTTTTTAGCAAACATTCAATTATCAATTTTCAATATAATCAAAATTACACCAAAGTATAATCAAAACATTAGCATTTCTCCATAGTATAATCAAAATTAAAACAAATTATAATTAAAACACTAAAAAATTAAACCCAATACAAAATTTTCAATCTTTTAATAGCCAATTTGATATAGCTTCATGTCCTCCTAAGTAGCATTTCTCTACATATCTAAAGCAATGCTAGCCCTCCATGCATTAACATCTTCTCGTTACTGCTCTTGGGCTTGAGCAATAGGTTCAATTTATTGTCTACATTAACTATTAACGATGAAGATGGAGATTCCTCTGTCGGGTTCAATTGGAAATTCATTAGAACGACATTCTTTGCGAAGAAAGTTATGTAGTGCTGCACATAGGGCTGCAATCGAACCGAGTCAAATACCTTCAGGCTCGAGCTCGGCTCGTTTACAAAACGAGCTCAGTTTTAGGTTCGTGCCGAGCTTTGACCGTATTTGAGCCGAATAGCTCGTGAGCTTAGCCTAAAAAAAACCCAAGCTCGAGCTCAGTTCGAGCCGAGCTTTGACCGAGCTCGAGCCAAATAGCTCGCGAATAGCTCGATTCGTTTGCAGCCCTAGCTGCACATGCTAACACTAGTTCTGCTTGTGTCTTAAATAGAAAAGGAGGCACTAACTTAAAAATTGTGAATTGCGATTTAAAAATACCAAATATCCTCTCAAACACGTTCCTCAAGGATGCATGGCGAAGATTGAACAATTCATTTCCATTTTGAGGGTCATTACCACGACCTGCAAAATCTTGTAGATGATATCACACACCTCGAAATGAATATGATGTCAAGGAGTATTCATGATCGAATTACAAGTTATGACATCAACAATAATCCAGTGGGATAATAGATATTAATAGTAATCAACATGTGAAGGGTGAAAAACGAGATTATCTCACGGTGGATCAATAAAAGGTCTACTTACGGGATTCAAAGAAAATCTTGTACGGGAACAAAAAAGATGTACAACAGAATACTTGCCTTAATATGATGACGATGATTCTGATAATATTGTGAATAACGGGACGAGCGTCCCGACGGCAACATGTGCGAACTACGTGCACCGAAGCACATGTAAAATACGTGTACCATAATAAGAGACACAGCAAAAAGCGACAGTGACAGCAATAGTAAGACCGACAGCAACAATGGCGAGCGGCAACGGCGACAATAGCAAGACGACGACAGGGTTGGACAACAGTGGGGTTCTGTCGACGGTGGTGGTTGCTCGGGATGGTTGTAGAGGAGGATGAGAGGCGCCGGAGAAGGTGGGCGGTCGAGGACTGGTGATGAGGGGAGGTCCGCGGTGGTCGGTAAGAGAGCCGGGAGGTGATGGCGATGAGGGTGGTGAGGTGAAGGAGGCGCGAGCGGTAGACGAGCCGGTGAGGGGGCTCGCGAGGGCGATGCTCGAGCGAGATGAAGATGGCGACGGGGAGGCTGGGGCTACGGAGTGGTGGAGGATGGGGACGAGGGTTTCGGTGGTGGAGCAGACAGCGAGGCGCGACGAGGGGGAGTCAGGGCGTCGAGGCTGGTGGAGAGGGATAGTGGGGTAGTCGACAAGGGTGCTGCAGTGAGCGGAGCGACAATGACGCAAGGTGAAGGTCGTACAAAGGAAGGGGTGATGGGTTCCTCGATGTCGAGTGAGGAAGAAGAGAAAAGACGGGGGTGAGGATGATGGCTGACGGATATGAAATCACTACAAGACTAACAGTCTTTACCGGCATTTTTTTTCACATTTACCGACGTTTATAAACGCCGCTGTAGATACCACCGGCATTTTTTACGGCCACCGGTGTAGGTTAAAACTACATCGGCGGCCGTAAAAACGCCGGTGAATGTGTGGGTACCATTTTCGGCCATCACCTACACCGGCATTTTTAAAATGCCGGTATAGACTACCAAATTCTTGCTAAAAGCTACACCAGCGCTTGTAAAAACGCCGGTGTAGCTAATTTTTTTTTTAAAAAAAATTCAAAAATAAAAAATAAAAAAAATCAGCACTCTTATAATCAAAACCAAATGCAAGAGACCCATTAGATCATATACTGATCATTCTTAAAACAAACAATAGGAGCACTGCATATGAAGAATATAATCATTCCAATAGGAGCACTGCATTAAGCTGGTTCTCAGTGCATAACAATTCAACAATATAGTCATTCGAATTTAGCAACAAAGAAGTACTGCAAATCACAAAGAAGTACTGCATATCAGTGAGTGCCACTCACTGACTCAAAATTAGAGAAGCATAATCAGTGAGTGCCAACTCAGTAGGATTGTTCATAAATTAGAGAAGCATAATCAGTGAGTGCCACTCACTGACTCAAAATTAGTCCGGTAAAGAGGTTGATGTTGAATTTGCAAGTGTACAAAATCGCACAAGTAATATAGATAGATGAGTAGAGTGTCGAACCCACAGGGACTAGATATTTTACTGAGTACCGATATCGCTAGATTAATCACTAGTTGGAAGGTCGAATTTTATAAATAATAAAGCAACTAAATTACCTTAATCTAATTATCTAACTAAATTGGTGAAGAGGGAGAGGGCTGTGAAACTATGAAGCTCTTGTACTTTGTTTAATGGTAAAATTAGTTCTAGGGCTCTTGGTTCACCTCGTTTATCACACACACAAATTATAACTCCTTATGAATTAAAGATATTATTTTTCCAAATTGTCGACCAAAATCCTAAAGATATTAACCACTCTATCAACGTAGTCTAAAAATTATTCTCAACTAATTCTTCGCCTATCCATCAAATTATTAATTGAGAAATTGGATTTCTTAACGGTCACGTCCTCCAATATACGGTCTTAATTTTTATTAATCACAAATCACCTGTTCGGTCTCTTTATGATTTGAAAAATCATACAAATGTCTATCCACCATGTTGTACGCATAAATAATAAAAATTAAAACACAATCAGGAAAGATAGAGTAATAATAAGAAATTAAAATTTGTGTTCTACAAAACTCGGCTACACCTTAGCCTCTAGAACAATAAATTCAGTTCATGTTCGATTGGGATTGCATCAAAAGAAATTGGAGAAGAAAAGATACCAAAGAATATAAAATTTAATTCAAACCCCTCTTCTGTCTCAAAAGTCGGAGCCAAAAAGTGTTGTTGTCACGCGTCATCACATCAACGCATCAGTCTGTCACACTGCCGTTGTCGGGCCGCGTGTCCCAAAATTAGAGGCGCCACGTCAGCACTGCTTTGGAACCCGTGCCGAGTCAGAAGCTGTCACCCACGTCGTCAGCACGTGCACTTCGAATGCTCGCAGTAGATGAAGAAGGAGCCGTCCACTTCAGCCTTGCTGCTTGGTCTTTGGCTTCGGTCCACACGTGCGGAAGAGAAGAAGTTGCCACCCGGGTCTAAGTGCTGGGTCTCATTTCTTATTCTCTCTCCCTTTAATTGGTTTTCGTCCTGTAGTGCACTCTTTTCTCAGATCAGTTGTTGTGTTCTTGGAGTATGAATCAAAGAAGAAGCCAGTCAAACCAAGACCTTCTTTGTATCCGCTTTTCTCTCTTGTTTTTTTTATTTTATTTTTTTATTGTATCAATGATCAGCCGTCACCTTCTGAGTTTCTCCTCTCCCTTTGGTTTGCATTTATAGAGCACGGGAATAGAGTTAGGGTTTTCACTTTTTGTAGAAAAGTCCACACTCTTTCTTTATTTCCTTCCTTTAATTGATCTGAATTTATTTCTTTCTCTTTCTTTCTTTTCTTCCTTTTCTGCCCACTACGTGCTTCTGCATACATAAAATAATACCTGAAATTAGGATTTTTAAATAAAATAAATTTAATTAGTTTAAAATTAATTAAACTAACTATAAATTATATTAGTGTATAAAAATCCTTTTAAAAATTATTTGTCGCATTTTTAACTCAACAAAACAATAAAAATTGATAAATCCATTATTTTACTTTGTTTGTTGATTTTTTTCCACAATTCTTTACTTTTTGCATCAAAAATATTATTTCTTCAAAAATAATTAATTAAATGAAATCATATAGAAATAAGATGAAGTATAGACAATATTAGCGAAAACAAGCCATTTTAATAGGTAAATAAGTACAAATATTTGTATATAAATTAGACACATCGGAGGTAAAGATTAATCAACGAGTGCCACTCAGTATATCAAAAGTAGATTGCCAATCACTGACTCATAAATTAGTCAGTATATCAAAAGTAGTCCTATTGAGTGCATTTTGAAGTTGCATATGGAACTATATTGGGTTGGATATATATTTATCATGCTTGAGTAATTTATGTCATAGTATTTGTGAGAACAAGTAAATATAAGATGAAGTCAGTGACTCAGTGCCATAGTATTTCAGTTCATACATCTCAAAATTTTCATCTTTGTTCTCCAAATTTCTCATATTATCCAAATTAGTCAGTATATAAGATGAAGCCAGTGAGTGCCACTCACTGACTCAAAATTCACTAGATTGTTCATAAATTTTGCAAAATGCACTCTAAAAAACCCCAAAATGTCAGGTAAAGATTAATCATTAAATGCTCAGATAGGATTTAATCATCACTAGTTACTCCTATAATTCATTTATTCAATGAATCATGAAACATAGTGTGCAACTTCAAAAGTATAATCTATCTCATCATCACTCATTCACTCGAAAATAATGAGAAGAAACTCTATTTGTTCACTGTTTTTACTCAAGCATATTTAGTTGTTCTCAAAAATACTATGGCATAAATTACTCAAGCATGATAAATATAGATCCAAATCAATATAGATCCATATGCAAAATGCACTCAGTAGGATTGTTCATAAAATAGAGAAGCACAATCAGTGAGTGCCACTTACTGACTCAAAATTAGTCAAGTAAAGAGGTAAAGATTAATCAGTGAGTGCCACTCAGTATATCAAAAGTAGATTGCCAATCACTGACTCATAAATTAGTCAGTATATCAAAAGTAGTCCTACTGAGTGCATTTTGAAGTTGCATATGGAACTATATTGGGTTGGATCTATATTTATCATGCTTGAGTAATTTATGTCATAGTATTTGTGAGAACAAGTAATATAAGATGAAGTCAGTGACTCAGTGCCATAGTAATAAAAGAAGACCAAATATATATTTACCCAAACATCAAGATCTCAGTTTATAATAACATGTCAACAAAGAAGGCAATGATCTCAGTTTATAAGAACCCAAGCAACAAAGAAGTTTCATAATATGATCCTTGAGCTTGAACCCATTCAACCAAAAAAGCCAGTAAGTATCCTCTTCACCAAGTAATCATAAATTTACACATCCAACCTGTTCCAAAACCCATTCAACCAAAAACCCATCAAAAGGATTGCCTTTTTTTCCCTTTCCAACTCAAACTACCTCATCCCATTCAAAGAAACCCATCAAAAATATCACTTTTTGCCCATTTGGGCTCAAACAACTTCATCTAAAAACCATACTAACTCCTAAAAAACTACAAACAACAAAAGCATGACTAGAATCAGTTCCGGTTAGTACGATAAATCAAGAACCGATCAAAACCCTAACCCTAACCCTAATCAAGAACCGATCATTAATTAACCTATACTCATATTCGCAAATTCATACTAGAATAAACTTTAGGGTTTGAAATTCCTTACTTGAGTTGATTGGGGGAGGGGGGCGGCGGTTTTTGAGAGGGAGAGGGAGATTGGGAGAAGGGGGACGGCGGGGGGGCGGGCGAAGAGGGCAGGTGCGGCGATGGGGGAAGGGGCGATGGCGGGGGAGGGGGGAAACGACGACGGCGGGAGAGGGGGACGTCGATGGGGAAAGGAGAGAAATGAACAATTTGGGGAAAGTATACGTATAGGGTTTGGGAAAATTGGGGAAAGCGGGAGAGCGCGAGAGAGCGGAAAAAATTGGGGTTTTTTTTTTTCTCGATCGAATGAGGAAATGGTAGAGGGTTTGGGGGAAATTTATTCCAAGACCCTATACCGGCGTTTTAACTAAAAACGCCGGTGAATGGGAGAAGATTTTTTTTATCTGTATACTTTCACCGGCGTGTTTATTAAAACGCCGGTGAATATAGCCTTCACCGGCGTTTTAATAAAAAACACCGGTGTATAACCATCCTGTTTGACGCCCCATTCCTGGTCTCTTCCTACCCCTGTGTTTCTGGTAAAATGCCGGGAAATATATGCCGGTAAATCCATCGTATGTTGTAGTGAATGAAAGAGTGGGGAATAGTCTCATGGGTTTGAGTGGGATTTTGAGATTGATTTGATATTTATACATCTCACAAAAAAGTATTACAGAGTCCACTCTACAAAACAACTCATGGAATTTAGTGACTTCTGAATACCAGAAGATTTTTTTTAAGTTATAAAAAATCTTGATTGAATATCACTAAATTTGGACACACTCTTTAAAAAATTATGATAGTTTTTATTGAATACCAAAAAAATTTTTAGATTATTTAGAAATTTTAATTGAATACCCCGATTTTTTTGTCACAATTTTTTAAAAAAAATTTTATGAAATCCTAATCCACTATACCTCTAATAAGTTTTTTTTTTTTTTGATGTGATATACCTCTAATAAGTTGTAGAGGACTTTACGTGCCATTATTATTTGTCGGGGACTTGTGTAGACAGAGCACCAACTAAACCGCTGCTTTTTAGCATAAACTCTAACCATGGTCCATAGGATATTTTTCCCCGTCCTCATCGTTTCCACGTGTAAGTATAACGTCACAATAGCATAAAGACGGCAATACCCTACGATAGAAGTTGAATTGCCAATTTGCCATCGATTGTCCTATGTGTGTACACGTGCTGGGCCCGCGGCTGTTTGTGATGTCTACATGGGACCGAATGCATGCAGGAAATTAACAAAAAGGAGGGGAAAAAAATTGACCTGTGAAAATGATATATCCACTAACTCATCATTCTGTTAGTTGGTTGCTTGCTTTATTCCTGCAAGAAACGGGTAGGATTTTAAACGGTTTTCTTTTGTTGGATCCGCAAGTTTGCCGGGTCGGTGTGATGCATTCGTTTGAAATTGAAGTTGTTGAAATCTCTAGAGCACAGGGACTATAATTTGGATGTTTTTATCTTACGTTTAGCATAAGCATTTCGTATACACTTTAAGGTCCGAAGTATGAACTGCTTCGAAGGTACGCTTTCATCATGCTCGAAAAAGGGACCGTGGTGAATTTAAATTTACTTATAGTGAGTCAACTTATTTAATGACTATTTTGTCATATTTCGTGATGAAGTGCTGTTTTTTTTTTTTTTTTTTTGTTTTGATAAGAAGATGACCTTTGTCATCGTTTCATTAATAAGCATTAAAGAAACATAGTAGTCCCAAAATACAATCAAAATAGAATCCAACAGGATCCTAACCTACCGACCTTACCAGAACGAGATACATCATAAAACAACATCATAGAAACCCCAAATACATCAAATAAAGAAGTGCAAGAGCTAAGTTCCTGAACTCTCGTAACCATCCTCTGGCACTTTCACTCCTCCTCGGACATCCTCAGCCTCTTCTTTGCTGCCACATAGCCTGCCCAGTCATGGATGAGAAGGAAAATGTTATGCATTGATGAAGAAAAAGAAATGCTGATATTTCTAAAGCATGAGTTATTACGGTCTAGCCACGGCCTCCAAATGGTTCCCGCTACTACTAAGTCTCATGCCCGTTTATCCTGTACCCTAATGTACTCCTCTCGCCACGTTCCCCTAACATCTGAAGTAGATGAAGGAATTCGTGTGCACCCAAAATCCCTACAAACTATCTCCCAAGTTAGGGCTGCTTTAGGACAAGTGAAGAAAAGATGTGTAGTGTCTTCGTCTGCATCCGAACAGTGCACGCACGTAACGTCGCTCCCCAAATTTCTTCTCCTAAGATTTATCTTTGTTAGAATGGCTTCATTGTGAACTAGCCAGTTGAACACTTTAACCTTTAAAGGAGCTTGGACACCCCATATAAGATTCTCTGTACTGCTCCTAATACCCCCGTCGTTGATCCAATTATACATGGATGCAACCGAGAACTCTTGAGACCTTTCCAAGTTCCACCTTCTCTCGTCATTATCGTTGTTCATGTGACCCCCTTCCGCTTGGACCAACCTATTTAATCCCTCGAATTGGTCGATACTCTCCTGTGTCAGTCCTTCTGACACTGTAAACGTGAGTTTTCCTCTTCTCCAAACGTCTGCCATTAGAGAGTCGGGGTTGACTACAGCTGCCGCTGCTTGCGGGAATAGGTTAACAAAGGTTCTATTCCCACACCATCCGAACAGTGCACGCACGTGAAGTGCTGTTAACAGGTTACAAATACGAATACATTTTTACGGGGAAAAAAATTGAACGTCCCATTGCATATGATACGTACAGTAGTAGGGCTAGTAGTGTGTTATAACTTCCATTATCCGGCTTAGATAAGGTAGCTCAAAATTTGCATATCATGAAATATAATTGACTAGTAGATGAGACTTGGTGAAAATAACTGTACGATATAATTAAAACTGAAAAATAACATCGGCATAACAGAAAGGTCATGGTCGTTCATTTGTTTGGAAAACAATTTTTTTTGTTTGGGTTTTTTATGCAAGTAAACTCAGATCAATTCTTGATCAATCAACAACAGCTAATCTTCTTTATTGAATTAAAGGAACTATCCAATTTCACAGAATTTTGAGAATGAGAACAAAAAAAAGAGGGAAGAACACAGAGGAGATTTTTGAAGAGGAAGACAAAAAAAAGTTGTTACAATTTTCACATCCATTCATTCACCCCAATCTTTCTATTTATACAATCAGATTTTTCACTCTACATCAATACTGTTCATTTGGCGCCCTGCAGATACTTCAAATCTCATCTGTCCATTTATTACTCTGTGTATGACCCGTGCTTTATTTATTCATCACATAGTCCCTCAAATGTGCAGGTTTAGCTCTAACCCTTTTCACCTTTGGAGTATCAGCTTGTGTATCAGTCTGTGCATGTTTTACCTTAACTGTAGCATCAGTTTCTTCACTCTCCACTTCTTCTTCAGCTTCCTCCAACTGTGACTTCGCATCAATACCATCCCCTAATGCAGGAACCTTGCCCTCAAGGTTCAATTGAGGAAATGACTTCATAATTGCTGATGCATTTTCCCAACTATCCTCCCCCGCATCCAAACCTTCCCACCTGATCAACAATTGATCTTCATTCACAGATCCCTTTTTAATTGTTCTTCTGCCCAGGATTGAACTAGGTTGGAAATATACACCATTGTCCCACTGGATTGTAGGTAACGCTGGGGGTAAGCCATAAGTCACTTCACCATAAAACCTCTTTAACAGAGACACATGAAACACATTGTGTATTTTGGCATCTGCAGGTAGTTGCAACTTATAAGCAACCTTCCTTATTCTTTTTATAACTTCATAAGGTCCATAATACCTTTTTGCTAGCTTATGACAATTTCTATGTGCTACAGATTGTTGGCGATATGATTGCAACTTGACATACACCAAATCACCTTCTTCAAATTCTTTTTCACTTCTACGTGCATCTGTTTTGTTCTTCATCCTTACTTGTGCTTGGAGCAAATTTTGTTTCAATTTACTAAGTATCTCATGTCGTAAACTCAGATCCAAGTCTACTGCAGCATTGTTTGCACATCCAGGTACATAATCAGGCACCTTTGGGGATTTTCTTCCATACATAATTTCAAAGGGGGTCATACCTGCTGTAGAGTGCCAGGAAGTATTGTACCAATACTCTGCAAGGGGTAGAAACTTCACCCATCTTCTTGGTTCCTCATGTACAAATGCCCTTAGATATTGCTCAATGCATCGTTCACTACCTCAGATTGACCATCTGTTTGTGGGTGCTAGAAAGTACTTGTCTTCAAGTTTGTACCCTGCATCTTAAACAGCTCCCTCCAGAAATGGCTCAAGAATATGGGTTCTCTATATGAGATTATAGACTTGGGTATCCCATGTAGTTTTATTACATATGTCGCAAAAGCTTCAGCTACCTTAATTGCAATGAAGTTGTGAACAAGTGGTACAAAATGACTACCCTTTGACAATCTATCCACGACCACCATGATAGCTGTCTTCCCTTGAGAATTTGGCAACCTAGTCACAAAATCCATTGTCAAATCCTCCCATATCTGTTCAGGTATTGGCAGTGGTTGTAGTAAACCCTCTGGCTTAGTAGCTTCATACTTGGTCTCTTGACTGACTTTGCATCTTCTTATAAAATCCTTTACATCTTTGTGCATATTCTTCCAATAAAAGAACTCCCTCACCCTTGCTAAAGTCTTTGCAACCCCTGCATGACCTCCAATAGGTGTAGAATGCCATTCAATTAAAACCTTTGCCTGCAATGTTTTAGGTACCCAAATTCTCCCTTTATACCACTACAAACCCTCCCTTCACAACATGAAGGGTCTGGTAGCTGGGTTAGTTTTAAGTTCCTCAATAATAGCTTTGCATTCATAATCATTCAAAAGCTCTTCTTTAAGTCTATCTAACATCAAAAGCATTGGCTTGGACATTGCAGACTCAAATTGCTGATACTCAGGTTCATGCCTCCTCGACAACCCATCTGCAGCTGAATTAAGCTTCCCTGGCTTGTACAAAATTCTAAAATCATATCATGCCAACTTCGAAATCTGTTGTTCAGAAGTTTGAATTACTTGGCTCACCATATGATGTAAGCTTTGTTGATCTGTGTAAATGAGGAACTCTCTCCCCAACAAATACTGCCTCCACTTCTTGATTGCTTCAGTTATAGCATACATCTCCCGCACATAAGTAGATGCAGCTTGCATCCTTGGACTCATCTTCTTACTAAAGAAAGCTAATGGATGTCCATCTTGCTGTAAAACTGCCCCAATTCCCTTACTCGAAGCATCAGTTTCTACAACAAATTGTTTTGAAAAATCAAGCGTTGCTAACACTGGGGTATTCTGCATTGCAATTTTGAGATTTTGGAAAGCCTTCTCTGCCTCTTCTGACCAAACACAAGCATCCTTTTGCAATAAATCAGTAAGTGCAGTTGCTACAAACCTTATATAATAGCCAGTTAGACCAAAAAATGCTTTCAATTGCTTCACATTATGTGGTCGAGGCCATTCTTGCACAGCTTTAATCTTGGTGTCAGATGCCTTAATCCCTTCTATTGAAATTTCATGCCCCAAATACTCCATCGATTGCTTACCAAATGCACATTTACTCTTCTTCACATAAAATAAATTTTGCTCCAATATGTGCAAAACCTGTGATAAATGGTGCAAATGAGAATCCCAATCCCTACTATATATCAATATATCACCAAAGAAAACTAGCACAAATTTCCTCAAATATGGCTTGAATATTGCATTCATTGCAGCTGGGAAGGTAGAGAGTGCATTTGTGAGGCCGAAAAGCATAACTAAAAACTCATAATGATCCTCATGAGTTCTAAATGCAGTCTTCTCCACATCGGCAGCTTGAACTCTGATTTGGTGATAGCCAGCTCTGAGATCAAGCTTGGTAAAATATTGTGCTCCAAGCAGTTCATCAAAAAGCTCCTCTGCAGTTGGTATTGAAAATTTATCCCTTATAGTTATAGTATTCAAAGCTTTATAATCTACACAAAATGATCCTCATGATTTCTAAATGCAGTATTCTCCACATCGGCAGCTTGAACTCTGATTTGGTGATAGCCAGCTCTAAGATCAAGCTTGGTAAAATATTGTGCTCCAAGCAGTTCATCAAAAAGCTCCTCTACCGTTGGTATTGGAAATTTATCCTTTATAGTTATAGTGTTCAAAGCTCTATAATCTACACAAAATCTCCATATGCCATCCTTCTTCTTGACTAAGAGAACTGGTGACGAAAATGGGCTCTCGCTATGCCTTATAATGCCTTGCTCTAATATTTTCTCCACTTGTTTTTCTATTTCTTCCTTTTGAAAATGGGGATATTTATATGGTTTGACATTGATAGGAGGGACTCCCAGAAGCAAATGAATTGGGTGATCACAATCCCTGGAAGGTGGAAGGCCTATAACCTCACCGAACAAAGAAGGGTACTGTTGGAGTATCTGCTCTACATCACTATGAATGAATTGATCTTTTTCTTCCTCTTGCAGTACCAAATGATAGTATTGACCTATAACATCAGTATTAACTTCCCTTCGCAATGTTGTTAATTGTATTTGCTGTGGCCTCAACTCATCCCCTTCATGCTGTTTCACCTTTTGATCCTTGTGAGAGAACTCCATAGTCATGTCTGTGTAATCAAATGTCACTTTACCTAGCAATTTCAACCATTACACACCCAATACAATGTCAGAACCATATATGGGCAGCACATACAAATCAATTGTTAATGAGTAGCCCTGTATTGTAATTGGCACCCCTGCACATTGTTAAGAATTGTGGCATCAAATACACGTAGGCACGGGGTACTTGAAGTTGGAGAAGAAGAGGAGGAGACAAAGAAGTAAGGGAAGACAAGCAGTAAGTAGAAGAAGTGAAGTTTGGAAGGTTGCGGTCGACCGGTCAGGGGTGCGGTCGACCGACCCAGTTGACTGGGGATTCTTTGAGGGCAGGCATCCAACAAAGGAGGGGATGGTCGACCGACATTAGGGGTGCGGTCGACCGGTCAGCTCTCTGAATTGATGTTGCACGATGCGGTTGACCGGCCTGGGGGGCAGTCGACCGACACCGACGCTGAGACGTCTTTTGGTTTTACGGGAGAAAGACCCAATTTGCTAGATTTGTGTATATCTTTTAGGGTTTACTTGGAGGCTATATATATGGCCGTAAACTCTAGGGTTTAGTTATCCAATCCAATTTAGGGTTAGATCGAGTGATCATTATTCAACTTCAAGAGAGATTATGCCGAGTGTTTCAAAGGTGAGAGAGAGAGAGATTGAGAGTTGTAATCTCTCTTGTAATCTTTGTATTTCTTTGGAAATAAGAAGTACTGGTTATCTCTGCATATTGGTTGTATTCTTGTGAGATCCATATATTATGGTGGTTTGTTTTTTGGTCCATCTATTTTTTGGGAATTTCTATTGCTTGTGGTGTACTTCTGCTATTAGCACTACGAGTTAGGAGCAGATTTCTCTGACAAGTGGTATCAGAGCTTACATACATTTCCCTTCGCACTGCATGACCTGACCATTACCCACTCTCACGCTAAAGTTAGTGAATGGTTGCACAGCTATACTCGAGAATTTAGCCAATCTTGCCTGAATGAAGTTGTTAGTACTATCCGAATCTATCAAGATTTGCACAGGAGTTGCAGCAATAAAACCTGAAACTCGTAATGTTCTTAATGAATCTTGACCTGCAAAAGCCTGGAAGAAAATTTCTGGTGCACATGTATCATTTCCAAGACCATCAACTTCATTATAATCAATCACTTGGTCATCTTTCTGTACTCCTTGCTCTAATTGTTCCTCATCCAACAATAACATGAAAAATTGCTTTTTGCATCAATGACCCGGTACATATTTCTCATTGCAATTAAAACACAACCCTTTTTCCTTTCTCATAGCCCATTCAGCTGGGGGTATTCTCTTCACCGCTATCTTTGATGATGCTTGGAACTGTGATGAAGTAGAAGTTGCTGTAGGTGTTGGTGTTGGTAGTAAAGGTGGAAGAGTGCAAGGTGGAGGTTGCCAATGTGGTCTATAATTGCCACCTTTATTCCACATTAATCTCTTATTAACAAACTTTTCTTCCTGCAATCTTGCTAACCCAATTGCATCTGATAACAAAGCTGGTTTATGTGGTAACACTTCATGTCAAATATCTAGCTTCAATCCAGAAATATAGTTACTCATAATATGTGCCTATGATAAACCACTAGTCTTGTTCATCAGCATATCAAGCTGATCTTGATACTCCGCTAACGATGCCGTTTGTGTCAATTTAAACAATTGACCAGTGTGATCGACATAGGGAGACACCAAATCTCACATCGATCTACTTAACAAACACCTCCTAAGAAGGAAATTCGCCATTGCTGAATTTATATTGAAACCAAGCTAATGCTCCCCCCTCCATATAAAAGGATACTAGGTTCAATTTATGCTCACTAGGTGTTTGATGATATGCAAAAAAATAATTAGCCTTAAAAAGCCATCCCATCGGGTTACTGCCATCAAACTTAGGGAAATCCAATCTATAATTTTTGAAAGAGTTTGTGTGATTATGAGCTGCGTTAGAATTCCTTACAGTGATCAGATTTTCGATTGAATTACTTTCTGGAGAAACTGCTCTGTTCAGAGCTTGATCCAATCGCTCTTCAACTAATTGAAATCGACGACCGATGTCCACCATTAGTGTCTTCAATGCTTCGACATCATTAATGAGTGTCTGCAACTGATCGCCGTGAAGTCGAATGATTTCCTTCACTTCATCAAGTGATCGTCTCCCTTCCGCCATTGATATACTAATCAGATTTCTGAATCCAATCAGTGAAAGCACCAAACTGATGCAAGTAAACTCAGATCAATTCTTGATCAATCAACAACAACAAATCTTCTTTATTGAATTAAAGGAACTATCCAATTTCATGGAATTTTGAGAATGATAACAAAGAAAGGAGGGAAGAGCACAGAGGAGATTCTCGAAAAAGAAGACAAAAGAAGTTGTTACAATTTTCACATCCATTCATTCACCCCAATCTTTCTATTTATACAATCAGATTTTCACTCTACATCAATACTATTCATTTGGCGCCCTGCAAATTCTTCAAATCTCATCTGTCCATTTATTACTCCGTGCATGACCCATGTTTTATTTACTCATCACATAGTCCCTCAAATGTGCAGGTTTAGCTCTAATCCTCTTCATCTTTGGAGTATCAGTTTGTGTATCAGTCTGTGTATGTTTTACCTTAACTGCAGTATCAGTTTCTTCACTCTCCACTTCTTCTTCAGCTTCCACCAACTGTGACTTCGCATCAGTTTTGAACTAAAACTGTAGAAGTGGAGAAAATGACAATGTGTTTACATTGAGTTCCACATCGAGTTCCATCATCCACTGTCCGTATTTTTTTACTTCAAATCATGTGCCAAACAACTAAACATGACATTAATTATTAAGACCAACTCCAACCATGCTAGCTATCTTTCAATTTTAGCCAAAATAGCTAATACAAGGATAAAAATATGCTCCAACAGGACTAGCCAAACCACTCGCCAAAATAGATTTATAATATTCACTCGCCAGATCTGGCGAATATGTACTGCTCGCTAAAAAAAAAATCGCGATGGAAATCAAATCCAAATCGCGAGCCCCCCTCTCGCTCCTCTGCTTCGAAACCGAAACAGAGTCCCCCTTCCCATCGTCTTCCTCCTTCGCTCTACTTACTCCCGACCTCGCCTCGTCGTCCTCCTCATCTCGCCTCTGTCCCGAGCTCTCGCCGCTGCCAGTCGACCGCTGCCGCTCAAGTCCACCGCTGCTGCCTATTGCCTCGCGACGCCGCTTCGTCGAAGCCCATCGCCCACCACCTGCATCACCTCGCCGCTGTCTCCAATCCATTAGAGAGCTCGTCGCCTTCCTCGTCACAACCACCAGTCTATCTATTTTTTCTATCTATTTTAGCCAAAGTAAACATATTTGAATTGTTTCTCTGTCATTACACAACTCATAAAATAGATAGAAAAAATGAGTTTTTGTTTCTTTTTTTAATGCTAATCATTACAAAATTACATTTTTTTAGTAAAACATTTAATAACAAATATCAATTTATATTATATGACAAATGAAGATGGAAACACATGTAATACGCTGTAAAATGACACACACCTTATCTAACGCACATTAAATTTCCCGTAATAAGTAACAACAACACAAATAATGTTTTATCTTTAACTAATTTCTTAACAACGACAGATATTAATGAGAAATCAATGTAATGTTTGACTAAACATATTTAATTATATCTGTTAGTCCTTTAGGCAAAGCACAGAAACATAAAATCAATTATATTCGATAAAGTCAAACATTTACTGTGCAACTGACAATGATTATCATGTTTAAGTAAGAGGTAATAGGTTTCATTAGCCAGAATTTAATATGGAACTTTGAAATATGAGAAATTACTAAAAAAGTTAAAAATTAATAAAAATTAATTACTTACCCATTTTATGACCCAAACCCGTTTGTCCATTCCAATCGGGTCGGGTCGGGTCCCCTCCAATAATCCAATATAGCTTTCTTCCAGGCTCCAGCTCTGAAACAGAGATATTTAGTGAAGAACTCGATTGCAATATACACGGAGAGAGAAACGAAGACGATTCCTTAAAGCCGCAGTAAAATCCTGCTCTGTTCCGGAATCGCCACTCCCCGAACCTTCCTCACGTTTCCCATTGTAACCCTACCATCTCCTCCATTTCACCTGAGTTGCCCCTAGGGTTTTCAGAAGAGCTCCTTCGCTTCCGATTTTGTTCGATCTCGGATCTAAGAGAAGATGGCGCTTTTCCGCAAGTTCTTCTACCGAAAGCCGCCAGATGGCCTTCTAGAAATTTCCGAGAGAGTTTATGGTATCCTGTTCGATTTCGAAATTCTGATTAATAATTTCATGTTTGTAGTTTGATTCGAATTAGCTGTTAATTTTAGAATTATTTTTACTAATTTTTGTGGACCAAACCCTAGAATTATAGTTGAGTTGATGATGAGTTTTTAGAGTTTTATTGAATTCGGGGATAAATCTCTGTTTTCAACACTGCCTTGTGAATTGCTTGTGTAAAAAATGTTATCTTGTTTTGATCCAAATTGGTTTGATTGAATATAGTGTTATTACAAATGTGGAATTAGTCTTCAAGTATGGGAACTGGATTGCTTTCAGCACATTTTATGATGATTTGTTAGTATTAAGTGCTTGTGAATTTTTGTAGTTTTCGACTTTTTTTTGAAAAACTTATGGGGTGAAATTTATGTATAATGTATTTAGGCAAAGGGTTTTGTAAGGCATTGTACTACCTGCGTAGTTTTGATGGCCGTTTGTTTGTATTGGAAACTAAACTTTGTTTGGTTTGTATTCTATTTACTGATTAGGAAGTTTAGGATTGGATACGATATACGGAGTTAACAAATCTCATGTGTGCTGAACTCTCCACTCATGTGCCCACATAATTGCCTAGGTTGTTGTCTTCGATGCTCATGGAGTTTATTGTTTTGAATTGGTAGGAACTTTTCCCCCCCATGATCGTGATTCTTGATAACTATCTATCGTCTTTTCCCTTTATGGAAGCTTTTTAGGCTAGGAGATTTTTGTAAGTGGCTTTTGGTTTCATGGGTTTATGTTGTATGATCAAAAGAGCTGGTTCTACACTTTTGCTGTTTACTAAGTGGGCTTTAGGATTCATAGCAAATCTCAAACTTTGTTTGCCATAACGTGGGTACAATTTAAGACAATATATGCAAGTCACTCTTAGTAAAATGTTATGAAATGTTTCCATTGAGTTTTATTCTACACTCTGTTGGTGGAGCCTTTATTTGACCGATGTTGATGATGAAAATGAACTGACCTTACATTTGGAGTCGGTGAACAGCCATCAAATTTAAAAAGTGGTGAATTCTTTATAAATGAAGAGTCATCTTTTGGATTTGATTAAGAATTTACTAATTCAATATGGATCGAAGCAAGCTCACTCAATTGCAATTTATCTTTACCCATTATTTCGATTTCCTTTTCAAATAATTAAGCACATATCAGTTTTAGAAAATATAAAGATATATACAGGAGGTATTACATTGTTCAGGTTCTTTTGGTTCGCTTGGGTATAAGAGGAGACTGAAGGGAATAGTGGTTATCAATTTTTACCAGATATTTCATATGATTCATACTAGAAATTTTTGGTAGATTTAGATGTTAGAGAAATTATGCAGATGGCGGGGAAAAAATACTGTTATAAGAATGATCAAATCTCAACCAACACCAAGGCACATTGGACATATTATATTGGAAATTTTCCTACCAATAGATCAAATATTTCAGAATTAATGACAAAGCATAGGTTGATACCTGAGCCCAAAACTGTGTTGCCGAGCCATGGATTTAAGCAATACTAAGCTTAGCCAGGTATTGTAGAAGCTTGAACCGTGGTTTGAAACTCTGTACTGGCTTGCTCACTTTGGTATAGGTTACAGTTCTCGAACTGTCTAGTTTATTGACTTGGTGTACTAGATATTTTGGTATCGGCCTCTATAAGTGTCAAAAAATTAATTAAATATTCAAAGAGAAATATACAAGTATTTAAACCATAGAGCAATTACTCAATCCATTTTGCTGTAAAATTTCGAACACGGTACTATTATTATTGTGTGTTAATTTCCAATTTCATCAACAAAACATGTTTCTTTTTTGTTAGAAAAACTTTATTGGAAACAAATTTTGAGTTATAAAACATATTTTAAATGATAATGTTTTAGCAAAAAATATTCATTTTATGTTGAAAATTTCAACTGTAATTAATACTTAGCATATTTGTTTTTTATCACATTTCTTCTCTTGCATCTTCTTGATCATGCTTTGTTAATCATGTTCAATCTCTCTTGCACTCTTCGGTCATGGTGTCCCCATTCATGTTGGAAGATGCCAATAGTATAGAAAAGTTCTGTAAGGTTTGAATACCTATTATTCAAACTTTGGGCTTTTCTTTCTTGTTCAAGTTTAATATTGCCCTAGCCCGATCTTTTAGGAAAGTATTGGATCAGATACAAAATTTGAGATTACTCTGATGCGTAGTCTTGCATCACACTAATGCTGACACGTTTGTACAAAAACTATGCGACACGATACAACACGCTAGTGTATGGAGAACTCCAAAACACCACATTGCTATGAACCGCGCACTTCTATTTGCTAGATGTGTCGTGTTGTAGACGTGTCGGACACACGAATCATACACTATACTTGATATTTTAGGGTAGTTTTTTAAAATCTTCCCATGTCGGTTTGTCATGTCGCATAGTGTTCGTGTCGGCGTGGCTGTGTCATTGCTTCTTAACTACATTGAAATAGATAGCGTCATATATATGTGCTTAATTGTAGGTAATTCTTATGATTAAATTTTGAGATCATACAGAAGTTCATGCAAGGAAATCTTGAATTAACAAGTATAAGGTGGCAAACTAACCTTAATTCATTTTCCAAGTTGAGTTTACCATAACAAGATACCATACTACGGTATTGTTACAACTGTTTTTTTGATCTTAAGGAGAGAAATAGGAAAAACATTTAAATGAACTTGAGAAGTCCACAAGTATATATTGGCAAGTTAGTTTTCAGATTTTATGGTTTTGTACTTCCATGATATAATTTGTAATAACTTCTCTGTAATATTCTCATCTAATTGTTTAAACCTCTTTCCTGTCTGTAGATTATAAAAAATTCCGAACCCATATCTTTTGGATCTAGTTGAAGTTCAAATTTTATTTATTATGTACTGTCAGTCATTCAAGCAAACTAGGTACTGACATACTGTTTGGGACAATTCATTTAGTTTATGGTCTGTTAAAGGAAAGAAAGAAAAGTTATTGTTTAACAGATAATATGAATAATAGATATCTGAATAATCAGTTTATTGAAACCCTGCTCACATCCCATTGAAGAACTTTTCATCCTTGACAAGTTAGATCTAGATTTGGGGTTGAATAAATCAAGATTGATTAGCATCTATGTAGCGCATAAACTTATAGCATGAGGCCATAGCCGTGTTGGACACCAAAACATCATAGACAATCCTTGGACATGAGTCCGATTTTTCTCGCACGTGTCCTAAATTTAATACATATAATACTTCTCGCACGTGTCCTAAATTTGATACATATACTGTAGAGTCTTGTTGGATCTATCAAATACATTAGCAACAGTTTTCGATCACTTCTTCACCTTTTTTTGTACAAGATAATTGTTTTACTTTTAACTTGATTATGGAGCTTCTCATGTTGTATAATTTTGTATGAATATGAATTTATTATTTATTTTCCTATGAAGTTTAAAATTCTTATTTAGATTATGCAACTCATTTATATTCTTTGATGTCATTTGGATTTAATTTATGCTTAATTGAGATATTATTATAGTGAAAATATTATTGGATTTAATTTATGCCTAATTGAGATATTATTATAGTGAAAATATTATGCCACTTCCCTGAGCATTTTTTCCTATACAATTTTGTTGTGCTATAGAATACTCTTGTTGTTTCCCGGATCCATTCCAATATTCGTGCCAGCTAAGCTGGCAGTTAATGAGAAAATGAGCTCTCTGAGAAAGAAAAAGAAGGATGGAGGTTCATTTCTCTCATGGTTTGCTGTATTCTGGATAAAACAATAGATCCGGCAACATAACTGATAAAATTTTCAATCATTTGTTATCAATTGAACTAATTGAAAATTTCAGAATTTCACAATAATTCACCTTTGAGTTGGGAGTTTTTCTTATGAGTATTCTTTAGATTATTCCATTGAAACCTATGCGAACTCTCACTCACATTTTTTGTATATGAGCTATGAGTATTCTTGATTGAAGATCTCAGAGTTCTCCCTGATTAACCCATACTAAGTTTCTAGCTCCTCTAATATATCATCTGTGTTTACTTCCTTTCATTAAAGTTTTCCAACAAACAATATGATGGTAAGTGGTAACTCAACTTTTGAGCTAATCACAAGTATTTTTTTTAGAATAAAAATAAATAAATAAATAAGAATCACTTCCATTGAAGGATGCTACTCTTCCTTCTACTTATTCGATTGGAAAAAGTTGCATAATTATACCTTGATTAATTGATTTAAATCTAATAGAGAAACCAACTTATTGAGGATACTAGTTTAAACATCTAATGCTTTCCATCAATATGCACGTCTAATACTTTTCATTAAAATTTGAGAAAAAAAGTCCGGTCACTTAGTTTTTTAATCAAACAATAATGGGAATCCTCAGTAACCATGTATTAATATACTTGTATTGATATTTATTGGTTTGTGTTACCAATTTTATGAAGTCTGGTAGCATGGTGTCCATTTATTGGTTGGTGCTACCAAATTTTACAAATTGTCCATGCGAGGGATGGGGTTTTGTAAATACTTGGTAACCTCAACCATGCCATGTCAGCATCCCTCTAGATCTGTCTACCCATACACACACATTCATGCACACAACATACACATACATAATCTCTTAAATATGCATATCAGAACTTTTGGCTCACTTATTTCTTTCATTTAATATCAAGTTCTTACATGGCAATGAGATTTCTATCATCATGCCCGATAAATAGGATTTTTCATTTCTTGTCATGCTTCTTCATTTTGATCTGAATTTATGTTTATGAACCTGCAGTATTTGATTGCTGCTTCACAACTGATGTTTTGGAAGAAGATGAGTATAAAGTCTACATTGGAGGTATCATTTCTCAACTCCGAGAACATTCCCCTGAAGCCTCCTTTATGGTCTTTAACTTCCGCGAGGAAAGAGATCATCAGAGCCAAATAGCTGAAATCTTATCTGAATATGACATGACTGTGATGGATTACCCGCGGCACTATGAAGGGTGTCCCTTACTATCAATGGAGATGGTCCACCATTTCCTAAGATCGAGTGAGAGCTGGCTTCAATTGGGTCAGCAAAATGTCTTGTTAATGCACTGCGAGCGAGGTGGATGGCCAGTTCTTGCTTTCATGTTGGCGGGTCTTTTGGTATATCGTAAACAATTTATAGGTGAACAGAAAACGTTGGATATGATCTATAGGCAAGCTCCTCGGGAGCTTTTGCAGTTACTGTCCCCATTGAATCCAGTCCCTTCTCAGCTGAGATACTTGCAGTATATTTCGAGGAGGAATGTTGGTTCTGTGTGGCCCCCCCTTGATAGGGCACTTACTTTGGATTGTGTCATTATTAGGATTCTTCCCAACTTTGATGGGGAAGGTGGCTGCAGGCCAATATTCCGAATTTATGGTCAGGATCCATTTCTTGCTTCTGATAAAACCCCTAAAGTTCTATTCTCAACGCCAAAGAAGAGCAGAAGTGTTCGGCTTTACAGACAGGTGATTTGAACTCTTTTGTCGTCCTTTTACTAGTGCTTTCCTTTCTTCATGTTAGCAACGGCGGATTGAAAAAGAGGCACAAGCATGTTTAACTAAAAATATAATATTTAAGAAAGTTAATAAAGACAAATGTAATAAAGAAACAGAGTGGCTTAGTTTTATGTACAAACATATGCTAATTTCACTTTTGGAGAAATATGTGGGAGAAATTTAAGAAGTTATCTCATAGTGAAAAAGCTACAGTATCTGTTATACAACTAAGCAAATAGGCTTTTGGTGTGTGGACACAAACCGGGTACCCCTGAAAAGACAATAACACCCAAGTAATACCCTAATAATTATACACTAATAATTACTAAGAAAAATGGTAATAAATAACACCCTCAATCTCACTCCCTTTCTCTTTTCTCTTCTCTCTTTCACACACACACATGCGCACGCGCGCGCGCACACACACACGTATATATAAGAGACTAAGAGGCCATGAATTACTATAAATACCTTTTTTATGAGTTGTAGATAAATTAAGAAAATCACGTAAATTATTGCATGCAGGTTAAACTAGTTTTAACTAATTAAGATAATTTTAAATGTATAATAAATGTAATTTTTTATTTTTATTTTTTTATAAAGGTTTTCAATTAAAATTTCTGATTAATTCCAGTTAGGGCCAAATTTAAGATGCAAATATTGCAAAACTCATACATTATATAGTAGCAGAGATTATTATGACTGTCACAGTTCTATGCCAGTTCAGGTATGCCCATAGTGTTATTGGCAATTGACATGGTGCAATAATTGGTTACAGGCAGATTGTGAACTAGTTAAAATCGATATACATTGCCACATTCAAGGTGATGTTGTACTTGAGTGCATTACATTAGATGAGGACCTAGAACGTGAAGAGATGATGTTCAGAGTCATGTTCAATACAGCATTTATTAGGTCTAACATTCTGATGCTCAATCGCGATGAAATTGACATTCTTTGGGATGCTAAAGATCGTTTTCCAAGGGAATTCAGAGCTGAGGTTTGTATCTCTTACTTGCAATAGTAGTTTAATTCTCTTAATGACGATTACTGAGAAGCTTTCTTTCATTTCAAGGTTCTTCTTTCTGAAATGGATTCAGCTGGTACCCTTGACATTGAGGAGTTGACTAGTATTGAAGAGAAAGAGGGTCTTCCAGTTGAAGCGTTTGCCAAAGTTCAAGAGATCTTTAACACTATAGATTGGGTTGATGGGAAGGGTGATGCTGCACTTCATGTTCTTCAACAGTTAACTTCTTTGAATACTTTTCAAGATGTCCTTGGCTCAGTTTCTCAGAAACTTGAAATCGAGCATCTTCTCCAAAAATCTAGTCCTCACATATCAAAAGATCAAGTAAAATTTGATGAGATTTATGAGCGATTGACTTTATCGTCACCACAATCTGTTCCCTCTTTCCATGAATATTATCCTGACCTAGATACGAAAAGCCAAAAACATCCTTCTCCAACCAAAGTAGTTCAACGAATGCCGAAATCTTGGTCAAACCCAGTTTCTCCTGTCAATTCTCTTCAAAGCACCCCTATTCCTGTTTCAAGATATCATAGTGCACCATCAGCTCTTGGTATTACAGCTCTCTTGCAGGATCATGCGTCGTTGACGAGTTCTGTCACAGCATCTCCGCCTGCCCTATCTCCTGCAGCTGTAGAAACTTCTGCCTTATATGAAGCTGCTGCTCCTAGTCTTGCTGAATCCAAGAATTTTGCACTGGTGTCACCGACACCATTGCCACCCGTACCTTCTGCAGTGAGCTCTGCCACTAAAAGTCTAGCAACTCCTCCACCTCCACCTTTGCCTGCTTTGGATACTGTTAAGCCTATAACACTTCCAGCCCCACCACCATCCACATCAATTATGCCCGTGAGATCAGAGGTACCGGTCCCACCACAGCCACCAATAACAACAGTTACACCAAAAGTAGCATTACTGTTGCCACCATTATCTATGGCACCATCAAAATCAGTAATACCAACTCCTCCACCACCACCACCACCATTTCCATCACCGATACCATCAGCGGCACCAACCCCACGTCCACTGCCACCATCAACGACACCATTTAGATCAGCAGCAGCAGTCTCACCGCCACCACCGCCGCCACCGCCGCCATTGCCATCATCACTAGTACCACCAACCCAGGATCATTCAGTTTCAAAGCCTAGCAAGGGTCAATCAGTTAGTGTGCCCCCTCCATGCCCCCCGCCTCTCCCTTTTGGTCAAGGAACACCATCAGTTGTTCATGGTCCTTCAGGTGGCAAGCCAATTCCTCCTCCTCCCCTCCCTCCACTGGTTTCTTCATCCACTATGGCATCTCCTCCAACTACAATGAGGCTTAGTGCTCCGCCACCTCCACCCCCTCCTTTACATGCGGGTTCCCCATCATCGGCACCACCTCCACCCCCACCTCCTTTCAAGCAATCAGGTGGTTCTCCTACCGTGAAAACTGGCAATGTTCCACCGGTCCCACCTCCTCCATTATCTCATAATCCTATGCCCAAGGGTGGAGGTTCTGATGTACCTCCACCCCCGCCCAGTATGATGAATGGCCTATCTAGTAATTCATTGGGTGCAAATGAGCGCAACAGTAGCCTCTTAGCGCGGAAATCTGCTCAAGCATCAACCAAGAAGACTTCTTTAAAGCCATTGCATTGGGTTAAAGTAACAAGAGCAATGCAGGGAAGTCTATGGGCAGAGGCACAAAAATCTGATGAATCTTCGAAGTATATATTTTCTCCCCACTAGCTGTTTTTGTTGTCACTTCTATAAATTCATTGATGATTTGCTTATACATCTATTTCATTTTCTGGTAGGGCTCCGGAGTTTGATATGTCTGAACTTGAATCTCTTTTCTCGGCAGCGGTGCCAAATGCTGATCGCGGTTCAGCTGACAAGTCTAGGCGTGCATCACTTGGGCAAAAACCAGACAAAGTTCATCTGGTGATGCATTTCTTCAAATACACTAACCTACTGACCAGTAATTGCATTTCTTTTTATAAGATCAAGCAGTTCATACTAATTGATTGTTAAGGTTAACCATCTTCTGATGTGTACTTATAATAACGATTTGAAGTTACTAGATGTTGTCGTAGCACTAGTAGTAACAGTCGCAGTAGCAGTAATAGTAGTAGGCAACATCAGTTGTAGCAGTAGGATAGTCGGAAGAATATTACTAGTATGAGCACTAGCAGCCGGTCTTGAAACTCTGATCATGGTTTTCCTCAGCTTTTAGTCATGCTTCTCAACCTGTTGATGTGTTTCTTGGAATATTGGAAGATAATAGTGGTACTTGTTCCTTCAAATTACTGTCATGTCACTCCTTCCTGATTTTTATATCACGTAGAATGAAATCTACATAGTACAGATTTCATCCTAATTCTTTTGACCCTATTCAATTTGAATAATAGAAAAAACAAAAGCCAAGATAAATTAAATTTATAATTTCCTCTTTTAACATCAGTTGGACTCTGAAGAACATCTATCGAAACAGAAAGTTTTGACCGTCTGAAAGCTTGATTCTGTCATATGCTTCAATTATCAGATGGGCCTAGCAAGCCTCTTCGGCTCATGTTTCCTATCAATGACATAAAGAAAGGGCCTGAACAGACATCATTTTTTGACCAAGAGTGTGAACCTTGTATGCTTTTGCAGTGATTCATAATTAATCATGGGATGGTCCACTGTATGTAATTTCTTTATGTGGGATGATGCTGCAACCCTGGGCCATGCTAGGTGAAGCTTAGTGTTTGGTGATCCTATCAACACCTAGGGAAATCTCCTAATTTTCTAGTTCCGCCTTCACGGTCTAAGCAAACCTTTTTCAGTTATCTGCAGCAAGCAATGCACTCAGATTATCACATGGTATATAGTTTAATATGATCCAATGAATTTCTCACAGTGCGTTGGGTATATAGAAATGAAAAGAACAGAACACTAGATCTAAACTACTGGATAACTTGTGAAAGAGTGTGTGGTTGCACACTTCACCCGTTTGATTGGTGCTGTCCACCGGCCATAATGAAATACTAATTAAAATATGGGATCTAATAAGTGGGAACTATATCCTTCAATCCATAATAATGTATATTTCCAGATTTATGCATGATATTGACATCAAGAATCAGTGGGGAATCATATATGCCGTGGAAATGCCTATAAATCTATTATTATTTACAAGTGTGCCGACATATGTCCATCATAGAGGAACAACTTGCCTTAATGAGAGTTAATATTATTTATTAATAAAATTTCTGAAATAATAATGACATGTTATTGTTCCTGAAATGGCCAGTCTTTATATTTATTTACTGTTGCAGTGCTTGCATCTATATTTATGGAAGTTTTAAAAGTAACCTATCGTTCTCATTGTTTGTTTGTTTACAGTTGCTCCTAAATGCTTTCGTCTGATCATATATATGTTTGTTTTAAGATTACTCTAAAATGCTTTTGCTTTGTACCGCAATAATTGATCTTTGGATATGATGTCCTGTAGGTTGATCTCCGAAGGGCCAATAACTGTGAAATCATGCTTACGAAAGTTAAGATGCCGCTGGCTGATTTGCTGGTATGAACTAACCTACTTTGAATGAATTGTATATTTTAAGGTTGTATCTTTCCAATAACTTTGTAAAACACGATATAAGGATTTACAGTTTTCTTTGGGGTTTTCATTATTTTGACCTCAAACTCATGAACATCAAATCCAGATGGACATGAAGGATAAATCATTTTGCTAAGAAGGTCGGACAGAGTGATTCTAGACATCTGAACTTCATCTGAGCTGTACTCACAATGTTTGAAACTCACATTGTCCTCACTCTTGTAACTTGAAGAGGATGGTTTCATGTGGACAAGGAGGACTCTCATTCCATCCACCCCTTTAAGAGACATCTATATGGATAAACAACAATTTTAGCCTCAGTCTTTTTAGCAAGGCTTAAAGTTTATTTGAATTCTCTGCCTCATCTGGTCCTTCAATAATATATTTCAAGATTCCTAACTTCCTCGGTATCTCAATTACTTGTTGTGGGTCTTTTTTAACACCATTTCATATTCCAAGGGTGAGCTGTTTTTTATCTGCCAAAATTGTGAAGTACAACGGTTTAATTTTATACATGTGTAAAGCACATGCAACTAATCTAAGTAGACTTATCTAGCCAAAGGTTAAACCCTGGCGTGAAAAAAATCATTGTCTGCCCCATAGTGCATTGTATTCCGAACATAGTATCCCGCATATTGTATTCCATAATTATGCTATATTTCATTGTTTTTCAGAGTTCAGTACTTGCTTTAGATGATTCTGTTTTAGACGGTGATCAGATTGATAACCTCATAAAGTTTTGCCCCACAAAAGAGGAAATGGATCTACTTAAGGTAAAGATACATTATTTAATTTGCCATTAGTTTTGTATTTCTCCCTTACACTTTTTTAATACAACAGCATGTCACTAGCCTTTTCCATGTTATTAATGTCTATAACAAAGTGACATAAAACTTTCAGGGTTTTGGTGGAGATCAAGAGAATCTGGGAAAATGTGAGCAGGTCAGTACGGTTTCATGTTGCCCCCTCTGTTGCTTTTAAATTTTTTAATAATAATTTGTTTTTTAAAAGATGAAAACATGCAGTCTTGACAGAATCTCAATATCTTGTCCATAAATGATTAGGGCATTTTGGTCTTATGTGTTTGGAGCTACTGGTTACCTTGGAGTCCTTTTGCTACCTGCTTTATGCATGATCTGTCAATGTGTGATTTGCAACTTCCATTGTTGGACTGATGTGATTGACACATGAAAGCGTGAAAAGAAATTTCTGTTGTTTTGTTGCTTCATGTAGTTTTTTGTTTGACTGCATCAAATTCTTCAACTCCTGTAGTAGGAGCTGTAACCCAGTGGCTGTTTCCCCTTCATGCTCCCCTCGAAATTCAAGACCATTCAAGGGGACTGGAGATCCAGTGACCCCCTTAAAGTTACATATGATAATAATGCCTGTGGACTGTTGTAGGCAGGAGTTTTAATCTCTCCCCAACTTGGCCATACCAAAAACTGAACAAGCTTTCTTTCAATATCAACCTTCACTTGGAGCATCTTACATTACATCAAATATTGAATGGCAACAATTTTGATTAGGAGCTGTACTTCAAATAAATTAAACCTAACAGCTTCTATGTGGAACTTGTTCTTGTTTGCTCTTTATACTGGTTATGCAAGCCAGCTTTACTCTCCTCTCTGCTATACTACAATTTGCCAACCAGCCAATTTGCATCTTCTGTCTGGTCTTACTGAAAAAGTCATTTGCTTGTTTTTCTTATAGCACTTGCCTTTGAAATTTGAAAGCCTCATATGTCCTCTTAAGAATTACGAATTGCTAATTTTCTGTATCTTTTTTATGCTAACCTTTAAAAGCCTTATGTATACCCTTAGTGATAACAATTTTCATTTAGATATGAAGTTCGCAAGCAATACACATGACATGCCACATATCCTCGAAGCCACACTCCAAGACTCCCAACTCTAGGTATAAGCCGTATAATCAACAGCTGAATTATAATTTAAATTTGATAGGATCCCTATAATATTAGGATAATTGTGGTAAGCCTTTGAGTTGTTTATTCTCAACGATAATATTTTTCAATTTAGATATAAAGTGCACCTGCAATGCACATGAGAGGCACATGTCCTCTCAGCCACATCTCCAACTCTCTAGGTATAATAATTTACTGAATTATAGTTTATCTGAGAGGACCCCTATAATGGCAGGATAATTATGTGTAAGCCTTTGAGTAGTTTAATATTTTTAGGAAGCACATCCTTCAAGATGACTCGCTCTATTACAGTACTTCTGTAAAACCAGCCTACCTGAAGTCATTCCATTACTTGGTCAATGGCTAAAATGATATGTATTTTTATTTATAGAGATTAATTTTTCATTATTTGTGTTAAAGAAGTCACTGACTAACATCATTCCTAATTTTACATACCAGTACTTCTTAGAGCTCATGAAAGTTCCGAGGGTAGAATCAAAGCTGAGAGTCTTCTCTTTCAAGATTCAATTTCGTTCCCAGGTTGGACATGCTATATTTATCTTATCTGTTTGAAACTTTTCCCCTCGAAACTATTAACAAATAATCACATACATTTTCCCCTGATGGATTCTTCCAGGTCGCTGATCTACGACGTAACTTGATCATTGTTAATTCTACTGCAGGCGAGGTATAATATGATCCTTTTTGGTTCCATAGTTGGTTTCCTTATTTACCACCTAATCACTCTGTTCTTTATTATTTTTAAAAGTTAAGTGTTAATAGTTTTTTTTCCTTCTTCCCTCCTATCAGATCAGAAATTCTGTCAAATTGAAAAGAATCATGCAGACTATTCTCTCTCTTGGAAATGCATTAAATCAGGGAACAGCCCGAGGTGAGTCCATACCTTCATATTTATTGAAGATTAGCTCTGTGCTTCTTATTGTGAGATATACTTTATTTTGTGTACTATTTATACTAGGCGCCAATAATATGTAATTTTCTTGGTCTTGTCACACAAACAATGGCAACATGTCATGTCTTAAATTTGAGTTTAACAATCTATATTTAAGGGTTTTTTTTCTCTCCATAATGTCACAAGAAGGATTAGGTAATTCCAAAATAGCCCAAAGTTTTAGTATTTCCAAAAACCATCTGAAACTATTATGTATGTTCCAAAATAGCACCCTGTCGTTAGCAAGTCTGTTAAGTGTAAAGAATATTTGTGGAATATGCTTCTTATCGGGTTTAAACAACATAAAAAGTGTATGAAATGGCCAAAATGTCCTCATGTTCTTCTTTAATGCTATTCTTTTTTCCCCTCTTTTCTCCATAAACCCTAACCTAATTTCAATTGATTCTCAGTCAATTCCTTCATTGATTTCTCTAGATCTAGTTCTCCACCATTATGTTCTTCAACTCCAGATTTGGGTTAGGCTTTTGATGGAAGAAAGAAAAGAAAAGAAAAGAGAGAAAATGAAGTGAGAGAGAGGGGAAATAATGAAGTGGTGAAATGATAGGGGCAGTATGGTCATTTCTCGCTCAGTCCATAAAAAACTTAACTGTTGCTAACGACAAGTGCTATTTTGGAACATACATAATTGTTATACATGGTTTTTTTGGAAATATGAAAACTTCGGGTGCTATTTGAAAACAATAATATCCATTCTTGAAAAGGTTGGACGCAAATACCAGTATGTTAAGCACATAAAACAAGGTTGGACTGATATACCAATATATTTTGCACAGAAAACAATGATGGAAGCAAGAAGAACTTTTCTCCAAAGTAACATTCTAGTAAAGCACAAACACATACATTTCGTTCCAGACACAATGCAACACAACACACCTGACCCAGGGAATGTTTTGGGAAATTACACTGAAGCTGCGAGTATTGTGTTATGCATGTTGGACACAAGTACCTGACACATTTGGGACACGACCGGCTTCCATAAGGATATGGGATTTTTAAGCTGCAATTGGCCCTATTTGCAAGAAACAAACAACTCCCGAAGCATTGTGTTACTAATTACCAATGTGTGCTTATAAAGGGAATATATGTGCAGTGCACGTAAATATGAATCGTAGTATGGAAGAAGTTGGCTTGTAGAGTGTTGTCGTTTGGCTTCACCCACTAACCCTTGTCTGATATGGCCAGTGTATATGAAAATAAGAAAGAGAAAGCACCTAGTTATGACCTTTAAATATGGTCTTTTGAAGTAAGAAATAGATGATACATCCAGAGCCGGCTCAGGGGTAAGCACAACAAGCCAGCAGGCTTGGGCAACCCCCGTTTCATGGGGCAACAAAATTTTTTTAAGGCTCAATGTATGTATAACATATAAGGGCAAAAGAATTGGGCTTTAACAGCCCACTAGTTCAGTCCAGTCCACTTTAACAGTCCACTATAACAAAATTAGGCTTTAACATATAAGGGCAACAAAATTTTTGTTGTTATTATTAATTTTTTTTACTAAGGGGCAGCTAAACATGGGCTTGGCTAGGGCAACCCGGATTTCCGGACCGGCCCTGGATACACCCCCTTAATTAAGAGAATAATAATGGTTCTTATGCGAAGATATTTTTGGAAAAGGATATTGAATATTTATGGCTCAATGATGCCAACTTTTGAAAGGTGTGAGGGCTTTACATACTTCATAGCTCTAATTATAATAACATGTGTTATCTGTATGTATATAAGAGATTTTAGTATTTTACTTGCTCTTAGCTTCTAAATTTATGCCCACTTGCAGAAGTACACGAAGGGCCATCAAATTGGATCTGCATGCCATAGAAGATCTATCGATGAAAAATCATGTAGTTTTTAAGGGTTTTTCGACGTGGCTGCAAAATGATTTTAGTGTTTTTTTTCATATTAACACAGGTATTTCCAAAATCCCACCTCAAAACCTGGGATTTCCGAAATCACACCTGAAATCATTTGGGTGATTCCAAATTCACAATTCACGTTAATTTTTCTGTTTGTTGTCTAGAATATTCCAGGAATATTCTTCTTAACGGGTTAAAACCCGGTAAGGCACTTATTAATTGAATTTTCTGCCCTTGCTGTTCATCTTCCTCTTCATTTAACATTTCCTCCTCTTCACCAGCAATATCTTCATTCCCTACTAATTCCTTAACTCATCTCCACCTCAATATAAATTATACCAAACCTAAAAGTTGTGAAGAGTATATAACACGCTAAACAATATAATAGTTCACTTAGAGGAAAATATAGAGACAAACTGATATTTATTAGCACAGAGAAATATTTCAAGCATAACATGAGCTTATACAGTAAATATCAAATATAAACTGAGCATAGCACATAGGTAAATTCGAAGATAAACTGAACTTATATAGCAAATAGAATCGCCAAAATTACATAACACTTTCAATGCTCTGAGCTCACATAGAACAAATATATAGTCAAAATTGATGGATAAATGGATTAATGATTATATAGCATGCTAACAGCTCAAAGCTGACTTAAAAAAATATAGCCACAAACTAAACTGAATAGCAATTCAAAATTTTAGAATATTATAATAAAGGTCGGAATACCACTTTGATCGTGAGTAGTTTTGACTATATATTAGAATATTCAAACAAGTTCTTCAGGTGGTAAAGCACTTCCTAAACCTATTTGATATCTCCTGCTGCCCTCAGCAAGTAAATTGCTTTGCACATTCAGTCCCTTGACTTGTCTAAAAGTTAAAAATAACTCAAGAATTTTCTTCTCTTCCAAATGTAGCTTCCACAGTTCTTCATTTTTAGCATTATCTTTAATCTCCCCTTACTCTTTTGGTGATGTTCCTACTTTAGCTTAAGTGACTTTCATCATATGACATTCAGTCCATGGAGCTTTACACACAAATTTATCACTCAAATCCTCCAATGTACACTCCTACATCAATCCTACATGTCTTCTGATTAAATCATTCAATTTTTTTTCTTGTCGTTCTTGGTATTTGTCGCCAACTCCCATTATATTTGACCAAAATAGATACTTTTTCTTGTCCTCTAAAACACACAGAAAGTGGAAGATATGAATAAAAGATCAATGCAAAAATAACTACAACAAATGATTACTCAATGTAAGAGATAATAAGAAATCGATCATTTACTCAAACAGCAAAACAAACAAAAGCAAAAAGGAAATAGAACAACAAAACAACATAGACCAATCTATATACACATTTTATCTACAGAATCATATAATTAATGATAGAACACCCATAATTAATTTCATAGGAACAATACAGAATCGCCATAATTCCCTTACTTGAAACATTGGAAATCCTCTTAATAAACTCAACATGAGGCATTATCTACATAAACTAACAACTAAGACTCGGTATATTTGGATAAACAACAAACAAAGATCCTGAGTATGTTTGGATGAATAATTTATCTAAGAAGTCCGTAGAGAATCCTTATTTTACCTCGCATGAAACAACATTCCAAGGCCCCTTAAAATTAACTTAACATGAAAAACTATTCTCCCTTAAATTAACTTAACATGAGGTATTATCTACTTGAAACAATATCAAAAGCCTTAATTAATTTTAGGTGAATAATACATCAAGGTGAACAATCTGAATTTTACTTCACAACAAGCAAGGAACATCCCCTATATTTACTTGACATGAGATATATCTTCTCGAAATAACAACAAAGCCCTAATTTTAGATGACCAAAATATCTAATGTAAATCAGTAAAAAAAATCCTAATTTTGCATTACATTCAACAACATGGAACATCTCTTTAATTAACTTAACATGATATAAAATAAGATCACACACTAAATATTCACAACTAAATTACAAACTAAATCATCACACAAGATTCTCCATATTAAATATCGAGACTAGGGCAAAATTATGTAAGTAACTTTCAATACAACCAAATCAACAAAAAATTGAAACCCTAATCATATGACCAACCAAGCATTGAGTAATAATCCGAAAAATTCATCAAAACATTGAACACCAACACTTAAATTAAGAAAATTGGGGCCAAAATTTTACGTTTCCTGTCGTATTCCAGAAGATCCTTCATGCTCCATGGCTTTCCTGCACTTCTTTCGTCCTGTTTCTTTGACATTGCTACATCATGCACTAGATTGATGGAGGGGAGAGAATGGAGAGGGAGAGAGATAAAAAAGGTTGGATCTTGTTTTCTAGGGCTCAGGTTTCGTGCGAGATTGAGCAGGAGAGTAAAAAGAGAGGCAGATAAGAAAGGATGAGATCATGAGACTGTAAAGGGGGAAAGGGAAGGGGTAATTGGAAGAGAAGGCAAAATAGTAATTTTATATAGCCACCGTAAAAAATTAACATCAAGTAATGTGGGGTGTGAATTTGGAAGGTGGGAATTTGGAAATACCAAAGTTCTTGAGTGTTAATATGGAGAAAAACCCTAACCTTTATGATATTTAAGTTAGATGAGTATATAGACTATGATGAAATAAATGAAATGCCCTTGGGAATGGCCTAGCTCAAGAATCAGGAGTATGTTAGATTATACTGTTGAAAATTCGTTTATTCTGAACAACTTGAGGTAAAATATTGTCATTGTAGATACATCTTTTATGACATGTAGATCATATGCGAATCAAGTGGACATTCATAATAGAAAGTGTTGCTCCATGACAAAGTAAAGAAGACAATGAAGATAAGGGAAGAAAATCTTAACTTCTCCTTTAATACGTCATAAGTCATGTGTGATATAATTCCTTCCATCATGCACTTGGTTTCTCTTTCTCGTCTCTACTAGCAAGTGGCTGCAAATGGTACAGTTGCCTCGCTATCGCTGCAGAAAAGATCAGTGCTGCAAAGGAGACGAAGAACTAGGGTTTTTTCTTTTGACGCTACGATGCTAGATCTGAGAGATTCCACAAATAATGATGGTTCTTTCTAATATTTCCATCATCATCATCTATTTCTTAGTGAGAGAGAAAGTTGAGAAAAGAAGGGGGTTGACTTTTTTGGAAGCCAAAACCATCTCTGCTAGTTCCTAGTAGCAGAGGAAGAAGGTGGAAGGATTGGGGTTATTTAGGAAGCAACACTTCAGGAGGAGAATAGGGTATTATAGCATATGAAATGGCATACTTGATCCATTTATTTCTGAACAATTTGATGTACATGTAAACATTCTCATTGTAAATAGATCTTTTATGACATGAAATGTAGGTCAATGTCAATCAAGTGGATCATCTAAATTGATTGTTTACACCAACTATTCTTGGTGGCACAGTAAGTTAATTATGCACCACAAGTATAAAGCCCCCCACCCCCCAGTCCTCTCTCTCTCTCGTGTGGGTGAGCGAGTGAGTGTGGTGGTGGTGGTGTAAATGTTGGTATTAAAGAAAATGTTTAAAGAAAATTTAAAGAAAATCTTTAATGTAAATTTAAAGAAAATGTTTTGAGTCATGCTTCATTGTCATGTTTGGATTTATAATCTTAAGGATAGTCAATTATTTCGGCATCTTCATGTTTTTTATTATTATTTACCTTTATTGATGTTTCAGGTTCTAAATTGACTGTTTAAATTGATTGGATCATCTAAATTGATTCAATCAAGTGGATCATCTAAATTGATTGTTTACACCACCTATTCTTGGTGGTGCAGTAAATTAATTATGCACCACAAGTATTAAAGCCCCCCACCCCCCAGTCGTCCCTCTCTCTCTCTCTCTTATGTGAGTGAGCGAGTGAGTGTGGTGGTGGTGGTGTAAATGTTGGTATTATATACAATGTAAATTTAAAGAAAATGTTTCGAGTCATGTTTCATTGTCATGTTTGGATTTATTATCTTAAGGATGGTCAAATTATTTCTGCATCTTCATGTTTTTTTATTATTTACCTTTATTGATGTTTCAGGTTCTGCCATTGGATTTAGGCTGGACAGTCTTTTGAAACTAACAGATACGCGTGCACGAAACAATAAAATGACTCTCATGCATTATTTGTGCAAGGTACCTTCGTTGAAGCACTGTTTTTTCCTTTTCCCTTGTTAGGTAATGCTGGTGGAACATTGAAAATTTTATCTCCTTTTGTTGGAGCTATACTATCCATTGCTTTTTCTAAAGTTGACTGTAAATCTTCTCTAGTTTCATGTGGATGTTCACGCTTTAGATTCCTGATTGTATTTGCCTGACTGCTTTTGGATTCTTTTTTTGTTTTTGGATCTGTGTGCTTTCATGAATCACAGAAGTCGCATGAGAATGCGAGCGAACATTAAAACTCGAGTTAATGCACAAGAAAATATTTCATTAAACAAAAGTCAAGACAACATCAGCTTGAACCATAAAAATAAGGAGCGGTTTAAAGTATTAAAATTCGTAAAATTTATATTTGTAGCATGGCTAGATTCTCTGGTTATGAATTGGAAATATCTGTGTAAGGATTCCAAGTGTGGTTGAATCAGAAAATAAAAGATAACTGTATCTAAAGGTTCTCTTTTGTATCATTCTTGCATGTGTTTTGCTTTTGTGTATATTTAAGATTTTTGTTCATCTGAAATTTCACTGAACAGTTCCTAGAATTTGAACTATTTGCATTGGGCTTAAATTAGTTGCTTCCAGTCATTATTTCTCTTGCCTGGCAGATGATTTACAGTAACCAGAGCTTAGACATCTATTAGAAGCAATGTCCTCTTTTCCTTTTACTTCAGGCTTCTTGATCATTCATTTCTTTATGGTGAACCACTTCTATTCAAAACTTTAATTTCTTTTTAAAATTTTACCTAACACTTAACTATTTCAAACGTAGCCATTCATCAAATTTCTCCTTTCTCCCCCCATCTTCATCTCTGTTGTTTTTTTGGTTTTGTTTGTTTGGTGTGGGCTGGGAGGGAATTATCATCCTTACTATTGAGGTATTTACTTTCTTATGCATTGCTTTCAACTTGCAGGTTCTTGCTGACAAACTTCCAGAATTACTTGATTTTCCCAAGGGTCTTGTTAGCCTGGAAGCTTCGTCGAGGGTATATACTTGTCAGCTTACTAGTTTAAGGTTCTACATTATTCATTATGATATTATTTAGCTGACCGATGAAATTCTTGTACAGATACAATTGAAGATTTTGGCAGAAGAAATGCAAGCAATAAGTAAAGGTCTTGAGAAGGTTGAACAGGAATTAACAGCTTCTGAAAATGATGGTGCTATATCAGAAACTTTTCGAAAGGTATACATTCATTAGCGACTACATAATTGATATGACATATTTTCTATATAAAGTCCACTTCTTGGTTTGTAAGACAACATAGTTGTGTGCAATTATTACAGAACGCTTCACAATCGATTTTGATTATTTACAACAGATTTAGGACTGGATTGTTTTTAATGATTTTTGCTACAGATTCCATTTTATGCAAGTAATTGATTGACAATATTAAGCATGGATAGTGTTTCACTAATTGCACTGGAATAGAGAGAACCAGTTCCATGTGCATACATGGAATTGGTGAACATTATTGTGCATGAAACATTTTAAAATGTTCCCTAGTTCCTGTAGTTCCTATATATTGCCGTCACATGGATTTCTTGAGAAGTAATAGATTTTGAAAGCTTGTTTTGCACTTAAACATCCATTTACTTTTGCCAAGATCAGGCTTTGGGTTGCATTCTTAGCTTGTTTAGGAACTGGTGTAATGAGATTTTGCTACTCGATGTGGAGGCAGAACAAGCCTGGGATCCGGCACAAACCGGGTAAGGAAGAGTGTTGTGTTAGGTAGTTGATATCCAACATAAAACTTTGTCAAATCCTATGAACATGAATCCTAAAAATATATACACAAATGCTAAGGCATTCCCTGGAAACGATGCGTTGTTTCTGCCTCTGGATGCTTTCGAAAAATGTGTAAGGGGCATCGCACCGGCGTCTGGGTGCGGCAGAAAATGGGTAAGGTTCTTGCACCAATCTGGACGTGTGCGGGTAAAGAAGCTAGTCTTGAAAAATAAGCTTAGGTTAGCAACGTGGAATATAGGAACATTGACAGGAAAATGCATAGAACTAGTAGATACCATGATTAGAAGGAATATATTAATATAGCTTATTTATAAGAAATAAAGTGAATAGGGGAGAAAGCTAAAGAGATAGATGATTTTAAATTATATTATACAATTAAAATTAGAAATAGAAATGGAGTAGGAATTTTAGTAGATAAGAAATTCAAAGGAGATGTAGTAGGTGTTAATAGGAAAAGAGATAGAATCATAGAATAATACAAATTAAGCTTGTATTAGGGAAAAACATAATTAATATCATTAGTGTTTATGCACCTCAAGTATGATTAAAGCACAATTTAAAAATAAATTTTGGGAAGATTTGAATGAGATAAATCAAGGAGTACCCTTGGTGAGAAATTATTTATATGGACATGTAGGAGAAGATAACATGGGATATGAGAGGGTGCATGAAGCACATGAATTTGGAAATAAGAACGATGGTGGAGAGGTTCTATTAGATTTTGCGGCTTCGTATGATCTTATACTGGCAAACGCTTATTTTAGGAAAAGGGAGAGACATTTGATAACCTTTAAAAGTGGGGTAAATAAGAGCCAGATTATTTTGTTCATTACTAGAAAAGTAGATCGCTTGACATGTAAAGATTGTAAAGTTATACCAGGAGAGTGTTTAACCTCACAATATAGATTAATGGTGTTGGATGTTAAGATTGGAAAACACATGTGCGAGGAAGGAGACTAGGAACCCAAGAATTAGGTGGTAGAACTTGAAGAGTGAGAAACTCGAGGTTTTTAGAGATAGTCATTAAAGGAGCGAGATGGAATTGGGAAGGGAGACAAATATGATGTGGAGTAAAATGGCTACGTGCAGAAGAGAAATTTCAAAGGAGGTACATGGAGAATCTAAAGGTAGATGGTTGCAAATTAAAGAAATATGGTGGTGGCAAGAAGTCTAAAATATTGTGAGAGAAAATATCAACCTTCAAAATATGACAAAAGAGTAGAAATGAAGAGAATTTGGAGAGATATAAGACCGTTAGAAAAAAAGTTAAGAAAGTGGTAAGAGATGCAAAATGAAAAACGTATAATGATTTATACACAAATTTGGAACAAAAGGAGAAAATAACATCTATTAGTTTGCTCAACAAAGGGATAGAAAAACAAAAGACTTGGATACAATAAGGTGTATTAAGAACGTTGATTTAAGAGTTTTAGTAAAAGATAAGAAAATTAAGGAAAGATGGCGAAATTACTTTAAGAAATTATTAAATGAAAACGTTATGGGCAACTTAAATATAGAGGACTCGAGGGAAAGTCGAGAGCATATATTTTTCCGTAGAATTAGGATCTCAGAGGTTTGAAATGCTCTAGGAAGGATGAAAATAGAAAAGGCTTTAGGACCGGATGGTATATCCATTAAAGTTTAGAAGCGTCTTAAGGATGTAGGAGTGGGTTGGCTAACAAGATTATTTAATGAGATTGTGAGGACTAAGAAGATACTACACGAAGAATGGAGGAAGAGTATTTTAGCATATATAAAAATAAAGGAGATATACAAAGTTGCTCCAACTACCGAGGGATTAAATTAATGAGCCATACAATAAAAATTTGAGAGTGATCGAACATAGACTGAGACTAGAAACTACAGAATCAGTTTGGATTTATGCCTAGGCGGTCAACAATGAAAACAACTTATGTACTGAGAAGACTTGTGAAAAAATATAGGGAGAATAAGGAAGATTTACATATAGTGTTTATAGATCTAGAAAAAGCATATGATAAAGTCCCTAAAGGCAGTATGATGGGTGTTGAATAATAAAAGAGTAACTATTCAGTATATTGAGGTAATTAAGGATATGTATGAAGGGCCAAAGATCACAATTAGAACAACCACAGGAGAGATCAATGATTTCTATATTACAGTAAATTTACACCAAGGTTCAGCTTTAAGCCCCTACCTCTTTGCTTTGGTTTTAGATGAATTGACGTGAGGAATACAAGATGAGGTGCCTTGGTGGATGCTTTTTTCCGATGACGTCGTCTTAGTGGACGAGACTAGAGCAAGAATCAATGCTAAATTAGAATTGTGGAGATAAACTTTGGAAGCTAGAGACTTTAGAATAAACAGAACTAAAACAAAGTATATGCAGTGTAATTTTAGTAATATTCAGAACACAAATGAGGAAGTAGTGAAGCTTGATGGTCAAGAGATACCTTAGAGAGACCGTTTCTGATATTTAGGCTCGATTATACAAAGAGATTGGGAGATTTGTGAAGATGTTATACATGGGATCCAAGTAGGTGGCTTAAGTGGAGAAGTGTCAGTGGTATTTTGTGTGACAAATATATACCTTTGAAGTTAAAGAAAAAAATTTATAGGGTGCTTGTTAGACCATCAATGATGTATGGAGCAGAGTGTTGCGCAACAAAAAATAACATGTCCAAAAAATGAGTATAACGGAGATGAGGATGCTAAGATGGATGTGTGGTAAAACCAGGAAGGATAGAGTTAGAAACGAGCATGTATGAGACATGGTAAAAGTAGCTTCTATCCAAGATAGATTAAGAGAGAATCGCCTCATATGGTTTGGACATGTCACACGTTGACCTAGTATTGTCCCTGTTAGAAAAAGTGATTTTATAAGTATTGAGGGTAGAGTTAGGGGTAGGGGAAGACCTAAACTTACTTGGGTGAATACGGTGAGGAAAGATATGATAGTTTGTCACCTTATGGAAGATATTGCTTTAAACCGAGCAGAATGGAAAACTAGGATTCATGTAGCCGACCCCAACTAGTTGGGAAAAGGCTTTGTTGTTGTTGTTTTATATGGAGGTTGAACAAGTCAAATTCAAGTAAAATTATTGGATATCATTTGAATTAATCGCATGGAAAAATCCATACATGGTTCCATGATTATATGATTTCTTGTTGAAAGATCAATCTCCAACATTTATAATAGTTTTTAGATTGTTTTGCAACTGTGTTGTGGATTTGCACCAATGAAAGTTTAGACTGGAAAGATAGGCTGATCTATTTCCTAGCAAATTAAACTAAAATGATATATAGTTCGTATTTGTTAAAGCAGTCTGTTTAGTCCCACATCAGAATTAGATTTATTTTACTCTTTGTACTTTCCAATATATAGGAGGCAATGTATTCAGTTATGATTATCCAATGAAGTATTCTTCTCTGTTTCTATACTATACTTCAACATGGTATCAGAGTAACCCAGGTTCGAATCCCATCGGCTACGCAATTTAAATGTGGATTTTTTAAAAAAAATACCGCTATGTATAGTTCAGGTCTCAGCCCACAATTTGTTGGGATTTATCTTGTTTCTTTGGCCCATAAAAAATGGGCTCTCAACCTGAGGGGGCGTGTTAGAATACAAGTGTAATTTCCCCCAACCCTTCCACAACTTCGAAATTTTAGCTTAGTGGCATGGACTTTCAGGATCTTGGTTTGCTTTGATATTTTCTTGGCATTGAGATTGCACTTGTTTTGTTCATAATCTCCACCCATGCACAGATAAACTTGACATGCGTGCTACTAAATGTGTATTTTTTGGGTATTTGCCTTTTTCAAAAGGTTTTCTTTGTTGTTGCCATCACGGAAAAAAATGTTTACCTCAACTTGTGCATTTTTTGAACATATTTTTTCACACAATCATGATTTACCAAGGGCTGTTGTAGAGAGTCTTGATTTTCCACCACCACCATCACCACCACCACCACCAACAACTCTAACACCACCACCACCGCCATAACCACCATCACCACCATCACCACCATCACCACCATCACCACCACTTTAGGTTTATGTCAGAAGACGAAAGGCTCATTCAGACTCGACCATCCTAGCAATACCCTTTGTTCATCCAGTGCCAACCACTTCTGTCGGTAATATCCTAACAATGATGATTTACCTTTTGGTCAACTTAAGGCTAAACGTTCTTGTACTCACTATTCTATTGCCAAGTTTGTTTATTCTTTTAAACTAACTAGATCTTTTCGAGCTTTTACCTTTTCTTTGGATTGCATTTATATTCCTAGCAATGTTCAGGAAGCTCTCTAGCACCATGGTTGGACAACAGCCATGAACTAGAAAATGCAAGCTCTTTAGCAGAATGGTACTTGGCAGTTGGTTTGCCTTCCTGTGGGTGGTAAGACAGTTTGTTGTAAATGAGTGTTCACTGTCAAATATGATCCTGATGGCACAGTTGACCGATTCAAAGCTCGCATTGTACTGAAGGATATACACAGGAATTTGGAGTTGGCTATGATGTAAACTTAATCCTAAGTAGAGAATTTTCAAGAATTTTAAGTGATTAAGGTTGTATAGATAAGTTTACCAACATGTAATGCAGATTAAGTTAGAAATTAAACGATTAATCGGTTTGATGGATTTTCAAGATTCGAGATAAGTTTAACAAGCCCAATTAAAAGTTCACGCCTAATAATCAACAATTACACCTAAGTGTGATTAGCAAGTAAGATATTCAATAACGATTCGTACCCTAATTAGCAAGTGGAAGCACACACTTTCAATATTTGTGGACGATAGATAAATCAAATAATATTCTAGAGACGATAGATGATATCACAAATAAATGAGAATGGAAAGAAGTTACCGGGGTTGCAATGGTGGAGTTTCGGGATGATGACGAGGCAATGGAGGTAGCGCTGCGATGGTGGAAGTCGGGGTGCAGCAACTCCGGGCGTCGTTGGTTGTGATAGCAAGGATGTTCGGCTTCGTTCTTGGCGTCCGACAAGAGAACGGCAAGTGGAGACTCAGGGCGGAGTTGAGGGCAGCAGCAGGGGCAATGGAGGGATGAGTCGATGGTGGACACGAGGGGCTTCGGCAGTCGACTGCGAATAGGGTTTTGATGGTGGAGGCGGTCGGCGGATGTAGAGTCGAGGATGGCAGGGGATGAAGATGGGTTTTCGAGGTTGCGGTGGTGAACAGGAGAGGGCGTGGGCGATGAGGGGCATGGAGGAGCAGGTCGACGATGGAGGACAGGTCGACAAGGTGAGGGCGGCAACGGTCGATGGTCAGTCGGGGGTTTGGGTTTCAGAGTCGATCAGGGGAAGAAGAGAGAGGAGGAAGAAGAAGATGGGATTAGAGTTATAGGTGATTTGGGGATTAGGGTTTGGAATTTTTAATTTGGGGATTTGGGTGTAGTTTTAGAGTTTATCACAAACCCTAAAATTTATTAGAACTTCTCACAAACCCTAATAATTCTCTCAATTGTTTCACACAAAAGATGGATGAAGAGCAATAACTCAACAAAGTTATTTTTTTAATCAATAATATCATATTTTCTTATTATTCTCGAGGCCTATATATAGGCTCAAAAAAAATCTAAAACAAATCTCAAACATATCTCTCAAATCTAAATAAATCTCCTACATAAATCTCTCAAGTAAACTATATATTGCTAAATTTCAAAATAAAATAAAACAGAATAGTTGTCCTAATCAGGATATGCATAGATTTTTTCTCCAGTTGCGAAACTCACGTCTGTTCGTGTTCTTATCTCTCTGGCATCAAATTGTTCTTGGCCCCTCCATAAACTTGATGTCAAGAATACATTTCTCAATGGAGACTTGAAAAGATGGTGTATATGCAAGAGCCTCCTGGTTTTGAGTAACAGGGGGAGAATCTTGTATGTTCGCTAAAAAAGTGTCAATATGGACTTAAACAGTCTCCTCGGACTTGGGTTTGAAAAGTTCGGTAAAGCTGTGTGATCTTATGGGTTCTCAAGAAGTAAGGCAGATCATTTTCTCTTCACAAAGAAAGGAAGCAAAGACATGTTATTCTGTTAGTCTATGTTAATGATATCATTATTACAAGCAGTGCTCCACAAGGTATTGCAGACATCAAGCAGCAGTTAGCTCAAACCTTTCAGACAATTGGTCTTGGTTCGCTTCGATATTTTCTTGACATTGAGGTTGTACGCACAATTGATGATATCTTTCTTTCTTAAAAAAATTATGTCCTTGATATTCTTACCGAGACAGTGGGATGTCGCCCCAGTGAGAAACTTATGAATTCCAATATTAAGTTGTCCTCCAATAATCTATTGTTCTTTGATCTAGGACGATATCGCAGGCTAGTTGGCAAACTCGTAAATCTCTAAGTGACTAGGCCCGATATTGTATTTGCATTTAGTTGAGTCAGCCAGTTTTTGCATGCACCGATCATCGCTCATTGGGAAGCAGTGGTTCACATTTTTCGCTATCTTAAGAAGTCTCAGGGCAAGGACTTCTTTTCAAGCCCAGTGATTTTCTTTCTTTACGAGGATATTCTGATGTTGACTGGGCAGGATCCGTTGATGATAGATGCTCAACTAGTGGGCACTTTGTATTCTTTGGAGGAAATCTCATATCTTGGAAACGTAAGAAACAACCCGTTGTAGCCAAATCAAGTGCAGAGTCTAAATACTGAGCCATTGGGCATTTGATTTCCGAAGTTTTATGGCTCAAATATCTTCTTCGTGACTTGGCAATCCCAGTGTTATCTCCAGTTCCTCTCTATTATGACAACAAGGTTGCTATGCATATTTCTGAAAATCCGGTATTTTATGAGCACAAGATATATCGAAGTTGATTGTCACTTCGTTCGAGATGAGTGGGAGAAGAAGGTTATTTCATTTTCATATGTCCGGTCCGGTGAACAACCTGCTGATATCCTAACTAAAGCACCACCTCCTATGTTTTTTCAAACTTTCTTGAGCAAGCTTGGCTTCGACAATATCTGCGCACCAGCTTGAGGGGGAGTGTTAAAGTAGTATGTTTAGCCCCTCATCGGAATTAGATTTATATTACTTTTTGCACTCTCCTATATATAGGAGGTAGTGTATTCAGTTATGATCATCCACTAAAGTATTCTTTTCTGTCTCTATACTATAATTCAATAGTATTCAATTTTCATCAAGACTGATTGAATAGAGCATGAAACTCATGCTACCATGTTTAGCGTAATTTTAGTTTTTGAAGTTGAATTTTGGCATTTATTATAATATACAACTCCCTTTACCATAATGATTTAAAAACTCTTTGTTTTGGGACTGAGGTTTAGGATATGGAGAATGGCTGATGATCTTCATTTCCATAAAAATATTAATTTTGGATGATTTTGTTATATTTATTTTGATATGTATTACATTCAATCTTGGAACATAGCTACTGTAATTTGAGTTTGATTTAATTTTGTGGGTTTAAGTCTTTAATCTTCTTCGAAATAGAGATTATTCAATAATTTGAGTTTGATTTGCTTAATTAATGAAAAGGTTCTATCAGTAGATATTGGAGATGTTCAATTTTTAGCTGTTCCACTTCAATGTTAATATTTCTTCAGCTAGTCACTGTTTCAAGTTTAACACTTAATGACTTGAGATAAGTGTGAAAGGTTGCAAAGCATTTTGATGTAAATAAAAAAGTAATGAGATATAATATATTTGCTTCTATAAAGCACTATAAATAATATGGTTAGCTTACTGTCTGAGCTGTTTGTCATGCGTCGAATATGAAAAGGAGGGAACATCTTGGACTATATCCTTTCTTTGATGCAACTTTCTTCTATATATCTCCTCCATCCCAACATTTTCATCACTAATTCTTAATTGATTATGCCAGACTTTGAAAGAGTTTCTTGTTGTTGCTGAAGCTGAAGTGAGGTCCTTAACTTCACTCTATTCTAATGTGGTATGTAACTATTTATTGTTATTTAGGCAGTATATATCTGAATTAAAGTTGACTTGGTCATCATATTTCTATACCAAATTGGAGAATAACATAGACTCAATCTGACAGGGTAGGAATGCAGATGCACTAGCTCAATACTTTGGAGAAGATCCAGCTCGTTGTCCATTTGAGCAAGGTAATTATTCTCAATGGCGTTTTCAAAAACCCTATTCTATTACTTTGATGCTAGAAAATTTGTATTTAATTTGATAAAGAATTTGTTATTATCTTCAGTTAAGTTTACTGTAAGGAAGTTCACCTGCAATTTATTTATTGCACACTACAGTTTATTATGTTATGTCTTATGGAATGTGATAGTGGATCTTCTATTTTATCTTCAGTCAACAATAACTGGACTCGATGAATCTTGAGTTATTCATCGTATTTTATACTTATTAATTCAAATGCACGTGGATACATATTTAATTTAATTCGGAAAAAATATTTCTTTTGCATCTTATTGATGTATAATTCATATATTTGAATAGCCAGAAAAAAGGAAGTATCATCTGAAAAACCAACCAGCCAAATAAAACCAATTGAAGCTTAGGAGAGAACTGGAGCCCTACTATTGAATTACCAAGTCACTATTGTTTGAGCTGAACAGCTGAGTATGAGAATTTAGTAGAGATGATAGAAAAATTGGTTTAGATTTAATTTGGTTATACTAAATATCTACAAAGCATGAGTAGCAATACTCGTTCCGGGTACGTACCGGATACTTGTACCGGTACCTATCAGCATGCGTACCGTACCACCAGGTACGACAGGCAAATATTGGGTTTTTTTTTGTTGAAAAATAATCCTATTGGGTCTGAAAAATAACGGAAACTTTATTAGTGTACTTTTGTATGGATTATGAAGTATGTCATAATTTGTAAGTAAAATAGACATGACTAAGAGTCTACAACTTTTGTTACGATTAGATGACTTATTTTCAATAGTTCAAAAGTTTAATGTTGAATGCATTTTGGATTCTTTTTTTTGTTTTGTTTTTTGAAGTGTATGGATTCTCTTTTATGTTGATTTGAATACATTAAATTACAATTAATTATATTTAAAATACTATAGTACCCGCACCCTATGTTTTTCATGTTTGCCATATCCCCGTACTAGTACCCATACCCGTACCTATGCTACATAGCTAAATATGTTTCCTTCTAGATTTTGAAGATAGGATGCAAATGAGTTGGTGTTCAGATTTTCGACATACTTATGGGTTGCCCAAAATTTGTGAATTAATATTGCATAGTGTGATATATAGGAAAATCTATGTATCTTTTCTTCTTGTTACAAAGAGACGGACCCACTTATTTGAAGTGGGAAGATAACCAAAAACACCAGCCCCATGATATTATTGATTATGTGATGTCTTGACGGGATGTGATAATGGTCATTCCATCTGTAAGCCTTGTCATTTGTCTAGCAAATTGAATGCCTTTTATGACCAGTGTATTGTTACTTCAAGTTAAGGCACCTCCTCAGATTGGCTACTAAGTAATTTCAAGGTGCAGTCTATCTGATGACCTTTAAGAGCATGTTTACATGTAAACGACAACTAATGTGATTATGATTGCTTTTTGCATATTTCAGCTCCACTTGAGAATCTTCATTAAGAAATCAAAAGTTGTCTTTGCTACAAAGTGGTGTTTTGCAAATTAACAGCGAGAGAAAAAAAATTGAGTTTTTTTTTGGGTGTGTGTCTGTGTGTATGTCTCTCGAAAAATGGGAGTGGAGATCATGGGCGGAGCTTAGTGAGCAACCCCCCACCAAATTTCAAAAAGCCCCCTTATTATTAAAAGTTTTGTAAAACCCCAAAAAATATTATAATTTGCCTCTCCAAAAAATTAAGTTTTATGGTTTGGCCCTTCTAAAATTTATGAAAAAACCCTTATATATCTATATATAGCCAGTAAGATTTTTTTCTTGGCCCCCGGACAAAATTGTTCTGGCTTCGTCCCTGGTTAAGATGAATGAAATTTCGGTTGATTTCAAGTTATCTCAACTTCAGAAAGAAGCCCCAATAACTGAAATTGTGAGAACTACAGTTATTTTTGGTTACTCCACATAATTCAAGTTGTTTAACTTACCTTCAAATATCACTAGACCGTCGGTATCTAATTTCTTTCCAAGCAAACTGTGTACTCTTTATGAACTATGATCGTGTTGTTCAAACTTGCAAACTTTCTTACAACCATTTTCTTATTCCTTTTCTCAGTGATTTCTACGCTTTTGAACTTTGTGAAAATGTTTGAACGGGCCCATGACGAGAACTGCAAGCAGCTGGAGCTTGAGAGGAAAAAAGCCAAGAAAGATGCAGAGAGTGAGAAGTTGAAGCTCAGCAATGCTCAAAAGAAAGAATCAGATCGCTTGTTACATCCTCTGAGTGCTAAAACTAAATAATCAAAAAGGCTTTTGATTATTAGGTCTAACCAACTGACTATACAAGTCTTGTTCCATGCGGATAGTGGACGCGACAAGGGAATCCTCACTGTTTGATTGTAGATCAGCCCAGATGAAGAAAAGTTGTTGCAGTTTAAAGTGGTTGATTCAATTGAGTAGGTAGTCACATGTATTTTTCATATTGAGTATTTTTATTAAATTTAGACTTTAATTCTGGAACGTTTTTTCTGCAAACTGGTCTTATTTGTACCTTGGATATGCTCAAGGATGCTTTGAGATGGACTGCTCCTTAATGATCTAGCCATTGTAATTTTTTTCCTCTTAATTTGATGTGGGAAATTGTAATTGTGACATTTTCTTTTTAATATTTTTGCAGATTGTCAGGGAATAGAAGTGCCAGGCATCTACTGGAGTAGCAGCAGCAGAGGCGGCGAACCTGTATCATACTAACTTATCAAATCCCTTAAAATTGTAAATAACATCGGCGATAGAGTTTACATCATTGTTTTAATGCTTGCTGGATTTTGTTTAGAAAGGGATTGTTGTTTTATTTATTTTGTAATTCTTCCCCCTCTATCTATACAAAGGATTCTGTAAAAGTGAGTAGCCATGGGTTGTTGCAATATCTACTTTTCATACTCCAGTACAATTATTTAGAGGATATGGTTAGTTTTATGTACAAAAAGAGATGATTGCAACCATATATTATTGAACTTAATTTACCTATATATTTTGAAAAATTATGGCCTAGGACTGTGATTTTGGTATTGCTTATGGGGAGAATTAATGATGTGTATCAGTCTATGCATATATATTTTAATTGAGTGAAGAGAATGTTATATATGACGTGATTTTCTCTCTCTCATATATATATATATATATATATATATATATATATATATAGGGAAAGGATCGGTTGAGCACTCCTCTAGTGCTCACCACGTGAACACTAGGCTTTCGGGCATTCATATCGAAAATCCGAACCGTTCACATTGATCTACACATCTAAATTAGTCTAAATATGTAAAATCGAATCATTTGAAATTCATTTGCCTATTCATTGAAGTGTTACAAAATTGTATGGTTGAAAATTATTGTTTTTATAGTCACATGATGGATGGGCAAATAAATTTCAAATGATTTGATTTTACATATTTAGACTAATTTAAATATGTAGATCAATGTGAACGGTTCGGATTTTCGATATGAACGCCCGAAGGCCTAGTGTTCACGCGGTGAGCACTAGAGTAGTGCTCAACCGATCCTGTTCACGCGGTGAGTACTAGAGGAGTGCTCAACCGATCCTTTCCCTATATATATATATGTGTGTGTGTGTGTGTGCGCGCGCGCCAAAAGTTGTGTAGTTTTTTAAAATTTTGCCTATATATAAAACTTTTGGCCAATTTAAAAAAATTACACTAAAGTTTTTTTTTTAAAAAAAAAGGACACAAAGTTTCAATTTGAACTAGCAGAGTTAGCTGGCGTTTAACTTTCTTTTACGTACGCTGCACGTATTCTAATTATATGATGAAAATACCCCCATTTTAATTAGGGTAAACGTTTCGTTTCCTTCTTCTTCTCCAATTACTTAGCGCCAAAAAATCCCCAAATCAGATGGTCCCTACTTTACTGCGGTTAATCTCGGCGATTTGTGACTCTAACCTTGGAAAAGAAACCCTAATTTAGCTATTTCAGTGAAAGACCCAAAATCAGAGACGATCCAAAGCTATTGACGGTGCGTTACTCAGACTGCTGTACGAAATCTCCGTGGTGGCTAAATCTCACGAAAGTAGGAATTTTTGAGGGTGCGACTGATCGGTTCGAAGGTCAGCTATCAAGGAAGGTTAGTTCTACATTTTTCTTCTTTCCTTAAGTTGGTTTCAGTCTATTCGGTGGGTTTGGTATTATGATGTTTTTTGAAATCTTATAATAATGTGGTGTGGGGGACCATTGTTGAACATTTTTTTATTGTTAATGTGGTGTGGGGCTACGGTTTTAGAAACAGTGATTAAAAAAGTCGGCTTTTTTAAAACGGTGTTTTGGAGGTGTGTTGTTTTATAAAACAGTGGTTGTAAAATGTGACGTTTGAGATGAATGTTGTGAGTGTAGCTTTGATCTCATTTGTTAATTCATTTTTTTGGATGTGATGCAGGAAAATGTTAAACCTAAACATTCACTGCAATGAGTACTTTGTGAAGAATCCGACTTGGGAATATGTGGGTGGGAAGAAGGGGAGATATAGATTCATCATCCCTGAATTGACCAAATGGGAAGCTTTGAAGAACATTTTGAAGAAAGTTGCTGATTACAATGAGACACATCTCGTATACTACAAAGTTGGAGTTGGGGAGTTAGATGAAATTTCATGTTGGTAGATGATGATGTCAAAACAAAGAAGATGTGGGATAAACACAATGTGGAACCTGATGTTGGTGAAGTGTATATATATGTTGATACGCAGATGGGGGTGGTAGAAGAAACCAGCATTGAGGATGTTGAGATGGAAGGTATGTTTTTGTATTTACTTCGATAACCCTGCATACAATTTCAATTTCAATTAATGTACTAATATATGTATCTTCTCTTGATGGATTTCGATAACTTTGTAGATGATATTACCATTCAAGAAAAACCTACCGATGTTGTTACGATTGATGGTGATACGCAGATGGGGGTGGTAGAACAAACCAGCATTGAGGATGTTGAGATGGAAGGTATGTATTTGTGTTTTCTTCGATAACCCTATATACAATTTCAATTTCAATTAATGTACTAATATATGTATCTTCTCTTGTTGGATTTTGATAACTTTGCAGATGATATTACCATTCAAGAAAAACCTATCGATGTTGTTACGATTGATGAGATACCTGATGAGATCATGTCTGAAGCTCTCGATCTCACAATGCAGAAAAGAACCAGCCAGTTGTCACCTCAAGGACTTACACAGTCATAGGTGTTTCAGTCAGAAGCTGGAGGCCCCAGCAAATGTGCTGAAGTGGGGGGACAGGCAGGAGATACAGATGAAGCCATTGATATCCCTAGTCAGTCAACATTTGTACATGAAGATGTAATCAATGTCAGCATGGGTGTGAAAAAAGGAGTTGGTAGGTCATCAAGTTCAAGGAGTAATGAAGAGGAGAAATTATGTGGAGATGAATGTGATGCGCCCACTTTGGAGTCAGACTATACTGATAGTGATGAATTGGGAGATATACTTAGCTCAGATGATGACAGTTTGGGGAACATATAATTCAATGAAGAGAGACATCTGGTGGATCCGGTGATCGTAGCTGGTATGGAGTTTCCACATGCCAGTGACTTTAGAGCATGTTTACGGGAGTGGACCATCAGGAATGGATATGATCTGTTTTGGAGAAGAAATAATTTGACGAGGATTACGGTTGAATGTGCGTCTCAGAATGGGTGCCCTTTCTATGTTGGAGGTGCATGGAAAGAAGCAGCAATGGTATTCAGGATTGTTTCTCTATGTGAAGAACATACATGTGAGAGGGCAATGGAAAACAGTCAAGTGAGTGCTCCATGGCTAGCTAACAAGTACCTAGAGTCCTTCCGAGATGATCCAACTTGGAATGAGCATGCCTTCATTTCAGCGGTTAATAGAGATTATGGCGTTACCATCAACCAACAGACGACTTATAGGGCAAGGAGAATGGCACTTGATGAGGTGGATGGAAAGCATGTGGAGCAGTACAGTAGATTATGGGATTATGCGAACGCAATGTTGAAGAAAATGCCCGACACTACGATAGTAATCAAAACCGAAAATATAGTGGGCTGCGAGGATAAAAGATTTTATGGTATGTTTGTTTGTTTTGGTGCACTTGGGAAGGGGATGTTGAATGGTTATAGGAAAATAATTGGGATGGACGGTTGTCATTTGAAGACTGTTTCTGGTGGTGTTTTACTTACGGCATGTTCAAGAGACCTCAACAATCAAATGTGGCCAATTGCATGGGCAGTGGTAGGCGTGGAGAATAAGGACACTTGGACTTGGTTTTTAACAAACCTGATAGAAGCAATAGGTGTTGTATCACTGTGGGAATGGACCTTTATCTCGGACAGGCAGAAGGTACTAATTAATGTTTACGTTTTAATTAGTAAAAAGTTTACTTGCTAACTTTTGTAAGAAGTTATTATTTTGGGCACAAGTTATTTGAACTTGTATGTACACCTATTGCGAACTTATTGTTTCATACATTTCATCTAATACAGGGATTACTCGAGACATTTAAAGAGCTTGTCCCTGAAGCTCAAGTTAAGTATTGTGTATGACATCTATATGCGAACTTTGTGAAGAAGTTTAGAGGCCTAGACTTAAAGGGGCATGTATGGGCTGCGGCAAGGTCTTACACGAAGCATGGTTGGGAGTCTTCAATGACAGCAATGATGAATATAGATGAGGAGGCTGCAAAATGGTGGATGGATATCGGTCCAGATAAATGGGCAAGATCACATTTACAAGATTCAAACAAGTGTGATCTACTCTGCAACAATATATGTGAAGCTTGGAACAAGTACGTTATGGAGGCCAGAGATTGCCCAGTCATAACTTTGTTGGAAAAGATTAGACGATTGGTTATGGTGAGACTGCAGAAGAAGAGGAAGATGATTGCAAAGTACACGGGTATTGTCACTCCAAAGATTAGAGAAAAGTTGAAGTTGCAGTACGAAAGGTTAAGAACTTGTTTCATTTTTAAATCATCTGATACAAAGTACGAGATAATGGAGCATGTGAGTAACTATTGTGTCGACCTAGAAGAAAGAAGTTGCGACTGCAGGTAGAATGGTTCACTTTTTTGTGCAGAGGTGGTGTAAATTTGGATATGAAGATTAAAATGTAGCGAGTCAATGGAGACTCATTGATTTTGGGCACAATATGGTCAGGATACCAATTTTTTTCCCAGATGGACCATTTTTTTGTCCCATATGGACCAATTTTTTGTCCCAGATGGACCAACAATATAGTTAGAATACGATTGTTGGTTTAAGAATTAGGTGGTGTAATTTTCTTGTACTTTTGCAGACAAGTATGTAGGCCATTTTGTGTTTTGTTAACTGCAATGTATTAAACATGTATTAAGCAATTGGAGTAAAAGTGTTATATACATCTCACCCGCTTTGATCTCATTTTTTTTGGTTTGTGGAGATGAGATTGATCTTATGTGCAATGTTTGATGCTCCAAATTGTAACTGTGATTTGTTTGAGGTGTTGGATTTTGTGGAATGTGCAATGTGTAACTGTGATTTGTTTGAGGTGTTGGATTTTGTGGAATGTGCAATGTGTAACTGTGCAGTGCTACGGTATGTTTCATGCTCCAATCAAGAAATGAATGTGCAATGTGTTGTAAGTGTGCAATTCTTGAGATTGATGAATATAGTGTGAGAGAATCCTGTTTGATGAGTGAGCGAATTTGTAACTATAAGTGAATGTGTGAAATATACACAATAATAAAGTTGAAAGAAAACCTGATCAGATGTCTATATTGTACATTATCAATAGTTCAGGGATGTTTTTTAAACTAATCTAATAGTTTTGTGATGTTTTTTTTAAAAAAAAAAGAATAGTTTTGTGATGTTTTTTTAAACAAAACAATAATTTTGTGATATTTTTTTAAACACTGTTCGGCAAAAGAATAGTGTTGTGAACAGAAAAAGATTTGTTTGTTTTTTCTAATGTGAACTGTCATAATTCATTGAGTTATTTTTTGTTCAAGATATTGTACTAAAATGTGGTGCACAACCATTGCTATTACTTTAATTGGTAAATTTACATCAACATGCACTTTTAAAAATCACAAGAACTAGATCTATTAACATTTCGAATACCAAATATCAACTATGCAAACAACCCAAGCATTCATATCCATCAAGCACACAAGTGAAAGCATGTTTCACATTTCAAAACACATCGATTACATTATCATCAAAATACAATCATTGAACAGTTCAATACTGCGATTTAAACACATACAATATGAAAACAACAAATACAAACAACGACACAGTAAACCCCTTCAGTGTTTCCTCCTTCACCTTCAAATCGACCACCTTCTTTCGTAGTGAGTCGCACTCCACTTCCAATTTTTGTAACCTCTTAGTTGTTTCCTCAACGAGTAAACTCATCTTAACATTGTCCGCCATCAATTCTGAGTATACTTTCTCCCTCTTGTTGTCTCCTACAAGTTTTACCCACCTAAAAAAACGGCAATTATTAGTTTTTCAATTTGGGCATCCAGCGAAATATCTTCCAACATTGGTAGAAGTACTAGCTATCTTCACGACTGCAGGCTCCTTGTGATGACATAATAGGGTTCCACCTCCATCTCAAACGTTGGTGGACCTCCTCATTGTAGCTTTTGAAGTTGTGGAATCTGCAGGAGATGTATGCAAAGATCAAAATTGTACAACATAAAGATTATATGAGACATGGAAACATCAAAATTATATGAGAGATTGAAGTTGAAAAAAAGATTCAACCTGACATGGAGCTTTTTGAATGAATATTCGGTTCCGATTACAGCATAAGATCTGTTAAGGAAGATGAATAAATGGGTTGATTGTAAAATTCTAGTACCACACCACATTAACAGCAACAAAATGATCAGAATTGGTCCCCCAAACCACATTTTCATATGAATCAAACAACAACAGAATACCCAACCAACCGAAACTAAGATAAAGAAATAAAATTATGGACAACCAATCTTGTTGGATATCTTTGGTCTGATTTAGGATTGGGAGCTACTTCCGAATTGATCATTCGATCCCTTAAATATTACTACTTTCTGTCAGATTTAGGATTGGGAGATAGATGGTACACCAATCGCTGAGCTCCTGTCCAAGATTTCGATCAATACGTTTCCGATTGAATCTATGGGGTGAAGTAGGGTTCCATTGATTTGGATTTTTTTTACGGTAAGGAATTGGAGGAGGAGGAGAACAATGGTATTTTCGTTATATAATTAGAATACGTGCAGCACACGTAGAAGAAAGTTAACGCCAGCTAACTTTGTCAGTTCAAATTGAAACTGTGTCCTTTTTTAAAAAAAAAACTTCAGAGTAGTTTTTTTAAACTGGCCAAAAATTTTGTGTAGTTTTTTTAAATTTTGCCATATATATATATATATATATATATATATATATATATATATATATATATATCTAATATTATAATGGGAGAAGGGCTTAGTGTCATTTGTAAATATTTGTCATTTTGTCAACACGTGCAGCGCACGTGTTGGTAGATTTTTTTTTTCTTTTTGTCCTTTTCATTCCCCCTCCCCATTTTCCCCACGTGCAACGCACGTGTAGTAAATGTTTGTCATTCTACCAACCCGTGCAACACACGTGTTGGTAGATTTTTTTTTGTCCTTTTCATTCCTCTCCCCATTTTTCCCACGTGCAACGCACGTGTATAATATTAGATTTTTTTTTATCCTTTTCATTCCCTCCTTCCCATTTTCCCCACGTGCAACGCACATGTATAATACTAGTATATTATAATTACTCGCTAGTATCTATTATTATGGATGCTCAACATCATTCACCTTGATTTTTGTGAAGGTAATATAAAATTGTATACCTTGGTGTTAGGATAGGATAACTTTAATTTTTACAACGATCCTCTATTAGCATAAAGGTAAGAATGTCGGACAGAGGGATATTGGGATGGGGTTGGCTAATGATATCCCAAATTTCAAACTATCCCTAGTATTCTCAAAATTTTCACACTTTGGCCCACATCCTTACTCATCTCTACATATTTAAACATCTATTCCTCTAGGCGAAAATTTTCTCGTACTAGTCCCTGATGGTACGGTAGGGTTATAGTATAGGTATATTCTAAATTCAGTTCTATCCCACGAATATTCTAAGCCTCTGTATTTTTTTTAATTTTTTTTTAGAGAAAAGGTGGAATAAGAGCACCCTGTTTCATTAATAAGAAATTAACAAAATAACCCAAGCATGCCGAAGCAAGTTACAACCTACAGACAGAGAAAAAAAAAATGAAGCGACATGACCAGTACATATAATCAGATCTCACTCTAACCTACGAGGATCAACTAATTGTATGTCCGTCAAGCAAGCTTCGAACACCCACCTCCACGGCACGCGCCCACCCACCTGAAGCGAATCCTGTGGGATTTGAAAATTTGCCGCTCCCCTTCTTCTACCTCATCAATGCCACTTCAAACATGGCCCAAGCGTAGTCGCACCCAAAAGGAGAGTCATTGCAAAAAACTCTCTCTAACCCTAATCACAGACACAGTCTAACACAAACAGACACCTGCATAGAGTAGTGAGAAGCAACGTCTTCACTCTCTCACTCTCTCTCTCACGTAAAACCCAACCAGATCACAACCAATTTGAAGAATCACATTCACCTCTCACCCCTGTGGGCGGCGGACGTTGTAGATTTCAGGGTCAATGATGAGGGCGTAGTGATGGTGTTGTTGCAAAGTCTGTGGTAGTGGATTAAGGAAGGTCGAGTTCAGTGTGTAACTCCTCTACTGCCGATCAAGAAGACAAACATCTCCCCTCTGTGTACCTCATGGGGGGACCCCTTCTGTGGGCCCAAGCCCCACCCTGTGCAGTAACGATCATGGGGGAACCCCGTCTTCGGACCCTGACCCACAACTATGGCGTGACATCCGCGACAGTTGAAACAAGCACCCCAGAAGTTGAGACAAGCGAGCGCCCATCACAAGGGGACCCCATCTTTGGGCCCAAGCTCTGTAAACGTGCAAGACAGCCTAACTCCCGGCATCTTCATACGCACTACCAACCCTCGCAGATCGCCATGAATGGCTCCGAGAATGTGGACATGGTGGCAAGTGCGCAGAACACCCAAGCACACCTTTAGCAAATCCTGGAGGGACCCCATCTCGAGTCCAACCCCACAATCGTACAAACCTACTTGCTTCACACTCCCAACCATAAAAAACAAGCACTGGCCCCATGCCGAACCACCGGCCTTACCCAGTAGGCAAATCAGACTAGGCCAACAGGGGGGGGGGGGGCACAGCAGCCTGACCCCACTGGCCCCACACTGCACTGCCTGGACTCAGCCAAGTGGGTCGTCGCCATTGCGTGGGCCAGCGCAACTCCAATGGCTAGGCGCTCCGATCTCCATGGCGTTCCGATCTCCATGGCGCACTGACCTCCATGGCGCTCCGACCAAGATCCATGGCGCTCCGATCTCCATGGCATTCGCGATGGGCCTTCGTCGAACCGGAAGCCATCGCGTCGTCGGAAAGGGCGGCACACCGGAGCAGTGGATGCGCAACATCGATTGCGTCATCGTGGAGCATCGCCCTTCGCGCCGGAGGCTAGCTAAACGGAGACGATGCTGCGCTAAACGGGAGGCTAGCTAAACGAGAGGTGGCTCTGATCGACGAAGCGACTCAGCGACTCGGGGGTTGGGGGGGGGGGGGGGGTCAACCGTCGAATAGGCGCGATCGAAAGGGGGGCAACGGTGGGACGGTGGGGCGGCGGTGTCGAGAGCCGCCGCCCTTAGGCTGTTCTCAGAAGAAGATTATTATTATTATTATTATTATTATTATTATTTGGGGGGGGGGGGGGGGGGGGGGGAGATTTTTTGAGGAGTTGGTAGGAGAACATGGCTTGGTGTAACGTTAGCAAAGGAGTTCACTATCTCAGCCTCAGTATTCTCTGTTCTACTTGTAGGTTCTTTTAGGTCATGTAATTCGGGTTTGGAGTCTACTCGATGCGACCCAATTCATAATCCATTACCAAAACCTATATGCTGCTATGCCCCCACCAACTTTGTAGACCCATTAGCTGAAGGGTATCCAAATTTGTGGTCCAAACCCCGGTACCCTACTACCCACCACAAAATGCATGGAATTCTAGGCTAGTGTGATTTACATTTTACACGAGAAGTCCAGCAAGCAAGTTAGTCAGTCAACTTACGAAACTCGGACTTTTGACTATTGTCCCGACCCGGATGCGCACGTGTCGGGACTCGGGACCAGGTTGAAAATTATGAATAGAGAAAGGGGATTAGGAATTTAGGATATGAACAGTTCAGTTACAGTGTGTAACTATAGATGTACTTAAAGGGCGCGGCGCCAACATTATTTATCGCACGCATTTTCGAACATTAAGATAGTGTTCTTTTTCTCCTCTTATAAGTGATTTACCTCTTGTAAAAGGTGGTCCACCTCTTACAAGAATTTTTTTAGTATTCTTTTTTTACCTCTTATAAGAGATTTCTTCCAAAATTGCTTTTAAACCTAAACGGCTTTTACTAGCCTCTTTCAAAATCTTAAAAGTCTTCTATCACTTAAAAAGACTAAATTATCCCTAAATTAATGATTTCCAGATCTTCTTTCCCACAGCACTGCGTTGAAAATGGGAGGATATCTTCTTACTGTAGAATCAATTCTCGTGTCGATCTTGATGAAGTTGCAATAGTGATTAATCTAAATTTGTAGTTGTGGTGTGTGCCATAAGCTTTTGCTGGACACAGATAGTTTCAGTTTTTTTATTTTATATCAATATTATATAAAATATACTCCTTGCAGTATTTGCATGATCTAAGAGACTGCTGTCCACATCGATTACTTTGTAATGGTTCAATTTTTTTAAGTATAATATCTGTTAGGGATGAGTGATAATTTGTTTATGAGTGATAGTTTGTTTACGTATTAGCTACATATTAGCCTTGCAGTGGGCCATTGATCAGGAGTTACTAAAACATCTTTTTAGTATGCCAGGCATCTGCTCTCATTATGATCCACAGCTTTGTTCAATCAAAACAAGATCAACCATGAAGAACAATACTCCTTGAAAAAGATGATTCTCTAGCAAATTTATTATGATTATTACCTTCTCTTTAACAAGTCAACAGAATACAAAAGTGAATATGAAGTTGTATGGATAAATTTTTGAAGCCAAACTAATCAGTAGGAAAACTTCATCACTAATGATGATATTCCATGAACACACACAATGAAATATTAGAAGTAGTTTACACAAATTTGTAACTATGCACTGATATAAGTAGTGTATATTTGCCATCAAATTACACAAAATTGCTTGCATCCCCTCAAAAGTAACAGAGTCGACAGCCATGCCTATCGCCAATGCACTGGGGACCACATTTTTAAATATTGGCAATAGCGACATCAGTACAATCCATAGTGTACTCCAAATTTCGTGCAGATGCATCAACTTCAAACCCGTTTTTGATCTTGATGAAGCAAGTATCTCTCAAAACTCAAAACATGAAAGTTTTAGAGCTTTGTCTTGGTGTTCCATAGCATTTTGAATCATCTCAATCGGACTTCGGATGATAATGTTATGCCCAGATTACATAATGATGTCGAAACTGTCCAGAAATTTGGAATACACTGTGAATTATATTGATGCCTTTAAAACTAATAGTGGCATCAGGCTAATTATGATGTTATTGGGAATAGTGACATCAGTTATAAACAATTTTCACTTACAATTTTTTCTGGACAGTTTCGATATCGCTACGTATTCTCGGCATAACTTTATCATCCGAACTCCGATTGAGATGATTCAGGACGCTATGGAACGCCAAGAAAAAGATTACAACTTTTATGTTTTGAGTTTTGAGAGATACTTGTAATACCCTAAACTTTCATTTCAATAAAAATATTATTTTTTTTCACGTGTTGGGCACGTGCAAATTTCATGTGTATGTTATTTATTTATTTTTATATGAAATTCCATTTTTGTATGAACAATTATTTTCCTTTATTTATTTTTTCTTTTCAAAAAGCCTAATTTCAAAGCCTAAAACACTAATTAATTGTTTTAGCCCACTTTAATTAATCATTAATTTGGTTGTCTTGGCCCACGAGCATAAGCCCACTATTTATGAAGCCCACCAATTGAATTAATCAATTAAATGGCCACACTTGTCATGTAAAGACAAAATGTGAACAATTTGATTAATTAAAATTGTACAAACTTCTACATAGGGGACTAGGTAGCACGTGCATGCACGTAGTGTGCAATGCACCCTAATTTGGGCCAGTTTGTGCATGGAGAATGGGAGAGTGGATGTGTGTGCATGGGTAGTTATTGTGTGTGGGTGGTTGCTATTACTTCTACTCCTATCCTAGCCCTCCATTCTACAACTATCCAATCAATCCTAGCCCTCCAGTCTACTTCAAAACTAGTATAAATACCCCCCTTTCCTACTTGTACCCTACACTTAAGCAAAATATTAAAGGAGATACATATACATATTAGTGTTTAAGTTGTGTGTTGTGTTCCCCATTGGAGGCCGGCCATCCATCACTTGGAGCTCTCGGTTTTGGCAAGGAGCAAGGAGAAGAGTTCGTGCATCGCAATCTATGAGGCTCTAGGGAATTTTTCTTAATTGGATTTTCTTCAAAAGGTGGGTGTTTCTCATGACTTCTAGAGTAGAACTCATGCTAGGGAATGAAAATTGAATTATTATTATTAACTACTAGTTGAAATGAAATCCATGCTTGTCTAATTGGAAGAAAATTTTTAATTAGCAAATGTATGTTGATTGATTACTAGATTTATTAACTATGAGTAAAAGTGTATGTTTCTCATTGTTATAAACATAAGAATGCATGTTAGTTATGGTTAAATTGCAATTATAAGAAATTCACTAGTAAGAAATTGAGACATGCTTATGGATTGAAAATGCTAAATTAGAATAGTGTGTTAATTGAATTGATTGAATGATTATTAATAGATGTAATGAAATTTCCCATGCTACATACATCATGTGAAAACTTGAATAGATGAAAAAGAATGTTCCTTTGCATACAAATGTATCGCGAGTAGATTAATTAAGGAAAGTGGAAGTTACTCACTTATAAAGTTGACTTTTGTGATCTCAAAATATCTTAGTTATCAATGTGTAAGCAAACATCATTGTGGTGAAGTATATGTGAGAAATCACCCTTGGTTATGAACAAATATGTAATAGTCTTCAACGTCGAAATAGTATTCATAAAATGCAAACTATGGCTAAATACCTGTTTTAAAAGAGGGGAAAAATATCTTTAAATATACTGGTTATTGTTAAATTAAATGTATTTTTTTGTCTCTGGAAATTTTGATTCAAAAGAGAAGAAAAAGAAATGAAAACATGTTTTGAAATTGAAAACTCAGTAGCATGGTCGACCGATCTCAATGAAACAGTCGACTGGTCTGAGAAAAAAAAAATATAGTTCGAATCTTTTACAGAACAGTCGACCTATTATTGAAACAGTCGACTAACCTGATCGTTTTTGAGTTTTAAAATCATCGCAGAACAGCCGACTGATCACATTTAACAGTCGACTGCCCTGACCTTCTTATTTTCGAAAGTTTGCATTGTTGTGGAACAGCCGACTGATCATATTCGACAGTCGACCTCCCCGAAGTTTCAAGTAAATCTCTATTTTCTTTGTGAGATAATTTCTATGACCTGTGTCCTAATATAAATGAGAATTTGAGACTGTTTTTACAAAGAGGAACTTATTCTTAACTTTCTTTTTATAGAGGAAATCGAATGGATTGTTTAAGAAGTTTAAAATTGAGATTTTTTTTTGGTAATGAGAAATTTGAAAGGTGTGAATTGTGAAACCAATTGAAAATGTGAACGGTGGAATTGAAATGGATTGAAATAGAATTATATGAGCTTATAAACTAGTGATTGTGACATGTTTGAAGAAATTCAGTTTTTAAGTATCTATGCATTGAATTATTGATTGGGATAAATTATGAAAGAGGTCAATACATGAATATTATGCTATTGAAAAATGAATTATGATTAATCATGAAAGATCTTATGAGCATGACATTGTAATTATGATTTGAAATTGAGAATTAGGGTATAGCCAAGCCATATACTTGTTGGATCCTGTAGGCGAGGCAACAAACACTAGAGGGGGGGTGAATAGTGTTAATAAAAATAAACTGCGGAATAAATAATTTTTCCTTCGGTGCAGTCGACTTAGGAGTGAACCAGTCGACTGATATGATCAAATAAAGGAAATACAAACAACTCTGTGCAGTCGACTTAAAGTTGAGACAGGCGACTGAAGACACAGTGAATTTACAACTTATACGAGTCTGACCAGTCGACTGATATTGTGCTGAGTCGACTGTCCAGACAAGTTTCACAGAACTTAAACAGAAACAAGTAAATGCAAGTTCAAGAGAAACAATAACAGAGTACACACGATATATCCTGGTTCGGTCCTTCCGACCTAAATCCAGTCCCGAAGCAACCCACTTAAGATTTCCACTATTCTTGAAAAACAAGTCTACAAGAATACCCTACGGCGTTAAGACAACAACCTTGTCTAACTCGTAGTCCTTTCTCTCAACCAGAGAAAGCAGACCCACTCTACTACCAAGAGTGAAACGACCAACTCTACACCCTAGAGTCTAACTCTCCAACCGAAAGCAAAAAAGAAACAATAAAAATTTATAGTCAACCTATAGCCTTGTTGGTGTTATGTGTTGTAGAACGTGGCTAAAAAGAGGTCGACTTCTATACCCAGTCCAGAACGAATTCCGATGTTATACTAGACTGAGTGTAGAGAACCAGAATTTTAAAACTTGAAAGCTTTTTCTCTTTTTCACTTAGAAATGCTCAAGAATGCTCGGAAATCTTAAAGAATGTTGTTAGATATTTTTCAGTGAGTTTTGAACTCTATTTATAGAGTTAGAACTCCTGGACGTTGGGAGACAGTTATCTCAACTGTCAACCAACGGATCTTAAAAGCTTTTGAATTTGAAAATCGATTTTGAAAACAGAAAACGGTCAAAAGCACTCGAACAGTCGACCGGGTTGCCATAATGAGTCGACTGGTCAGAGTTTGAATAAATTTAAACAGTTTTGTACTGCCAGTCGACTGATATGAGCATCGGTCGACTGGTACTCAACAGTTAAATTATTTCAAACTGTTTTGACTCTTTTTGATATTTTTGAAAAACACACATTATAAAAATAGTGAGTGTATGTGTGTGTGACAAGGCTTTACATCATACTAAGACTCAACAAAAATAAGATTACATTGTTTACATGACATGACAATTTATTGACACTTTTGAGCTTGAGTCTTTAGCTTGAGTCTTGTCTTGAGTCTTGAGTCTTGAATGAAGCTTTAACCATTGTCTTTATCTGGAGCATTTGTGCTTGTTCATTTGTTCAGCTGAATAGTCTTTTGTGTGTACAACCTGCAATTTTAGCTGTATAGCATAGACACATGTTGCAGTGTGTTGTGATCATCAAAATCAAGAATCAACAATACCGACAATGAAAGAATCGTGAAATGATATTTTGAAATGAGAAGACCAAGGTTTGGGTCATGAGAATTGAATGAATAAGACCGGTATAGTGGAAGTGCTACATTCTAAGAGATTGATTTTATTCATGATTCAATTAAACTAAGGATTAGATTCATAGTGAAGATGTGATGAAAGTAAGAGAAAAATATTGAGTATGATGGCCATTGGATTGACGGCGTGAGAGTATTCACAGGATGTCCCATGATGAGTCATGATAGGGCGTGGATACTGCTCCAGAGTACCGTCCCGGTGGCGACGCTCGTGGGGTGTTTGACCATTGCGGGTGATGTCATGTCTATAGTAGGAGCTGAATTACCACATGATGCCTGCATGATGAGTCATGTGTCAGTGGGTTTGGATTCCCTCCAGGGCGCCTAGACATGAGTTCGTAGGTCAGAAAACATCTAGGATACTTACCGTAATTACAGTAGTAGATTAAGTCATGACGAGGGATTGAACCCTACAAGATGAAGAACGATTAAGGGCTTGCCCTCGGACCTATATAGTATGGGCTGCATAGACTCTGAACAAGTATGCATTAGTATCATATAATACAAATAATTGCATTAAAGACTAAGTGCACATTCACAGCACGACATCAATAGGATAGTCCCTTTAGTTCTGTTTGTGACAAGTTTGTGGTTTGTTAAGAAATGAGAATCGTTATACTGTTTTCGGCATAGAGAGGATGACCGTGTATAATATTTCGTCAGTTGAATAAACTGACGCGCCTACAGTTTTATATGCAGGGTAAAGATGCTTGACAATTGAAGTATACATGCTGCGCAGGATTGAGTTAAATATTATTTCATGTAATTCATTGTAATATGGCTTCCGCTGTGATATTGTACAAGTGTAAATGTAACTCTGATAAAAGAAAAGTTTTTTTTTTCCTTGTAAAATTGTACGAAAGAAGTGTAAAGATCCTGTGGAACTCGAATTCAGTTGTATTTTGGAATTCGGGGTGTTACAATACTGGCTGTGTCAAGATCGAAATTGGACTTGAAGTTGATGCACCTGTACGAAATTTGGAGTACAATGTTGATTGTACTGATGCCGTTATTGCCAATATCGGCATCAGGCTGATTATGCCGTTATAGGGAATAGCGGCATCGGTTATAAGCGATTTTTACTTACAATTTTTTCCTCAAGTTATAAAACTCCTAAGTGAATGCGAGATATACTGATGTCATTACTCCCAATAGCAGCAACAGATTTTTTTTTACATGTGCCGCTATTGTGACATCAAAATAACAGATGCTGTTATTGCCAGTAACGTTTTATGCTGACGTGTCCAAAATTGAGTCAGTTGGGCAAATATTTTCAGAAGTTTGTCAGCTTGGTCGATATTTTAAAAAATTGGGTTAGTACGGATAAAAAATCAGGTTTTGAAGGCTTCAAAATTGATACTTTAAGTAGGGTGCAATAGTGGATGGATCGTACTACCTTCATTGTATAACTAGTAAAATTTCATAGGATCCGAACTTATTGTGGTACAGGTTTTGTTTGTCCAACTTAAGAGCATCCACAGTCGTTGAAGCCAAATTTTGAGTATTTGGACATTTGGAAATAGAAAAAAAAGAATGTTGCTGCAGTCGTCGAAGCTATTTTTTGGCTATTTTCGTTTGGTCGTTTGTTTCCGTTTAAACGACGGAAGATTATCTTTCGTCAATCTCATTAGACGGAAGATTATCTATCGTCAATCTATCGCCGTACTAACCCTTTTTTTTTAAAAAAAAAAACCGAACAACGGGTGATAATACACCGTTAATTTGAAGCGACGGTCCATTATTCACCGTTGGTTGACCTTATTTTAAATTTTTTTTTTTAAAAAATACCCAGCGACGCACCATTATATCCCGTCAATTTGAAGAGACGGTGTGTTTTCCACCGTCGGTTGACTTCCACGTTTTATTTATTTATTTATTTTTTTAAAAACCCAGCGACGGATCATTTTAGGCCGTCAATTCGAATAGACGGTGTGTTTTCTACCGTCCGTTGACTTCCATTTTTGGCTGTTTAATTTTTTTTTTTTTTTTTTTTTATAAAGCACTAGAAGACAGGAAAAAAAAAAAAAAAAAAAAAAAAAAAAAAAAAAAAAAAAAAAAAAGGAAAAAATCCTCACACGGTACATTATGATCCGTGTAGCAACATTGACAGTACACTATACACCGTCCCATTTCTGGTTGTTTAATTTTTTTTTTTTTTTTTTTTTTTTTAAAGCACTAGAAGACAAAAAAAAAAAAAAAAAAAAAAAAAAAAAAAGGAAAAAATCCTCACACGGTACATTATTGACTCTGACAGTTGTGCTCTTTTAATTTTTTTTTTTTTTTTTTTTAAAAAAATCCCACCAACGGTTCATAATGAACCGTTAAAGTTTATAGAAGGGTGATTATGCACCGTCCGTTGACCAGCTTTTAAATTTTTTTTTTTTTTTAAAAAAAAATTTCACCAACGGATCATAATGTTCCGTTAATCTGATTACACGGGTTATAATTCACCGTCGGTTGACCATCTTTTAATTTTTTTTTTTTTTAAAAAAAAAAATCGACCAACGGATCATAATGAACCGTTAATGTGATTACACGGGTGATAATGCACCGTCGGTTGACCCTCTTTTAATTTTTTTTTTTTTTTAATCATTGGGATTGTACGATACGGAACATTATGTTCCGTTAATTAGATCGGACGGGGGATTATCTTCCGAAAGCTATATTTTCCATTTCGCCATATCGCCTGCTATATTTGGCAGCGTACTGTTCCTCGTCAACCCAAATTTTGGGTATTTGGAAGACGACTGCAGATCGTTTTTTTCCAAATTTTCCAAATTTTGGGTATTTAGCCCACGACTGTGGATGCTCTAACTCGTTAAGATTTAAGCTACAATTTACAAATGATTTAAAAGAAAAAAATCATTTATTTATTTATTTCCATTCCTCGCCAATTTCTTAGACCATCTCCAATCCTGCTAGTCATTTTTCAATTTTAGGCAAAATAGTTAATATAAAGACAAAAATATGCTTTAACGGGACTAGCCAAATCACTCGCCAAAATAGATTTTTAATATTCACTCGCTAGATCTGACGAGTATGTACCGCTCGCTAAACTTCTTTCCAAAACCACAAATTTGTGAAATTGCGGAAGTCAATCACGAAAATTGCGAAATCAATCGCGAAAATTGCGGAATCATAGAAAATTGCGAAATCAGTTGCGAAAATCACAAAATCAATCGCAAAAATTGCAAAATCAATCGCGAAAATTGAGGAATTGCGGAAAATTGCAGAATCGCAATATTTTATTTTGTATTGGGCTTTTTTATGGACTTTTATTTTATATTTTTATTTTATTTAATTTTGGACTTTAAATTATTAATGGTTATTCAAAATAGATAACATGGTTGGACTGTAAACTTTTTTCGCTAGCCAAATTATCCATTTGTTATCTATTTTGGCTATTTTAGTTAGCCAAAATAGCTAACGCGGTTGGAGATGCTTTTAGAAGTTAATTTATACGCCACTATAGTAGGCACTTGGAAAGAACTATTTCATCAATAGGCACGAAGAGTTAGCAAACATGATAGATACCTTCATCAAATATATCTATATGAGAATTGATCAATGGCGAGCTGGTTCGCACCTCATCAATAGCGAACTTCTCCCACAGCGGTTGGATCTGCAATTTGATCATGGGATTGATCCAATGGTCTGCAATTCTTCTGCTCATCTCACTTAACAAAGGGGTAGTTAAGTCATTTAACTCTCTCCCACTCTCTCAATCATCTCTCTCTCTCTCTTTCTCCAAACCCCGGAACCTAAAAGTACACACACACACAGATATATATATATATATATATCCCTCTCTCTCTCTGAGAGGGCTATTTTACCTTTACCTTATCTGGTATTCCCATGTTCTCCTTATGCAAGTATTTTCTTTATTTAGATCTTAAACATGTTTTTAATTGGCAACGAGGGTAGTCATGAATAATACATATCATTCCATTCGATCTGCTTTAGCAAATTTTTGTGTTGCAAGCTAACATAGAATCAATTTTTTGATTATCGAATTCGAATTGTAACCTTTCATAGATAGAAAATGGAAAATAGACTCATGTTATTACTGAAAATGTAGTGCGTACGTGATGCATACAATTTTTTTTCTCAGTTAATCATTGATGTAATTGACGTGGTGGAAATGCATGCATGGACTTCACCTTGTACTCTCTCTTTCTCTCTCCGTTTTATTGTGGGAAGTGGGAAGCTTGATCTCTCTTAATTATACAAAAAAATTGCATGACGTACCATCTCTAGTTTCTTTGTTTATGTACGTGCAATTTATGTTATTGAAATCAGATTTGAAAAAAATAATATTTTTTATTATTGATTATTATTCTACAGTCTACCTCTCTCTATATATACATTATTTTTTGGAGAAGGAGTACAAATAATTGAGAAGATTAAGGAAGAGAGAGATTCGAGGAAATCCGTTCCCTATAAATTGGAAAACAGAATATACAAATTATATTTTAACACCCCCCTTCAAGTTGGTGCATAGATATTGAATATGACCAACTTGTCCACAAATTTCAAGAAGAGCTGATTCGACACTGTCTTGGTGGGAATATCTGCGAGCTGATCTTCTGATTTCACCTTAGATATCTCAATAATTTTGTCATCTAATTTCTCCATGATGAAGAACCTATCCACCTCTACATGTTTCGTCCTATCATGCTGCACAGAATTGGTTGCAATAACACACGCCGCTTGACTGTCACAATACACCTTAATAGGCTCATTTGGACCACAACACAAATCTTGTAACAAAAGTTTAAGCCATAAAACTTTAGTTATACTCAGTGCTATTTCTCGATACTCAGCCTCTGCACTAGAGCGTGCAACAATATTTTGCTTTTTGCTTCTCTATATAACCAGATTTCCTCCAACAAAGGTAAAGTATTCTGAAGTAGAGCGCATATTATCAACAGATCCTGTCTATTCAGCATCAGTATATGACTCAACCTTCAAGTGACCATGTTTTGCGAACAAGACCTGTACCACCCCGTGTTATTTCCAAAAAAAAATAATACACACACACACACACACACACTGGAGCAAATTAATTGAAGTAGTAAACATATTATATGAGGAAACAGTATATCTACCTTTAAGCTCAATTATCGTCTTCCTAATTATTAGCTTGAACTTACCTGAAATGCATATAGTTTGTTAGATACCTGAAATGCATATAGTTTGTTAGAAACACTGCATAAAGTTTTTTTTAACTTCAGCATCAATTTTAGATACTTGTAATAGTTATGCAAGGACATTATCATATAGGTTTTATAGAGCTTACTCTAATTCCATAACCACTATGAGCATGTCTAAATACAAAGGTAACACAAGTGCAGGTGTGAAGGTATCTACAATACCAATAATCTAAATATTTATTTTTAAAATTTTAAAGTTTTATTTCTAAAATTTCAAAAAAATTCAAAAATTTATTATCTTTTTAAATTTTAAATTAATATTTTTAAATTTAAAAAAATTAATATTTTTTAAATTTTTTCATAAGTTTTTGATTTTTTAATTTTTTGAATTATTTTTAATGTTTTTAAAATTTTAAATTTTTTGGTTTTAATTTTTTTTTTAAAAAATTAAAATTTTTATTTTCCGTATTTTTTTAATAGAAGAGAGAGAGAGAGAGAAAGAGAGAGAGAGAAAAAGAAATAATTAAATAAATAAAGGAGTTATTTTAGGTGGGGGATTTAAATTTGAATTTTGGAGGGAAACTTTTGAGAGGAAAATATGTTTTTTGAGCTTAGATCTGGGCCTTTGATTTTGGGGGGATTGAAGGAGAGCCACTTGATAGTTTTCTTTGTGTTTTATTATATATATATATATATATATATATATATATATATATATTCAAAAAAAGGTATAGTGGCTGATTACTTTGGTGGTTGGTAATGTGAATAGATAGATAGTATAATGGTAATATAATGGTGAATGAAATGAAATGTGTATAGGTATGGAGAGGGGCCCACATGGAAAAAATGAGGATTTTTTCCCCAAACTGCCTTACTTTTTTTAAAATTTTCAAACTGCCTCACTCGTTTTCTGAAACTAGAGTAATAATATATATATAATATAGCTGATGCGGTTTGTTTTTGGGGGGTGGCTGCACTAGGTGTGAGTTCTTTTCGATTTGTATTTTTGCAGAAGCTTTGTTACGGATGATACGCTCGACCCTTAGCCGGGAGAACGGCTCGGGAGCAGGCGGGAGCGAGGTGGAGATTGGATACTCGGCTCGGATCTGGAGGCTCGGCTCGGATCTGGAGGCTTAGATCCAGAGGTCCCGTGTACCTGCACTCGGTCTAGAAATACCGAGGTTGGTCCTGGTAGCAGACCCTCCGATGATCTAGTCAGTTATGGAAAGAGAGTAACAGTGACTAGGGTTTGAGAGGGGAAAGATTGATTACCTTTGGAAGGGGTAGAGGGTCTGGTATTTATAGAAAAAGCCAACCGGGTCTAGACCGGTTTGGGGCCGGGTCTGGACCCGGTTGCTCGTGGACATGGCGTGGCAGAAGCCCAAGTGGTATAGGGCTGACATGGCACGGTCTCGGGGTGGTTTAGGGATGACGTGGCGGAGACCTGAGTGGTTTCCAGGCTGACGTGGCAGACCCGGATGATCTGGCGGTGAACGCCCTTTGAGGGATCCTGTGGCCCAGGAGGGGCCACGTCATCTGATCCATATCAGGAGCCCCCCACTCCTGGAGGGCTGGGTGACCCAGTCGTGTAGGAGTGGTTCTTTGCCTCTGTAGGAAGAGCCGGGTGGCGTGTACAGCGAGGAATGAGATCTGTATCTTCCAGAAGAGGTCAGGAGGGTAGGGTGAAGGGATTCCCTATTGGAGTCATGCGGAGTGCCGGGCGCAGAAGAGTCGGAGCTCGGTTTGCCGAGCGTCGAAGGTTGGTGGACGAGCCCCCATCGCTTGTTGGAAAAGCAAGGGGGATCATCACGATCTGTGGAGTAGGGGGTCTTTTGGCCGAGCGTCAAGGATCGGTGGACGAGCCCCCTCGCTTGTTGGAAAAGCAAGGGGGATCATCGCGGCTCGTGGTGCCATCCGAGCCCCGAGCCCCGAGCTCCGAGCCTCCTGTTGAATAGAGGAGGATTTTGGGGCTCGCAGTGCCATCCGAGCTCCGAGCCTCCAGTTGAATAGAGGAGGATTTTGGGGCTCACGGTGCCATCCGAGCTCCGAGCCTCCCGTTGAATAGAGGAGCATTTTGGGGCTCACGGTGTCATCCGAGCTCCGAGCTTCCTGTTGAATAGAGGATGATTTTGGGGCTCGCGGTGCTATCCGAGCTCCAAGCCTCCTGTTGAATAGAGGAGGATTTTGGGGCTCGCAGTGCCATCCGAGCTCCGAGCCTCCCGTTGAATAGAGGAGGATTTTTGGGCTCGCGGTACCATCCGAACGTCGACCCTCCTGACTTGTTGGAAAAGCCTGGGGGTTTTTTGGCAGCTCGCGGTGCCATCTGAGAGTCGACCCTCCTATTGAATAGAGGAGGATTTTGGGGAAATCTTGCGCCACCTGCTGACGTCACTTGTTCAAGAATCGAAGCGACTTTAGATCCTAGCGGCCGTTGGATATTGATGATTAAGATCCCACGGCTAGATCGTCTCGCAAAAATCGAGGAGTCTCTTTTTCTGTTATAAATCCCCCCTCCCCCTTTTTCTTTCCTTCATTTCCTTACTTGTGTTTTCCAACTTTCAAGAACAGGGGCTTTTCTCATCTACTGTCGGTGACCCTTTTAACGGTGATCTTTCCGTTTTAGCACGGTACTTTCAGGTTAGTATTTCTGATTCGTAATGTCGCGCTCTCAGTCTGGCTCTGAGGCAAGCTCGTCAAGTCGTTCCGAGAAGGAAGTTGAGTCACCCTCGACGTCTTGGTCCTTGGGTGACTATGGGATTAAAGAGGAGGTTCTGTCAGATCCAGAGTCGGATGGCGGGGATGATGTAGTCTTTGTTGTGCAACCCTTGAGATCCCATAGGCCGGGGAAGGATCCTGTGGATGAGGGCGAGGGGGAGGAGGAAGAGGAGGACCCTGAAGGGGAGGGGGATGTTGATGGCGATGAGGACAAGGAGGAAGAGTAGGACGACGAAGAAGAGCGGGACCCCGAGGGATAGGGGGACGTTGAGGACGAGGAGGAGTAGGATCCCGAGGGAGAGGGGGCCATTGAGAACGAGGAAGACGACGAGGAAGACTTCGAGGGGAATCAGGGGGAGCCAGATCAGGGTGCCGGGGAAGACGACGTTCGAGGAGATGCGGGGGAAGGTACCACAAGAGGGGTAGCCGAGGGCGAGGGCAATCTCCTCCCTCTGCCACCATTATCGACACCGTCTTCGGAGAGGAAGACTCGTCCTCATAGGAGGAAGAGAAAGTGGATCCGTCCGGATAGCCCCCCTCGCCGGATAAATATGCTCCTAGACCGGGGTTCGAGTTTGCCCCTGTCACCTTCAAAAATCCGGGGTCGATTAGGATGTATCCTGATGACTCTAAGGATCTCGCTCCTCTCCCCTCCGTGCCGGGTGATGAGAGTCGGGTGAAGATCAATATGGATGGCATCCAATGTGTCTTGAGGGCGGACTACCTGCACATCTTGAGGGCGGTCTACTTTTTCCCCAAGGAGTTCGAACTCCTGATTCCAAGCCCCGGTATTCGTCCAACTACCACTCTCGCGCTGGGCTACTATGTTTTTCCTGAGGATGCCTTTATCTCGGGACTTAGGCTGCCGTTGTACCCTTTCATCAAGAGAGTCTTGAATTGGGCAAAGTTGAGCCCGATGCAGTACGGCCTCAACTCTTGGAAGCACCTGGTCTGCTTTATCTTGAAGTGCTAAGAAAAGGGGGTCAAGTCGAGGCTTACGTACTTCCACGCTATCTTGGGGATGAGCTCGTTGGGTGACGCAGAGGGAATCTTTATTTTTTGCCTAGGCCTCATAAGAAGGTGATGTACGACCATCCGAACTCCATCAAAGGGTGGAAGGAGAAGTACCTTATAGTCCGGAGCGAGAAGCCTTGGGGGATTCTGATCGCTTGGAATTTTTTCAAGCCAAACCATAAACCTCCGAAGCGTAGCGAGTTGACGGAGAAAGAATGGGCGAAGGTGGAGAAGATCGTTGGGGGGCACAGCATAGGGTGGCCCAGAGTGACGGAATTGTATCTGGCCCGAGCCGGACTGAGTCCAGCCGACCCTAGTATGTTTTTGTTCTGAGTTTTCCTATCTTTCTGCCTTCGCATTAACATTTGTCTATCTTCTTCTATTTTGCAGAGATGACGGCCAAGCAGCTCGACAATAGGCAGGCCTTGTTGGCCGTTGCCGCCAAGAGGAGGGCGAAGAAGGAGAAGAAGGCAGAGGAGGATAAGGCGGCTGTCCAAGGCACGGGGTCCAGCAAGGGACCAACCTCGGAGGCCGTGGAGCCATCCCCAAAGAGGGCCAAGAAGCATCACCACACGCCGATGGCATCTAGGGAGGCGGGGGGGGGGGGGGGAAGCTATGATAGCAAGAAGACATCCGAGGTCCCAGAGCAGAGGCTTCCCCCTCATTGGCCCACTGCCGAATAGATGGTTGGGCAACAGGGAATGAGGCCACATGCCCCTGATTGATCGGTTCTCGCAGAGGATTCCCTGCTTGAGGGTCCCGTGGCCATAGAGATGGTCAGGAACCTTACCACAGAGCGAGATCGCATGGCTCTGGCAGTGCAGACGTCTGAGATGGCCTTTATGCGGTGGTCTCAGGCGCAGCTCTCGGTGAGTGCTTGTACTCTTGCATTGAGTTTAAATTCTAGGATTTCTTTTAACTTTTTCTTCCTCGGACAGACGATGCTTCATGGGCACCACTTTCAGAAGTTCTTGGAGAAGGAGGTCCTTATCGAGAGGAGGAACGCGGAGAAGTATGTCCGCGAATTGACCAAGGTGACGAACGAGCTAAAGGAGGCTCGGAGCATGGAGGCCGTCCACGAGGCCCAGATGGCCTCGATAGCTGATTATCATAAGAAGGAGGTGGATCACCTCAAGGAGAAGGCCCGGGAAGAAGCTGAGAAGGCGCGGAAGGCCATGGAGGAGGCAGAGATCACCATGGCGGGTACCCTGATCCTGGCGCAGGACGAGGCCTATGACAAGGCTAAGGAGCATTTTCGGTTGATCTATTCGGACAAGAGGGTCGATTACCTTCACTACAACCGGCAGCCCGAGCATTCGCTGACAACCGGTGGCGAGGAGATGGGGGACCCTTGCCAAGAGGAGGTCGGGGGCGACCCTACTGACGAAGAGGTGCCACCCCCCAAGCATAGTTTAGGTTATTCCCTTTCAATTTTGTAAACGCCTGCGCAGACTGGCCACCGCCTTTTGTAGCACAAAACATTTTTAACTTAATGAAAGATAATTTTTTGGCTGACGCTCCATGACTTGTGCTTTTTTAGTCTCTTTTGTGACTTGTTGTCTTTCCCATCTTTTTGATAGATGCATGAGGTCCTCGGTGCCGACCATATTTCTACCGATGCCTCCTTGGTCCGAGCTAGGCTGGGGGCCATGGAGGTAGCTCTAGTTTGCCAACGAAAGCAAACTAGGGACCGAGCGGCCGCAGTAAATTACTTCATGAACAAGTCGCTCGTCTGACGAAAGCCATAGCCGACCGGAACTGGTGGGTGATTGAGACGAACAGGTCAATCTCGGATGCCTCGAGTGGGCAGTCGGCTTCGGAGTCCATCCTCTGTGAGGCCATTGTTGAGAAAGAGTTGGAGATCCACAGGTTGAAGCTGGTACTGGGCGCCGGTTTGATCGAGGAGGCGAGCAATTCCGTACTAGGACCTTCTCCGACCTTTTTCTTGGAGGGAGCCCAGCCTGATGATGCAGAAAGCTCGGTCGCGGGAGAGCCTTCCCCGGTCGGGCCGACCAAGCGTGAGAAGGAACCTGAGGGAAGCGTCGAATTTGAGTTTTAAGCCAAGCATGAGTGGTTTGTAAGCTTTTCATTGTATTTGTGCCGCCGTTACTGGAGCACGATGAGTAATAATAAAAAAAAACTCCCGACTTTTTTAACTTTGACGATTCATTGAATGAGGATTGTTGCCGAGCTCGGCCCTCTAAGAGGGCACCACCGAGGCAAATAGGTCACACGACAGCTTCTTGCGGGCAATGCATAACCAGTGGCATTTTGCCTTCCGATAAGCATTTATTGCGACGTTTCGCCTTCCGTCGTTTGGACTTCCTGATGCAATAAATGTGTTTTTCAGGGGGCTATATAACCCCCATCCCCTCCTTGTTGGTTGTTAGGAATTGGGATTGGCTTATTCGCCATACGATTCGGGTGCCTGCCGAAGGCGGGCGCCTTAGAAGTAGAACTTTGGTCCGAGAGTTCCGGATTGGTGGCGCACCAATCACCTTCGAACAATTCGGGGTTTTGGCTTTGAGGGCCGTAAAACCTCGGATTATTTGTTGGTGAGTGGTGGGCCGATCAATTGGTTTGGAAGCTTGGAGAGATTCCTGGCTCGGTGGCTCCCCTGTCGCCCTCGAACAATTCGGAGTTTTGGCTCTTGAAAGCCACAAACCCCGAGTTGCTCGTGGGTGAGAGGAGGGTCAACCAACGACCCGAAGCTCGGGGCATTTGCCGAAGGCGGGCGCTCTAAACCTTAATGAAAACTTTTTTGAAATGGTCGTGGCTGAAGGTCGAGGCCGAGCATACAGTTCGCGTGGCTTTGAAGAAGGCCAATGCCTTGCTCGAGGTCAACGACGAGCCTCCACACTTGTTCCGAGGAAGATGGCAAGATTGTAGCTGGCGGTTGCCGTCGAGCGCATAGGTTGATGGCCTTGAAAAAGCCAAACCATGTCGGGGCAGATACCGAGCCCCCACACCATGGAGAAAGCCAGTAATGGGCGTAGCTGAAGGTCATCGCTGAGCGTAAAGGTCGAGTGGCTTTGAAGAAAGCCACGACCTTGCTCAGGGTCGATGACGAGCCCCCACACTTGTTCTCAGGAAGATGGCAAGGGTGTAGCTAGCGATTGCCACCGAGGGCATAGGTTGATGGCCTTGCAAAAGCCAAACCATGCCCGGAGCAGATGCCGAGCCCCTACACCATGGAGAAAACCAGTAATGGGCGTAGCTGAAGGTCGTTGCTGAGCATAGCGGTCGAGTGGCTTTGGAGAAAGCCACGGCCTTTTTCGGGGTCGACGACGAGCTCCCACACTTGTTCTCAGGAAAATGGCAAGGGTGTAGCTGGCGGTTGCTGCCGAGCGCATAGGTTGATGGCGTTGAAAAAGCCAAACCATGCTCGGGGTAGATACCGAGTCCCCACACCATGGAGAAAGCCAGTAATGGGCGTAGCTGAAGGTCGTCGCCAAGCATAACGGTCGAGTGGCTTTGGAGAAAGCCACAGCCTTACTCGGGGTCGATGACGAGCTCCCACACTTGTTTTCAGGTAGATGGCAAGGGTGCTGGCAGTTGCCGCCGAGCACATAGGTTGATGGCCTGGAAAAAGCCAAACCATGCTCGGGACAGATGCCGAGCCCCCACACCATGGAGAAAGCCAGTAATGGGTGTAGTTGAAGGTCGTCGCCGAGCATAAAGGTCGAGTGGCTTTGGAGAAAGGCACGGCCTTGCTCGGGGTCGATGACGAGCCCCCACACTTGTTCTCAGGAAGATGGCAAGGGTGTAGCTGGCGGTTGCCACCGAGCGCATAGGTTGATGGCCTTGAAAAAGGCAAACCATGCCCGGGGCAGATGCCGAGCCCCCACACCATGGAGAAAGCCAATAATGGGCGTAGCTGAAGATCGTCGTCGAGCATAAAGGTCGAGTGGCTTTGAAGAAAGCCACGACCTTGCTCGGGGTCGACGACGAGCCCTCACACTTGTTCTCAGGAAGATGGCAAGGGTGTAGCTGCCGGTTGCCACCGAGCGCATAGGTTGATGGCCTTGAAAAAGCCAAACCATGTTCGAGGCAGATGCCGAGCCCCCCACACCATGGAGAAAGCCAGTAAGGGAAGCTTTTGTGGCTCACGGGACCATCCGAATGCCGAGCCCTAAGTCTGTAAGGGAAGCTTTTTGTGGCTCGTGGGACCATCTGAATGCCGAGCCCTAAGCTTGTAAGGGAAGCTTTTTGTGGCTCGCGGGACCATCCGAATGCCGAACCCGAGACATACTTTTAATGAGAACTAGTTTCAAGAAAGTTGGTATATTTAAAACATACTTGAACCTTACAAAGACAAGGCACAACGTGTCGATTACACTTTTCATAATTTTACATGAGCTGTAGAGGTTAGCCCTCCCCTTCTAGGAATTTGATGAGGTGCTCTGCGTTCCAGGGCCGCTTGACAGCCTTGCCTCCCGGGTCAGTTAGGCGGTACGTGCTCGGGTGTACAACCTCGGATACCTTGTACGGGCCTTCCCAATTTGGGGCCAGCTTCCTCTTTTGGCCAGGTTTGGATACTGCCAGTTTCCGGAGGACGAGGTCCTCGAGCTTGATGTTGGTGGGGCGTACCTTTTTATTGTAGAAACTTTCGATCCTCTACTGGTAGGTGTTCCTTCGAATGGCGGACCTCTCCTTGATCTTGCCTATGAGGTCTAGGTCGGCACGTAGCTATGCTGAGTTGCTTGCTTCATCGAAGGCCATGATCCGGGACGAAGGGATCCCGATCTCCAGGGGGATGGCGACTCTCCGGTGTGGATTCTCTTTGTCGTTCGGTGGGCCCAGAGGATGCTTGGCAGCTCATCGACCCATAACCCCTTGGAAGAGTTATCGAGTCGTTTCTTGAGACTGTCAATGAATTGGCAGTTTGCATTCTCGGCCTGGCCGTTTGACTGTGGGTGGCACACCGAAGAAAAACGCTGCTGGATCCCGAGATCTTCGTAGAACTTTCGAAAATGCTTACCAGTGAATTGGGTCCCATTGTCTGTAATGAGCACCTGTGGGATCTCGAACCGACAGACGATGTGTTTCCAGAAAAACTGTTGGGTCTGTTGCTCGGCGATCGTGGCTAGTGGCTTGGCCTCGATCCACTTCATGAAGTAGTCGATTGCCACTATGAGAAACTTTCGTTGTCCCGTTGCCTTCAGAAATGGGCCTACCAGATCCATCCCCCACATCGCAAAGGGGGTCGGACTAGCCATGGAACGGAGGTCCGCTTGCGGAGCCCTTTTGACAGGGGAGAACCATTGACAGGGGCCACACTTCTTGACCAGGGCGAGGGCATCTTGCAGCATTGTGGGCCAGTAGTACCCGTGGTTGAAAACCTTTCGCGCGAGCGAGCGGCTTCCCATATGGCACCCGCCGATTCCTTCATGCAGCTCCTTGAGAGCGTACTTTGCTTCATAGGGGTTCGGCAGCGAAGGTAGGGTCTTCCGTCCGTCATTGTGTATGACCTTTTGAAGAGGGTCGTGCTGATCATGGCGAACCTTTCTGAACGGACCCTGACATGCCTCGCTTCAGCTCGGTCTTCGGGGAGCTCTCCCTTGATTAGAAATTTCTTGACAGGAGTGGTCCAATCGTCAGGAAGAGCTCCGTCTTCAATGCAGGAAGTCAGTACTTGGCTTTAGGAGTACTTCGATCAGGACGGTGCGATCGAGACCCTCGAAGGACGAGGAAGCTAACTTCGACAGAGCGTCGGCTTGGGCATTCTACTCCCTGGGGATCCTTAAGACCTTCGACTCGTCAAAGGACGTCAATAGCCGTTGGACCACGACCATGTACCTGATCATCTGATCGTCATGGGGCTTGTACTCTCCGGAGATCTATTGACAACGAGCGGAGAGTCGCTGAAGGCCCTGATCTGTCTGGCGCCGGCCTGATGCACCAGGGTGAGCCCGGTGATCATGGACTCGTACTCAGCCTCGTTGTTAGAGGCCGGAAAGTTGAGACAGAGGCAATAATGAAGGAGGAAACCGTCAGGACCCCGCAGAATGATACCCGCACCACTCCCCGCTTCGCAAAAGGAACCATCAACGTAAACTTCCCACGCCTGGTCGGCCTCCTTGCTTTTGAGTTGCACGGAGATGGTACATTCCGTGCTGAACTCAGCGAGGGCCTGCCCTTTGATGGCCATCCTTGGTTGATAGCCGATGTCATATTGACTGAGCTCGATCGACCATTTGACCAATCGTCCGGAGCACTTGGGCTTGTAGAGCATGGTCTTCAGAGGCTGGTCCGTAAGCACCTGAATTGAATGCGCCTGAAAATAGGGATGGAGCTTCCGCACGGCCATGACCAAGGCATATGCTACCTTCTCCATTCTAGAATATCTGGTCTCGGCGGTGAGCGGAACCTTGCTCATATAGTAGAGGCTTTTGGACTCCGTCCTCTTCTCGAACGAGGACAGCACTGAGCACGTTTTCTAAGGCCGAAAGGTAAAGCCAGAGGGGCTCACCTGGTTCGGGCTTGCTAAGAAGAGGAGGGTTGGCAAGGTACTTTTTCAATTTGGCAAACGCATCTTGCTGCTGAGTACCCCACTCGAAGCCTCCGGTTCTGTGTAGAGCCTTGAAGAATGGGAGGGACTTCTCTCCGGACTTGGAGAGAAAACGGCCGATGGCAGCCAGTCTTCCCGTGAGCCTCTGGACTTCTTTGATGTTTCTGGGAGGGGCCATGTCTATTATGGCCTGAATTTTTTCGGGGTTCGCCTCGATGTCACACTGGCTGACGACGAACCCGAGGAATTTTCCCAAGGATACGCCGAACGCACACTTCGCCGGGTTAAGTCTCATATTGTAGGTCCAAAGGACCCCAAAGGCCTTTTCCAGGTTGGCGACGTGATCCTGTCCCTGCTGGCTTTTGACGAGCATGTTGTCGACGTACACCTCCATGTTGCGTCCAATTTGATCCTTGAAGACTCGGTTAACAAGCTTCTGATAGGTAGCGCCAGCGTTCTTCAGCCCGAAGGGCATAACCCGGCAGCAATAAAGGCCTTGGTCCGTGACGAAGGACGTCTTGGCTATATCAGGAGGGAACATTCGGATCTGGTTATACCCTGAGAAGGCATCCATGAACAAAAGGAGCTCGTGATCCGATGTAGCATCGATCAGAGCGTCGATGCTGGGGAGAGGGAACGAATCTTTGGTGCACGCCCTGTTGAGGTCGGTAAAGTCTATGCAGATCCTCCAGCTCCTGCTTGCCTTTCTGACCATCACGATGTTCGCCAGCCACTCAGGGTAGTTGACCTCCTGTGTGAAATGAGCGGACAAGAGTTTGTCCACCTCCGCTTTCACCGCTTGCTGTCGCTTCGGGGTGAACTTACGTTGCTTCTGGACGATCAGCTTCGAGCCGGGGATCACACTGAGTTTGTGCATGATCAGGTCCTCAGAGATGCCGTGCATATTGGAGGGCTTCCAGGCGAAGAGGTCGACATTGCGATGAACACAGTCGATCAGGGCAGATTTGAGGTTGGGAGCGAGGCAGCAGCTCACTCGGAAACACCTCGATGCGTCCCCTGTCTCGAACGAGACTTCTTCTAACACGTCCGCCGGCTCAGGTTCTGGCTGGTTTCTTTCGGGCTACAGCTCGACGACATCCAGGGGGAACACACCACCCCCGATTGTCATCATATAGCACGATCGTACCGCTTCTTGGTTCCCTCGGACAACTCCGACGCCTGACTTGCTGGGGAACTTCAGTTTTTGGTGGTAGGCTGAGGGAACTGCCTGGAGGGAGCAAAGCCCAGGATGGCCGAGGATGGAGTTGTAGGCTTCCTTGACGTTTACAACCATGAAGTCCATCGACTCGGTTCGCCTGTGAGGGGTCACACCGGCGGTGACGTCTAAAGTCATGATCCCCTCGATTGGTACCGGGACGCCGGAGAACCCGTGCAGGGTGTACCCGGCTGGCTTTAGCTTATCTCGGGAGAGCTTTAGGTTCTTGAATGTCTCCAGGAAGAGGATGTTTACCGAGCTCCCGTTGTCCACAAGGATCCGATGGACCTCGAAGTTTGCCATGCTGAGGCTGATGACGAGCGCATCGCAGTGCGGGAGCCGAACTCCCTCCAGGTCTTCCCCAGAGAAGGAGATAGGGAGTTGCTGACCTAGGGGGAGAGGGGGCGCTGGACGGCGTCGACCCCTCAGACGAATGCCTTGCAGGATGTGTTGGACTCCCCTCCTATGGGCCCTCCGTGGACGCAATGCAAGATGGCTTGGCCCTCGGGTTCTTCTATCTTGGGGTCCTGCTCGGGATGTTGCCTGATTGCTCGAGGAGGAGGAGAAGGCCTCCTATTCCTCATGCCTCATTGGATGAGGGCCTCAATCTTGTCCTTCAGGGCGCGGCAATGGTCGGTGTCATGCCCGTTGTCTCGGTGGAAGCGGCAGTAGAACTGCTGATCCCTCTTTTTGTTGTTGTTGGTTGGTCGAGGAGGGAATTGGACGAGGTCCCTGTCTTCAATCGCTAAGAGGACAGTTGATACATTCTGCATCAGCGGAGTGTACCTCTCAAAGCAGGGGACCGGAGGGACCCTTTTCGTGATGCCCCCGTCTTTTGGGACCTTCTTTGCTGGTTCCGCCTCGTCGGCCTTGTGTTTTCCCTTTTAGGGAACTTCTTTGGAGTCCTCTGGATTCAGGGCCTCCTCGGCCTGGATTTACTTTTCGACTCGGTTGAGGAGGTTAGGGAAATCGATCGGAGGCTTCTTCCCCAGGAATGCCTTCAGCTGGCCGTGCCGGACGTTATGGCAGAATGCTGCCGTGGTGACCCCTGGGGCGAGGGAGGAGACCGACCTCGCTTCTGTGGTGAACCTTCAGACGAACAGTCGGAGCAACTCCCCTTCCTTCTGTCGGAGGCCCAGCAGGAACGCGCTCGTCTTCTCGGCTTTCCTGCTTGTCACGAAGTGGGCAAGGAAGTTACCCTCCAGTTGGTCGAAAGAGTAAATGGAGCCGGAGGGGAGCTTAGAGAACCATTCCCGAGCGGACCCCAGAGGGTGACTGGGAAGGCTCGATACAGGAGGAGATCCGATGCACTGTGAATCATCATGAGGGTCTTGAAGCCCTCCATGTGATCAGCATGATCACCCTTGCCGTCGTAAGTCTCGAATTGTGGTAGGCAGAAATTTCGGGGTATTTCTGCCTGCAGAATTGTGGTGGAGAAAGGAGGTCGGGTCGGCCTGTGGCCCTGAGCCAGCCTCGGGTCGCTGTCGCCGAAGTGGTTGAGGCGGTCCTCCATTTCTTGGAGGCATTTCAGGACGTCATCGTCATACTCTGGCGGGACTGTCGGGCTGCGAGACGCGTTGGCCTCGACATCTGAACGCGTGTGAGAGCGGTGGAGCATCTCGTCTACGGGGGTCCCCCGGATAGCCTCCATGATCTCTTTCCGGAAGTCTTGGAACTCCTGGTGGGTGACCGGAGCTCGTCCAGTCCGGTTATGTTGGGGCGGTGGCCTCCGGCCGATGCGGCTGAGCGCCGGCTCCCACCCTTGGGGCGGAGGTCCGGGATGGTTCGGGGCCGAGTTGGAAGCGGCCCCTCCCCTAGTCCGGCTTGCTTGTCGATTCTGGATGACCCCGCGCAGGTCAGGTACGATCGAACGAGAGGCACCCGACTGGTGTCCGGGGCTGATGCCCAGATTGTTGGATCCATGAGTGTCGGTAGGGACATCCTGAGGAGGGACGTCATGGCGATGCGTAGAGGTGACAGCTCTCTTGGCCTTGGGTGCCATGTGAGCTCGGATTGACGAGATACCGTTGATGGCTGGGGTCGGACCGGCGTCCGCACCTGTTTCCCACAGACGGTGCCAACCTGATACGGTTTGTTTTTGGGGGGTGGCTACTCCAGGTGTAAGTTCTTCTCGATTTGTATTTTTGCGAAAGCTTTGGTACAGATGGTACGCCTGACCCTCAGCCGGGGGAACGGCTCGGGAGTAGGCGGGAGTGAGGTGGAGATTGGATGCTCGGCTCGGATCTGGACGCTCGGCTCGGATCTGGAGACTCAGATTCAGAGGTCTCATGTACCTGCACTCGGTCTAGAAACACCGGGGTTGGTCCCGGTGGTAGACCCTCCGACAATCTAGTCAGTTATGGAAAGAGAGTAACAGTGACTAGGGTTTGAGAGGGGAAAGATTGATTACCTTTGGAAGGGGTAGAGGATCTAGTATTTATAGAAAAAGCCAATCGGGTCTGGACCCATTTGGGGCCGGGTCTGGATCCGGTTGCTCGTGGGCCTGGCATGGCAGAAGCCCAAGTGGTATAGGGCTGACGTGGCACGGGCTCAGGGTGGTTTAAGGCTGACGTGGCAGAGACCTGGGTGGTTTCCAGGCTAACGTGGCAGACTCGGATGATCCGATGGTGAACGCCCTTTGAGGGGATCCTGTGGCCCAGGAGGGGCCACGTCCCATATCAATAGCCAAGGATCAAGAGTCACCTAATCGGTTAACCAACTTTTGAGAGGTAGCATGTGGTCGGCAGTTGTACTACCTAGTATCTAATTTGTCTTCTAAATTGTATAAATTGTTTGAGCTAGGGGCAGGGGCATTACAAAACCCCTTTTCTTGGAGCAGACTTTATATATCTCAGGATTTTCATCACCGTATTCATGTGTTGTTCACGAGGTGCATGCATAAACTGACTCACCACACTTAAGGCATATGACAAATCTGGCCGCATATGTGCAAGATACATTAGTCGTCCAACCAATCTCTGATATCTCTCCTTATCACACGGCACTTGATCAGGGTCATTCCACAGTTTCAGTCTTTCTTCTAACAGTGCATCAATAGGCTGAAAAGTAGACATTTCTGTTTCATTCAACACATCAAGTGCATACTTTCTTTGAGACAGAAATATACCATTTCTAAAGTGGAAAACTTCGATACCAAGAAAATATCTCAAAGGGCCAAGATCCTTCATTTCGAACTCTTGTGACAAGTAGTTCTTTAATACTTTTCTCTTCTCGGGATCATTTCTAGTTACTATCATATAATCTACATATATAATGAGAGCCGTAATCTTACCTTCTTTCCTTTTGAGGAACATGGTATGATCTGAGTTACTCTGACAGTATCCAAATTTCCTCATTGATTTTGTAAATCTCCTAAACCAAGCTCTTGGTGACTGCTTGAAACCATACAGTGCTTTCTTCAACCGACACACTTTATTACTGTGTTGGACTGGTCTATTTGATCCCGGTGGTAGTGTAACACCCCGTAATTTCTATAAAAAATGTAATAGTATATATATTAGAATAATATAAAAGGGGGATGGTAGATTTGGTAATTAAATTGAATATAGAGGGGGCACACGTTGAAGAACAGCAAAAGAGTGTTGTGTTGTTGCGGTGACGTCAGCAGTGACGTCACCATGTGGGGGGGGGGGGGCACCCGGTTTGAGTTGAAGGCATGCACTGCTTCTCTCTTGTGAGGTTGACATGGACAGGGGCCCACTGGGTTCTGTGTACACGCAGGAGAGAGAGAGAGAGAGTGTGTGTGTGTGTGTGTGTATAAATTTGCCCCACATCAGAAATCACACAAAAATAAATAACTATAAATATAATAGCCTATGATCAAGAGTCACCAATTCGGTTAACCACCATTGAGAGACAGCCTGTGGTGGACAGTTGTACTATACTATAAATAATTTGTCTGATAAATTGTATAATTGTCTGAGCCTGGGGTAGGGGCATTACAAATGATATCAGAGTCGACTTTCGACACCGAGTGTGGGGCAAGTCTATATATAGTCGAGCGGTGGATTTCGGGATTATAGACCCAATTGGGCGGTGGATTTCGGGACTGTGGTGAGCCCTCAATTAAATTCGGGACTGTAATTGATCGGACGGTGCATTCCAGGATCATAATTAGTCGGGCGGATAGGAAGGAGGCTCAATTAAATTCGGGATTATAATTGATTGGGCAGTGGATTTGGGGTACATGATTAATCAGGTGAATAGAAGAGCAGATGCTCCACATCGGACAGAAAGTAGATCCTGCACTAGATTGTGCATGCCCCGTGCTCAACGAGGACGCTGATTTCTGAAGGGGGGGTGTATGTAACACCCCGTAATTCCTTAAAAAAATGTAATAGTATATATATTAGTATAATATAAAAGGGGATGACAGCTTTGGTAATTAAATTGAATATAGGGGGCCACACATTGAAGAACAACAAAAGAGTGTTGTGTTGTTGCTGTGACATTAGCAGTGACGTCACCATGTAGGGGCCATCCGGTTTGAGTTGAAGGCAGGCGCTGCTTCTCTCTTATGAGGCTGACGTGGATAGGGGCCAGTGGATTCTGTGTACACGCAGGAGAGAGAGAGAGAGAAAGTATAAATTTGTCCCACATCAAAAATCACACAAAAATAAATATCTATAAATATAATAGCCTATGATCAAGAGTCACCAATCCAGTTAACCACCTTTTGAGAGGCAGCCTATGGTGGGCAGTTGTACTATACTATAAATAATTTGTCTTCTAAATTGTATAAATTGTCTGAGCCTGGGACAAGGCATTACAGGTAGATCCATATAAACCTCTTCTGCCAATTCTCCATGTAAAAATGCATTATTCACATCAAATTGCTCCAACAACCAGTCAAGGTTTGCAATAAGTGACAGTAAAACTCAAACAGTGTTGAACTTGCCACAGGTGCAAATGTTTCATCATAATCAATTCCATAAGTTTGAGTGTACCCTTTGGCAACCAGCCTTGCTTTGTATCGCTCTGTTGAACTATCAGACTTATACTTCATGGTATAAATCCATCTGCATCCTACCGGCTTCTTTCCTGCTGGAAATTCGACTATCTCCGAAGTCTCATTCTTCTTCAAGGACTTCATCTCCTCATCCATAGTTGTTTTTCACCTTGAATCAGCTAAGGCCTCCTGCACACTATTAGGAATAGATACAATAGATAATTGATTCATAAATGACTTATTTGATTCAGACAATCGGTAAGTGGACACATAATGATTTATAGGATACTTGACATTACTAATGGGATTAGGCTCATAAGTAAGTTTTTGATATCTCTTGTAGTACTATTTGGGAGTTCTCTTCTTAGAGCTTCAAACAGTGATGACGATTGGTTTTGGGATTCTGCTGGTGGTAGAGATGGTTTTGACGGTGCTAGTGGTGGAGTTGGTTTTGACGGTGCTGGTGGTAGAGATGGCTCATCTTCGTGGAGATTCGGCACTGATTGTAGTTCTTCGTGGAGATCTCCTTCCTCAACCAAATCTTCATTCGAGTGATCTTCACTACTTACATCCACATTTTCACCCCTTGTATTCAGCACTGATTGCAGTTCTTCGTGGAGATCTCCTTCCTCAACCAAATCTTTATTCGAGTGATCGTGACTACTTTCACCCACATTTCCCCCCGTGTATCCAATTGTTTAGTCTGAATGGTAACCACTTTTTCATAGGCAAGAATTTGAACTTCACTTCGGTACTCTCCCTGAAGTTCAACCTCAAAGGAATAATACATCTCATCTTCATGGAACAGTGCTCGACTCACAGAAGAGGTGCAAGGAGTTCCAATGACAAAGAAGAAAGCGGTAAGCTGCTCGACCACAGCATTCATAGCCACAAACATCCTATGGGTTGGTGGGTGATAGCACTGATACCCTTTCTTATCCTTTGCATATCCCACAAAAACACATCATACAGCTCGAGGAGTTAACTTATTCCACTCATGATGATGAAGGTGGACAAATGCAACACACCCAAACATGCGAGGTGACAAGTTGACGACTGTTGGTGCATTCACAGCTTCAGTTAATGCTTGAAATGGTGTGATGAAGTTTAGGATACTAGAAGGAACTCGGTTGATTAAGTATGCATCGGATGCCAGGGCTTCCCCCCAATACATAAGTTGCATATTTCCATGAATAAGAAAGGCACGGACCACCTCGAGCAAGTGTATGTTTTTTCTTTCTGCAACCCCATTCAGTTGTGGTATATATGAGCATGTAGTCTGGTGAACAATTTCATGTTTCACCAAATATTGTTACAGATTCGAACTCAGGTACTCACCGCCATTATCGTTCCTAAGAACTTGAATATGTGCTTTATACCGAGTCATAATCTGTTTGTGAAATTTTTGAAATAAACCACTAACTTCACTTTTAGACTTCATCAAATAAATCCAAGTCATCCGAATGCAGTCATCAATAAATGTCACAAATCATTTTGCTCCTCCAAAGGTAGTGTGTTTGGATGGACTACAGACATCAGAATGAATAATCATAAATGAGAGGGAGCTTTTACTTAGATTTGGAAGAAAAGAGACACGGTGACTTTTTGCGAGTTCACACACATCACACCGAAAGGTAGAGATATCCAACTTCGAAAATAAATTTGGAAATAATTTATTTAAGTATCCAAAAGAAGCATGCTCCAAACGTCGATGTCATAGCCAAATATCTGATTTCTTCTTCTCTCTCTCGGACCAACCTGCTTGATCTTTCATATTCTACATCTAGGTAGTAGAGCTTCCCTTGTCTAACCTTACAACCAATCATCTTGCGAGTCCGAATATCTTTAAACACATAATGGGAGGACCAAAAAACTACAATACAATGTAAAGCAGTAGTTATTTGGGCAACAGATAATAGATTAAAATTCAAGGATGACACGACTAATACAGAATCCAAGGTTAGGGTTTTTGTGAGAGATATGAGACCCTCATCAGTAATGGTGGCAGGATCACGCTTGGCAGTGGACACACTAAATTTGGTGGATGGTTGTAAGGTTCAGACTTGTCTAGAATCAAAAGTCATATGGTCGGTAGCATCTGAATCAATTTTTCATGCATTATTCATAACCGAGGCAGAAATATTAAATACCTTACCATCATTACCTGCAGCAAAAACTAATGTAGTGGCTGATCTAATACTCTTTTTAGCTAGATCAGAAACTCCAACGACGACAATGGGTTGATTGCAATTCATCTTCCAAGTATCTCTGCTATGATCCCAGTTCTCCGGATAGCCGATAATCTTATAACAACGAGCTTTCGTGTGACCGATCTTGCTACAATGAGTAGACTTTCTTGACTCATACGGTAGTTTTGGTCCCATGGTGAAGAACAACAAATAGCAACACAACAAGCACTACTAATAGCAACAGTAGCACGTGCACACCGCAACACGTGCAACCCACGTACACACACGTGCATAGCAAGAACAGCGGCAAGAGAAAAACAATGGACACGGAGAAAACACGTGCAACCAACAGAGATGAACACACGTGCAATCAACTGCACAGCAACAACAGCACGTGCACACAGCAACACGTGCAAACATCAATCAACAGAAACAACAAATCAACAACAACAACTACAGCAACAGCAACAATAAAATTCTTCAATCAAAGTTAGATCTGAGTAGATCTAGAACAACAAAGTAGATCCCCTCCTTTAAGAAGCTGACGGCTACCACTGGTTTGCAAAGTAGATCTAGAACAACAAAGTAGATCAAGAAGCTTCAAGAAGTCAACAGGGACGACGGTGACGGATATAGTAGAAGAAGTTGACGGTGTGACGACGAGCGGTGACGGTGCCAGGGGATGATGACGATGGGATGATGATGGCGATGCCAAAGACGATGACGAAGACAGTGATGATATCGGGACTTTTTGCCAGGGGAGATGACGTTGGGATGATGATGGCGATGATGAAGACGATGACAAAGACGGTGACGATATCGGGGTCAACGACAGGATCGGGGTTGACAACGTATGGGGAGAATCGGGGTCGACGATGGGGAATTTCGACGAGATTGAGATGAGGGTTTTTGAGATCAGGAAGAAGAGAGATCAAGATCTTCTTTTTCTTCACCTATGGGTTTTTTAGGCTCTGATACCATATTAAAATCAGATTTGAGAATAATAATATTTTTTTTTCTTATTGATTATTCTTCAGCAGTTTACCCCCCCCCCCCCCCCCCCCCCCCTCTCTCTCTCTCTATATATATATATATATATATATATATATATATATACATTATTTATTGGAGGAGGGGTAAAATTGATTGAGAAGATTAAGGAAGGGAGAGATTCGAGGAAATCTGTTCCTTATAAATTGGGAAAGACGATGGGATGATGATGGCGATGACGAAGACGATGACGAAGACGGTGATGATATCGGGACTTTTTGCCAGGGGACGATGATGATGGGATGATGATGGCGATGATGAAGACGATGATATCGGGGTCAACGACAGGATCGGGGCTGACGACGTATGGGGAGAATTGGGGTTGACGACGGGGAATTTCGACGGGATTGAGATTGGGGTTTTTGAGATTAGGAAGAAAAGGGTTCAAGATCTTCTTTTTCTTCACCTATGATTTTTTTAGGCTCTGATACTATAGTATTGAAATCAGATTTGAGAAAAGTAATATTTTTTCTTATTGATTATTCTTCTACAGTTTACCCCTCTCTCTCTATCTATATATATATACGTTATTTCTTGATGGAGGGGTACAATTAATTGAGAAGATTAAGGAAGAGAGAGATTTGAGGAAATCTGTTTCCTATAAATTGGGAAACAAAATATACAAAATATACAAAATATATTTTAACACATGCTTCTTGTCTTAAGAAGATCTCTTTCCAATTCAATCAATTGATCATTATACAATTTTACCCTCTATAAACAAAAATCAAATACTATCAGCTCCGTTGATGATCTGGTGAAAACCGAAGAAGCCTCCTCGAAAGAGCACTTGCCAATGCTGCGGTAAACGTAGGATCTTTCGTCAAAGATGAAGCCATTTGCTCTGCCAACTTCCGTTGGTGTTCTGGGGATTCCACTTCCGGGCCACTTCCTGAAGAATTCGGCCTTGTTTGTTGTGGCTGCGCTTTTGGTCGAGCCAAGTCCAATGTAACAGTAGGGCCTGAAGGGTGCACTGACACTGAGCACGGGCTCAAGCTGTTGTTGTTGTTAGAGGGTTCAACTGGTGAAGGTCGGGGATGTGTGTGCTCTCCCTCATAAGTAGCAACCAAAACTGATCGATCTTCTACGCTTCGTTGAACCTTCTTCTTGACAGGACAAGCAGGAGCAAAGGAGCATCGAAAGTAGGCTCTTGGGCATGGATTATCCCTAGTGACCTTCTGTCCATATTTTCTCCATTGATATCCATCGTTTACAACCTATATACATATATAAAATATGAACAATATTAAATTACTACTACTACTACGTTGGAAATTTTTTAGTACACATACATACTGAATCATGCATATCTACAAATCAATTAACTTACCATGCTAGTGCTATCGGATGGATCAGTACGAACGCAAAATTTGGAAACCTTGGGATGAGCCTCTTGTCTAATCCGGAGCCTCTTGCACGAATCATCGCTGGATATGCTATTTGCGACTGCATCCATTGTATCGTTGCTCTTCCTCTTTTTGGTTGGCGACGGTGGGCTCACAGCCTCAGAAGAGTTGGTTGTTGTGGTCATCAAATCAGCCAACTTGGTATGTAGTAAGCTGTAGTTGGCTTGCACTGTAGCAAGCCTCTCGTTCAACATCATGTTCTCGTCGATCATATTCTTCAACTCCGTTTCCAAAGCACTAGTCTAAAAAATCGATGCAAGGTATAAATATCTCATCAGTTTCACAATGAAGAAACTAACCACCACTGAGTTGTAGGTGGCTTCAGTTGATACGAATTTAATTTACAAAAAATAAATAATAATAATAAATGATGGAACTAACCTCATTTTTGACGGAATTCTTTTGGATTGAGCTCATTTCCTCTGTCTCGAAGCTCTTTCTCTCTGGAGAAATCGAAGAACCGATATTAAGATCGAGATTGATGGAGGAGGATGGTTCCAACCATGTTGATGAATATCCCATGACAAAAGTTAGGACAAGTATTCAAGACTTGAAAGGAAGAAATGAAAGTGAGAATTGGAAGAGAAGAATGAAGAAGTGAGATGTATATATAGTAGTTGTTCTCTTGCATGTGTATATGAGGATAAGAATATACATGGTAGAAGGTTGACAGTAGGAAGGAAGGGTCTTATAATGGAGACAAAACAACACGTCATCGAGGAAGCCAGCGTCACGTTTTTTTTTTGCGTCATGGTTTTGTATGGTTTATTTTTTATTTGTTTTATAATTTTAGGCTAGCTTGGCAAATATTTTAAAGTTATGGGAAGGTGTGGGTGGCATTGATTCGATGAAGGAAGGAGCGTGGAAGAGTTGGATTGAGTAGTGAATCAATAAAGAAAGAAAGAAAGGTGTATTGTGTGCGGTCAGGTCAATTCAAGGCTCTGAAGAAAGTTCCTAAAAACAATAAAGGGAAACTTTGATTCATGCCCCTAGTTTAGTTGCTGGCCTGGAAGTTGTGTTTGTTTGATGTATGTCAATATGCCAACATTTGTAATATGTAAATAATCTCTAATATTTTGGGAAAACAAATACAATCATGCTATTATGAGATGGTGAGATGGAGTTATATATATATATATATATATGAGTAATGCTTCAGCCACTACCAATTTCACTACCATTCTCTTCACTACCTTAGGTGGCATACTCCTATTGGAGAGTTCTCCCACCTACTCTATCTTCCTCTACCTATTGAAGTGTGCCACCTAAGGTAGTGAAAAAAAAATGTAGTGAAATTGGTAGTGGCTCTAGCATTACTCTATATATATATAGAGTCATGCTATTATGAGATGGTGAGATGGAGTGTTTTTTTGTGAGATGGGCGATTTATATATATATATATATATATGAGAGAGAATTCTTGTTGACTTGGCTTCCTTTGATGCTACGTTTTATGTAACATATCATTCCTGTGGTTCCTTATTTGTTTGTTTTTTTGACGTAAAAAAATAGAATAACATCACTCTGTTCTATTAATAAGAAGTTAATAAAACTTCCTCGTCAGAGTATTGACACTGCAAAAAATAAAACACTCTGTGGGCGTTTTTCCCAACGGGAATTGCTATTGATGTTGTTCTCCTTCTCTGTCTTATTTATTTATTTTTAAATAAAAATTCTTCCTTCTTCTATGGGCCGCTTAACTATCCTCCTTTTTGTCCTGATTACAATAAGTCAATGCAATTAACGAGCTATTAATTTGATCAGTCCAAAAATCCTGAATTTTTGTTTATCTTGATCCTGTTAGAAAAGAGAATTATTGGGTAATCAGATTACAGATAATGAAAACTTAATGACTAATGGTATACTATTACATACTTCATCAAGTTAATTACTTGTTATACAGGTTATAGGTTAGACTTATCTTATATCGATTATAAAAAACTGTAATAAAGTATATTTGCCTTATACTAATTAAGTGGATTAGTTAATTGTGTTTACCTTTAGCTGTTTAAACAAGCTAGCTTGTATTTCATACAAAAAGATGGGAGTACGTATTGTTTATTGAATAAAATATATCTTAACGGCAAATAAGAGAATCTATCAACCTTTTCCGTTTACATTAGTAATCTACAAATATTAAAATTAGTTCGAAGTATATCTAAGCTTAATATATTCAATTTGCTTTGGGAGCCAACTGCATGTAGATATTCTCTTCTTTGCTTGGTTTGTAGGATCTTACCCAAATCCAACTCACTTCCACCATGACCCCCACACTAAATTAAATGCATACTTCAAAGGTAAGTCACGTTAGAAGTCTATTACTCGGTGTTTTTTACTATCAATTTCACATTAATTACACATATTTTAAAAAAATGTCGGTTTAAATTAATTCCGGATACAATGTCTTTGTTTGATGTTTCATCCAATTCGGATTGTAAGCAACTTCGTACTTAAAAACTTGTTTTGACGAGATTAGGTTTAGATAGCATAAGTTTCAACAAAAGTAGCCACTCTTTCCTCGAGACGGTTCCATTAGAAGAGGAGGCTATAGAATAATATAAAGGCTAAATTTAAAATTTTTAAAAAAACTTTCCTGAATTATATCTTTTTTGCGGAAAATTGCCTTGAATATTTTTTTGTGCAAAAAACTCTTCCTAAAGTATGTTTTCAAAAAAATCCACCCCGAAGGCGCCAGCTTCCGCTAGCTTCTTTTGTCAAAAAAACCACATCTAACTTTTCTGCTTGTATTAGATAACCTCATTCATTTTTGCAAGTTGGTTCAAAAAATAACCTATCTTTCTCATTTTTGTCAAAAAAAACCTCATGCTATCAGGGTTGGATTTTTTTAAAACATACTTCAGGATGATTTTTTGCGCCAAAAAAAGTTCAAGGCGGTTTTCTACAGAATTGATATAGTTCAGAAGTTTTTTTTTTGTTATTATAAATTTTAATTTAGCCTAATATAAATCCTGTAGAAAGAGGTTTTTTCCCTTAGCTTTGGAAAACTCCAGTTATTTAGATTTAAACTCGTATATATCTAGGCAGGGCCTAAGAAGTTTTCTTGACTGCAATGACAACAATGAAGTCTTTTGAGATATTGATACTAAATTTCCATGGCAGTTCTGGAGTCATAGTCAACTAATCATACTCATAGATTAGTGGAAACAATGAAAAATGTCCTTAAAAAAATCGTTGGTTTTTGTCATATATATGGACAAAATTGAAAGAACCAGGATATAACAAGTCTTTCAATATTTGTCTCATTTTATAATTTATTTTTTGTCTTTTTTTGATTTTGGCAAACATTTTTCTCTTTTATTTGTATTACTGTTTCAACAGTTGGTGTTGCACGCGTGAAAGCAATTTTTGGTTAACTTCAACATTTTAGTTTTTGAAGTTTCATGCCGGTTAGTGTTTCCACGAATTAATTTAGTTTCCTTATAGTTCAAGTCACAAGTTCACTGAACTTTGACAAGATATGTTGAGAAATTACATAACATTTTGAGAGTTAATCCATTCTATATACCTAGAAAATATGTCTTTTTACCAACAAATTTATATTCACAATAGATTTGCAAGAGCAACGTCATTGTATGTGCTGAGATGACGAAAATTTAAAACAAAAATACAACTAACTTGGTTGTGGTCGAAAGACACTTGCTCATACCTCATATCCATTTTTTCCTGTTATTGCATGCCAATCATCAATATAGACTTTACCAGTTAAATTTTAAAAATGTTCAAGTGGAACTCGAATTCTCTACCTATTACTGCTCCTTAGCCAAAAAACCCACAAAAGACTCACAACTAATAAACTATTTTTTTTATATAATAAAAATGACCCCGTCATCGCTTCATTAATGAAAGATTAACGAAACATAGTAGAACAGTTACAACTTCTAAAGCAAAAACCACCAAAATGCAACTAACAACAACATGAAATAACAGCACTGGAAGTAAATGCAGATACATAAATTGCTACAGCTGAGCGAGTCGTCAGCTAAGGAACCAAACTTCCAAGATCTACTCCTCCTCCTCCATACGCAGCCTCTTCTTCGTCCCTATTTGACCTGCCCACACAAGAATCAAGTTGAATATTCTGTGCATGATCACATGAAATCTATGATTATTATTACGAAAACACAAATCATTCCGGTCTAGTCATAGACCTCATAACGTCGCAGCAACTGACAAGTCTCACGCCTCCCTATCCTCTTTCCTTATGCTATCATTCCTCCCTAACAGCCAAGCATCGCCGATCGAAATGGGACTATCTAGACTCCCGAACCCTAAATAGATGACCTCTCAAGCTAATCGAGCTCTAGGACAAAGGAAAAATATGTGATTTGTGTCTTCGTCGGCGTTTGTACATCTTGCACATGTAATATCTATATACAAACTCCGCTTCTGCAGGTTGATTTTGGACAGAATCGCATCTTTTGTTGGAAATGTTTTTGGCATATTTTTCGGGCCGGATTCCGGTGGGCTCCGGCCACCGGTGGTGCCGGAAAGTGATTGGATTACGTTCCTCTCGTCGAGTACTATTCCAGAATGTACTCATCTACCAAAAACGGATTCTGTATGAATGAGAAATGTTGGTCCAAAGTTGGGTACTCGAAATGTACTAACTTGGGAATTTGGAGAAAATTGATAGTCCCATTGAAAGTTGGGAAAGATTTCTCTAGTATATAAGCTAAAGAAATGGACTAAAGGGTGTAGCCCTGGGGTTACCACTAACGTGTAGTGGAGAGAGGACCTAGCCAAAGTTATACACATGCACGCGCGCCCGGCCCGGCTTTGGCATGGCTTGGTTTGGTTTGGTTTAGTCTGGCTTAGCCTACATTATTTTTTTTGCCCCGCACCAATTTTTTCGCTGGATCTATTTTTTGAGGCGTTTGAAATTCTGTAACTGGTGCCATTATTCTGTAACAGCAGAATAATGGATCCATCAGTTACGTTTTTGGAGCCATTACTCTGCTGTTATAGAGTAATGGACAATTACTCTGCAGTTACAGAGTAATGGATCCATGATCCATCAGTTATGCCCTCATCACCTATAAGACTCTGCAACTTTATCTGCCAGAGACACAGATTTTTGAACTTGATAATCCTCTTCTTCTTCTTCCTCTGAGTCTGAGAGTACAACACAGCTACTGGTTCACTGATATCTCTGAAGCTATGGTGCTGCTCTTCAGGACAAGGTAATACAGTTGTATCCTGTGAGGCAATTCGTCAGCTACGGTCACACTACGGGGCAAATTTTGTTATAAGGATAGAGATCTTAATTTCGACTCTGTATTGAAGTGTCTGGTTTGTTCTTTTATTCCTGTACTTATAGTTCTTCACAAACATTGTTAGAAATTTTCTATTTTATGATATTCGAGTTTGGTTTGGTTTGGTTTGGTATGGTCTTGTCTGGTCAAGCCTAGCCTGGCTTGGCTTGGCCTGGCCTGCATTATTTTTTTTGCCCCGCTCCAATTTTTTTGCTGAATCTATTTTTTGAGGCGTTTGAAATTCTGTAACTGGTACCATTATTCTGTAACAGCAGAATAATGGATCCATCAGTTACGTTTTTGGAGCCATTACTTTGCTATCACAAAGTAATGGATAATTACTCTGCTTTTACAGAGTAATGGATCCATGATCCATCTGTTACGCCCTCATCACCTATAAGACTCTGTAATTTTGTCTGCCAGAGACACAAATTTTTGAACTTGATAATCCTCTTCTTCTTCTTCCTCTGAGTCTGAGAGTACAACACAGCTACTCGTTCGCTGATATCTCTGAAGCTAGGGTGCTGCTCTTCAGGGAAAGGTAATACAGTTGTATCCTCGGAGGCAATTCGTCAGCTACCGTCGCACTACGGGGCAAATTTTTCTTTAAGGACAAAGATCTTAATCTCGACTCTGTGTTGAAGTGTCTGATTTGTTCTTTTATTCCTGTACTTATAGTTCTTCACAAACATTGTTAGGAATTTTCTATTTTATGATATTCGAGTTCTAACAATCTTAAAACGAAATTTTTTTTCTATTCTAATAGTTTTTGTGAAGATTATTTATAGGTACTATTATCATTTTGAAAAAAAACAAACAAAAACTAACAGTTGAATTTTAACTGTTTCAGAAAAAAATAGAAAACACACAAAATGAGAATGTCAGTGGACTGCTCAGTGCTCAAACACCAGTGATCCAGAATTTGACTGCACAATTGGTTGCGGCACAAACGGTCATTCTGCCCATACATATAACTGTGGGAGAAAAACCATAACAGTTCAATGGAACTAGATTCAAGAAGTGGCAAGGGAAGATGCAGTTTTACCTGACAACCTTGAAGCTGGACATGTTTCTAACTGAAACTGCTCCTATGCTGGCACCTATGGATACGCACTCCATTGCTGTGGTTGATGCACGAACTCAGGGTGACTATTTATATAGAAATTACATCCTGGACAGCTTGGTCGACCCACTCTACAATGTGTACCGTGTCTTCAAGACTTCCAATCTTCTGTGGGGGTCTTTGGAGAAGAAGTACAAAACAGAAGATGCCAGCTCCAAGAAGTTTGTAGTTGGCAAATTTCTGGACTACAAGATGGTTGACTCCAAGACTGTTATGAGTCAAATTCAGGAATTGCAAGTGATAATGCACGAAATCACTGTAGAGAACATGACGCTGTGTGAACCATTTCAGGCTGCAGCGTTCATTGAGAAGCTTCCACCTGGATGGAAGGACTTCAAGAAATACCTCAAACACAAGCAAAAGGAAATATCACTTGAGGACCTGATTGTCGGGTTGCAGATTGAAGAGGAGAATCGCAAGGCTGACAAATCCTATGGAAATCAGTCAATAGAAAAGGCCAAAATGGTGGAGCACGAACAAAAGGAAAAAAAGCGGAAGTTCTTGCCACAGGCCTCAAACAAAAAACTTGCCGCAAAGAGGTTTACTGGAAAATGCCACAAGTGTGGTAAGTTGGGGCACAAAATCTCTGACTATCGCAGCAAGGATAACATCCGTGCTGGAACTGGAAAGGCAAAAGAGAATGATAAATCCCATGCACACATTGCTGAGAACTTATCCACTGGTCTCTCTAACTTGAACCTCTGTGCTGCTATATCGGAAGTCAATCTGGTGGGAAAAAATCTTTGTGAGTGGTGGTATGATACTGGAGCCACCAAGCACATCTGCTCGGACAAGGATATGTTCACTTCATACCAGAAGTGCAACAAGAATGAACAGCTGTTCATGGGGAATTCTTCCACCTCCAAGATTGAAAGAACAGAGAAGATAGTGCTGCAGATGACTTCTGGCAAGGAACTGACACTAACTAATGTGTTGCACATTCCGGATATTCGAAAGAACCTGGTCTCGGGATCTTTGCTAAGCTGGATTTAGGGTCATTCTTGCATCTGATAATTTTGTACTTTCAAAGAATAGGGTGTACTTGGGAAAAGAGTATGTTAAGAATGGGCTGTTCAAATTCAATGTAATGACCGTCATCCTAAAATCTGTTGTTCCTGTTGTTCCTAAAATTACTGAAATCAATCATGTTGCTTATGTTGTTGAGTCTTCTTCTGTTTGGCATGAAAGACTAGGCCAAGTTAATTTCAATTTTCTGAGTAGATTAATTAACATGAATTTACTACCAAAATTTAAGGTAGACAACTGCGACAAATGTGAAGTTTGTACAGAGACCAAACTCACTAAAACTCCATCCCGTTCTGTAGAAAGAAACACTGAAATTCTAGGTCTAATTCACACGGATCTGTGTGATTTAAAATACGTGCAAACCAGAGGCAGTAAAAAGTATTTTGTGGCGTTCATAGACAACTGCGAAAAAATACTGCTATGTATACTTGTTACATAGCAAAAATGAGGCATTATATAAATTCAAGGAATATAAGCTTGAGGTTGAGAATCAACTAGGCAAAACGATTAAAATCATTTAGAGTGATAGAGGAGGGCAATATGATGCACTGTTTAATATGTTCTGTTCTGAACATGGAATAGTTCATCAGACCACTGCACCTTACTCACCTGAATCAAACAGTACTGCCGAGCACAAGAACCGAACTCTAAAGGAGATGATGAATGCCTTGTTGTTGAATTCTGGGTTACCCCAGAACATGTGGGGGGAAGCGTTGCTAACCACCAACTATATTCTTAATAAAATACCTTACAAAAAAACTGGCAAGACACCATACGAACTGTGGAAAGATAATGTACCTTCGTACAAATACCTCAAAGTGTGGGGGTGTCTAGCAAAGGTAGCAGAACCTAATCCCAAACAGGTCACCAAAGGACCTAGAACCATTGATTGTATATTCATAGGCTATGCACATAACAGGAGTGCATATCGATTCTTGGTATATAAATCGGACATACCAGACATCTATGTGAATACAATAATGGAATCAAGGAATGCCTCCTTCTTTGAACACGTGTTTCCGTGCAAGGCTGTTACGTATCCCAAACGTAGTGCAAGTACCTCGGTTGATGAACCAGGAGATGATAATGATGAATCTAGATGAAGTAAATGGGCTAGAACATCAAAGTCATTTGGTCCTGACTTTGTAACGGCCTTTTTGTTAGAGAATGAACCCAGAATATTCAAGGAAGCCATGTCTTTGCCTGATGCTCCTATGTGGAAGGAAGTAATTAAAAGTGAAATAGATTCCATTATGCAAAATCATACATGAAAGTTGGTCGATTTGCCTTCTGGGTGTAAAGCTCTAGGATGCAAATGGATTTTCAAACAAAAATTGAAACCAGATGGTTCAATAGAGAAACATAAGGCGAGACTTGTGGTACAAGGATTTAGGCGAAAAGAAGGCCTAGATTTCTTTGATACTTATTTCCTGATCACAAGAATAACTTCTATAAGAATGCTGATAGCTATTGCAGCTCTACGTAACCTCGAAATACATCAAATAGATGTCAAAACCGTATTTCTAAATGGGAATTTAGAAGAAAAAATATACATGAAACAACCTGAGGGTTACGTAGTTTCTGAACAAGAAAACAAGGTCTGCAGGCTTGTAAAATCCTTGTACGGGCTGAAACAAACTCCAAGGCAGTTGCATGTAAAATTTGACAATGTTATGATGTCAAATGGTTTCAAAATAAACGAATGTGATAATTGTATCTACATCAAAGATACTCTAAATGGATACATTCTGGTGTGTCTGTATGTAGATGACATGGTCATTATTGGTAGCAATAATGACATTATCAAACAAACTAAGAACATGCTTAGTGGTAAGTTTGATATAAAATATTTGGGAGTTGCAGATGTCATACTAGGAATCAAAATTTTCAGGACGTCTGAGGGAATTACTTTGTCTCAAGCTCATTACGCTGAGAAGGTACTTGAAAGATTCAAGAATTACTCCAATGGGATTGCCAAAAGTCCTGTGGATCCCAATCTTCACTTGTTCAAAAATATGGGTGACAGCATATCATAATTGGAATATGCACGTGTAATCGGTAGTCTGATGTACTTAACAAATTGTAAAAGACCGGACTTGGCACATTCAGTAAATGTACTGAGCCGCTACACAAGTAATACAGAACGAAGTCACTGGAAAGGAATAACTAGAATATTGAACTACTTGCAACATACTCAGAGTTATGGGTTGCATTACACCAGATATCCAGCAGTACTAGAAGGCTACAGTGATGCCAGCTGAATATCGGACTCCAAGAACTCGAAATCCATAAGTGGATATCTCTTCACTCTTGGTGGTGCAGCTGTGTCATGGAAATCCTCTAAACAAATGTTACTGGCCAGATCCACCATGGAATCTAAGTTTATTGCTTTAGACAAAGCGGCAAAGGAAGCAGAATGGTTTCGAAACTTTTTAGAGGATATTCCTATGTGGAAAAAATCAGTGCCTGCTACATGTGTACACTGTGACAGTCAGTCGACTATAGCAAGGGCACTGAGTTGTATATATAATGGTAAGTCTTGTCATATCAGAAGGCGACACAAAATTATTAGACAACTGCTCTCAAATGGAGTAATCTCTATAGAGTATATAAAATCGACTGACAATATAGCGGATCCATTTACTAAAGGTTTGTCACGAGAGCAAGTTGTGAGATCATCAAGAGAAATGAGTTTAAAGCCTATGACGAAAGAGGATACTTGATGGAAACCCTACCTAGGAATTGGAGATCCCAAAATCTAGGTTCAAGGGGGCAACTAAATCTTGTTGAATCAACGTGAGCACTGAGAGATTAAAATCTTGTACCCACTCTTAGAATGATAAAACAGTGCTACATGTAAGGGGTTAGGATAAGCTTGGCTTTTAATGATTCCCATAGCTTTGAAATAAAAGTGGGGTATGGCAGGATACTCTTTATGAGCAATCACCTTGTGAAAGTGAAATAGAGCCGTTTCTAAGAGAATGAAGAGAGGCTACATTCTTCAAGTTCACTCACGATTAACCAGGGTTGTTCAAGGCCAAAATGAACAAAACAAGAAAACCTAGTTCTGTGAGGAGATAAAACTGTGTGATAGTTATTGTCTAGGTTCACATCAATGCCCAGGTATTTCAAGACATCATGTTCACTACCTGGTCAAGTGAATCCGTTGGCTACTCACTGAAGGTGGTTCAAAGTTGAAAAATTACTACCATTCCTGATGCAGTGATTTTCCGATTGTACTCTCAGAGTCTTTTTTGTCATATTTTTTTGTGTCTTGTCCTTTTCTGTCGTATCTGGATTGCATAGTCTGGTAATTTCCATTCATGTGGGAGATTGTTGGAAATATTTTTGGCATATTTTTCGGGCCGGATTCCAGTGGGCTCCGGCCACCGGCGGCACCAAAAAGTAATTGGATTACGTTCCCTCGTCGAGTACTATTCCATAATGTTCTCATTTGCCAAAAATGGATTCCGTATGAATGAGAAATGCTGGTCCAAAGTTGGGTACTCAAAAAGTACTAACTTGGAAATTTGGAGAAAATGGATAGTCTCACATCGGAAGTTGGGAAAGATTTCTCTAGCATATAAGCTAAAGAAATGGACTAAAGGTGTAGTCCTGGGGTTACCACTAGCGTGTAGCGGAGAGAGGACCTAGCCAAAGTTACAAACACACACGCACGTGCGCGCCCGGCTTGGCTTGGTTTGGTTTGGTCTGGATTGGCCTACATTATTTTTTTTGCCCCACTCCAATTTCTCCGCTGGATCTATTTTTTGAAGCGTTTGAAATTCTGTAACTGGTGCCATTATTCTATAACAGCAGAATGATGGATCCATCAGTTACATTTTTGGAGTCATTACTCTGCTGTTACAGAGTAATGGATCCATGATCCATCAGTTACGCCCTCATCACCTATAAGACTCTGCAATTTTGTTTGCCAGAGACACAGGTTTTTGAACTTGATAATCCTCTTCTTCTTCTTCTTCTTCCTCTGAGTCTGAGAGCACAACACTGCTACTGGTGCGCTGATATCTCTGAAGCTAGGGTGCTACTCTTCATGGAAAGGTAATATAGTTGTATCATTCGTCAGCTACCGTCACACTACGGGATGAATTTTGCTTTAAGGACAAAGATCTTAAACTCGACTCTGTATTGAAGTGTCTGGTTTGTTTTTTTATTCCTGTATTTATAATTCTTCACAAACATTGTTAGGAATTTTCTATTTTATGATATTCAAGTTCTAACATCTTTCGCCACCAACCAAAGGAATGCCTTAACCTTCAAAGGCGCCTGGGTGACCCATATATACTTAGCATACCCGCATCGGATGCCTCCATCATTGTTTGTTTACAACCCACCACTAAACTATAGATACTCACAATTTAGGCTATATATATATATATATATATAAAATCTTACTAAAGTATTGTCCGGTTTAAAAAAATCGTACTCAACTTAATAAATAAAAAAAACCTACTTCTACGATATTTTAAATACAATTTTTTAAAAAAAATTCAGTCATCCATACTTTAAAAACACAGTTAAGAAAGATTTTTTTAATAAAAGAAAGTTGAGTACGATTGTATTTTTTTAATTGGGAAATACTTAAGCAGGGGCGTATCTGAGTTTTAGGGGGCCCTAAGCAAATTCTCAAATGAGGCATTTTGCAAGTTGACAAAATAATAATGACAATTATTTAAATGCAAACAAATTTGGAGCATTGAAGAACAAGCTTTATAAATGAAAACAAATTTATATATATGCTTCCAAAAAAAAGTTAATTGATAACGTACATTTTTTATATGAAATGTCTCGTGGCCAAAAGAAACCCGGACAAACTCTAACCACAAAAACAAAATATGTTATCTCAAAGAGGTAAATATGATCTATTAGATCACACGATCATAATGAAATGATGATGATTATATGAATATGAAAATACTAGTTAGAAGCTTAAAATGTAGAATAACCATATGCACTTGAAAATTTGGTTAGAAATTTATCATAAATAGATAAATATGATATACCATAGAACATTGAAAAAATATCATAGAGTGATATACATGGGCTAAGTGAAAAATAATATTAAATTCATCAAATGGTAAAATGTCATGTATGGCTATTTGGAAAATAATTAGTTTTAAAAATAAAAATAATTGAAAAATTAATTGGCTCATGCAAGCATATATATATAAATGAAAACAAATTTATATATATGCTTCAAAAAAAAAGTTAATTGATAACGTACGTTTTTTTATATGAAATGCCTCGTGGCCCAAAAGAACCCGGACAAACTACACAACAACGAAATATGTTATCTCAAAGTGATAAATATGATATATTAGAGCACACGATCAGAATCAAATGATGATGATTATATGTAAATGAGAATACGAGTTAGAAACTTAAAATGTAGAATAACCATATGCACTTGAAAATTTGGTGAGAAATTTATCATAAACAGATAAATATGATATACCATAGAACATTGAAAAAATATCATACAGTGACATACATGGGTTAAGTGAAAAATAATATTAAATTCATAAAATGATAAAATGAAATGTATGGTTATGTAGAAAATAATTAGTTTTAAAAATAAAAATGATTGAAAAATTAATTGGCTCATGCAAGTTTTGAACTTGCAACTTTAACATTACTAATACAACACTCTAACCAACTAAGCTAATAAGCCAACTATTAATAAAATATAATTATATCATAAAATATTACATTTTACTTTTTTAACATTGTAAATACTTAAAAAATATGGGGCTCTATAAAATCGGGGCCCCAAAGCAATTGTTTGGGCTGCTTGGGCCCAGATCCGCCCTTGTACTTAAGTGAAGTGTTTTTTTATATTTAGCCCACGATTTACAGCAGACCAGCTTTGCTCACCTGAATATTGAGTCACGTGTAACCATGTTCCCAACTTAACTAGCGACATTTGGGAGTCCCTTAGAGATGTACATATTAGACTAGAGGATAAAAAGGCATGAGATATAGCTATAGCAGCAGCAATTTGGAACATTTGGCTAGAAAGAAATGATTTCATTTTCTGCAACAGTTGTTTCAGATTTCCGCACTCAATGCATGAAATTTTTGTTCTAATCCATGATTGGGCAGGTATTCAGGAGTCGGCGAAGAGAATCAGAAACAGTGAAGGCGCCTAACGAAGAAGGGGTCCACAGAAGGGGGACCCTCTCAAGATGGATCGAGGAATCCAGTGGAGTGCATTAGCATCGCTACATCTCAAATGTTTCGCTTATTTGGATTATGTATAATTAGATGTTGTCCTTTCTTTTCTTTGTTGTTGTTATGATTGTGCTTCGAATTAGCACTTGTATCTGTAATTTGCTTGGTTGTACTATTTTGTTTCCTTAATGATTATTAATGAGACAATAACTATGGTCATCTTTTATAAAAAAATAAAAAAAAATTTTGAGTCACGTGTTGAATTTCTTCCAAACTTCAAACCCAACATCAGACCATTTAGGCATTTACGGGAAAGCGCTGAGGCTGACATCACAGCAAGCACGTGCCCGATAAGAGAAGGTTCTTTCAATTTGGCAATTGGCATCATAGTTTATGAAGATGAGGCCAGCTTATGGTGCTTGAAAACTTGTTTATTAGTTTCTTTAAGTTATTAACACCCAAATTTAGGTAGCCAAAATCAGCATGTTTTTCACAAGCTACACTTTGTTTAAGATCTAGATGACTTTTAAATGGATTCTTGGCTCTTTGTTAAATAATTATGATGAAAACATTATAGTTGTTACAAATATAAAAATTGTAAAGGTAAATTTTAGATAATCCTTCTGAGGTTTACAACTACGGTAAATAATCATAATTAGTTTTTTTGGGTATATAACCCTACTTAAATTTGCTCTGTTATGCAGTATGACCTACTCTTTCTAAAAAGTGCTGTTGTTTCTACTTTTCAAAGACAAAAATACCATTACCTCTATATAGGCTTAAGATAAGGAGCTGAAACATTAAAAAGGATTTGGAGGGAAAATTAGGAGATTATGCGAGAAATTTGTGGGATTTCATCATTTTTTGGCATATAACTCGACTTAGATTTGCTCCGTTATGCAGTATGGCCTATTTCGTCCATTTTGGGGTGTTTTTTGGAAAAAAAGTGTCGTTATTTCTACTTTTCAAAGACGAAAATACCTTTATATGCTTAAGATAAGGAGTTGAAACAGTGAAAAATATTTGGAGGGAAAATTGGGAGATTAGGCGGGAAATTTGGAGGATTTTATCTTTTTTTTTTGTGTGGCATATAACTCTACTTAAATTTGCTTTGTTATGCAGTATGGCATACTCCATCCATTTTAGAGTGTTTTTTGAAAAAAAAGTGATGCTGTTTCTAATTTTCAAAGACGAAAATATCCTTATCTCTATATAAGCTTAAGATAAGGAGTTGAAACAGTAAAAAAGAATTGGAGGGAAAATTGGGAGATTATGTGGAAAATTTAGGGGATTTCATCTTCTTTTTTTTATCACATCAAAATACTTGTAATTCAATTCACAATAATTTTCAGGAATTTATTTCAGTAATCTTCCACAAATCCATAAGGGCAAAAAACAAAGTACCCCCCAACGTTTGGGCTTAATACAATATGCCCATATAACGTTTGAAAAAATAAATTTAACCCATTCCACCATTAATTTAACCTCATCCGTTAAGTTAGAATTATTGAATACCTTTTTACCCTTACCATTTCATAATTAAATATCTTCTTCTTTTTCCTCTTTCTTCATTCTTTTTCTTCATTCCATTTAAGTTTATGTGGGTTCCCTTTTTTATTTCAAGGAGTTTTTTTTTTGAGTTGATGTGGTGGGTGGGGACTTACGATAATGAAGATGATGCTGAGAGTGAGAGTTCCATGAAAACTGATCAAATATACGTAACATAGTTATATAGTAAATTCATCTCAATGACAACTTCTTATCGAGTTTGGAAAAGAAAAATTGAATAACTCAGCATTATACTATTTCAAAATATTGTTCTAACTGCAGTAGCATTCTCAAAATATTGTTCACATGTCATCGAGTATTTTAAAAATATTATGGCAATACAAAAGAAATAGTAAAATCCAACATCAGCTTACCTAGTCTAGTGGTATATGCAACAAACATGCCTCATGCTCAAATGTGGAAACATTAATACTTAAAAAACAATATCATGAACTAAATTAATGTTCATGTATGCAGTTTCGATATCCATCAGAAATATACAATTGCAAGTACTCTTACTTTGAAAATGATGATCGATCATCAAATCCCCCAAGGATACCAGATTTTCTGATGAAATAACTAATAAGATTGAAATAAGACAATATTTGATTATGAAAGGGTAAGGGTAAAAAGGTAATTCAATAATTCTAATTTAACGGATGAGGTTAAGTTAACGGAGGAATGTGTTAAATGTATTTTTTCAAATGTTATATGGGCATATTGTATTAAGCCCAAATGTTGGGGGGGGGGGGGGGGTACTTTGTTTTTTTCCAAATCCATAAATAATAAACAATAGAAAAGTACTTTAGAGCACAAATTTCATTCCAATACTCAAACATAATAATTAAACAATTCATTCCAAATAATTTACAAATTCAATTGATTCCAATAATTACATATATGTACAAATGCTTAAGAACACGAAATCACAAAAAAACTTGAGTGCACAACCCCATGAAGAAATATGAAAATATATAATATACAAATCCAACGAAAAAGGCACTTGACCACAAGAAAATAAGAGAGATGAGAGGGGAGAGGAGAGAGAGCCTTCCTTCCTCGGGTACCGAGCAAATCATATGCTCAGGTGGTTCGACTTCCGCCTCTCAACCATCATCATTACCCTACCTTTATGCCCCATTGTTTTCCACGCCCTCCTCATTTTCCATCCCTCCCTCCCCTTATCCCTTCACCTCCCTCTCCAAATCAACCTCACTCATCCAACCCCAAACCTTATTACTAGCCAAAACCCACATCTTTTTTTCCAAAAAAATCACCGCACCTCCACCGATACAAACCCCCGTTCCAAGAAGAAGATGGAGCAGCGATGCTTCAAGTGCGGCGATGGTGATCACCCTACGACGGAATGTCGAAAGTTGGGCTTTCACTGCTTTAACTATAGGAAATTCGGGCACAAAGTTCGTGACTGCCCGATCTACAACCGTCGCGAAGTCTTGGAGGTCGAACTCCCCCACAACACCGATATCTCGTAGGTCCTTCCAACACTGCATGCAAGCGACTTCCTTCACCTCATCAATCCTCACCGAGTTCCCTTATGTAGGATCTTGAATTTGCCTTTAACTTTGCGTGGGGGAGGCAAGGACGATGGTGGACTCTTAAGCGATGGGGCGACGAAGTCTACCACGTACAATTCCTGACTACTACGGAGGCAGAGCAAGAAACTGCAGAGGGAGTCTTCAAATTTTTGGGGTTCAGTGCAGCATTCTCCCCATGGTCGCTCAATTTTGGTGCCAAGCATCGCCCTATATCCCCCTTCTCCCTTCCACATTTGGAACTAGGCATCCCTGGAGCAACTCAACATGTCTTTCGAGAAGCTTATTACGATGAGCAGGGAGATGAAAGAGGCTGAAACGCGGGATCAAGATCTTGTCCGTATCGAAGTAGATGACTTGTCCCTTATCCCTAAATCCCTCACCGTCAAGTACACTGCCCCTTAAAGCCTTGAAAAACATGTGCATGATGTCCTAGATATTCTTCTTGGTGAACCAATTCCAGTTGATAATGTCCACAGTGGAAAGGTTCAGCTCTTCACTATGGCCAGATCCAGTGGTGAGAGGGGTAGTGGTAGTTCTGGCGCACAAAAGCCCCTGAACAGCTAAGACCCACCGGTGCTTGCGTTGCCCCTCCCCAACCACAGAATCAGGAGTTGCATGGCGGAGATTCAAAATCCCGCAAAATTAGGGAGGGTAAGCAAACTACCACTGAATCTGCTATTGATAGTTTCAAACTTGGAAAGTGTTTGAATATTCCGAATTTAGCTGATTCTAGTTTGGAAAAGGAAAATTTGTCGCATTCTCCAACTTTCCCTGATATCAAGGAGGGTCCAATTTGAAAGGGAATCCCGTTGATATAGATATTCCTATCATAGCGCTATCAGAATCCTTAAATAGTAATAAAAAAATCCGACATCAGAGGGCCCATCAAGGATTTGTACAACTCATCAGATTCTATCAACGATGATTAAAATGAAGAAGATCGGCAAATGATCTTGAATGGAAAGTTAGTTACTCTCTTTTTATCCCTCTTCTCTAAGATCCAATAGGCAGTGGAAGGGGCCCTCAAGGATTCTATCATTGAAGAGGTGGCCAGAGCACAAGCAGAGGAAACGATGGTTTTCAAAGCTGGATCAAACAAAGCTCGAGCTGATAGCTTCAAGACTCGCTCCATGATTCCGAGGCCATAACCGAAGACTTCCTGGACCTCCACTTTCATTCCTCCTGGCTTTGAAGCAGGCTCAACCAAGCGCTGTAGGTCCTTAGGAAAACAAAAGAGCACTCATCCCTTCATGAAGCATCTCCCAACCACTATCGAGAAGAAAGCTGCAGGTACCTCCTCTTCTAATGCTTCAGTTACTAATGCGCATTTTAATCCTTTTGATATCTTATCAAATGAGGATATTCTTGAAGTAGATGAATCAATAGGAGTGGATGCCAACGGGCCACACTCGGTGCACGTTCTTAAAGGTTCGGAGAAGGCCTTAGTTGATCACACTGATCAACCAAGACATTTTGCTTAGCCATCTTTCTTTGCTCTATGTTGTGGAGCAGAATTTTCTTTTCTTGTGATTTTTTATCCAATTTTGTTTCGATAAAGATTGCTTCTTGGAATGTTAGGGGGTTGGGCAACCCCAATAAACGCTCGCTGATAAAAGAGGGCATCAGAAGCTCTGATGTTTCGGTTATCTGCTTATATAAGAGACCAAGCTTAAGCTGTCCAAGCCCCGCAAAACTTTCCTCTCTGGGTGGAAATCTTATCAATAAATGGTTGCAGTTAGATGTCGTTGACAACTGCGGAAGAGTCTTATTGGATTGGAATGATCTCATTCCTGATTGCACTTTCTCTTCTATTGACATATTCTCTGTCTCTGCATCCTTCAAGCATCACACCTCAAATGTAGAGTGGTCCATCATCACGGTCTATGCTCCCTTTGATCTACAAGACAGAAATATTTGTTTTCATGAAATCAAGCAAAGAAGAAGCATCCTTAATGATGCATGGGTCCTTTGTGGTGATTTTAATGTCGCTACATCTGATCTTAAGCGCTCCAGTGGATGAGGCTCTAACAAAGATATAAGATATTTCAGAGATTTCATCCAAGACCTTGCTCTTATTGATCTACCCCTCTCAGGTAGAAAATACACTTGGTCTCATTTTAGGGTCAACAGATGATGACTGTTTGGGGAACATATAATTCAATGAAGAGAGACATCTGGTGGATCCGGTGATCGTAGTTGGTATGGAGTTTCCACATGCCAGTGACTTTAGAGCATGTTTACGAGAGTGGACCATCAGGAATGGATATGATCTGTTTTGGAGAAGAAATAATTCGACGAGGATTACGGTTGAATGTGCGTCTCAGAATGGGTGCCCTTTCTATGTTGGAGGTGAATGGAAAGAAGCAGCAATGGTATTCAGGATTGTTTCTCTATGTGAAGAACATACACGTGAGAGGGCAATGGAAAACAGTCAAGTGAGTGCTCCATAGCTAGCTAACAAGTACCTAGAGTCCTTCCGAGATGATCCAACTTGGAATGAGCATGCCTTCATTTCAGCGGTTAATAGAGATTATGGCGTTACCATCAACAAACAGACGACTTATAGGGCAAGGAGAATGACACTTGATGAGGTGGATGGAAAGCATGAGGAGCAGTACAGTAGATTATGGGATTATGCAAACGCAATGTTGAAGAAAATGCCTGACACTATGATAGTAATCAAAATCGAAAATATAGTGGGCTGCGAGGATAAAAGATTTTATGGTATGTTTGTTTGTTTTGGTGCACTTGGGAAGGGGATGTTGAATGGTTATAGGAAAATAATTGGGATGGACGGTTGTCATTTGAAGATTGTTTCTGGTGGTGTTTTACTTACGGCATGTTCAAGAGACCTCAACAATCAAATGTGGCCAATTGCATGGGCAGTGGTAGGTGTGGACAATAAGGACACTTGGACTTGGTTTTTAACAAACTTGATAGAAGCAATAGGTGTTGTATCACTGCGGGAATGTACCTTTATCTCGGACAGGCAGAAGGTACTAATTAATGTTTACGTTTTAATTAGTAAAAAGTTTACTTGCTAACTTTTGTAAGAAGTTATTATTTTGGGCACAAGTTATTTGAACTTGTATGTACACCTATTGCGAACTTATTGTTTCATACATTTCATCTAATACAGGGATTACTCGAGACATTTAAAGAGCTTGTCCCTGAAGCTCAAGTTAGGTATTGTGTATGACATCTATATGCGAACTTTGTGAAGAAGTTTAGAGGCCTAGACTTAAAGGGGCATGTATGGGCTGCCGCAAGGTCTTACACGAAGCATGGTTGGGAGTCTTCAATGACAACAATGATGAATATAGATGAGGAGGCTGCAAAATGGTGGACGGATATCGGTCCAGATAAATGGGCAAGATCACATTTACAAGATTCAAACAAGTGTGATCTACTCTGCAACAATATATGTGAAGCTTGGAACAAGTACGTTATGGAGGCCAGAGATTGCCTAGTCATTACTTTGTTGGAAAAGATTAGACTATTGGTTATGGTGAGACTGCAGAAGAAGAGGGAGATGATTGCAAAGTACACGGGTATTGTCACTCCAAAGATTAGAGAAAAGTTGAAGTCGCAGTACGAAAGGTTAAGAGCTTGTTTCATTTTTAAATCATCTGATACAAAGTACGAGATAATGGAGCATGTGAGTAACTATTGTGTCGACCTAGAAGAAAGAAGTTGCGACTGCAGGTAGAATGGTTCACTTTTTTGTGCAGAGGTGGTGTAAATTTGGATATGAAGATTAAAATGTAGCGAGTCAGTGGAGACTCATTGATTTTGGGCACAATATGGTCAGGATACCAATTTTTTTTCGCAGATGGACCATTTTTTTGTCCCATATGGACCAATTTTTTGTCCCAGATGGACCAACAATATAGTTAGAATACAATTGTTGGTTTAAGTATTAGGTGGTGTAATTTTCTTGTACTTTTGCAGACAAGTATGTAGGCCATTTTGTGTTTTGTTAACTGCATTGTATTAAACATGTATTAAGCAATTGGAGTAAAAGTGTTATATACATCTCACCTGCTTTGATCTCATTTTTTTTGGTTTGTGGAGATGAGATTGATCTTATGTGCAATATTTGATGCTCCAAATTGTAACTGTGATTTGTTTGAGGTGTTGGATTTTGTGGAATGTGCAATGTGTAACTGTGATTTGTTTGAGGTGTTGGATTTTGTGGAATGTGCAATGTGTAACTGTGCAGTGCTACGGTATGTTTCATGCTCCAATCAAGTAATGAATGTGCAATGTGTTGTAAGTGTGCAATTCTTGAGATTGATGAATATACTGTGAGAGAATCCTGTGTGATGAGTGAGCGAATTTGTAACTATAAGTGAATGTGTGAAATATACACAATAATAATGTAACACCCTGCAAAATTGGAAATTTCAATTTTGCCCCTGGGTGTTACGCACGTATATTTTGTAATGTGTTTCACTACATATTTTGGATTCGTACTATTTATACATTTTCCGTATTGATTTCAGTCAACTAAAATATAATATTTCAATCCCTGGGATTTACGTGCTTTTTACGTATTTTGATGCACGTGTTTCCACCACTACGTATAATATTTTCTATAGGTTTAAATTATTTATTTTTATGTATTTAAATCTATTTTATAAAACGAAAAATTTATTTTCCCCTTGTTTTGATTAAAATGCATTTTTCGATTTTCTGCACGTATGGTGCACGTGCAAATTTTTATTCTCATTTTGCTACTCTCATTTTACTATTTTTAACATGCATTAGTTTTATTTAGCCTTTCTTTTGATCCATGGACCTATAAACTAAAATGTAGCCTATTAGGAGATGAGCCTACTAGATGATTAAATAAATTAATTAGTAATTGTTGAGCCCATGTAGCAAGCCCACTATTAAAATCACATTTTTAGTTAAACATGTACTAATACATGACAAGTTACAAATATTAGTACACATTTAGAGATATAGAAATGTGTTCATATTTGTTTATACATGTGTGCATGCACACACAAATGTATTTGGACCATTTCTTGGGCAAGGGGAGGCCGGTTTTCATGAAGGGAGAGAGAGAAGTGGAGCTTTATGTTCATGAAGAGTGGGGAGATGAAAGGTTGTAAGTTTTAGGAGTTAGGAAAATGTAAGGTTGCATGAATAAATTTGAAGAGTTATTAGGGTGGAATTTTTGCACTTTAGACCCTCCCAAAATCCTATAAATAGAGCCTCCATTTCCTACCTTTATCTTGCACCAAAAACATTATCAAAAGAAAGGAAAGAAAGGAAAGAAAGAGAGTGAGGGTCCTTTTGCTTGGAGGAATTGCTAGAGAGAGGAAGCCATTGCTAGGGAAAGGGAGCTTTGCTAGGAGGAGGAGCCATTGCTAGGAGTTTGTCTTGGAGCTAGAAGAAGTGTCCCATCCTTCCCTTCAATTGTTCAAGCTTCAATAAGGTGGGTGTTCTCCTACTTTCTAATTTTTTGAATGTACATGCTAATAAAAGTGAATGAGTAGTTTTGATAAAATAGAATAACTATACCATGATTGTGGTGAGATTGATAGTGAATCATGCTATGTTGACAAATAGATTAACATTGTGTTAGTAGGTGATTTCATTATTTTCTAGTGTAGGATATGCATACAAAAAAGAGTAGTATAAGAAGATATTGTTTGAGAATTATAAGATAAAATTTATGCTAGTATATCATGTTTTGAATGAGGATGATTTTGTTGTGATATCATGCTAATTAAAAAGAAGAATTTCTTTATACCATGAATCATGTTAATGTGATTGCAATTTTTGTACTTGTTGAGTATGTGGGAATTTTAGTGATGAATATCATATGATAAACATGCTTTATGATTTATTGACTAAGAAAGAAGAAAGTAAAATTTTGTTATTATTAACATATGTATATTTTTTTATTGTTACATTTGGAAAATAATAATTTGTTCATGAAAGAGATTTTGTAAAATTCTTATGATTTGAGACTTGTTGGCATGCTATAAATTCCCAATTTGTATAAGAGAAATTAAACAAATTTTTGTTTTTCATTCAAGTTTTGAGAAATGCAAGTTTATGTGTAAATTGAAAAGAAGAGTTTAACTAAAGAATTATTACTATGAACAATGTTAGAATACTCGTAAATCTAGGTATGTCAAATGTGTGATATGTATGAGAAATTGTTAAAGAATGCTATATTTCGACATATGATTAGAGATATGATGAAAAAGAAAAGAGAAGGAAATAAATTTTTTTTTATGAAGTATGTTGACATATGTCAAAAAATACAATTTCCTTTGTATGAAAGGAATTCCTTTGAGACATCCATAATCGATTAAAAGATATGTTTGATTCTTAACACAAATTTTTATTTGTAGGATGTTGGGCATAAACTAGTTTTTAGAAAAGCATGATTTTAATTTTCGAGTTTGAAAAGAAATGTAAATTTTGTAAAGAAAGGAAATAATCTTTTTTTTAAAAAAAATGAGATATATGCAAAAAAATAAGTTTGGACTTGTTGATTATTATTTAAGATTTCCTTTTAGTCCAAAGAGAAGTTTATTTCAATATCCTAAAGGATTGGATTATTGGGTAAACAAGTTTTATTAGAAGAAACCAAATTCGTAATAGTATAAACAAAAATACATTAATACAACTTCTAAACAGAAAATATAATTGGACTTATTGGTTAGCCAGTGAATACTATTTATAAGAGGTTTTGGGTTCGAAACTTGTTGTCACCATTTTATTTTATTTTATTTTTGTTTCTTTCAAAAACTGCTTATTTATGGAAGTTACTGACTTTGGAAAGAAACAAATGTTATTCACTCTTCCTTATTAAGTTGCACAAAGAATTTACTAAGAATAGTTTAATTTCTTATCGTGTATTTTTTTTAAAGTGGCAAATGCACTTTGTTTCCAAAATTATTATTTTGAATAAATAATTCTTTTGAATAAAAGAAAAATATGTAACACGATTATCTCGTTATAAACAATCCCTTTTGTTGAGTAAGAATGCTAAATGAGATTAAAAGTTTGTGTGAATTCATATAAAGTTTGGAAATAAATTATTTATAAATTGTTTGACATGACAAGATCATGTAAATATGTTTACTTGTTGACGAGATCATGTAAATATGCTTGTTTGTAGTCGCGAACTTTTATGTGATTAATTTTTGCCAAAAAAGAGATTTGGATTTATGCCATAGACTCATGAAAAGAATTGATGTCTTAGAAAGATATACTAAGTGGGAAACGTAAGTGGGGTGCTCTATATAGTCGGCGGTGGACTCCAAGACTATAGACCCAGTTGGTGGACTGAGGTTGCCCTGTGGGAGACGGATTATTATATTTTAATCCGGAACTATGAGGACGGGTCGGCGGTGGACTCCAAGATCTTGAGTAGTCGGACGGATGAGTTTTTGTGTTTACCGTCTCCAATGTATATATATATACTGGACTAGAGGGTCACATACGGGACGATTCGCACGATGTGAAATCTGTTATAACAGCCGGCGGTGGACTCCAAGGCTGGGATTCAAATTCGTGGAATAGTCTGAACTTTGTTTTGCTTCGGGTAGTTTTCATGGCGAGGGATCGAGCCCTGTATTGTGAAGAACGTAGGCGCTTGCCCTCGGACCTATGTAGTATGGGATGCATAGAATCCGAATAAGTGTGCATTAGTGTCATCCTAGTGTAGAATTGTGTGCATTAGGCATTAAGGCATGACATACACTTATATTTAGAATAATTACTTTTGACACTTTACTTGTTCATTCAATCTTTTTGTGATTGTTAAAGTATGAGATCGTTATACTATTCCCGGCATAGAGAGGATAGCCGTGTATAACATTTCATCAGTTGTAAATAACTGACGTGTCCGCAGATTGACATGCAGGTAATGAACTATTCATGGAGTTATAAAGTGGATATGCTGTTGCTGTTTAGAAGTTAAAGATGTTGCAAATGATGTTAAAGTTATACAAGTTGTATTTCATTGATTGTAATCTTTTAGTCTTCCGCTGTGTAAAAACCAAGTGTAAAGAAACTCTGATGTATTGTGAATGAAAAGTTTTAAATTCCTTGTAAAATTGTACGAAGTGAAGTAAAAATCCTGTGAAATCTCGAATTTATCCTTATTTAAAATTCGGGGCGTTACAAATAAAGTGGAAAGAAAACCTGATCAGATGTCTATATATATTGTACATTATCAATAGTTCAGGGATGTTTTTTAAACTAATCTAATAGTTTTGTGATGTTTTTTTTTAAAAAAAGAATAGTTTTGTGATTTTTTTTAAACAAAACAATAATTTTGTGATATTTTTTTAAACACTGTTCGACAAAAGAATAGTGTTGTGAACAGAAAAAGATTTGTTTGTTTTTTCTAATGTGAACTGTCATAATTCATTGAGTTATTTTTTGTTCAAGATATTGTACTAAAATGTGGTGCACAACCATTGCTATTACTTTAATTGGTAAATTTACATCAACATGCACTTTTAAAAATCACAAGAACTAGATCTATTAACATTTCGAATACCAAATATCAACTACGCAAACAACCCAAGCATTCATATCCATCGAGCACACAAGTGAAAGCATGTTTCACATTTCAAAACACACCGATTACATTATCATCAAAATACAATCATTGAACAGTTCAATACTGCGATTTAAACACATACAATAAGAAAACAACAAATACAAACAACGACACAGTAAACCCTTTCAGTGTTTCCTCCTTCACCTTCAAATCGACCACCTTCTTTCGCAGTGAGTCGCACTCCACTTCCAATTTTTGTAACCTCTTAGTTGTTTCCTCAACGAGTAAACTTATCTTAACATTGTCCGCCATCAATTCTGAGTATACTTTCTCCCTCTTGTTGTCTCCTACAAGTTTTACCCACCTAAAAAAACAGCAATTATCAGTTTTTCAATTTGGGCATCCAGCGAAATATCTTCCAGCATTGGTAGAAGTACTAGCTATCTTCACGACTGCAGGCTCCTTGTGATGACATAATAGGGTTCCACCTCCATCTCAAACGTTGGTGGACCTCCTCATTGTAGCTTTTGAAGTTGTGGAATCTGCAGGAGATGTATGCAAAGATCAAAATTGTACAACATAAAGATTATATGAGACATGGAAACATCAAAATTATATGAGAGATTGAAGTTGAAAAAAAGATTCAACCCGACATGGAGCTTTTTGAATGAATATTCGGTTCCGATTACAGCATAAGATCAGGTTAAGGAAGATGAATAAATGGGTTGATTGTAAAATTCTAGTACCACACCACATTAACAACAACAAAATGATCAGAATTGGTCCCCCAAACCACATTTTCATATGAATCAAACAACAGCAAAATACCCAACCAACCGAAACAAAGATAAAGAAATCAAATTATGGACAACCAATCTTGTTGGATTGCTTTGGTCTGATTTAGGATTGGGAGCTACTTCCGAATTGATCATTCGATCCCTTAAATATTACTACTTTCTGTCAGATTTAGGATTGGGAGATAGATGGTACACCAATCGCTGAGCTCCTCTCCAAGATTTCGATCAATACGTTTCCGAATGAATCTATGGGATGAAGTAGGGTTCCATTGATTTGGGTTTTTTTTTACGGTAAGGAATTGGAGGAGGAGGAGAACAATGGTATTTTCGTTATATAATTAGAATACGTGCAGCACACATAGAAGAAAGTTAATGCCAGCTAACTCTGTCAGTTCAAATTGAAACTGTGTCCTTTTTTAAAAAAAAACTTCAGAGTAGTTTTTTTAAACTGGCCAAAATTTTTGTGTAGTTTTTTTAAATTTTGCCATATATATATATATATATATATATTATAATTACTCGCTAGTATCTATTATTATGGATGCTCAACATCATTCACCTTGATTTTTGTGAAGGTAATATAAAATTGTATACCTTGGTGTTAGGATAGGATAACTTTAATTTTTACAACGATCCTCTATTAGCATAAAGGTAAGAATGTCGGACAGAGGGATATCGGGATGGGGTTGGCTAATGATATCCCAAATTTCAAACTATCCCTAGTATTCTCAAAATTTTCACACTTTGGCCCACATCCTTACTCATCCGACGAAAACACATCATACAGCTCGAGGAGTTAACTTATTCCACTCATGATGATGAAGGTGGACAAATACAACACACCCAAACATGCGAGGTGGCAAGTTGACGCCTGTTGGTGCATTCACAGCTTCAGTTAATGCTTGAAATGGTGTGATGAAGTTTAGGATACTAGAAGGAACTCGGTTGATTAAGTATGCATCGGATGCCAGGGCTTCCCCCCAATACATAAGTTGCATATTTCCATGAATAAGAAAGGCACGGACCACCTCGAGCAAGTATATATTTTTTCTTTCTGCAACCCCATTCAGTTGTGGTATATATGAGCATGTAGTCTGGTGAACAATTTCATGTTTCACCAAATATTGTTGCAGATTCGAACTCAGGTACTCATTGCCATTATCGTTCCTAAGAACTTGAATCTGTGCTTTATACTGAGTCATAATCCGTTTGTGAAAATTTTAAAATAAACCACTAACTTCACTTTTAGACTTCATCAAACAAATCCAAGTCATCCGAATGCAGTCATCAATAAATGTCACAAACCATTTTGCTCCTCCAAAGGTAGTGTGTTTGGATGGACCCAGACATCAGAATGAATAATCATAAATGAGAGAGAGCTTTTACTTAGATTTGGAGGGAAAGAGACACGGTGACTTTTTGCGAGTTCACACACATCACACCGAAAGGTAGAGATATCCAACTTCGAAAATAAACTTGGAAATAATTTATTTAAGTATCCAAAAGAAGAATGCCCCAGACGTCGATGTCATAGCCAAATATCTGATTTTTTCTTCTCTCTCTCGGATCAACCTGCTTGATCTTTCAGATTCTACATCTAGGTAGTAGAGCTTCCCTTGTCTAACCTTACAACCAATCATCTTGCGAGTCCGAATATCTTTAAACACACAATGGGAGGACAAAAAAACTACAGTACAATGTAAAGCAGTAGTTATTTGGACAACAGATAATAGATTAAAATTCAAGGATGACACGACTAATACAGAATCTAAGATTAGGGTTTTTGTAAGAGATATGAGACCCTCGTCAATAATGGTGGCAGGATCACCCTTGGCAGTTGACACACTGAATTTGGTGGATGGTTGTAAGGTTTAGACTTTTCTAGAATCAAAAGTCATATGGTCGGTAGCATCTGAATCAATTATCTATGCATTATTCATAACCAAGGCAGAAATATTAAATACACTTTCTTGACTCATATGGTAGTTTTGGTCCCATGGTGAAGAACAACAAATAGCAACACAACAAGCACTACTAATAGCAACAGTAGCACGTGCACATCGCAACACGTGCAACCCACGTACACACACGTGCATAGCAAGAACAGCGGCAAGAGAAAAACAATGGACACAGAGAAAACACGTGCAACTAACAGAGACAAACACACGTGCAATCAACTGCGCAGCAACAACAGCACGTGCACACAGCAACACGCACTACAAGAAAAAGGGTTTTTCGCAATGCCAAATGTCGCTGCTAAAACTCGTTTGTCGTTGCGAAAAATATTTTTGGCAACGACATTTGTCATTGCAAGGTCGTTGCGCGTCCGGGCGTCGCGAAAGATTTTGACTACGACTTGCTGTCGTTGCCAAACATAGATTTTTTCGCAACGACATTGCCGTTGCAATATATGTTGTCGTTGCCATACCTAATTCCACCCGTGCTATGGTATAAAATCAATCGCAACAACCTTTGTCGTTGCCAAACAAACTTCATATATTTGGCAACGACTCATGTCGTTGCTAAAGATATTTTTTTCGCAATGAATTATTGTCGTTGCCTTACATTTTCTATTTTGGCAACGACTATTGTCGTTGACAAAGCTCGACTATTTTGCAATTATTTTTATAATTGCTTTGCATTACTTGTATTTTGGTAACAACAATAGTCGTTGCTAAAGCTACCAATTGTCGTTGCGAAAGTTTAATTTTTTTCGAGACAAATTATATATTGTCGTTGCATCAGCCCTATCCAAACTAGCATACACTTCAAAAACATTAAAAACCAACATCATTCCAAAAACTATAATATTAACCTTGTCCAACATATTACGTTTATGTCACATATAAGAAGCAATGCCCAAAATATTACAACCATCAACTTCTCAAAAAGATATCTAAGTATCTCATAATCATTTCCATTGTGCATAATAAGCTTAACAATGTTTTCTAATATTCTCTTGACATCTAAACATTGCAACAAAATTGGATGCAAGATTGAAAGAACTGAATCAACTTAGAACAAAAGAACATTTTGGGATGAATATTCTCAGAAAATACAAGTAGCAAAAAAATGGGGTTGATGTTGGAGAGTTAATAACCTAAACCAACAGCTAACTCATATAAGATAAAACTAAATCATACACTGTCAAAATATGATACAAAAATATATGCTCCCGGACCAATGGCTTCATTCCCTAATTCTCCAAATACAGTTCCTTCTCGTGGTACCTACATATTTGAAATAATGATTAGTCCAACAGTATACAATGAAACTATAAAAGATTGCCAAAACTATTGGAACATGTATGCACAAAACAATACAGCATAATAGTGCCACTAAAATTAATAGTACCTTGATCATTCGAGGAATTTCATGCACCTCTATTTGTAAGTTGTGCCAACAATTCTTGTTTCATTGCATCCATTGCACGCTGCATATCTTCCTTTTGTTGTTCAATTTGTCTTGTTGTTCTTTCTTGAGTTTCTTGCAACTCCTTTATCATTTTCTGCTGCTCTTCAATCTTCTTTTGTTGCTCGAGAGATAGTTCTTGATAAATGAGTTTGCAACTCCTGTAATCTTCTCTAGTCGAATAATATCTACCTATATTTTCCCTCCGGATTAGAGTTCGTCCAAATCGGGACAAATATTTGTGTGATTGATGTGATTACTTGCTTGGTTGTTCCTCAGATATGTTTGTGCTCCTTGCTACCTTGCTTAAAAAAATTAACTATTTTCAACTTCTAAGAAACATTAACTAATAAATCTCTTGCAGACGCATTATCTCAGTGGCCCCCTAAGAGTGTTAGACAAAGAAGGGATTCCAGCCAAACCTGGAGATCTTCTTGCAGTAGAAATCTGTAACTTAGGCCCCCTACCAGGAGACGAATGGGGTTATACAGCAACTTTTGATAGAGAGAACGGTGGAGGGTTTTTGACCGATCATTTTCCTTGTGCAACAAAAGCTATTTGGTACTTTGAAGGGATATATGCATACTCTCCTCATATACCAGGTAGAAACTGATCTAGTATTACATGAATTGTATTGTATGTATATATAATCTCATGCATGCAAGATTGTCATCTCATCTGTTGGTCATTGCTCTATATTCTATAGGTGTTCGCTTTCCAGGATTAACTCACCCAGGGATTGTTGGCACTGCACTATCAGTTGAGCTTCTCAGTATTTGGAACGAAAGGGAGAAGAAATTAGTAGAAGATGGTCCCCAGTCTCTAAAATTATGTGAGGTCTTGCATCAGAGGCCAGTTGCAAACTTACCAACAGCTAAAAACTGCCTTCTAGGAATGGTAAGTACCACAAAAGTTTGTCGAAGATATATATTACAGATGTCTTGGCCACTAGAAACAGGACTTGTACAGAACTATTAAGAGTATGAGATTGAAGGTCCTTGTATCTTGTAGCTAATACAATCATAACAATATTCAGTACGACATAAAATTGAGATTAACAAAGTTAATAATTTCTGCATGAAATAGTGAGATACACTAGTACTAGAACTTAAGAGCCAGACTGTTAACTACATGCTAGACACTCCAGAAGTATTTATGTAACTAGTAATAATGCACCTCGGCGAGGATTGATAAATTTAGAGATATTAGCAAATTGATGTGTCATATATATATATTGGAAAGCAAGATTAGGCGAAAAGGAAGAGTACCTTTTGGTTGGCAAGCAATATAATAGCATATTTCAGGAGGTCAAACATTTCTGCAAAGGCCAACATGAGTTCTTTCATTTTTTGATGATTCAGATTCAGTAAATTTCCTTCAATGCTCATGTAAAGCAATTTACTAAGGATCCTCTCTCCTTATTCTCTTGTTCTAAATTAATATGACTAGTTCTGTACTTCAAGAATGAGCAAAGTTGACAGGAACGCATATGAAATTTAATTTTTTATTTCATTTTTCTATTAGGTGTATGTACTCTAGAAAGATACCAGTGTGCATGTTGTAGCATATCATTGCCTATTTTAGTGTGTACAGATTGCATCGTTTAACATATTTATCAAGCAAACTATACTTAACAAGTATTCACCCTCAACGGTTCACATAGGCTTTAAACTACTAAATATTAATGAATGTTTTTGGACCAAAAGAAATATTGTCAAGCTCTCCTAGACACATATTTGAGGAGGGAAAAGTAAGACAGCAATATTTCTATAAAGAATTTCGTTTAACAACGGGATACTTAATTAATTTTAATCAAAAAGAAGATATCCCACAAATGGCTAATATCGTATTCCTCAATATAGTCATGGACGAGATTATATAGAAAATTCGACAGACCGATTACCTTGCTGCTCCAGGAGTTAAAGGAACAGTCAACTCATTATGCCCCATTCCTATGAGACAAACTTTACCACCAGGTTTTGTAGCATTAAGGGCAATGGACATTGTTTTGCTGAAGCCAACACAATCAAAGCTCACATCAATCTCCGCGCCCAGAGCATTCTGTATCTTAAGCACCTTTTCGTCCACATCCTAAATTGAATGAGGTAAGAATGAAGCTGACGAGAATAGCCTCTCGGGTGGTCCATGACTAATTTAATATGTAAATCTTGTATCTGGTCACTGTGAGCTACATGAAATGCTGACAGTTTTGTCACCGTGTCAGGGCCTAGCTATTGTACTTGTAAATTATGCATGCTCAATTTCCCACTAGTACTGACTTCAATGAGCACATACTTACTTGATGCTCCCTGCATATGATTTATAAACATTAGAATTACCCAAACTTCAATAATATATACATAGTGACGTGTGACTTTATTTCTCAAGTAACTAGTAGAGTTATCAAACAACTGTAGTACATTACTAAGGTTTTTATTTTCCAATTGTGCGTTACCTGGCTAGGGTAAGATACAGATAATCAAGGAAATGTGGCGTTTCTATCCAGCCACATTCAGGCCTGGGTAGGTTTTTCTGTATAAAGAAACCATGCCGATACCAATCCTATGGGAAGGATTGCCCCAACGGAACTCTAGTAGTTTCCACAGTTCTCCACTAGAGGTCATACTATAACAGTGATAACTAAAAAAGATTAGTTGGGAGAAACGGTGTTAGCTTGTGAAAAAATCAGTAAAAACAGAAAACACGGAAAACGAGGCTGATACCAGACAGCTTCCACAACACAAACAACTGGGTTTCCAGAAGAGGAAAATGCAACAGGAGCAATTAGCTAGATTTTCATTTTGGTGATCCTACATTTTTTTAAGATGCCAGACTTAAGATGCATAACGATGGTGATTTTGCTTGAGCTTCACCATGTCCTCTATTCTCTTCACCATATAATGACACTCAATCTTATATATTCTTTATGTTTTACGAATGCACTTTCTCCTCTCACCTTTACTTATTAAGCTGATGCTGCTACCATACTTGCATTAGCATCGTACAAGGAATTTCCCTGGATATACATTTTATGCCATGTTAGCTTCAGGTTTTCTTTTTGGTTTCTGTCTTTTATGCTTCAAAGATACTTTTGTATGCAAGGAAATACAAAATACAACTAGCATATGTTTTCAGCTATCTACACACACACACACACACGTTGACAAACAACTACTAAAATGATGAGAAGCATACACACAGGCTTCATAGAAAGTTTACAGCAAATAATTTAAACAGAAAAGGCTAAAGAAGTAGGAATAAATGAATCAATTAAAGATCCAAGTATGATCTGAATTATCATATGGTTTCACTAATTTAGCTGACAATTAAACCTTAGTTTGCACATGTTATGATGGAACTTGAAGTAAATTTATCTTTCTTATACTTTAAAAGATGCATGCTTGCTAGATTTATCTTCTTAGAAGCTATCTTACTTTAATACCACGTTACTACTACTGTAGATTTTGGTGTATATGTAATACAATTAACATTATCAATCACTGCTCTAGTTCCCTTCTTAAAGGATTAACAGTTTCTTTAGTCAATCTGTCTTAAATTGATCATTATAACATACAAATACATGATTGTCTCTTTAAAGAATGTCGAATATTATATGAAAATTTGATACTTACCAAGTGCCCACCAGTCAACTGCACTAGTATGACCAGAGCCAATGATAATCTCCTGCAAGAAAAAGACAATAGATTGGGCTGAACAAATTTTTCCATGAACTAAGATTGCAGATTAAAACACTGAAGAAGAGAACTCCAACAGAGCATCCATTAGAAAATTACAATGGAGACATTAGCTTATTTCATATGACTAACCTTAATTTAGGCCCTCGTATCCACCAACCCCCAACTATAAGAAGAAGAAAAAATGCCTTCTATTTTCATGAAATGTTTACATCTTCCCACATGATTTTCTTACCCAAATTCAGCATCAAAACATTGACTTTATATAAGTTCGCTGCTCGTAGTGGCAGTACAATTTTGAAAACAAATTCCTATATGTTCAATGTTCTAACCAATACAACTAAAAAAGTCAAAAAAATCAAATCTTTCCAACAAAATCCTATCTATTTAAAACGTTGTTACCCCAAATTGATGATGTAGTGGTCGACGGCGGAAGAGAAGGAGTTGTTACCTCATGCACAGTGGTCGAAGCGTGAGAAAAAGAGGAGCGAAGAGGTCGGCGCTGCTGGCGAGGGGGAGAAGGAGAGGGCAACGGGGAAGAGAGGGCGACGAGTACCATGTGGTATGGGGGGCGGGGAGGAGAAGAGGGCGATGGGAACGAGGATGGAGTGATTGAGGATTTGGACTAGGTTTTGCGAAGAAAAGGGTTAGAGGATTCGGATTTGGATTGGGGGAGCAGTTAGAGGATTTGAGAAGGATTTGGAATTTTGAGTTAGAGGATTTGAGAAGGATTGGGGGAGCAGTTCTAGGGTTTTAGGATGGAGTTAGAGAGGGAGAAGCGGCGAATGAGGAGAAGGAACCGATCTGGATTTTTATGTCAAAAGTTTACATTATACAATCTTATCATCTTTCTTAATTATTAAGTTAATTTTTTAATTTTTTTATATTTTTGGCAACAATACTGTCATTGCAGTAGATATAAGGAAATATACGCAACGACATTTATCGTTTCCAATTTACACACAATCTGGCGCAACGACATTTATCGTTTCCAATTTACACACAATCTGGCGGGGATGTGCAAAGGCCCGGAAAAATTTTATTTTATTTTTAGCAACGACTTTCGCGTTGCCGTAACTAATTTTCACAACGACTAAAAAGTCGTTGCCAAAACCTCGTTGCGAAAAAGGGGTTTTCTTGTAGTGACGTGCAAACATCAATCAACAGAAACAACAAATCAACAACCACAACTACAGCAACAATAAAATTCTTCAATCAAAGTTAGATCTGAGTAGATCTAGAACAACAAAGTAGATCCCCTCCTTCAAGAAGCTAACGGCTACCACTGGTTTGCAAAGTAGATCTAGAACAACAAAGTAGATCAAGAAGCTTCAAAAAGTCAACAGGGACGACGGTGACGGAGAGGTACAATTGATTGAGAAGATTAAGGAAAGGAGAGATTCGAGGAAATCTGTTCCCTATAAATTGGGAAAGACGATGGGATGACGATGGCGATGCTGAAGATGATGACGAAGACGGTGATGATATCAGGACTTTTTGCTAGGGGACGATGACGATGGGATGATGTTGGCGATGATGAAGACGATGACGAAGACGGTGATGATATTGGGATCAACGACAGGATCGGGGTTGACGACGTATGGGGGGAATTGGGGTGGACGGCGGGGAATTTCGATGGGATTGAGATCGGGGTTTTTGAGATCAGGAAGAAGAGGGATCAAGATCTTCTTTTTCTTCACCTATGAATTTTTTAGGCTCTGATACCATATTGAAATCAGAGAAAAATAATATTTTTTCTTATTGATTATTCTTCTACAGTTTACCTTTCTCTCTCTCTCTATATATATACATTATTTCTTGGAGGAGGGGGTACAATTGATTGAGAAGATTAAGCAAAGGAAGAGATTTGAGGAAATCTGTTTCCTATAAAATGGGAAACAAAATATACAAAATATACAAAATATATTTTAACACATGCTTCTTGTCTTAAGAAGATCTCTTTCCAATTCAATCAATTGATCATTATACAATTTTACCCTCTATAAACAAAAATCAAATACTATCAGCTCCGTTGATGATCTGGTGAAAACCGAAGAAGCCTCCTCGAAAGAGCACTTGCCAATGCTGCGGTAAACGTAGGATCTTTCGTCAAAGATGAAGCCATTTGCTCTGCCAACTTCCGTTGGTGTTCTGGGGATTCCACTTCCGGGCCACTTCCTGTAGAATTCGGCCTTGTTTGTTGTGGCTGCGCTTTTGGTCGAGTCAAATCCAATGTAACAGTAGGGCCTGAAGGGTGCACTGACACTGAGCACGGGCTCAAGCTGTTGTTGTTGTTAGAGGGTTCAACTGGTGAAGGTCGGGGATGTGTGTGCTCTCCCTCATAAGTAGCAACCAAAACTGATCGATCTTCTACGCTTCGTTGAACCTTCTTCTTGACAGGACAAGCAGGAGCAAAGGAGCATCGAAATTAGGCTCTTGGGCATGGATTATCCCTAGTGACCTTCTGTCCATATTTTCTCCATTGATATCCATCGTTTACAACCTATATACATATATAAAATATGAACAATATTAAATTACTACTACTACTACGTTGGAAATTTTTTAGTACACATACATACTGAATCATGCATATCTACAAATCAATTAACTTACCATGCTAGTGCTATCGGATGGATCAGTACGAACGCAAAATTTGGAAACCTTGGGATGAGCCTCTTGTCTAATCCGGAGCCTCTTGCACGAATCATCGCTGGATATGCTATTTGCGATTGCATCCATTGTATCGTTGCTCTTCCTCTTTTTGGTTGGCGACGGTGGGCTCACAGCCTCAGAAGAGTTGGTTGTTGTGGTCATCAAATCAGCCAACTTGGTGTGTAGTAAGCTGTAGTTGGCTTGCACTGTAGCAAGCCTCTCGTTCAACATCATGTTCTCGTCGATCATATTCTTCAACTTCGTTTCCAAAGCACTAGTCTAAAAAATCGATGCAAGGTATAAATATCTCATCAGCTTCAGTTGATACGAATTTAATTTACAAAAAAAAAATTTTTTTTAAAAATGATGGAACTAACCTCATTTTTGACGGAATTCTTTTGGATTGAGCTAATTTCCTCTCTCTCGAAGCTCTTTCTCTCTGGAGAGATCGAAGAACCGATATTAAGATCGAGATTGATGGAGGAGGATGGTTCCAACCATGTTGATGAATATCCCATGACAAAAGTTAGGACAAGTATTCAAGACTTGAAAGGAAGAAATGAAAGTGAGAATTGGAAGAAAAGAATGAAGAAGTGAGATGTATATATAGTAGTTGTACTCTTGCATGTGTATATGAGGATAAGAATATACATGGTAGAAGGTTGACAATAGGAAGGAAGGGTCTTATAATGGAGACAAAACTACACATCATCAAGGAAGCTAGCGTCACGTTTTTTTTTTGCGTCATGGTTTTGTATGGTTTATTTTTTATTTTTTTTATAATTTTAGGCTAGCTTTTAGCAAATATTTTAAAGTTATGGGAAGGTGTGGGTGGCATTGATTCGATTAAGGAAGGAGCGTGGAAGAGTTGGATTGAGTAGTGAATCAATAAAGAAAGAAAGAAAGGTGTATTGTGTGCGGTCAGGTCAATTCAAGGCTGTGAAGAAAGTTCCTAAAAACAATAAAGGGAAACTTTGATTCATGCCCCTAGTTTAGTTGCTGGCCTGGAAGTTGTGTTTGTTTGTTGTATGTCAATTAGTCAATATGCCTACATTTGTAATATGTAAATAATCTCTAATCTTTTGGGAAAAGAAATACCTGATTAATTAAGCTTCTTGGGAAATGAGAGAGAATTCTTGTTGACTTGGCTTCCTTTGATGCTACGTTTATGTACATATCATTCCTGTGGTTTCTTATTTGTGTTCTACTCTGTGGGCGGTTTTTTTTTTTTTTTTTTTTTTTTTTTTTTTGTAACGTCGAAAGTAGAATAACAACACTCTCTTTTATTAATACGTTTATGTACATATCATTCCTGTGGTTTCTTATTTGTGTTCTACTCTGTGGGCGGTTTTTTTTTTTTTTTTTTTTTTTTTTTTTGTAAGGTCGAAAGTAGAATAACAACACTCTGTTTTATTAATAAGAAGTTAATAAAACAGACATTTGAGAGTACAGACACTGCAGAAAGTAAAACACTCTGTGGGCGTTTTTTCCAACGGAAATTGCTATTGATGTTGTTCCTTATCTGTCTTATTTATTTATTTTTAAAGAAAAATTCTTCCTTCTTCTATGGGCCGCTTAACTATCCTCTTTTTTGTCCTGATTACAATAAGTCAATGCAATTAACGAGCTATTAATTTAATCAGTCCCAAAATCCTGAATTTTTGTTCATCTTGATCCTGAATTATTTATTGGGTAATCAGATTACAGATACTTCATCAAGTTAATTACTTGTTATACAGGTTATAGGTTAGACTTATCTTATATCGATTATAAAAAACTGTAATAAAGTATATTTGCCTTATACTAATTAAGTGGATTAGTTAATTGTGTTTACCTTTAGCTGTTTAAACAAAGCTAGCTTGTATTTCATACAAAAAGATGGGAGTACGTATTGTTTATCGAATAAAATATATCTTAACGGCAAATAAGAGAATCTATCAACCTTTTCCGTTTACATTAGTAATCTACAAATATTAAAATTAGTTCGAAGTATATCTAAGCTTAATATATTCAATTTGCTTTGGGAGCCAACTGCATGTAGATATTCTCTTCTTTGCTTGGTTTGTAGGATCTTACCCAAATCCAACTCACTTCCACCATGACCCCCACACTAAATTAAATGCATACTGCAAAGGTAAGTCACGTTAGAAGTCTATTACTCGGTGTTTTTTACTATCAATTTCACATTAATTACACATATTTTAAAAAATGTCGGTTTAAATTAATTCGGGATGCAATGTCTTTGTTTGATGTTTCAACCAATTCGGATTGTAAGCAACTTCGTACTTAAAAACTTGTTTTGACGAGATTAGGTTTAGAGACGTTCCATTAGAAGACGAGGCTATAGAATAATATAAAAGCTAAATTTAAAATTTTTAAAAAACTTTCCTGAATTATATCTTTTTTGCGGAAAATCGCCTTGAATATTTTTTTGCGCAAAAAACTCTACCTAAAGCATGTTTTCAAAAAATCCACCCCGAAGGCGTGAGCTTCCGCTAGCTTCTTTTGTCAAAAAAATCACATCTATCTTTTCTGCTTGTATTAGATAACTTCATTCATTTTTGTAAGTTGGTTCAAAAAATAACCTATCTTTCTCATTTTTGTCAAAAAAAACCTCATGCTGTCGGGGTTGGATTTTTTTAAAACATACTTCAGGATGATTTTTTGCGCAAAAAAAAGTTCAGGACGGTTTTCTATAGAAATGATATAGTTTAGGAGTTTTTTTTTTGTTATTATAAATTTTAATTTAGCCTAATATAAATCCTGTAGAAGTAGATTTTTTTCCCTTAGCTTTGGAAAACTCCAGCTATTTAGATTTAAATTCGTATCTAGGCAGGGCCTTAGAAGTTTTCTTGACTGTAATGACAACAATGAAGTCTTTTGAGATATTGATACTAAATTTCCATGGCAGTTCTGGAGTCATAGTCAACTAATCATACTCATAGATTAGTGGAAACAATGAAAAATGTCCTTAAAAAAAATCGTTGGTTTTTGTCATATATATGGACAAAAATGAAAGAACCAGGATATAACAAGTCTTTCAATATTTGTCCCATTTTATAATTTATTTTTTGTTTTTTTTTGTCTTTGGTAAACACTTTTCTCTTTTATTTGTATTACTGTTTCAACAGTTGGTGTTGCACGCATGAAAGCAATTTTTGGTTAACTTCAACTTTTTAGTTTTTGAAGTTTCATGCCGGTTAGTGTTTCCACAAATAAATTTAGTTTCCTTATATTTCAAGTCACAAGTTCACTGAACTTTGACAAGATATGTTGAGAAATTACATAACATTTTGAGAGTTAATCCATTCTATATACCTAGAAAATGTCTTTTTACCAACAAATTTATATTCACAATAGATTTGCAAGAGCAACGTCATTGTATGTGCTGAGATGACGAAAATTTAAAACAAAAATACAACTAACTTGGTTGTGGTCGAAAGACACTTGCTCATAACTCATATCCATTTTTTCCTGTTATTGCATGCCAATCATCAATATAGACTTTACCAGTTAAATTTTAAAAATGTTCAAGTGGAACTCGAATTCTCTACCTATTACTGCTCCTTAGCAAAAAAAATCACAAAAGACTCACAACTAATATAAACTATTTTTTTAATATAATAAAGATGACCTCATCATCGCTTCATTAATAAAAGATTAACGAAACATAGTAGAACAGTTACAACTTCTAAAGCAAAAACCACCAAAATGCAACTAACAACAACATGAAACAACACCACTGGAAGTAAATGCATATACATAAATTGCTACAGCTGAGCGAATCGTCAGCTGAGGAACCAAACTCCCAAGATCTACTCCTCCTCCTCCATACGCAGTCTCTTCTTCGTCCCTATTTGACCTGCCCACACAAGAATCAAGTTGAATATTCTGTGCATGATCACATGAAATCTATGATTATTATTACGAAAACACAAATCATTCCGGTCTAGTCATAGACCTCATAACGTCGCAGCAACTGACAAGTCTCACGCCTCCCTATCCTCTTTCCTTATGCTATCATTCCTCCCTAACAGCCAAGAATCGCCGATCGAAATGGGACTATCTAGACTCCCGAACCCTAAATAGATGACCTCTCAAGCTAATCGAGCTCTAGGACAAAGGAAAAATATGTGATTTGTGTCTTCGTCGGCGTTTGTACATCTTGCACATGTAATATCTATATACAAACTCCGCTTCTGCAGGTTGATTTTGGACAGAATCGCATCTTTTGTTGGAAATGTTTTTAGCATATTTTTCGGGCCGGATTCCGGTGGGCTCCGGCCACCGGCGGTGCTGGAAAGTGATTGGATTACGTTCCTCTCGTCGAGTACTATTCCAAAATGTACTCATCTACCAAAAACGGATTCTGTATGAATGAGAAATGTTGGTCCAAAGTTGGGTACTCGAAATGTACTAACTTGGAATTTGGAGAAAATTGATAGTCCCACATTGAAAGTTGGGAAAGATTTCTCTAATATATAACCTAAAGAAATGGACTAAAGGGTGTAGCCCTGGGGTTACCACTAACGTGTAGTGGAGAGAGGACCTAGCCAAAGTTATACACATGCACGCGCGCCCGGCCCGGCTTCGGCATGGCTTGGTTTGGTTTGGTTTAGTCTGGCTTAGCCTACATTATTTTTTTTGCCCCGCTCCAATTTTTTCGCTGGATCTATTTTTTGAGGCGTTTGAAATTCTGTAACTGGTGCCATTATTCTGTAACAGCAGAATAATGGATCCATCAGTTACGTTTTTGGAGCCATTACTCTGCTGTTATAGAGTAATGGACAATTACTCTGCAGTTACAGAGTAATGGATCCATGATCCATCAGTTATGCCCTCATCACCTATAAGACTCTGCAACTTTATCTGCCAGAGACACAGATTTTTGAACTTGATAATCCTCTTTTTCTTCTTCCTCTGAGTCTGAGAGTACAACACAGCTACTGGTTCACTGATATCTCTGAAGCTATGGTGCTGCTCTTCAGGACAAGGTAATACAGTTGTATCCTGTGAGGCAATTCGTCAGCTACGGTCACACTACGGGGCAAATTTTGTTATAAGGATAGAGATCTTAATTTCGACTCTGTATTGAAGTGTCTGGTTTGTTCTTTTATTCCTGTACTTATAGTTCTTCACAAACATTGTTAGAAATTTTCTATTTTATGATATTCGAGTTTGGTTTGGTTTGGTTTGGTTTGGTTTGGTCTGGTCTTGTCTGGTCAAGCCTAGCCTGGCTTGGCTTGGCTTGGCCTGCATTATTTTTTTTGCCTCGCTCCAATTTTTTCGCTGAATCTATTTTTTGAGGCGTTTGAAATTCTATAACTGGTACCATTATTCTGTAACAGCAGAATAATGGATCCATCAGTTACGTTTTTGGAGCCATTACTTTGCTGTCACAGAGTAATGGATAATTACTCTGCTGTTACAGAGTAATGGATCCATGATCCATCTGTTACACCCTCATCACCTATAAGACTGTAATTTTGTCTGCCAGAGACACAGATTTTTGAACTTGATAATCCTCTTCTTCTTCTTCCTCTGAGTCTGAGAGTACAACACAGCTACTGGTTCGCTGATATCTCTGAAGCTAGGGTGCTGCTCTTCAGGGAAAGGTAATACAGTTGTATCCTCGGAGGCAATTCGTCAGCTACCGTCGCACTACGGGGCAAATTTTTCTTTAAGGACAAAGATCTTAATCTCGACTCTGTATTGAAGTGTCTGATTTGTTCTTTTATTCCTGTACTTATAGTTCTTCACAAACATTGTTAGGAATTTTCTATTTTATGATATTCGAGTTCTAACAATCTTAAAACAAAAATTTTCCTCCATTCTAACAGTTTTTGTGAAAATTATTTACAGGTACTGTTATCATTTTGGAAAAAACAAAAACTAACAGTTGAATTTTAGCTGTTTCAGAAAAAAATAGAAAACACACAAAATGAGAATGTCAGTGGACTGCTCAGTGCTAAAAAACCAGTGATCCAAAATGTGACTGCACAATTGGTTGCGGCACAAATGGTCGTTCTGCCCATACATATAACTGTGGGAGAAAAACCAGAACAGTTCAATGGAACTAGATTCAAGAAGTGGTAAGGGAAGATGCAGTTTACCTGACAACCTTGAAGCTGGACATATTTCTGACCGAAACTGCTCCTATGCTGGCACCTATGGATGCGCACTCCATTTCTGTGGTTGATGCATGGACTCAGGGTGACTATTTATGCAGAAATTACATCCTAAACGGCTTGGTAGACCCACTCAACAATGTGTACCGTGTCTTCAAGACTTCCAAACTTCTATGGGGGTCTTTGGAAAAGAAGTACAAAACGAAAGATGCTAGCTCCAAGAAGTTTGTAGTTGGCAAATTTCTGGACTACAAGATGGTTGACTCCAAGACTGTTGTGAGTCAAATTCAGGAACTGCAAGTGATAATACATGAAATCGCTGCAGAGAACATGACGCTGTGTGAACCATTTCAGGTTGCAGCGTTCATTGAGAAGCATCCACCTGGATGGAAGGATTTCAAGAACTACCTCAAATACAAGCAAAAGGAAATGTCTCTTGAGGACCTGATTGTCGGGTTGCGGATTGAAGAGGAGAATCGCAAGGCTGACAAGTCCTATCGAAATCAGTCCATAGAAAAGGCCAAAATGGTGGAGCACGAACAAAAGGGGAAAAAGCGGAAGCTCTTGCCACAGGCTTCAAACAAAAAACTTGCCGCAAAGAGGTTTGCTGGAAAATGTCACAAGTGTGGTAAGCTGGGGCACAAAATCTCTGACTGCCGCAGCAAGGATAACATCCGTGTTAGAATTGGAATGTCAAAAGGGAATGATAAATCCCATGCGCACATTGCTGAGAACCTGCCCACTGGTCTTTCTGACTTGAACCTCTGTGCTGTTGTATCGGAAGTCAATCTGGTGGGGAGCAATCCTCGTGAGTGGTGGTATGATACTAGGGCCACCAAGCACATCTGCTCGGAAAAGGATATGTTCACTTCATACCAGAAGTGCAACAAGAATGAACAGTTGTTCATGGAGAATTCTTCCACCTCCAAGATTGAAAGAACAGGGAAGATAGTGCTGAAGATGACTTCTGGCAAGGAACTGATACTAACCAATGTGTTGCACGTTCCGGATATTCGAAAGAACCTGGTCTCGGGATCTTTGCTAAGAAAGAAAGGATTTAGGGTCATTCTTGCATCTGATAATTTTGTACTTTCAAAGAATAGGATGTACTTGGGAAAAGGGTATGTTAAGAATGGATTGTTCAAATTCAATGTAATGACGGTCATCCCAAAATCTGTTGTTTCTGTTGTTCCTAAAATTAATGAAATCAATGATGTTGCTTATGTTGTTGAGTCTTTTTCTGTTTTGCATGAAAGACTAGGCCAAGTTAATTTCAATTCTCTGCGTAGATTAATTAACATGAATTTATTACCAAAATTTAAGGTAGACAACTGCGACAAATGTGAAGTTTGTACAGAGGCCAAAATTACTAAAACTCCATCCCGTTTTGTAGAAAGAAACACTGAAACTCTAGGTCTAATTCACACGGATCTGTGTGATTTAAAATACATGCAGACCAGAGGCAGTAAAAAATATTTTGTGACGTTCATAGACAACTGCGACAAAATACTGCTATGTATACTTGTTACATAGCAAAAATGAGGTATTGGATAAATTCAAGGAATATAAGCTTGAGGTTGAGAATCAACTTGGCAAAACGATTAAAATTGTTTGGAGTGATAGAGGAGGGCAATATGATGCACCGTTTAATATGTTCTGTTCTGAACATGGAATATTTCAGATCACTCCTCCTTACTCACCTGAATGAAAAAGTACTACAGAGCGCAAGAACCAAATTCTAAAGAAGATGATGAATGCCTTGTTGTTGAATTCTGGGTTACCCCAGAATATGTGGGGGAAAGCGTTGCTAATCACCAACTATATTTTCAATAAAATATCTCACAAGAAAACTGGTAAGACACCATACAAGCTGTGAAAAGGTAATGTACCTTCGTACAAATACCTCAAAGTGTGGGGGTGTCTAGCAAAGGTAGCAGAACCTAATCCCAAACAGGTCACCATAGGACCTAAAACCATTGATTGCATATTAATAGGCTATGCACATAACAACAGTGCATATCGGTTCTTGGTATATAAATCGGATATACCGGACGTCCATGTGAATACAATAATGGAATAAAGGAATGTCTCCTTCTTTGAACATGTGTTTCCGTGCAAGGCTGCTATGTATCCCAAACGTAGTGCAAGTACCTCGGTTGATGAACCAGGAGATGATAATGATAAATCTAGACGAAGTAAATGGGCTAGAACATCAAATTCATTTGGTCCTGACTTTGTAACGGTCTTTTTGTTAGAGAATGAGTCCAAAATATTCAAGGAAGCTATGTCTTCGCCTGATGCTCCTATGTGAAAGGAAGCAATTAAAAGTGAAATAGACTCCATTATGCAAAATCATACATGAAAGTTGGTCGATTTGCCTTCTGGGTGTAAAGCTCTAGGATGCAAATAAATTTTCAAACAAAAATTAAAACGAGATGGTTCAATAGAGAAACATAAGGCGAGACTTGTGGTACAAGGATTTAGGCAAAAGGAACGCCTAGACTTCTTTGATACTTATTTCCCGGTCACAAGAATAACTTTCATAAAAATGCTGATAGCTATTGTAGCTCTACGTAACCTCGAAATACATCAAATAGATGTCAAAACCGCATTTCTAAATGAGGATTTAGAAGAAGAAATATACATGAAACAACCTGAGGGTTACGTAGTTCCTGGACAGAAAAACAAGGTGTGCAGGCTTGTAAAATTCTTGTACGAGCTGAAACAAACTCCAAAGCAGTTGCATGCAAAATTTGACAATGTTATAATGTCAAATAATTTCAAAATAAACGAATGTGATAATTGTATCTACATCAAAGATACTCCAAATGGATACATTCTAGTGTGTCTGTATGTAGATAACATGCTCATTATTGGTAGCAATAATGATATTATCAAACAAACTAAGAACATACTTAGTGGTAAGTTTGATATAAAATATTTGGAAGTTGCTGATGTCATACTAAGAATCAAAGTTTTCAGGACGTCCGAGGGAATCACGTTGTCTCAAGATTATTACGCTGAGAAGGTACTTGAAAGATTCAAGAATTACTCCAATGGGACTGCCAAAAGTCATGTGGATCCCAATCTTCACTTGTTCAAAAATATGGGTTACAGCATATCATAATTGGAATATACACGTGTAATCGGTAGTCTGATGTACTTAACAAATTGTAAAAGACTGTACTTGGCACATTCAGTAAATGTACTGAGCCGCTACACAAGTAATCCAGAACGAAGTCAATAGAAAGAAATAACTATAGTATTGAACTACTTGTGATATACTCATAGTTATGGGTTGCATTACACCAGATATCTAGCAGTACTAGAAGGCTACAGTGATGCCAACTGAATATCGGACTCCAAGAACTCGAAATCCACAAGTAGGTATGTCTTCACTCTTGGTGGTGCAGCTGTGTCATGAAAATCCTCTCAACAAATGTTACTGGCCAGATCCACTATGGAATCTGAGTTTATTTCTTTAGACAAAGCGGCAGAGGAAGCAGAGTGGTTTCAAAACTTTTTAGAGGATATTCCTATATGGGAAAAACTAGTGCCTGCTACATGTGTACACTTTGACAGTCAGTCGGCTATAGCAAGGGCACTGAGTTGTATATATAATGGTAAGTCTTGTCATATCAGAAGGCGACACAAAACTATTAGACAACTGCTCTTAAATGGAATAATCTCTATAGAGTATATAAAATCGGCTGACAATATAGCGGATCCATTTACTAAAGGTTTGTCATGAGAGTAAGTTGTGAGATCATCAAGAGAAATGAGTTTAAAGCCTATGAAGAAAGAGGATACTTGATGGAAACCTACCTAGGAATTGGAGATCCCAAGATCTAGGTTCAAGGGGACAACTAAATCTTGTTGAATCAACATGAGCACTGAGAGATTAAAATCTCGTACCTACTCTTAGAATGATAAAACAGTGCTACCTGCAAGAGGTTAGGATAAGCTTGGCTTTTAATGATTCCCATAGCTTTGAAATAAAAGTGGGGTATGGCATGATACTCTTTATGAGCAATCACCTTGTGAGTGTGAAATGTGGCCGTTTCTAAGAGAATGAAGAGAAGCTACATTCTCCAAGTTCACTCACGATTAACCAGGGTTGTTCAAGGCCAAAATGAATAAACAAGAAAACTTAGTTCTGTGAGGAGATAAAACTGTGTGATAGTTATTGTTTAGGTTCACATCAAAGCCCGGGTATTTCAAGACATCATGTTCACTACCTGGTCAAGTGAATCCATTGGCTACTCACTAAGGGTGGTTCAAAGTTGAAAGATTACTACCATTCCTGATGCAGTGATTTTCTGATTGTACTCTCGGATTCTTTTCTGTCATATTTTTTTTCTATCATTTTGTCATTTTCTGTCGTGTCTGGATTGCATAGTCTGGTAATTTCCATTCATATGGGGGATTGTCAGAAATATTTTTGGCATATTTTCTGGACCGGATTCCGGTGGGCTCCGGCCACCAGCGGCACCAAAAAGTGATTGGATTATGTTCCTCTCGTCGAGTACTATTTCATAATGTTCTCATTTGCCAAAAACGGATTCCGTATGAATGAGAAATGTTGGTCCAAAGTTGGGTACTCGAAAAGTACTAACTTGAAAATTTGGAGAAAATGGATAGTCCCACATTGGAAGTTGGGAAAGATTTCTCTAGTATATAAGCTAAAGAAATGGACTAAAGGTGTAGCCCTGGGGTTACCACTAGCGTGTAGTGGAGAGATGACCTAGCCAAAGTTACAAATACGCACGCACGTGCGCGCCCGGCTTGGCTTGGTTTGGTTTGGTTTGGATTGGCCTACATTATTTTTTTTGCCCCGCTCCAATTTCTCCGCTGGATCTATTTTTTGAAGCGTTTGAAATTCTGTAACTGGTGCCATTATTCTGTAACAGCAGAATAATGGATCCATCAGTTACGTTTTTGGAGCCATTACTCTGCTGTTACAGAGTAATGGATCCATGATCCATCAGTTACGCCCTCATCACCTATAAGACTCTACAATTTTGTCTGCCAGAGACACAGGTTTTTGAACTTGATAATCCTCTTCTTTTTTTTTTCTTCTTCCTCTGAGTCTGAGAGTACAACACAGCTACTGGTGCGCTGATATCTTTGAAGTTAGGGTGCTGCTCTTCATGGAAAGGTAATATAGTTGTATCATGGGAGGCAATTCGTTAGCTACTATCACACTACGGGACGAATTTTGCTTTAAGGACAGAGATCTTAAACTCGACTCATTATTAAAGTGTTTGGTTTGTTCTTTTATTCCTGTACTTATAATTCTTCACAAACATTGTTAGGAATATTCTATTTTATGATATTCGAGTTCTAACATCTTTCGTCACCAACCAAATGAACACCTTAACTTTCAAAGGTGCCTGGGTGGCCCATATATACTTAGCATACCCACATCGGATGCCTCCATCATTATTTGTTTACAACCCACCACTAAACTATTGATACTCACAATTTAGGCTATATATATATATATATATAAATCTTACTAAAGTATTGTCCGGTTTAAAAAAATCGTACTCAACTTAATAAATAAAAAAACCTACTTCAACTATATTTTAAATACAATTTTTTTAAAAAAATTCAGTCATCCATACTTTAAAAACGTGGTTAAGAAAGATTTTTTTAATAAAAGAAAGTTGAGTACGATTTTTTTTTTTTTAATTGGGAAATATTTAAGTGAAGTTTTTTTTTATATTTAGCCCACGATTTACAGCAGACCAGCTTTGCTCTCCTGAACATTGAGTCACGTGTTGAATTTCTTCCAAACTTAAAACCCAACATCAGACCATTTAGGCATTTACGGGAAAGCGCTGAGGCTGACGTCCCAGCAAGCACATGCCCGATAAGAGAAGGTTCTTTCAATTTGGCAATTTGCATCATAGTTTATGAAGATGAGGCCAGCTGATGGTGCTTAAAAACTTGTTTATTAGTTTCTTTAAGTTATTAACACCCAAATTTAGGTAGCCAAAATCAGCATGTTTTTCACAAGCTACACTTTGTTTAAGATCTAGTTGACTTTTAAATGGATTCTTGGCTCTTAGTTAACTAATTATGATGAAAACATTATAGTTGTTACAAATATAAAAATTGTAAAGGTAAATTTTAGATAATCCTTCTAAGTTTTACAACTTCGGTAAATAATCATAATTAGTTTTTTTTGGGTATATAACTCTCCTTAAATTTGCTCTGTTATGCAGTATGACCTACTCTTTCTATTTTGGGATATTTTCTGGAAAAAAAGTGCTGTTGTTTCTACTTTTCAAAGACGAAAATACCATTACCTCTATATAGGCTTAAGATAAGGAGCTGAAACATTAAAAAGGATTTGGAGGGAAAATTAGGAGAGTAGGCGAGAAATTTGTGGGATTTCATCATTTTTTGGCATATAACCCGACTTAGATTTGCTCCGTTATGCATTATGACCTATTTCGTCTATTTTGGGGTGTTTTTTGGAAAAAAAGTGTTGTTATTTCTACTTTTCAAAGACGAAAATACCTTTATATGCTTAAGATAAGGAGTTGAAACAGTGAAAAATATTTGGAGTGAAAATTGGGTGATTAGGCGGAAAATTTGGAGGATTTCATATTTTTTTTGTGTGGCATATACCTCTACTTAAATTTGCTTTGTTATGCAGTATGGCATACTCCGTCCATTTTGGAGTGTTTTTTGAAAAAAAGTGATGTTTCTAATTTTCAAAGACGAAAATACCCTCATCTTTATATAAGCTTAAGATAAGGAGTTGAAACAGTAAAAAAAAATTGGAGGGAAAATTTGGAGATTATGTGGAAAATTTAAGGGATTTCATCTTCTTTTTTTATCACATCAAAATACTTGTAATTCAATTCACAATAATTTTCAGGAATTTATTTCAGTAATCTTCCACAAATCCATAAGGGCAAAAAACAAAGTACCCCCCAACGTTTGGGCTTAATACAATATGCCCATATAATGTTTGAAAAATTACATTTAACCCATTCCACCATTAATTTAACTTCATCCGTTAAGTTAGAATTACTGAAATACCTTTTTACCCTTACCCTTTCATAATTAAATTTCTTCTTCTTTTTCCTCATTCCTCATTCTTTTTCTTCATTCCTTTTGAGTTTATGCGGGTTCTCTTTTTTATTTCAAGGAGTTTCTTTTTTGAGTTCATGTGGTGGGTGGGGATTTACGATAATGAAGATGATGCTGAGAGTGAGAGTTCCATGAAAACTGATCAAATATGCGTAACATAGTTATATAGTAAATTCATCTCAATGACAACTTCTTATCGAGTTTGGAAAAGAAAAATTGAATAACTCAGCTTTATACTATTTCAAAATATTGTTCTAACTGCAGTAGCATTCTCAAAATATTGTTCACATGTCATCGAGCATTTTAAAAATATTATGGTAATACAAAAGAAATAGTGAAATCCAACATCAGCTTACCTAGTCTAGTGGTATATGCAACAAACATGCCTCATGCTCAAATGTGGAAACATTAATACTTAAAAACAATATCATGAACTAAATTAATGCTCATGTGCAGTTTCGATGTCCATCAGAAATATACAATTGCAAGTACTTTGAAAATGATGACCGATCATTAAATCCCCCAAGGATACCAGATTTTCTGATGAAATAACTAATAAGATTGAAATAAGAAAATATTTGGTTATGAAAGGGTAAGGGTAAAATGTTAATTCAATAATTCTAACTTAACGGATGGGGTTAAGTTAACGGAGGAATGTGTTAAATGTATTTTTTCAAATGTTATATGGGCATATTGTATTAAGCCCAAACGTTGGGGGGGGGGGGGGGGGGGGGGGGGGGGGTACTTTATTTTTTTTCCCAATCCATAAATAATAAACAATAGAAAAGTACTTTAGAGCACAAATTTCATTCCAATACTCAAACATAATAATTAAACAATTCATTCCAAGTCATTTACGAATTCAATTGATTCCAATAATTACATATATGTACAAATGCTTAAGAACACGAAATCACAAAAAACTTGAGTGCACAACCCCATGAAGAAATATGAAAATATATAATATACAAATCCAACGAAAAAGGCACTTGACCACAAGAAAATAAGAGAGATGAGAGGGGAGAGGAGAGAGAGAGCCTTCCTTCCTCGGGTACCGAGAAATCATATGCTCAGGTGGTTCGACTTCTGCCTCTCAACCATCATCATTACCCTACCCTTATGCCCCATTGTTTTCCACGCCCTCCTCGTTTTCCATCCCTCCCTCCTCTTATCCCTTCACCTCCTTCTCCAAATCAACCTCACTCATCCAACCCCAAACCTTATTACTAGCCAAAACCCACATCTTTTTTTCCAAAAAAATCATCGCACCTCCACCGATACAAACCCCCGTTCCAAGAAGAAGATGGAGCAGCGATGCTTCAAGTGCGGCGACGGTGATCACCCTACGACGGAATGTCGAAAGTTGGGCTTTCACTGCTTTAACTACAGGAAACTCGGGCACAAAGTTCGTGACTGCCCGATCTACAACCGTCGCGAAGTCTTGGAGGTTGAACTCCCCCACTACGCCGATATCTCGCAGGTCCTTCCAGCACTGCCTGCAAGCGCCTTCCTTCACCTCATCAATCCTCGCTGAGTTCCCCTCATGTAGGATCTTGAATTTGCCTTCAACTTTGCGTGGGGGAGGCAAGGACGATGGTGGACTCTTAAGTGATGGGGCGACAAAGTCTACCACGTACAATTCCTGACTACTACGGAGGCGGAGCAAGCAACTACAGAGGAGTCTTCAAATTTTCGGGGTTCAGTGCAGCATTCTCCCTATGGTCGCTCAATTTTGGCGCCAAGCATCGCCCTATATCCCCCTTCTCCCTTCCACATTTGGAACTAGGCGTCCCTGGAGCACCTCAACAAGCCTTTCGAGAAGCTTATTACGATGAGCAGGGAGATGAAAGAGGCTAAAACACAGGATCAAGATCTTGTCCGTATCGAAGTAGATGACTTGTCCCTTATCCCTAAATCCTTCATTGTCAAGTACACTGCCCCTTGAAGCCTTGAAAAGCATGTGCATGATGTCCCAATTATTCTTCTTCGTGAACCAATTCTAGTTGATAATGTCCACAGTGGAAAGGTACAGCTCTTCACTATGACCAGATCCAGTGGTGAGAGGGGTAGTGGTAGTTTCTGGTGCACAAAAGCCCCTGAACAGCTAAGACCCACAGGTGCTTGCGTTGCCCCTCCCCAACCACAGAATCAGGAGTTGCATGGCGGTGATTCAAAATCCCGCAAAATTAGGGAGGGTAAGCAAACTGCCACTGAATCTGCTATTGATAGTAACAAACTTGGAAAGTGTTTGAATATTCCGGATTTAGCTGATACTAGTTTGGAAAAGGAAATTTTGTCGCATTCTCCAACTTTCTCTGATATCAAGGAGGGTCCAATTTGAAAGGGAATCTCGTTGATATAGATATTCCTATCATAGCGCTATCAGAATCCTTAAATAGTAATAAAAAAATTCGACATCAGAGGGCCCATCAAGGATTTGTACAACTCATCAGTATCTATCAACGATGATTAAAATGAAGAAGATCGGCAAATGATCTTGAATGGAAAGTTAGTTACTCTTCCTTTATCCCTCTTCTCTAAGATCTAATAGGCAGTGGAAGGGGCCTTCAAGGTCATTGAAGAGGTAACTAGAGCACAAACAGAGGAAACAATGGTTTTCAAAACTGAATCAAACAAAGCTCGAGCTGATAGCTTCAAGACTCGCTCCTTGATTCCGAGGCCATAACCGAAGACTTCCTGCACCTCCACTTTCATTCCTCCTGGCTTTGAAGCAGGCTCATCCAAGCGCTGCAGGTCCTTAGGAAAACAAAAGAGCACTCATCCCTTCATGAAGCATCTCCCAACCACTATCGAGAAGAAAGCTGCAGGTACATCCTCTTCTAATGCTTCAGTTACTAATGCGCATTTTAATACTTTTGATATCTTATCAAATGAGGATATTTTTGAAGTAGATGAATCAATAGGAGTGGATGCCAACGGGCACTCGGTGCACGTTCTTAAAGGTTCGGAGAAGGCCTTAGTTGATCACACTGATCAACCAAGACATTTTGCTTAGCCATCTTTCTTTGCTCTATGTTGTGGAGCAGAATTTTCTTTTCTTGTGATTTTTTATCCAATTTTGTTTTGATAAAGATTACTTCTTGGAATGTTAGGGGGTTGGGCAACCCCAATAAATGCTCGCTGATAAAAGAGGGCATCAAAAGCTCTGATGTTTCGGTTATCTACTTATAAGAGACCAAGCTTAAGCTGTCCAAGCCCCGCAAAACTCTCCTCTCTGGGTGGAAGTCTTATCAATAAATGGTTGCAGTTAGATGCCATTGACAGCTGCGGAAGAGTCTTATTGGGTTGGAATGATCTCATTCTTGATTGCACTTTCTCTTCTATTGACATCTTCTTTGTCTCTGCATCCTTCAAGCACCACAGCTCAAATGCAGAGTGGTCCATCACCACGGCCTAAGCTCCCTTTGATCTACAAGACAGAAATATTTGTTTTCATGAAATCAAGCAAAGAAGAAGCATCCTTAATGATGCATGGGTCCTTGGTGGTGATTTTAATGTCACTACATCTGATCTTGAGCACTCCAGTGGATGAGGCTCTAACAGAGATAATATATTTCAGAGATTTCATCCTCAACCTTGCTCTTATTGATCTACCCCTCTCAGGCAGAAAATACACTTGGTCTCATTTTAGGGCCATCCCTGCTATGGCTAGACTTGACAGGTTTTTTTATCTCCGCTGCATGAGAGATCGCTCAGCCTCACTGTATTCAACATTCTTTCCTCAGAATTTCGTCATACCATTTCCCTCTTATCCTCGACACTCAAGAAATCTCCCTATTCATTATTTCAGGTTTGAGAAGGTTTGGCTTCAACATGCCTCTTTCACTCATGCTGTTAGAGATTAATGGAAACTCTTTTCTTGCAATGGCACAGCTGTTGACATTTTTGCAATGAAACTCCATCTTCTCAAGAGAATAATTTGAAGGTAGCGAAATGAGATTTTTGATCACCTTCCAGTCAAGAAGAAACTGCTACAAGAAAAGTTGCTCAAACTGGAGATAGAAGCAGAACCGACCGACCCCCCCCCCCCCCCCCCCCCCCCCCCCCCCCCCCCCCCCCGATGATTCTCTCAAAACAACCTAGTTAGAATATGAAAACCTCCACAAAGCAGAGGCAGTGTATTGGAAGCAAATATCAAGGCTGCAATGGATTAAGGCAGGAGATGCAAATTCAAAAATTTTCCACTCCATTGCAAACATCAGGAGAAGGAGGAACTTTATTCATTCACTCTTAGTGGATGAAAATCTTTCTACCTCACCTAAAGTTATCCGATCAAGTTTTGAAAATCATTTTCAAGAGACCGGTGGCACCAGCTCCCAATCAGATTTTAACATAGACTTGAGTTTCCTCTATTCCTCACAGGATGTTAACTTGAACCACTTAGGCTCCCCATTCTCGCTAGAAGAGGTGAACCGTTGTCTTTGATATGAGTAGTGATAAAGCCCCGGGACTTGGTGGCCTCTCAATAAACTTCTACCATAGCTTATGGGATACTATAAAAGACGATCTCTTTGAAATGCTTTTGTCTGTACAAAGAGGATACAGTGAATTGGGCAGACTGAACTACTCCAACATAATGCTCATCCCTAAATATGAGGGAGCAAATGATGTCTTTGAATATCGGCATATTAGCCTCTTAAACTGCTCTTTCAAATTCTTCACCAAGATCCTTGCCAACATGCTTGGCCAAATTCTGGATTCTCTTGTTTCTTCATCCCAAAGTGCTTTTCTCAAGAGTAAGTCCACTGTTGATTGCTTCTTAGCGGCACATGAAGCTATTAACCTCTATAGTAATCGCCACTCAGACACAATCTTGTTCAAGATTGATTTTACAAAGGCATTTGATACAGTTAGCTGGGAATTTCTTGATCAGATGTTGGTTGCCAGAGGATTTGGCCCAGCATGGTGCCGATGGATGCACATGATCCTTAGAACGGAGAAATCATCCGTACTTATAAATGGAGTGGGGGGAAAGATCATAAACTCCAAGCAAGGTGACCCTCTCTCGCCAATACTTTTTATTTTAGTTGTGGATGTTCCTGCCCAGATGCTTTTTTGTGGTCGACTAAACGGTTCCTTCTCTCCACTCCTCCTCAGGGGATCCCTATCCAATCTGGCAAAGCTCCAATTTGTTGACGATACCCTCTTATACTGTAAAGGAGATGAACAAGAAGTTCTCAATCTCAAAGTTGTTCTCCATATCTTCGAAAATGTTTCTGGCATGGCTATCAACTTCAACAAGTCTTCTTTAATTTATTTCGACAGTTCTAGGGCAAACCTCCATGCATTCTCAAGCATTCTTGGCTGCAAGCAAGAGAAGCTCCCCATTAGCTATCTTGGACTGCCATAGACTAGAGGTAAGCTGAGAAAAATAGATTGGCAACCACTCATTCTCAATATTGAAAGAAGACTCTCAGTGTGGAAAGGCAAAATGCTGTTCAAAGGAGGGAGACTTGTTCTTATAAATTCAGTGCTCAGTGCCTTCCTAGTTTACTTTGTCTGCTTTTTCAAGCTTCCACTTTGGGTGATTAGAAGAATTGATCAAATTAGAAGAAAAATTTTCTAGAGTGTGACAGATACAGATGCACGATGTGCAACATGTATGCAATGGAAGAAGATATGCCAACCTCAGCAGCAGGGGGACTTGGAATTCTTGATTTATAGGTCTTTAACGAGACTTTTCTCCTCGAATGGTGTTGGAAGATAGTCTTATCTGACTCCCTTGTAAGTCAGACCCTTAGATCCTTATATGACTGTGCCAGTTCATATAGCTTTGGATGCCCTGCTCAAACCTCAAATTTCTGAAAGGGAGTCTTTCAGCTCAAGGACCAGTTCATGCAAAATATTAATTGGAAGCTGGGAAATGGCGACCTGATCAAATTCTGGACATCCAAATGGATTGACGGTAACAATACCTCCTCTGTGCACTGATCTAACAGCTGCTGCATGGAACCTCGAAACACCCTATATTATCCCAAGGAGTATGGATCAACAACATTTGGCATTGGAGACCACGTCTTCACTACATCTCCACCCCTATCCTTAGAGAAGAAAGGGAGAGACTGTTGGAGCTCATAGCTGACAGTCATCCATTAGACTCCAAAGATAGTCCTTCATGGAGGCATACTGCAACATGCGCGTTCACTGTCAAGTCAGCATACCACCTCTTTATCTACTATGTTATTAGATCACCATCCTATAAAGTAGTTTGGGAATCCATAGCACCTCTGAAATGCAAAGTCTTCATCTGGCAGCTAATTTGGGAAAAGATTAACTTCAAAGCTTTTCTTTGTTTCAAGGGCTGGTTGAGAGACCCAACATGCACAGCTTGTGCATTTCCGGTTGAAATAACTTTTCATATTTTCTTTGAATGCCCCATCGATGCAACCGCATGGAACTTCTTCACCACCCTTTTTCACATACACACAATGCCCCTGAACATACATGAATGCTTCTCATCATGGTGTTTTGGCTCATACTTGCCTCATAGACATGCATGGCACATTCTCATAATTACTATTTGTTGAAGTATCTGGCTAGCTAGAAATGATCACATTTTTTCTTCAAAACTAGTTTAAGCAGAATCAGTTAGTTCTAATGAAATATTTTGGTTTTGTTCTTGGATAGATGGTTGCAATAGTGACAAGCAGATTGAGAAGCTTATGTAGGATGTGGTGATTGAAGGAGCTAAGGAAGTCCTATTCAAAGCAGGAGTTCACGATGTCGATCTTGAAGGCAATGGGGAAGATAGTAACTCATGGTGATTTTATTAGCCCTATGATGGTGGATTGATATGCTCTTGTATCTCTTTTTATTAGCCTGAGGCTGTTGTTTTGAGTCTTTTACTTTCCTGCACAATTTGTCTCTAGGGGTGTTTTGTTTTGGGTTGAGAGATCCTTCAGCTAGTTTATTTTGATGTTAAAATTCTATTGAGGCCAAACACCAAGAGTTTAAGGCATTTTGAGGTGTACAACAAACGTCTGCTGCCCTCTCTTCGACTTAACTCAAGGTACGAAAGCCACAAATAGAATTATATTTTGTAGCCTTATCGGATAGAGCTTAATCTTTTTGTGTATATGTACTATCGTTTCCTCTTTATACATATATATATATATATATATATATATATATATATATATATATATATATATATATATATATATATATATATATATATATAGGGGGGGCTTCCGTTGTGCACTACCCTTCGTGTGCAGACCGTGTGAACTTTTTGCACGGAGTGCACATGGATGATCCGAACAGTTCACATTGATCTACACGTCTAAATTAGTCTAAATATGTAAAATCAAGTCATTTGGAATTCATTTGCCCATCCGTCAAGTCAGTATAAAAACAAACGACATTCAGCCATACAATTTTGTAACACTTCAATGGATGGGCAAATTAATTCCAAATGACTTGATTTTACATATTTAGACTAATTTAAACGTGTGGATTAATGTGAACGGTTTGGATCATCCATGTACACTCTGTGTAAAAAGTTTACATGGCGTGCACACGGAGGGTAGTGCACAACGAAAGGGCCATATATATATATATATATATATATATATAGGGAAAAGGGGGTATGAGCAACTTGCTCATTTAATAAATAAGCAATTGATGATGTGGCATACATGTGATTGGAAAAGCCTTAAAAGGGTTAGTTGTCCACTGTATCACATGCATGCCACATAATCAATTGTTCATTTACTAAATGAGCAAGTTGCTCATATCCCTTTTACCCCATATATATATGTGTGTGTGTGTGTGTGTATGTGTGTGTGTGTGTGTGTGTGTGATTTTGTGAGGTAGGACCTTATCCTAACTTTTACCAGTAAAAAAAAAAAGAAAAATGTACTCTATGGATACATCAAAATACAAAAAAAGGAGGAAAATAAACATATTTTCCATACATGTTCACCAAGCTCGTCCCCACATAGAGATCATGATTCAATCATATTTTGATAGCACGTTTATGGACTTGTCTCCCACACCATATTTGTTCTTCTCCCATCCTTGCACAAGCAAAATGAGATGGAATCGTACTTCTTTGTCCTTGTCATTCCATTAAACATCCATCTGAAAACATGAAATGCCTCATGTAACAGATCTCGCTCCAGTTATTCGTTCCAGTTATTTGTTCTTGCTTGTCTTTCTACGAGAGGGGATAATTATTATTACTTAACTGTGTCCCTGTTGCTGCTAGTAGTAACAACAGTAAATGAATGGGAAAATAAATAAATTTGGTCAGTGTTTTGTATTGATTTTAAAGAGCTCAAAATTTCAAAAAAGAAAAAAATCAATGTTGAGTCAGATTGCACATTAGACATAAACTAGGTGTGAATCCCTCAACAAATCTTAAGTCAAACCATTTTTTTATCTACAACGCTTTTCATACACAACAATACCGAACATAGCCTTCTTGCATCCTTAAGAACTATGCTACAGGTATCAACATAACTATTGTTTCCCTTGTCTAATGCAATTGTAAAAGGACAAGCAAAAGACAAGGGAATTCAAACATTAAAGGATATACCTAAAAATTGTTATCTAAAAAATAGTATCCCCTGGATGTTATAATGTAATTGAGGAAAACTATTTGTAATTGGACAATTACCTCTAAAAATTGACCCAATCTAGCAATCATTAAGATGGAAAACATGGACATCACAAGTTGCACTACAACACAATACAGAAATCACAATCTAACAATATGCCCTAGGGGATAAAATATAAACGAACAAAACTATTTGTACGTGAACAATTAGGTGTTGCAATTCAAGTAATCTAATAATCATTAACATTGACAACGTAGACATTACAGTTGCACTAGTATAAGCAAATTGAAAATTAAGTTCTCATTTCATTGAATCAGTCACATCCACATCCACGTTCCCTTGCAATTTCTATACTAAGCCACAAACTTTCAATATGTACTACAACAATCTACTAACCATGTAATCTCTTATGCAAAGTTAAACTAAATCAAAACACATAAGAAAATTTTCACCATACCATTGTCATAAATTCTCAATGGTAACACCTCAATCTAGTTAATAATCAATGTGAGTTTGCATACTTTGGCACGACAATAATTTTGTATTCACTAGAAATCCATTTAAGCTATATCGTGTCATAGGGCTTGATTTCATTAGAAATCCATTTAAGCTAAAGACATTATTTTATTCCTAATAAGTTCACATAATTATCGACAAATTGATCATCTTATCATTCAATACAAAATCATCTTCTAGTTCACCTATGTATGTCATTCAAAAAAAAATTCTGACCCACTGCACATTTCGAATAACCTAGTAGACAATCAAAACTAAACTTGAAGGCACAAATAAAGCTAATAGCAAACAAAATGAAAACATAAAGTATATAATAACTTGATAAGTGATGCAGTTTCAATTTCCAGTTGTTCACTAAACCGTTTTTTTCATTGCCAAAGGCTACAAAGGTTCACCCAATAACATTGAGAATAATTTTCCTGAACATTACGAGTTGCTTGCTGATAGAAACAACAAGCACCTGCTTTTTTATCCAGGTTATAGGAAATGCAACAACATAAACATTTCACATGAAGCGAGAAGTTTTCATGCACAAGCCTTCAATGCAAGTGCAAAATAACCAAAATATATATTTTGATAAAGATAGGTAAAATTCAAGTGTAATCTTACAAAAGCACTTATTAAATGCCTCTATCATTATCTTCTAATACCATTACTAAATATAGACGGAGACACATCACAGATTACTATCCTTTTATCTATACTCACTACAAAAGATACTCGATTTACCGGCGAATATTTCCCGGCGTTTTACTAGTAGCGCCGGGGTAGGTAGCGAATAGGAATGGGGCGCCAGATGGGATGGTTATACACCGGCGGTCGAATTAAAACGCCGGTGAATCCGCGTATTCACCGGCGTTTTATTTAAAAACGCCGGTGAAGTGTATTATTCACCGGCGTGTCTAATTAAAACGCCGGTGAAAAGCTGTGATAAATCCCATCTACCCTAACCTTTCGCTCGCCATTTTCCCAAACCCCAAAAAATAAAAAAAAGGGGGGGGGGGGGGGGGGGGGCGCTTCGTTTTCCCTCCTTCCTTGCTCTACTTCCCGCGCGTTTGCCTCCGCCGCTTCGTCCTCTTCGACAGCCTTCGACCTTTCGTCATCGTCCCTTCTTCCCATCGCCATTTTCGATTTCCCTCCTCCCTATCCCGATTTGGAGGTGAATCGGCGATCGGAAACGACCGTATCGCCCCGCTCTCTCTCTATCTCCTCCCCCCCGCGCTCGTCGCCCCGCTCTCTCTCTCTCTTCGGTATCATCTCTTGATTTTCCTTATTTTTGAAACTTAGCATGTTTTTTCTGATAAATGCATCTTGATTTCCTTAACATGAATGGTTTAGTTGGGATGAAGAATTAATAGAAAAATATATGCTTAGGTACTGAAATTTTCATGTTCTTTTACTGTTAATGAAGCTGATTTCATGCATCTGATTGTCTTCTTGGCATGTTTTTTTGATATAAAATGGGTTCACTGTGAACTGAGGATGCTATAGCTACGTATGCCTAAATGGTCCGGATATGCACAACAATTGGGTTTTAGATTTAGTTGGGCTAAAGAATTAGTAGAGCAACATATATGCTCAGATAATGGAAATTTTCATTTCAAGATACTGTTAAAGTAACCTGTTTGCCATCTTTGGCATGATTTTTTAACAAAAAATGGGTTCACTTCCAAACTAAGTATGCTGCTAGAATTTTCATCTTCTTTTACTGTTAATGAAGCTTATTTCATGCATCTGATTGCCTTCTTGGCATGTTTTTTTGACCAAAATGGTTTCACTGTGAACTGAGGATGCTATAGCTATGTATGCCAAAATGGTCCGAATATGCACAACAATTGGGTTTTAGATTTAGTTGGGCTCAAGAATTAGTAGAGCCACATATAAGCTCAGATAATGGAAATTTTCATTTTAAGGTAATGTTAAAGTAACCTGTTTGCCCTCTTTAGCATGATTTTTTAACCAAAAATGGGTTCACTTCCAAACTAAGTATGCTGCTAGAATTTTCATCTTCTTTTACTGTTAAAGAAGCTTATTCCATGCATTTGATTGTCATCTTGGCATGTTTTTTTAACCAAAATGGATTCACTGTGAACTGAGGATGCTATAGCTACGTATGCCAAAATCCTCCGGATATGCTGAACAATTGGGTTTTAGATTTAGTTGGGCTAAAGAATTAGTAGAGCAACATATATGCTCAGATAATGGAAATTTTCATTTCAAGATACTGTTAAAGTAACCTGTTTGCCATCTTTGGCATGATTTTTTAACAAAAAAAGGGTTCACTTCCAAACTAAGTATGCTGCTAGAATTTTCATCTTCTTTTACTGTTAATGAAGCTTATTTCATGCATCTGATTGCCTTCTTGGCATGTTTTTTCGATATTAAATGGGTTCACTGTGAACTGAGGATGCTATAGCTGTATGCCGAAATCCTCCGGATATGCACAACAATTGGGTTTTAGATTTAGTTGGGCACAAGAATTAGTGGAGCAACATATAAGCTCAGATAATGGAAATTTTCATTTTAAGGTACTGTTAAAGTAACCTGCAGATTGCCATCTTTGGCATGATTTTTTAACCAAAAATGGGTTCACTTCCAAACTGAGTATGCTGCTAGAATATTCATGTTCTTTTACTGTTAATGAAGCTTATTTCATGCATCTGATTGTCATCTTGGCATGTTTTTTTAACCAAAATGGGTTCAGTGTGAACTGAGGATGCTATAGCTACGTATGCCAAAATCCTCCGGATATGCACAACAATTTAATACACTGGTTTAATTATCTTCCTATTTTCTACTGGTTGGTGTAATTTACATTAAACTATGCTTAGTGTAATTTGAACCAAACTATCATTGTAATTTAATTTGTTACAAATCTTATTTTTTAAATTTTTTTATAATTATGATGGTTTGTTAATCCAACTAAAGTACAAATTTTATGATAGTTATTATAAACATGTTATTAATTAAATTTGCATCTCTAAAGAAGTTATTGAATCCTTGACAGGTACAACATGCCGAGGCGTGAAAAGAGGATAAATATAAATGATGGCAACGAGAGCCATGGGAATGAGCAGCCACTACATAATAGTGGAAGTCAAACAGATGAGGGTGAGGGTAGCACGCCGCCCACTGTCAAAAAACATTGTGGGTGGACTAAGATGATGAATATTTGGAGGCTTCAGAACGACGAAAGGATCGAGGTAGAGGTGAACGGTGTCGGGCAACCGGTTGGCGATAACGCCAGCAAATTTTCTTCCTTCATTGGGGTTATAGCAAGGAACCCCTGGATACTTCCTTTGTCATACGAGAGTTGGCCGAAGGTGCCAACCACGACAAAGGCCACTGCTATTACGACAATCAAGGTATTTCTCATCTAAAATACATAATTGGTCGGCGCAAATATATTATTGAAATATGTATTTTTAGTGATGGGTAATAAATTTTGCAGCAATTCTTCTCGTTCGCCGACTCCCTTACGCCTTGGGTTGAAAAGTCACTCTCCAAGAAGTGGAGGGACTACAAGAGTGACTTGAAGGTGAAGTTTTATGACAAAGACCTTTCAGAGGAGGAGAATGCAATGAATGTGCCAGAAAATATGGAGTCTTCAGATTGGCAATTTCTTGTGCACTACTGGAGTTCGGCGATCGGTCAGGTATTTACATTAAACGCACAAAAATCTAATGAGTATGTGGTTGTATGACTACTGTAATGAATTTTTCTGCTAACTTCATTGTGGCATGTACAGAAAAGGGCGGAGGTGGGAGTTGCCAGTCGGTCAAAGCAGCTAGTGTTGCACTTCGCTGGTACACAGAGCTTCGCTCTGGTTCGGGAAGAATTGGTAGGCGCAATAGTATTGAACATTTTTTACTTACAGTTATTTGTTTATAACCATTTCATCTTACTAATATATAGGCAGAAGATTTGGGGGGTCCTACGGAGTTTGGCGACATTGACTTTTTCGATGCCACCCACAAATCGAAGGATGGGACGTATGCGAGCCCTGAGGCAGCACGGATTCTGGTAATTTGTGAACTAATATCTAATGAGTAGTCGAAATCTCATCTGCTTTTAACTCTGATTGTTATGTCCTTTTACAGACTAACGCTCAAAAAAGGTATGATGAAATCTCCTCTGCTTCAGATTCTGACCCTATGGCGGCACGCCCAGATTGGCGTACCCGGCAGAGAGTTGCCTTGACCGATATTAGGGGAAAGGAGAGGCATGGACGTGTCCGTGGTATGGGCCTAGGACCAACCCCCTCGCGGCTGTTCGGACGGAGTGAATCTAGTTCAAGTGCCAATCGGGACGAGGAGATGACTTCCTTAAAGGCACAAGTTGCACTCCTCCAAGAACAAATGGCCAATTTAATAGGACAGCAATCCCAAGTCCCACCCTCGGTAAGTATTTAAATTGGTATTTTTAAAGAGATTATGGTCTTGAATGCATGAAAGACACGTACTAGTGTTTGTGAGTCTGCATTGTGGCTGTCGTCTATAAGTATTTCGTCTATGTTTCTTAACTGGGCTGTGATTAGAAAGAAAGGGCTGGAGTGGAGATCTGGAAACCCAAATAGAGACATCTCGTTTATTATAATCTATACTTATTGTTGGACCAATCCCCTCTTGCTGTTGTTGCTGATGTCTCTATGTGTCCGTGTGTTGAAGGGAAAGAAGGGATGAGAGAGAGATGAGGAAAATGCCGCTATGTTAGCCTGGTGTATCCTCATTCTCTACCATCCCTCTTTCTGGCTCCATATATGGCTTATATATTAAATTGGTTTTCCTTCCACGATGACAGTCGTAATACTACACTTGATATGAGCCCTGTTCATAGCTGCACCCTATTGCATACTCACAAACAACTAATACGTGTCGTTCATGCATTGTATGACGAACCCCACTTTGGCACATAACATGCTTAGATGACATTGTATGACCTACTAATAAGGTTTGTTCAGCCGTGTTGTTGTACTGATTTGGAGGATTTTGGTATGCTAGCAGCATACTTAGTTTCACAGTGAACCCCTTTTTTGTTACAAAATCATGCCAAAGATGGCAATCTGCAGGTTACTTTAACAGTACCTGAGCTTATATGTTGCTCTACTAATTCTTGAGCCCAACTAAATCTAAAACCCAATTGTTGTGCATATCCGGAGGATTTTGGCATACGTACCTATAGCATCCTCAGTTCACAGTGAACCCATTTTGGTAAAAAAAACATGCCAAGATGACAATCAGATGCATGCGATAAGCTTCATTAACAGTAAAAGAAGATGAGGATGGCAATCATGCCAAAGATGGCAATCAGGTTACTTTAAAAGTATCTTAAAATGAAAATTTCCATTATCTGAGCATATATGTTTCTTTAACAGTGACTGTGACCAATTGTTCTTAAATGGGCTGTGATTAGAAAGAGACGAGTTGGAGTGGAGATCTGGAAACCCATATAGAGACATCTTGTTCATAATAATTTATTATTATTGTTGTTCTTGTCGATCTTGCTGTTGTTGCTGATGTCTCTATGTGCCCGTGTGTTGAAGGGAAAGAAGGGATGAGAGAGAGAGGAGGAAAATGCCGCTATGTTAGCCTGGTGTATCCTCAATCTCTACCATTCCTCTTTCTGGCTTCTATATTTGGTTTCCTTCCACGATGACAATTCCATAAAACTACACTTGATATGAGCCCTATTCGTCATTTTCGATTTCCCTCCTCCGCTCTCTCTCTCGCTCTCTTCGGTATCATCTCTTGATTTCCCTTATTTTTCAAACTTAGCATGTTTTTTCAGATAGATGCATCTTGATTTCCTTAACATGAATGGTTTAGTTGGGATGAAGAATTAATAGAAAAATATATGCTTAGATACTGGAAATTTTCATGTTCTTTTACTGTTAATGAAGCTGATTTCATGCATCTGATTGTCTTCTTGGCATGTTTTTTTGACCTAAAATGGGTCACTGTGAACTGAGGATGCTATAGCTACGTATGCCAAAATCCTCCGGATATGCACAACAATTGGGTTGTAGATTTAGTTGGGCTAAAGAATTGGCTCAGATAACGGAAATGTTCATTTTAAGATACTGTTAAAGTAACCTGCAGATTGCCATCTTTGGCATGATTTTTTAACCAAAAAATGGGTTCACTTCCAAACTAAGTATGCTGCTAGCATAGGCCTCATCTTCTTTCACTGTTAATGAAGCTGATTTCATGCATCTGATTGTCTTCTTGGCATGTTTTTTTGATATTAAATGGGTTCACTGTGAACTGAGGATGCTATAGCTGTATGCCAAAATCCTCCGGATATGCACAACAATTGGGTTTTAGATTTAGTTGGGCTAAAGAATTGATAGAGCAACATATAGGCTAAGATAATGGAAATTTTCATTTTAAGGTACTGTTAAAGTAACCTGCAGATTGCCATCTTTGGCATGATTTTTTAACCAAAAATGGGATCACTTCCAAACTGAGTATGCTGCTAGCATCCCCATCTTCTTTCACTGTTAATGAAGCTGATTTCATGCATCTGATTGTCTTCTTGTCATGTTTTTTTGATATTAAATGGGTTCACTGTGAACTGAGGATGCTATAGCTGTATGCCAAAATCCTCCGGATATGCACAACAATTGGGTTTTAGATTTAGTTGGGCTAAAGAATTGATAGAGCAACATATAAGCTAAGATAATGGAAATTTTCATTTTAAGGTACTGTTAAAGTAACCTGCAGATTGCCATCTTTGGCATGATTATTTAACCAAAAATGGGATCACTTCCAAACTGAGTATGCTGCTAGCATCCCCATCTTCTTTCACTGTTAATGAAGCTGATTTCATGCATCTGATTGTCTTCTTGGCATGTTTTTTTGATATAAAATGGGTTCACTGTGAACTGAGGATGCTATAGCTACGTATGCCAAAATGGTCCGGACATGCACAACAATTGGGTTTTAGATTTAGTTGGGCTGAAGAATTAGTAGAGCAACATATATGCTCAGATAATGGAAATTTTCATTTCAAGATACTGTTAAAGTAACCTGCAGATTGCCCTCTTTGGCATGATTTTTTAACCGAAAATGGGTTCACTTCCAAACTAAGTATGCTGCTAGAATTTTTCATCTTCTTGTACTGTTAAAGAAGCTTATTCCATGCATCTGATTGTCATCTTGGCATGTTTTTTTAACCAAAATGGGTTCACTGTGAACTGAGGATGCTATAGCTACGTATGCCAAAATCATACGGATATGCTGAACAATTGGGTTTTAGATTTAGTTGGGCTCAAGAATTAGTAGAGCAACATATATGCTCAGATAATGAAAATTTTCATTTCAAGATACTGTTAAAGTAACCTGCAGATTGCCCTCTTTGGCATGATTTTTTAACCAAAACGTGGTTCACTTCCAAACTAAGTATGCTGCTAGAATTTTCATCTTCTTTTACTGTTAAAGAAGCTTATTCCATGCATCTGATTGTCATCTTTGGCATGATTTTTTAACCAAAAATGGGTTCACTTCCAAACTAAGTATGCTGCTAGAATTTTCATCTTCTTTTACTGTTAATGAAGCTTATTTCATGCATCTGATTGTCTTCTTGGCATGGTTTTTTGATATTAAATGGGTTCACTGTGAACTGAGGATGCTATAGCTGTATGCCAAAATCCTCTGGATATGCACAACAATTGGGTTTTAGATTTAGTTGGGCTAAAGAATTGATAGAGCAACATATATGCTCAGATAATGGAAATTTTCATTTTAAGGTACTGTTAAAGTAACCTGATTGCCATCTTTGGCATGATTTTTTAACCAGAAATGGGATCACTTCTAAACTGAGTATGCTGCTAACATAGGCCTCATCTTCTTTCACTGTTAATGAAGCTGATTTCATGCATCTGATTGTCTTCTTGGCATGTTTTTTTGATATTAAATGGGTTTATTGTGAACTGAGGCTGCTATAACTACGTATGCCAAAATCCTCCGGATATGCACAACAATTGGGTTTTAGATTTAGTTGGGCTAAAGAATTGATAGAGCAACATATATGCTCAGATAATGGAAATTTTCATTTTAAGGTACTGTTAAAGTAACCTGCAGATTGCTCTCTTTGGCATGATTTTTTAACCAAAAATGGGTTCACTTCCAAACTGAGTATGCTGCTAGCATAGGCCTCATCTTCTTTCACTGTTAATGAAGCTGATTTCATGCGTCTGATTGTCTTCTTGGCATGTTTTTTTGATATTAAATGGGTTCACTGTGAACTGAGGATGGTATAGCTGTATGCCAAAATCCTCCGGATATGCACAACAATTGGGTTTTAGATTTAGTTGGGCTAAAGAATTGGTAGAGCAACATATAAGCTCAGATAATGGAAATTTTCATTTTAAGGTACTGTTAAAGTAACCTGTTTGCTAAATAATTGGCATGATTTTTTAACCAAAAATGGGTTCACTACCAAACTGAGTATGCTGCTAGCATAGGCCTCATCTTCTTTCACTGTTAATGAAGCTGATTTCATGCATCTGATTGTCTTCTTGGCATGTGTTTTTTATATTAAATGGGTTCACTGTGAACTGAGGATGCTATAGGTACGTATGCCAAAATCCTCCGGATATGCACAACATTTGGGTTTTAGATTTAGTTGGGCACAAGAATTAGTGGAGCAACATATAAGCTCAGATAATGGAAATTTTCATTTCAAGGTACTGTTAAAGTAACCTGTTTGCCATCTTTGGCATGATTTTTTAACCAAAAATGGGTTCACTTCCAAACTGAGTATGCTGCTAGCATCCCCATCTTCTTTTACTGCTAATGAAGCTTATTTCATTAAGATCCAGGATGGCAAATTTTGATTGGGCTGTGATTGGATTGTTCAGTGGCTGTTGTCTATGTTCTTAGTTGGGCTGTGATTAGAACGAGAGGGCTCGAGTGGAGATCCGGAAACCCATATAGAGATATCTTGTTCATAATAATTTATTATTATTGTTGTTCTTGTCACTCTTGCTGTTGTTGCTGATGTCTCTTTGTGTTCGTGTGCTGAAGGGAAACAAGGGATGAGAGAGATGAGGAAAATGCCGCTATGTTAGCCTGGTGTATCCAAAGTCTCTACCATTCTTCTTTCTGTTTTCATTTCTGGCTTCTATATTTGGTTTCCTTCCGCGATGACAGTTCCCTAAAAATACACTTGATATGAGCCCTATTTTATTTTTCTTATTTTTCTTATATTTGGTTTCCGTCCACGATGACAGTTTCATGGATTGTCTGAACAATCCATGAAAGACATGCTTAGATACTGAATTTTCATTTGTTTTACTATTTTAGGTAGTGGATATTCCCAATCAAAGGAGAATATAGAGTTTTCAAGTTAGATACTGAATTTTCATTTGTTTTGTTATTTTAGATATATTTAAAAAACAAAATTAAGTACCGGATTTTTAGCATTGCAATGTAATTATTTTACCTCTCTATATATCATCAACAATTCCATTTGCAATTGGCATTTTGATCTTATAATTTAAGATACAGTTAGATTTTTTTGCAAGTTCAAAAAATATGTATATTCTGTATTATGGTCTACTGTTGAATTAAACTATTGTTTTTTTTTTTCACAGAGCGGTCGCCCAGATGAAGAAAATTCTGATGATCAGAACTGAAGCTCCTCGAGGGGTATGAATCCGTGGTCCTCCTTGCTGTTCTTGTGTCCTTGCTGTATGATTGTTCTTATGTCCTCCTTACTGTTATGTCAGACTGTTTTTTTTTATGAGAGTTATGTCAGACTGTTAATTTGGGATATTTGTCAGACCTGAGATATTTGGGATATTCGTCGGTATATTAATTCGTTAATTATGACTGTTAATTTTGCGGTGAATTTGGTTGTGATTATGACACTGTTAATTAGTTTGTTGAGATATTTGGGATATGACACGTGTTAAACTTTATTATTCTTGTGTTTGGTTGTGATTTGCGCATTAATATGCAACGAAATTGGTTGAATCAGTTGTGAATTAGTTTACAGGTTTTGTAAAAGAAACTGTGAATTGAAATCGAACGGAAAACCGGAGAAAGGAATACAAACAGGCATAGCTAGACCGGCGTTTTATAAAACACCGGTCTATCTATTGAATTAGTTGCAGTGTGCGATATACCGGCGTTCACACAAACGCCGGTGTATGCCATCAGCTGTAACGGTATGAGGAAACACCGGCGTTTTATAAAATGCCGGTGTAGTTTGGTTCACCGGCGTTTTTGATCACGCCGGTGCTTGTAAGTAGGGAAAACCGGACACTCATAAACGCACATACACCGGCGGTCACGGACCACCGGTATACGTTCGCTCTACACCGGCGTTTCTATAAACAACGGTGAATTGATGAACACCGGCGGTTTATAGCCGCCGGTGAATGTATATTAGGGGTAAAAGAACGACACTCAGAGGCCCCCATACACCGGCGTTTTCTGGCCGCCGGTGTATGTATCACATTTACCGGCGTCCACTAAAACCGCCGGTGTAGACCCCTTCCTTTTCGCGACGCTCGCTTCGGCGGCATTTGGACCGGCGCTATTATAAACGCCGGTGAAAGTTTCACCGGCGTAAAAAAATGCCGGTAAAGACGTAAAAAAATGCCGGGAAATCGAGTTTCTTTTGTAGTGACTCTCTAATACTATATTATAATTAAAGAGTTGGAGTTATCTAGAAATCTTGATTGTAATTTAAAATTTGAGTAATGCTTTAACCACTACAAATTTCACTACCATTCTCTTCACTACCTTAGGTGGCATACTTCTATTGGAGAGTTCTCCCACCTACTCTATCTTTCCCTACCTATTGGAGTGTGCCACCTAAGGTAGTGAAGAGAAATGTACTGAACTTGGTAGTGGATGTAGCTTTACTCTTAAAATTTTATATTTGAAAAAACACTGAATGAGTCTGTTGATCTTCCCATGCTCCTTCTCGGAAACTTACCTTTTGGGCTCCCCAAAGGATATGGTTCCCTCACAATCGTTACTTCTCCAGAAGCAGTGACACTCATTTAGCAACGATCGATGATTTAATAACATTAAATCAAACAATATAAACACATGAATTGCACGTTCTTATCGTAAGTATGGAGGATATGAAGCCAACACACAATTTGGTCGATGTTCAACTTTATACTTGCCATATTTAATGCCATCTTAATACTTCATTCATAACAAGTTCACATAAGTTAATATTCTCCTTCATCACTTAATACAAACTCATCTAATAGTTCACAAATGTTTGTCATTCATTTTTTTTTCGCACATTGGGCATGTCAGATAATATTCAGTAGTTCAAATCTAAACTCGTAACACACAAATAAAACCAATAGCCAAGCAAAATGAACCAACCAAAAACAAATAAATGAATTTACTAATCATTTCCTAATCTCTTAATTTGGGTGCTCAACAGGGCCGGCCCAACACTTATTGAGGCCTAAAGCGAACTCCAAAATGAGGCCTTTTAAAAATTTATAATAATAATTTGTTAAAATTAATATATTTTATTAAAATATTATCTTTCGGGCTTTTTTGAGATGCAAAATCATTTATTATATCATTGTAATCAATTTCACTTAACATTTCTTTTTCAATTGATAATAAAGCTAATCCATTTAATCTTTGTTGAGACATTGTTGATCTTAGATAAGATTTTATTAATTTTAGTTTTGAAAAACTTCTTTCCGCCGAAGCAACAGTTACGGGAATTGTTAACATTATTCTATAAGCAATATATGCATTTGGAAAAGAATCAAGTCTTTTAATATAATTAAGTATGTCAATTGGTGTATCATTTTTCACTTGTATAATTTCTCTTAAAATTTTCAGTTCTAAAAATAAATCTAACCCAACAATATCTGAGTTGTCCTCATATTTTAATGATCGTTCAAGGTTAACACAACTTTCTTTTAAAATTTCAATTTGGAGGCCTAAAATAAAGGAAAAATTTGGAGGCCTAAAGCCCTTGCTTTAGTTGCTTGGCCCTTGGGTTGGGCCTGGTGCTCAAGTAACTCAACCTACTACTAAAAACAAGTGTCAAGAACCAAACTTTATCACCTTAAATGATGAATGAATACCTTGAAATGGACCCTCAAGTCCTGCCCCATCACCTTCGATGGTGCAATCGAAATAAAACCCGAAACCCATAAAAACTCATCAATCAAACCATTCAAATCTACACTTAATACATCCAAAAAATTAAAATTAAAACTAAAATTAATAAATCCACCTTATCAAAATGGTTAGAAGCTTACATATAGTGGGGTTGTCGAATACTCCCGAATACTACACCTGAAAAAATCAAACAACAAAGATCAAACCAAATCTAGAAAATTATCACAAAAAAAAAAACAATTAAATGAAAAAAAGGCAATATCAAGATACCATTTGTCGGCTGGTAATAGAGGGCTTCTCTCTTCGATTTTAATTAGCAATGAAACGTTATGCAGGCTTAAATCCTAAAATTTGTTGCCCCATGAAAGAGGGGTTGCCCAAGTCTTTTGGCTTGTTAGGCTTACCCCTGGGCCGGCGAATTACGACGGAGACGACGAGAAAGGTGAATGGCGGGATTGAGCGGAAGAGAGGGAAAGAGAGAGAGGGTTCAGTGTGATTTGGGAAAAAATAGTAAAGAGAAAAAGAGAGGGTTATTTTTTTTCCAATTTTTTTAATTCAAAACTTTACCTACTAATTGAGTTCAAGGTTATTTTAGTCATTCCATGCTAAAGATAATGAATTCAGTCAGTTTACTTGGCTCCTAATGAACAAAGTTCAGTATGGTTTAATGCACAAAAAAAGTGAATATGGTTATCTGCCAAACTCTTAAAACTCAGTAGGGTTATTTGAAATTTACCCAATATAAAATTATACTACCATTAAATATAAGAAGATAGATGAATGAATTTCTTTATTTATTTTATGTACTTTTCATAGGAGGGGTGCACCAACGATTTATAGGGTTACAAAAGATCTCATAAGTTACAAGAGGTGCAACAGGTGGGAGAAGTGGGAGAGGTGGGAGAGGAGTTACAAAGTCATGGAGATGGTAGGGGAGGGGTTACAAGATCATGAAAATGGTGGTCATCCACTAATAACATTTACAACACTCCCCCTTGGATGTCCACCATTTCTAATACCCTCTCACAATGTTCAACACTCAATGATTGTTGTCTTATTAAAATCTTGTTGAGGAAAACCCAGTGGAAAAAATCAGAGCGAAGGAAAAATATTACAACATTTTTCAGGATCATTGAATTAACATTTGATGCGCACAATGTTGCATCGTTAAAATCTTTACTAGGAAAACCCCAATGGGATAAAAACCTAATAAAGGGAAAAGAGTATAATGCACATATATACCAGGTAGTATGCTTCAGGACGCTTTCTCTAATTAATTACTCCCTCTGATAACAATGACCCCTTATTCCCTAAAAATAATAACCCCTTATAGTTTGATGATAGATTCTACGCATACCAATCTCGTATACAATTTTCTGGAACATCGCATTTGACAGAGACTTAGTGAAAGGTCAGCTAGGTTGTCACTGGAACGAACTTGTTTTACATCAATCTCATTGTTCTTCTGAAGTTCATGAGTAAGAAAAATTTTGGAGAAATGTGCTTGGTTTCAGTCTCCTTTGATGAAACCTTCTTGAATCGGTGCTATACATGTGACAATGTCTTCAAAGAAAATGCTCGGAGCATCTGTAATATAAGGTAACTGGCTAGAACTACAAATATGGTCAATTAAATATCTCAACCAAACACATTTACAAGTAGCTTCATGAAGAGGTAAAATTTTAGAGTGGTTAGATGAAGTAGTTACTCAAGTTTGTTTAGTAGAACACCAAGAAATATCAGTATTACCACTAGGAAATACATAACCTGTTTGAGATCGGCCCATATGAGGATCAGAATGATATCTTTATTCTGCATAACCTACAAGCTTGAAACTTTTAAGATTATAAGAATAATATATGTTGGGATGAGGGTGTCTACAAACACCTGGGTGGTACAGCAGAATTGATTAGAGCAATGAGGAAGTCGATGTAGATGAGACAAATCAATTGAACACCCAAGCAAATAAATTCACCTATCCAACACAAACAAAAAGAGGATTTATCCTGGTTAGCTTTCGCTTAATCCGAATGGAAAATATAGGGAGATATAATATTCAACTATAAGAGATTACAATGAGTTAATAATTCACTCAATACAAGGAATTAAACACACGCACCAAGAACTATCTATCTCAAACCTATCTTTGCAATAGAGGAAATAATCAATGAAGTATTTCACCTCTCATGTTGGAAGTGATTAGAATATATAGAAGAGGAATAGAGAGAACCCTAGGTTAATCTTGATTCTCTGTCATCTGATATATCCTATAGAAGAAGTAACTGAATGTGAGTCGTACGATCTGACTTGAAGTTGAAGATACGGCTGAAATGACCTAACAAATCGATGCCCAAAATAACACAGTCGTCGCGATTGGTCGCACGACAAGTGCGGTCGACTGTCCCTCTCTCGACCAGACCATATACAACATGCGGTTGGGTGTACGGTCGACCGACCAGTCGGCTGTACTAGTCTCTGACCCTGTTGCTGCTGCTCTATTTTGCTTCTACTCTCTTCGATGCTTCGACATCCTTGCGTCATCGTATCTTCTTTTAATCTGAACCATGAGTATCCACGACATATTCTTAACAATACAAACCTAAGTCAGTAGTTCTACCTCGATATCTTAAAATATGTTTGATACCAGTCCAATGCCTTTAAGTTTGTGAAGAGCTATATCTAGTAAGCAAATTCACGGAAAAAGAAATATATGGTCCATGGCATTGTGCCAAGTACGGTGGAGCACCAATATCACTTAAGTATGGTACATTAGGTCTCAATATGTTTTTATTTTCGTCTTTAGGACGGTATGGATCTTTCTTTAAGTCAAAAGATCGGACTACCATGAGAGTACTTGTTAGAAAATGGATGTTTTTAATACCATTTTATGAATTAGTTTTGAGGCAATCTTGGATCGGGATTATATGCAGCTTGTGTGCGCCCGCATGTCTAGCAGATATGAATGCCCAATCAACTTGAACCCCACCCCCTGTGGGTTTTTTTTACGCCATTTTTTTATTTTTTCAACCGTATACATTTTAAAAGGAATGAAACGGTTTTGTCTCCCGTTTAATTTCGTGCATTCATTCATCTGTCTCCCCAGAAGCCTAAAAATTAAGGCATCTTCATCTCATTCTATACACACTAAAATTCTCCAATTAGAAATCCTCGATGTCCTTCTTTGTTCTGGTGTTCTCCTGAGTCGGTGATAGAGTTCTGCACTTCAGTCAGTTTGATAGTCTAGCGTTGTGCTGCCATTGACAAACTGCAACAGTTTTATCCTGGGAGACAGACGTCATTGCATTCCACTAGCACTGGGCGAGGAGGCGAAGCTGTTCAAGGACTTTATGTGACACACAAGACTCGGTTAGACTCGGTTTGGTATTCGTTTCAAGTTACTTTAATTTTCCTTATTTTTTGTACGGTTTTCAACATCCTCCTCTCATTCTCTATTTTTGTGCCTTTCGATCAAAGCAGTTTCTTGCAATTTTTCTTATAACCTTAAAACATATTTTTTTTCCTCTTTGCTGATTTTGAGGCACTATTTTTCTTCTTTTTCAAACTGAAAATTTATACTTTTATTGTGTGTTTTCAGAAATGACAACTGCATCGGACAATGTTGTTGTGGCTGAAACAGCCAAATTACCGATTGTTGAAATGGCACGAGTGCCAATACCTGCCGATGTACCTATCTCAGTCTCCCATGGAGAAAAACCTAAGAAGTTCAACGGGCCTAAGGGTGAAATCTCCAAGTTGGGGTCCAAGTTGGGGCCTAAGGGAGGAATCTCTAAGAAGTCAAAGTTTCAAGGCAAGTGCTTCAACTGTGACAAGTTAGGTCACAGGTCTACTGATTGCAGACTACCTAAAAGGAACAGGAACATAGAAGTCAATGTAGTTGAAACCATTGCTCAAGACATTTCTGAAATCAATCTCTCAGCTGTGGTATCGGAGGTGAACTTGATGGGTTCAAACCTCAAAGACTGGTGGATTGACACTGGAGCTACCCGCTACGTGTGCTCCAACAAAAGTACGTTCTCCATTTTCGAACCATTAGAGAAAGGGGAGAAGGTGTATATGGGGAACTCGGCTACTTCAGAAATCAAGAGCCAGGGCAAGGTGATCTTGAAGATGACTTATAGGAAATAACTGGCTTTAAACAATGTTGCATATGTTTCAAAAATCAATAAGAACCTAATATTGCTCAATAATCACAGATTTGTCTTATTGTTTAAGTGAAATAAATTTGTTTTGTCAAAGAGTGGAATGTATGTTGATAGATGATACATGAGTGATGAAAATTTCAAACTCAATGTAATGACCGTGGTCAAGAATATCAATAAAGCTAGTTCTTTTACTTGTATGCTTGAGTCGTCCAATTTATGGCATGGTAGGCTTAGACATGTTAATATGGTACTTTGAGTAGACTAATTAACTTGAATCATATACCAACATTTCAAAATGATTTCAAACATAAGTGTGAAACTTGTGTTGAGACAAAACTAACAAGATCATCATTTCAATGTGTTGAAAGAAACACTGAACTCCTTGATTGAATTCACAGTGGTATTTTTGATTTAAAAATGATACAAACAAGAGTTGGTAATAAGTATTTTATTACCTTTATTGATGACATCACATAATATTGTTATGTGTATTTGCTTAAAAGTAAGAACGAAGTTATGGAGAAATTTATTCTCTATAAAAATGAAGTTGAGAATCAACTCAACAAGAAAATTAAGGCAATGAGAAGTGACTGAGGTGAAGAGTATGAATTTTCATTTGCTAACACTTGTGCTAAGCATAAGATTATACATGAAACTATAATACCTTATTCTTTTCAGTCCAACGGTGTTGTTATGCAAAAAAATGTACATTGAATGAAATGATGAATACAATGTTAATAAGTTCTGTTTGCCACCAAACTTGTGGGAGAAACTATTCTTTCAGTTAATTACATTTTGAATAAGGTACCCAAAAAGAAAGAAGAGAAAACTCTATATGAACTATGAAAAGGAAAAAAGTCATCCAACAATTACTCGCGAATGTGGGGATGTCTTGCCAAGGTGGCAGTACCTCCACCTAAGAAAGTGAAAATAGGACCAAAAATAATTGATTGTATTTTTATTGGCTGTGCACATAATAGTAGTGCTTATCGGTTCTTGGTATACAAATATGATATTTCTGATATACTAAAGAATATGATAATAGAGTTTTGAAATATATCGTTCTTTGAAGATATATTTCCATGTAAGTCTAAGGAAGAACCAAGTTCTTCCAAACGAACACATGAGACTATCAGTGAAGATAGTGAAAACCAAGATGAAGAAGTTGAGGAAGAACCTAAACGTAGTAAAAGAACAAGAACAGGAAAAATCTTTTGGTCTAGATTTCTTGACTTTTATGCTTGAAGGTGAACCTTAAACTTTCAAAGAAGCGGTGAGTTATAGTGATGGTGCTATGTGGAAAGAAGTCATTAAAAGTGAAATGGATTCAATCTAGCAAAATCATACTAGGGAACTAGTGAATCATTCACCAGACAGTAAACCTTTAGGTTCCAAGTGAAATTTCAAGCGAAAAATGAAAGTTGATGGATCAATTGATAAATACAAGACAATGCTTGTAATCAGAGGTTGTAGATAAAAGGAAGGTCTGAATTATTTTGATGCATATTCTCCTGTGACGAGAATAAATTCCATTAGGATGGTACTTGCAATAACAGCTTTGCACAATCTTGAAATACATCAAAGGATGTGAAACAGTTTTTTGATGGAGATTTAGATGAAGAAATCTATATGGAGCAACCTGAGGGTTTTCAGCTCCAAGACAAGAAAAGAAAGTTTGTAAACTGGTGAAATCATTATATGACTTGAAACAAGCTCCAAAGCAGTGGCATAAAAAATTTAACAACGTCATTATGACAAATAGTTTTAAAATCAATGAATGAAATAAATGCGTGTATGTCAAAGACACGGAAAGTGGATATGTCATAATATGTTTGTGTATAGATGACATGCTTATTGTTGGAAGCAATGATAAGATAATTAAATCTACTAAGAACATGTTGATTTAGGACAAGGACTAGGACATGTTAAATCTACTAAGAGCTTGTTTTAAGCCAGTCACATTATATAAACAATATTCTTGAAAATTTTAATAAAGATAATTCTGGAATTGCCAGAACTCCAATAGACCTAACTTTATATTTATCCCAAAATAAATGAGAGAGTATTTCTCAAGTAGAATACTCTAAAATCATAGGTAGTCTAATGTACTTGATGAGTTGTATAAGACCAGACATAGCCTATGCAGTTAGTAACCTAAGCAGATATACGAGTAATCCTGGAACCGTTTTATTCATAATTATGGGATGCATTATACAAGATATCCGGCTGTACCTGAAGGGTACAGTGATGCGAACTGGATATCTAGTGATAATTCAAAATCCACTAGTGGTTATGTATTTATACTGAGTGGTGCAGCAGTTTCGTGGAAGTCCTCGAAACAAACAGTGATCGTTAAATTCACGATGAAATCTGAATTTATCGTTCTAGAAAAATGTGGGGAAGCGGCTGAA